>JAGQAX010000017.1:23308013-23908013 GCA_019142605.1 Cephalopholis sonnerati | reverse complement strand
AATGTAATGAAAGGTCAATGTGTTTCCAGAGGGGTGCTAGTAGCTCGCAGACGTAACAGACCTTTGACATCCTCCCATTTTTTATTCAGCTGCTTTATGTCCTCTAGTAATGATTCCACCAATCGTGTAATATGGAGGCAACCCACATGTTGCACTGTGTACTAAGTGTTTTTAAAAGTAACATATTTGTTGTGAAGCTGTGGTGGTTTTTTGGTGTTGGTTTTACCAGCACTTGATTGATAGATACACACAGACACATGGTTTTTAAAGTTGCTGCAACTGGCCTCTACTTAAAGGGTAAGTTCTGTATTTTTCAACCTGAACCCATAATTTCCTGTTTTTGTGTCTGCTCTTTCCTGATTTTGACACTGTTCCAGTATGGAGCTAGATGAAACAGTCTGCAATGTAACCACTCGGGGCATGTTCATACCGTCAATTTACGTCCACTAAAAGTGCTTGTTTTTGCCGCTGACAGGCTCAGATTTTTATTTTAAATGTCTAACAATTTATGAACAGGATCCCAACAGAGATAGACCTCTTTGTTTAAGACTAAGATCTGTTTTGGTTAACCAGAGACAGCCCTGAAATCACCATTGCCAAACCCACCAGACTCCATTTAAATAAACAGTAGTTTTAGCATGTATAGAGCCAGCATATTGTCACGTATAACTTAGTGAATTAGGGTTTATTTCATCCAAAACAGAGTTGGTCATTGTTGGAACACTGGAACAACAAACTAAGATGGCCTTTGTGAGTTTCATTTTGTGTCTGTGAACTTTGAATGAAGTTTGCTTTACAATGATAAAGTTACAGTTTTTTTAAATGGAGTCTGGTGGGTTTGGTGATAGCGATTTTGGGGCTGTTTCTAGTTAAACAAGAAGGCTCACTACAGGACCATCTTCAAAACTGTTGTTGTCATTTGTCATTTAAGCCCAGTTCAGACCAAGGATTTGTGACAAGATGAGTTGAAACAGGCAACTACTTGCAATGTGCCATTCTGCAACGTTCTACAAAGTGTATCATCTCTATGCAACAACTCTCTGTACTTCCGTTCTGTTTCCAGCTTTTCAGGCTTATTTTGTGGCTGATATAATTAGTAGCTTCTTAGAATCTGAATGAGGATGGTGACAGTGAGATACTGGCTACAGCTGCATTTGTAGTAGTGATGAAACAGTGAAAAACAGAAATAAAACGAGCATCAGATGGACTGTACTCATAATAATATGTGAAAATAATATATATATAACCAGCGCCGATTAATCAGTCAGTGAGAATGTGTGTGTGAGGGGGCATAAGCACATACAGCGAGCAGCAGCAGCAGCGACCCACTGTCCAACACTGGCACACCATGAGGACAGAAACAGAGGGCTCAGCAGGGACAAAGCACCTCCCGCAGCAAGCGAACACACTGTCTGTGGTCATTTTGACTTGACCAGCGGACTTCACTACAAGCTAAGTGGCTGTTGAAACAGGTGATGTGCTTTAGGTTCTAAAACCAGCCACCAGCGATTTGACCAGCTGAGTTGCAGGTGACACCATCAGTTGGCTTTAGTCAAGCTCAGACCGGGCAGTTCACACTGCTGCAACTTCTCTCTGCAATATTCGATAACGGTTTTTTCTCGTCCTGAATTTTTGGCCTGAACTGGGCTTTAGAAACAAACACATGACATAACAGAGTCCAGGTTGAAAAATACCAAACTTGCCCTTTAATATCAATATCGTTGCAGACTTATTTCATGGAAGGTGTGAGACTTATCAAGGAAACTTTTTGTCCAAACACACACTGCCTACTTTGTTCTTCTGTGCTCTGTGTGTAAATTGTGTTTACAACACAAATTAAGATTCATTCCCATTATTAAATGTGCTATGTTGATGTCTATCCCCAAACCTGACAGAATGAAAGTAGCCAATGTGTTGATTAGGTAATTACTAGATTGCGCAGAAAATCAAGCTCGCTTTGATACGTTTCACTCATTTGTTGATACAAAGCCAGCTTTCCAGAAGAAGAACATGATGCCAAACTCTATGCTAATTTAACCATATGGCAGTTCAGAACTCATGCATCACAATCACACAGCTAAACGAGCTCAAGTTGCACAGAAGATGGGGCACGTTTCAGGTCTTTATATGGAGTTTTGTGCTTGCTTACTTAAACTGAAATATGTCTGATGCTTTGCCCTTATGATCTCTATTGATTTTATGTAATGCTCTGTGCTTTTTGATTTACATTTAGCTTTAAATCGGGCTGCACTGACACATTTGCATTTTGATACCTCCCTTGCACAGTGCAGGGGAGGTATCAAAATATGTGTAATGCGTGTTGATGAGTGGATTATACAAAAGTCATGTGCCTGCTACTTTGACATCCAATTTGCACTTTTGAACTTTACTTTAAAAAGTCGAATTGTTGATGTCAGTGTCACTGCAGAGGTTGTAAATGCATCTATTTGTACTTCAGCTCACGTTCCCTCAGTATGGACATGAAAGTATAATTTACAAACATAAATATCATTTTTAAAATAGTCTAATAACAGTGAAGCTGAAAATCACAGCTGATAAACACATCCTGTGCACACACACATACACACACTTAACTGCACAAACAAAGGTGCAAAGGCACAGCGACACACACATACACAAGCTTTCACTTTGGTAGCTGATCTAAACTGGGCCAGGCAGGGCCTTGGAGGGAGAGTGAAGCAGGACAGAAAGTACAGCAGCCAAATGGAGAGGTGGAGGGGCCAGAGGGCTGGTGTGACTGGGGAAAAGGGAAGAAATAGGAATAAGGTGAAGAGTTATGGGAAAGAAACGTGAGAAGGGAGAGAAAGAGGACAGCGTTTATGTAGTCTCTTAGCAGCAGTTGCCTTAAAAACACATTGACTTTACAGGTTTCTTTGACATCTCATTTTTTCAAATGAATGCATTTACAGTATTCTCCCTTAAAATGCCAAGATATGACACGGTGACATTTGTGTTTAAGGTAAACATTTCACCTCAGCATTAAGTCACGAGGGTCTAATACCTGTGAAAACTGTTGCATGTTTTCTGCTGAAAGTGTCCAAACACTGTCTAGCCTGTAGGGGTACTAAAATTTATTTTCAAAATTAAAAACAAGGTGAAATATCCAGATATTAGGTCAAGATATTAGGGCTCCACAATTAATTTTTATCAAAATTGCAACATGGCCAAGTGTAATGTCCAAATTAGAAGAGCTGCAATTTTTTGATTAAGGTAAAACGTGTCACAGCACACTTAGAAATGAAGCACTAAGGTGCCACAGAGATGCCCCCGCCTACAAATCATATTCAAGACATACGGAAATATGCTTGTTATGTACAGGCTGCCCTATGATAGTCGACCAAATGTTAGTCGACCAGAAAGGTCATTAGTTGGCAAGATTTCATTGGTCGCTTAGTCGCAGGAAAAACAAACGTGAAATCTATTAGGTGCGGCGCCTTGTCAAAATAAATCAAAACCTATATGACTGGACCATGTGGGAATTTAATTTGAAAGGACAGACACAAGAAGTGGCCACACTCAGCAGTCAGACAGGAGTCACCTTACAAACCAATCACAGCTGACAGATATCTTTCCCTTATTACGTGAATATTTAGTTTGTGATGAATATGTCGACTACAAACATGACGTATCATCTGAAACATGGAAGTAGCCACATGCCCATTAGCCACTTAGCACAATCATTACTGCTTTTCTGACAGCGTCATTAACAGGCAGCTCACTCAGTGTGTGACGTGAACTTGTAGATAAAATATAGGCAACTAGTTGACTAATGGGCCTAAATGACAACTACTGGTCGACTAGGAAAATTCTTAGTTGGGGGCAACCCTGCTAAAATTGCAACTCAACTCATAATTGCAATAACTCTCAAAATAATGTCAATATGATTTTTTTTTTTTTTTTTTTTTTGCATATCGTGCAGCCCTACAAGATATTTATCCTTTTTGTATTTTCAAAGTTAGTATTTAACAGGGCTTAACATCGAGGATTGAGGAGGCGCAGGTAAAAGTCCATGTCGGGCTAGTACATCTAGCGCCTCATTTGCCACATTAGGAGAGTGGTTCAACAGTAATTAAACACATTGTTTTTTCTGGAGCTGATGACGGAAGTAGCTAAGGAGTGAGCCATCTTGCTTCATTCTCACCTCTGGTGAAAGAGATGCACATTGCAGTATCGATCGGGCACACTCAAGAAAACGGTGACAGATAAAGACAAAGTTTATGAGCTGAAACACAAGTGAGCATTTCAAGTTTCCAGGAGTTAAGCTGGGTGGCGTTTGAGGATTTGGGTGAAACTGACAGTGTATTGCGCAGTTTGCTGCAAGTTTGAGAGCAAGGCCAATAAAATGGGGTCACTTTTCATGGCAATTAACTGAAGTCTTCGTTATCTGACCTTTAATACATAAAACAATTTGTATAGGGGCAAGTAAAAACTGACTTTGGGCAAGTAGATTTCTGACCCATTTCCTCTTCTGACCAAGTGAGAAAATAAACAAAATTATCGTTGAACCCTGTTTAACATTTATACATTTGCACCTCTATTTGCCTATCACTCACAGTTTGAAATTACAGCTGTAATCTGTTTCCTTTATGTCAATAACCACCAACTAACCCTACTCATGTCATGCAAACACCTTCTCCATAGTGTTCACCCAGGGAAGCAAAGTGTGTCTACATCCGTAAACTTACTGTTTTCCTTCTCTTACCTCTAAATCTTACATTGCTTTGTCTTCTCACATGGCTTTGAGTTTAAATTTCTAAATCAAAGTCATGACTAGGCCTGCGTTTGTTAAAGGGGCACAGATGTCCTTATGCCTTATGATGCTTGAGCATGTCCGCTCTCTTACAGCGTTTGCCGTTTGGCTTTTAAACCAGAAGTGTATTACAGAAGTCAAACAAAAGGTGTTTGCTTGCAGTCTAGCACTGGGTCCTTTTTGGCCCATCTTAATGGCACATCTTTAATAAATATTTATAGGGGGCACAGGGGGATATTAAAAAACATGACATGCTAAGATGGCTTTATTCCCATAGAGATAGAGATCTATGTCGAGGTAGAGAAGGGAGAGAGGTGAGGGAATGAAGGCAGTCGTTTGTTTGGCGATGGCAGGCCAACAGATGACTTTGGCAAGGACATGTTTGATAGTTGTCTGTTACACAGTCTATGTAAGCAATGATGCAACGACCTTAAGGGCAATACAAGGGCTGCTTCTTATGGAAGAGCATCGCTCAAGAACATCTCCAAGGGTGTTTACTTGTAATGAAGACTTCTATGTATGTATTTATGTGCATGTATTGAAAACATTCTGTTTATGGAATAAGTATAAGGGCTAAGAGCAAGTTAGCAGTGAAGTCGTCAAGAAGTTCATCAGACTTGAGATTTAATAGATCAAGTATCTGAGTATCTGGTTCTGAAATATAAAGAATGTGCAGCCTCCTTTTACATTCAGGCCATCAGCGGTATGGTGTATTTTAGCGACTAGCATTAGCAAACAAAGGGTGTAATGTAACTGTTTTATGACAAGGCGTTTTATGACAAAGAGAGCGCAGCAGTGGCATTGGAATATTAAGCTGGCAAAGCGAAGCATTATTCAGTTACATTCAATATGTTTCATATGTCAAGGCCTCCACATCTTCTTATGCTTCATAGGGTATTCAATGCTGTCAGAGAATATGCAATATGATGCTGTGACCTTTGCATGAGGAAAAACATATCTGGTATTGTTTGGTACAAGCAAAGTTTTTATGTTTTTTTTTTTTTTTTTTAAAATTACGATTAATTGATTAAGTGATTGTTAATGTTACCAATGATCAATTAAGGAAAGGGCTTACAATTTGCAACCCTAAATGAACCCTCAATTATTACTTTTTAAGAGAAAACAATACTAATGAGCACCTAAGGTCCCAAAACTTGATTTTTTTTTATATGTTTATCTTGTGCACACAAGTTAATTATCTTTTGGGAACAAATTATCATCTTGTGCTTAAAAGGTAATATTTTAAAAATAATTAATTTGTTCTCACAACAACAACTTGTGTGCAAAAGATAATTAACTTTTAATCACAAGATAAAAACTTGATCCCAGAATAATAATTTACCTGTTCCCACAAGATAATATTTTTTCCCCTAAAGATAACTAGCTGTTGCCACAAGAAAATAACTTGTTCCCACAAGATAATTAAGTTGTGCACAAAAGATAATTAACTTGCAAGCACAAGATACAAACTTGTTCCCAGAATGTAATTAACTTGTTCCCACAAGACAATAATTTGTTCCCTAAAGATAACTGTTGCCACAAGAAAATAACTTGTTCCCACAAGATAATTAACTTGTGCACAAAAGATAATTAACCTGCAAGCACAAGATAAAAACTTGTTCCCAGAATATAATTAACTTGTTCCCACAAGATAATCATTTGTTCCCTAAAAATAACTTACTTGTGTGCACAAGATAATAACTTGTTCCAACAAGATAATCAACTTGTGTGCAAAAGATAATTAACATGTTCCCACAAGATACTAACTTGTTCCCTAAAGATAACTAACTTGAGTGCACAACGATAAATAAAATAAAGTTTGGGACTTAAGGGGCTCCGCACAATACAGATATTAAAGGAGACAGTTTAGTCTTGTATGCTAATAGTATTATTTGTACCATAGTAATGACGATGTCATTGGTGCACAGAATAATGACAAACCTAAACATGTAACAAAATCACAGATATAAGTATGGCAAGCACTAGGAAATGCATCCCAAAGAAATCTGAAATGTGTTGAGCGAACAAAGATAAAGACTACTTTTGCATACAGGGACGGAGGTTTGAGGTCAATAACTATCTTAAATACAGCTACTAAAAACAGCTCCTCTCTTTGGATAGCCTACCTTTAGACGCTTCCTTAAAAGTCCTTATACATACAGCTAGTCTAAGATGTACGATCGATAGTTCCTGTTTTTAAAAACAAATGAGAACGAAAAATAGCAAATGAGATAGGCTATGTATTTCAATAACCCAGACAGCGAAAATTATATTGAATCCCTAGAATCAACATCATGGATTACACTTTATAGTTAAAGACATTGATTCTTCTCATCCTGAACTTCTTCTTGTTTTTCCTTACTCTGATACAAAAATGAAAAGTCAAATTAAAAGAGAAACAAATATCAACATACAGTACTTTAAATTACTTTTCAATCATGTTTTTTGCTTGATGAGATATCACATCAGTATAACAACAATTATGCTTTATGTAGAGAAATGTTTTGTTGGTGTCATAACATCAGAACACAATAAGCTTTTGATATATTCGAATAGAAAGCCATTTGGAAAGATCTTTAACCAGACACCCAAACGTTTCAAACTTGAGGTTGGTTACATACTTGTATAATATCATTGGAAAAGGCAACTATTCAGGCTGTAAGGAGCTGGATTTAGCTCTATTAGTCTGCTGTCATAGCTCAGGAAGATGCCCTGCATTTTTGTGCATCAGCTTTAAGGTTGTACTCTTCGGTTTCCTTTATTCTCTTAAACAAAAAATCAATCAAACAAACAGAGAGGATACATACTGCACTCACAAACTGTATAACTGATTGAAAAGAAACAGCATTATGTTATCATGAGTAATGCCTATGTATGTGTATGTGTCTTTTCTCTGTGATGTTGTGGTATATATTGGCTTTACAAACACACAAGAGCTGTTAATGTGTTAAAGAATAAGGCTGCCTCACAAAAATATGTCATTAAGATCGCATTGTGGGATTCAGCCTTTTACTCTTGATTGCCTATTAACATGGACAGTAAACGTGTCTGTAAGTATAGATGAAATACAGTGTGTTTATTTAAAAAAAATACCTGCTAAAGGTGAGAACTAAAGCCCCTTTTCCACTTAACACTTTCAGTATGGTACCCTTGGAACCAAAAGTAACCCTACAGATACGGTACCTCAACCCTAGCGTTTCTACCGCAAGCAGTACCCTTAAATGTGGGCGGGGTTGTTGTCACTCACTGCTCTGTCCAGCACTCACTGTATTTCCTCATTACCGGTGACACAGATGGGACATCCGCATTTCGTTTATCGTCCACGGAACGGAGTTGCACGTCGACATTTTCACAACAAAATAAAACAGGCTGCAGTGAGAGTCTCTCTCCATGGAATATTTTAAAATAACGGGTTTGTGCATTTAGTCCTTTTAAGGCAAGCTTGGGGGTTTAGTGTTCCGTAGCCCACAGGAACAAGGCTCCACGATGCTTTCTTTTTTCACAGCGTGAGGATTAGAATATATCAACCCTTTAAGATCCATTCATTACTAAAAGTGTATGTTGTATAAAAACTAACTGAAAGGTAAAAGTTATCACAGTGAAATTTAAGGTGTGTTGATGGATTCACTTCGTGAGCTCATGCATTGAGTTACATTACAAGTCAACGTTCCACCTTAAAAGTCGCCGGCAGTCGGCCCAGTGAATTAAGTTATTTTTTTCTCCGACTCGAGGCAGCAAAACATCCTTTCATTTTATAGTTACAGTCTACTAATAAAACTCTCCACAGTATGAACAGTGGTTACATGAGCCTCAAAACCAGCCACAACTCAGCCCTGAGCAGTGTTACTGTCCGCTACTGACCAATCAACAGACTGTAGTGTTCACAGCTCCACCTTTTAGTACCAGATCTGTGTGCTAGGTACCCCAACAGATGGGGGACCAAAAATGGGGACGGCACAGAACAGTTGCGTCATTACCATCCACAACTTTTCACAGTGGAAATGGAAAAAGTGTACCGAACTGAACTGTACCGCACTGCTCGGTGGAAACGGGGCTTTATGGTGAGAATTAAGGATGCTGTGACGCATGACTGCCTGTACAAGTACTGGTATCTAAACGTATTTTTCTATCTCTTGGCTGACCAGCTTTGGGATCCATTTGCAAATGTTAAGGTGGACATTGCGATAAACTCTAAACTCTCCTAGGCAAGTTTGCTCTTTGTGAAATCATCTCTAAACTGCCACCACAAGGGACAAAAGTCAGTTTACGCTGTCACCTTATGGGGACTCAACTCCCATCTGGTCCCCACAAGGTAAGCCCTGAAATTTTAGGATTAAGACTTGGGTTTAGGTGATGTTGGGGGAAATAGTTACAGCATGTCATGGCTAAGTCTCCAAAAAAATCTGTGCAAGTCAATGCAATGTCCTCCTAAGTGACAAAAACTGCTCCCTGTGTGTGTGTATGTGTGTGTGACTAAACTACTTCTAGAGAGTGAGGTGAAGTAAAAACAGGGAACTGTACACTCTTTAAAAACTGTTCAGTTTTCAGAAATAGTTTGGGCTTTTTTTTATTTGAAAGTATCCGTCGGACACAGTGTCTGCTGACTGTGGTGTGGACTTCAGTGTCAGACTTGAACAAACAAACAAAAACTTTTGTTGACGCAGCAGCTTTTCCATATACACGATCACAACTGCAGTAACACACCAAACCTGATGTCAAACCACACCTTTAATGAGACACTAAATGTGCAGAGCTTGGCAGAGTGTAACTTTAATGATGTGCATGATTCAGAGTTTTCCCTGTGTGCCTGTCTTCCATCAGCAGCCTCGACTCAGGACACTGTGCTCTTTTCAGGGGGGAGAAAAAATGTACTGCACTCTTTATGTTGTATTCTTTGCACAAATGTAGCCTCTGCACTAGCTAGGAAGAGACTGGCATTCAGCTGTGTTATTAATCTTTTTTTTTTTTTTGTGAATTGAAATTCACACAATGTAGACTTAAACACGTGTTGTACATTGTCAGAAGGTGTGTGAGGAGATTAGTTTTATTCTATCATAGAAACATGTAGTGATTCTAGTATTTTTGAAAAAGAAGCACAGCCTTGTCTTGGATATATTCCTGTGTGTATTTAGGAAAAAAAGTCTATTTAATTCTTTAGTTATAGTCATAATACATATTAAAGGATGGGAACAAGGACACAGGACTTTAAACAATATGGGGCCAGTAAGACTGATTTTGGCCACTTGATAAGTTGAAATAAAGCATCTGGTCTACTGCAGTTTAACACCAGTCATCTGTTTCATGTGCTCCATATTGTCGCATAATGGAAACCAGCTACCGCCATGGTTTTCTAGGCTTTGTGGTGCCGTGTGGTATTTAATGGCACTTATTATGACCCTGCAGGATTCATTAAAATTAAGATGCAGCTCTGATTATGTTTAACACCTGCTTCATATTATAAGATGCGCTCCCAGGTCACCAACCCCTTGGGATATTCTCTCCCTAGATGCTACGAAGACATTTGACCATTAGTGATTGATTAATTAAGTCTTTGCTTCACAACATCCTGGCTTTAAAAAAAACCCCTAATTTTCATAATTGAGGATTTTAATATCCTGTCTACTGTTTCGTGCTGACAGGTGATGCATGCTTGTTCAGGTTTAGAGTCTCTAGGCTGTCCCTCTAGAGTTGTCCTACATCTCCTCTATTATTTCCCTTATCTCTGGAGCCCATTACCAAAGCAGTACCAGTCTGTGGGCCACCAGCCAATCACCATTTAGGATGCTTCCCATTTCGTCCCTCTTTGTGCTGATGGCATCTTGATTCTACGGAAGCCCTGAGAGGCAAGTGAGAAGAAAAATGTTCTGGTGATTCATGTTCTTTGTCTGAACTGTTTTCTCTCCTCTGTTTATGACCGAAGAACAGGTGAAAAAAAGGTTTTGCCAGGGTAGTCTAAATTCCTTAATTTTTTTTATCTGGGAAATGGCTGGGAAAAATTTACTTTTTTTCCCCATCTGCACATCTGCACCAGCCCACGCTCTAAACAGGACTAAGAGCATTCATGTTTTCTTCAAGATTAGTTAATTTCTCTACACACTCCAAACTTAAAGTACATAAATTGTGTGTTTGCAAGTTAGGTAACATGACTATCATGTCTTGCTTTTGGCTAGAAATGTATTTTAGTCAGTGTTAATCTGCCATTTTTTTTTTTATCTTTATTGATAAAACATCCCATTCATAAGGGGTTAAGTGTCTAAGTGTTACCATGACTTACTTTACAGTGAACTAGCTATGCAGTCGACTCAGCCTAGGTAAGTGGTTCCCAACTGGTGGGTCACGGTCCAAAAATGGGAACCACAATCGAATGTGTGAAGTTTGTAAAAAAACACACTTCATTTTTGAGTACCCTGAATTTCTGGCACATGGCTTTTATTCTGAAGTGCAGTTTCCTGCTGTAGAGTGAGCAACTAATGGATAACTACTGGACAGAGACAGCAAACTAGCTCAACAACATGGCCAAACACAGGTATGATACTGAATGTATTAAACCATGCGGACCTTGAGCTAATGACTATGGAGAAATCTGGACCCAGTGGCTGGACCAGTTGGGAACCACTGGCCTTGGTTGTAGCTGAAGGTTAGCCATGAACAATATGTTTTTCTATTACTAGTTGGCTAATTAACTGCTGACAGCAGTATAGCTGAAGCTAACGACAGATTGCGGCCAATTTAAAACGCATTTCTAGCCAGAAGAAAAACATGACAGCAATGTTACATATGCTGCTAACACACAACATGTGCACCTTGTGTTTCAAATGCATGGAGAAATTAAAACTCACCTGAAAGAGAAAACGTGAATGCTTTAAGTCCTATTTAGAACATGGGGTAGTAGTGCACTGATGTGGCCTCTTGTGGCCAAAATAAGCATTACACCTAAAAAAAAATGATCCTGACATAAAAAGAAGAAAAAAAGATCTTTTTTCCCATCTGTTTTTACAAATGAAAAGGTAACTTTGAAAACTGATTCTGTCAAAAAAAAAAAAAAAAAAATTCCCCAGTTGTCAGAACTTTAAAAATTATTTTTTTGTCATTTCACAGATTAAAAAAATTAAATAAAAATTTAAGGAACTTCAAAACATTTTCCCGGCAAGTAATTTTTTTCAGTCATTTAAGGGTTGCTAGATTCACTCCCTCACCCACCCCTTGTAAAACACGGTGTTAAGTTTTACATCATCCAGCAGAGTTTCGCTGGCTCTCCCGGGCTGTTTTTTGAACTACAGGATGTACTTCTGAGTTTTCTTACTGCCCCCCACCCATGCTGCCACCGTAGACACAAACATAGAAGCAGATCAAGAGACAGATCCACCCCTCTCTCTTTCTCCCTCAAATTTGGACCAAAATCCAATCCAACAGTAGTGCTGATCGAATATAAATCAAGATTATGTTACTGCGTTACTGCCTATTTCTTACCTAAAAAGGTTTTAGAAGCATATTTTAGTGCCCTGTTTAGCTGTCAGAGCGAGAGCTTGCGAAAAGGTAGTGGGCGCCATACTGCTTCTGAGACAGTGCAAACGGAGGCCGAAAAAACTGAGATCAAATGGTAAAACTCAGCAGCGTTGATCAAATATAAACCAAGATTCTGTCACTGAGTTGCATATTTCTCACCTCAAATGTTTTCATAAACATGTTTTAGCTTACTTTATAACTGTAATACGAGATCCTTTGTTGCCAGCCAGCTGTCATTGTATTAAATGGACAAGTCTGCATTACGTCACCCACAAGCAGGAGCGTTCATTGGTCTGGTGCAGCGCAGTGCATTCTGGTAGTTGTAGGTTTTCTCAAGTCATGTATTACCGATTTCAATTTGCGTCCAGCAGTGAAATGCTTCTTTAACACAGGAGAGAAAACAAATTTAGATCAGACTTAGAAAATGGATCACCAGATTTTTTTTCCCACGTGCCTCTCGGGGCTTCCGTGTAATTTTCATCCCTAACAACACATTGTGTAATTTCCACTAAGAGATACACTGTGTGTAGTGTCATCGCTCGGAAGATTGCACATAAATCTACTCAGTATTCTTTGACATGGGTATGAGGGGGCTGACTGACAGAACCAGCCATTTAGTGTTTTATCTGAGATCTTGTGAGGAGAATTTCCCTCCCCAACAGGTTCCCTCTTGTAGTGGACGTCTCAGCTTGGCCATTAATCAAGTCATATCAGTGAAATGTCTCAAAAGTTTGCTGAAGCTAAATGCAACTCATCCATCACATTACTGAAAGGCTTCATATGTAAGCGATGTAGACATTTTTCTTCTCTATCCCTTGTCAACTGTGGATATGATCTATATGCAAAGTCAGGTTCTCCCCACACTTGATTAGTTTGTGAGGTCCTCCAGAAAGAGAGCAGCGGATGAAAGACAGAGGGTAGAAAAACAGTAAAAGGTACAAGTGGAATAAAAGGGGGAGGGAGTAGAGACAGAGAAAGAGAAAGGTGGAGAGAGACACAGAAGGAAAGACAGATGGAGGGGTAAGAGGGAGATTGGGTTACTTGCAGATAACATCGCTGTGTGATAGATTCATGTGGAGACTAAATTGGGCTCGTGGGCTGAGAGGGAATCAGTCTAAGTCCTGAGTGACAGGCAAGGAGAGCGCTTATCAATGACTAGTGAAGGGAAATTGGACACCTCCTGAATGGCCTCATGATAAAGCTGCTCATTTGTGTGTGTTTCTTGAACGGTACACAGCGTGGTAATCGATAATTCTTTGACATCCATTCAAAACACACCATTTCATTCTTTGGCTAATCTGTAGTTAGGCTGACATAGATATTAGTCTGACCATTATAGCTGCACTTTAAAAAATGAACAGCAGCCCCTCACAGGCCCACGGAGCCTCGGGGTATAATACTTTTACCTGGAGATTGAGCACAAGATGTTCAGTCCAACATCTGTAACTAAGATTTTCCAAACTTAAACAATCATGAAGAGAGGTCAAATTAAAGGAATAGCTCAACATTTTGGAAAATACACTAATTAAGAGAAGAAACCACTCTCATGTCTGTAAGGTAAGCAAATTTGCATTTCCCAGGATAGGACATTCTTAGCCTAATCGTAGCCAAACTCAATCCTCTTGCCTAAACTTAACTAACCCAATCAATGAAGGCAATGAGCACTAGCCAATCATAGGGAGAGCAGGATGAGTCATGTAAAAAACAACATGTTGTAGTTTGACGGGGAATTCTGAGCCAGACTATTCCTTGACCACGCACAGTAATATCTTGTCATGTTACCAAGCAACCAGCCGCGACTCTGGGAAGTTACTGTGCCCGCACACAATGTGCAGTTTTTACAATATGGTATTTGTACAAATTTCACAAACAAGATGCAGATTTTAATTTGTGAGCTTAAGAGGCGTTGATAGGCAGATTTGTAGCCTATATATGTTTTATCTAATAAGATGAAGTTAGTAGTCTGCTCATCTTCAGCCAATTTTTGCAGCAGCCGAGAGAAACTAATCTCCAACCCACAGAGATTCAGTTAGAAGCTACAAAGGTACTGAGAGCTGAACCCGCAGACTTTAAAAAATATCTTTCTCTCTGGTCTCCTGCAGACAGATGTGAGTAGACTGTCACAACAGGCACGCTTGTTTGAGGAGGAGAAGTGGGGGTCGTCCGGTGTTGTCCGGCTGCGCGGCAAGACTTCACCACTACGCGCTTGAGGGCAGGCGACCCAGCTTTAAGACCTACTCCAGAGAGGTCCATCTCTGGCGCAGCTTGGTGTGGCACGGCACATCTAAACTGATAATGGATTTGCAAATCTGTGCAGCATGGCTTGACTCGGCACAGCCAAACGTGACAATGGAAAAGGCCCACAGTATTGTATGTGTGCTACTGTGGTAATTTTTGACTCTGTGCCAATGGCTAGAAAAGTCCTATTGGTTACTATTGGACAGAGCCATGCTAGCTGCTTTCCCTGTTTCCTGCCTTGGTGCTAAGCTAATTTACCCACCTGCTGGATCCAGCTACGTCTTTACTGACATGAGAGTGGTATTGACTTTCTCATCTTACTCTTGGTAGGAAAGTGAATAAGCACATTTCCCTGAATGTCAAACTATCGCTTTAATAAGGTGTGCTGATGTTAATGACAAGGTGACCAGAAAGTCACGATGCTTCTTCTTCGTCTCTGTTGAGTTCAGGCACTTGTCCCCATTTTCACCTTGCTCTCCCTCTCTGTCTCTTTCTGTCTGTGCTCACTGTCCCACTAAACTGGCTTTAAAAGCTCCGACCAGATGGCTCAAGAAAACGAATGGCTGTGCCTGTATATGTGGAAGTGTGTGTGTGTGTGTGTGTGTGTGTGTGTGTGTGTGTGTGTGTGTGCTTGCACAGTGACACATTCAGGGTTAAGAGGGACATTAGTGAAAAGTGATTTTGACACCCCATCAGGGAGAGAAATTTCTTAGTCCTTCACCTCGTTCATTCATCTCCATCTCTGTATCTCTCCTTCACTTATTCAATCTTGCCTTTGCTCTCTATATTTTGCATGAGCATCTATTTAGTTCTCAAACAGGGTTATTTTAGAGTGCTGTCTGGCATGTCTTAGTGCTGTGAAGTAAAATCAGCGCTGCGGAGAATATAAAGGACATAAACACCTTCTTTTACAGCCTGAAAGAAGGAAAAGTGTGCCACTTTCATTTTGAGTAAATGGATTTGTTATTTCGTTCAACCAAAAAAAAACAAAAACCCTGAAAAAACTTAATTGCAAATGACTTACTTTTAAGGTCATTTTTGTTTTACCAAATGCTGTTCATGGATATTTCAAAAGGTGACATCAGTTTTGCACAGTAAATTCAAGTCTTTCTGATGAGAGGCGCATATTTAAAACGACAGCGAGTGTGACACACTGTTTAATCTTTTCCTAAAGATGAGAGGAAATTAAACAAACTCTGATTTTATAGATTCTTGCCATCTGTAAATCAAGTCAAAGCCATAAGTCAGCCAACTCTCCAAACAAAGTTATTGTTTTGACTGGAGGGGAAAATGCAAATTTTAATATCTTACTTTCATAAACTTTCCTCCGCAAATGTTGCTTAACAGTGAAAAACTGCCTTTGTATCTGACTTGCAAGCATCTTTAGTACAGGAAGTGTGTAATAAAACCTTAACAATGATATCAGTGTTGGTGTACCTGTGTGTGCCCTCTGTGTGTTAATGTTAAAAGCCATGCACGGTGTACAAAGTAGAGCTTGGTGTGACTAGAAGTATAATGAAAATTGATTTATCATGCTAGACAAATATACAGCATAGATAAATGATAAGGAGGATTCATAGTGCATATTTTTTCCAGAGGGAATTCACTTCTCTTCTATGTCACAGACATATTAATCACCTCCGGGAGGGAGAGTGACAGCATGATAGTTTCATGAATTAATAAAGCCCTTGCTATACAACAAAGCCTTCCGGTTAATCCAAATAAGGTCATAACTCAGTTGCATTTGTTTGCAAGGAGTCACACGTGTAGTACAAGCCACACACACACACACGCACACACAATCACATGCACAAAAAAGCAGCTACCACTGCTCTATTGGAGCATTTTTCATTGAGGAGATAGCACACTGTTAATACTTATTATTCAGAAACAGTGGGGAGGTGTCGAGCTCAGCAGTCTGCCCATTTTTTAATAAACAGCACACTGCTGGGCTAAATCATATCATAGTGACTGCGTGTGTGTCTATCAGGGCATGAAAGAAACATACTTACACACAGGAGAAAAAGGCAAAGTGAGAACAAAAGAATTTGTGTTTTTTACCATTTAAAGGAAAACAACTGATTTGCATGATTGGATTCATGTCAAAACATATTAACACATCTTTAATTGTGCTCACGCTACTTGGAAGGAACCGGTAGAACGAAATGATGAAACACTTCATTTGCAGTTGCGCCCACACAGACAGGAGTATTGAGCTGCTCACTGCAAGGTAAAGGGGAGAAATACTAAACCAGAGAAGTAAAGAACAGATCATGACTGACTAATAATAAGAAGTGCAATGGAGTTTGTGAGCATGTAACCCTAACCCTAGGTCAATCAATAATTGAATACCATCTGGCCAATTAAATAAATGTAGCACCTACACATTTTTGTATATTACATAATGATTAATTAATTAAAGACCTTAGTCCCAGGAGGCAGAAGCATATTGTTTATTCAAGGACAAATTAAGGACATCTTTACATCTGAACTAGGGATGTCAGCGGTTAACTGTTAATTGGTTAACCAGTGAGAATATTTTTGACCGGTCATGCATGTTGGTCTGTAGGTTAATTTTACTCTTCAGTTTAAAACAAATTAACTAGTGGCGCCACTCATTCAGCGATTACCCCTATTAACACCGTCCTGTCCCAACAGCATTGCTGTGGAAACATTGTGCCTACTCTCTGGTCGCCCAATGAGTAAGTGGTTCAGTTTTAAGCTGCTTAGCCCCCATTTAGCATTGCTGTTAGCTCTGTTCGCACCATTTGCAGTGTCAGAACAGCAAGTGGTGGTAACTTAGTTAGCTAACAATGCTAAAAGGATTTGGGGGCTAAAATGAAGCAGCTTACTCCCTGGGGTTACCTGGGGGGAGACTAAAAGGTGGCAACCATGTGTCTGCAGCAACACAGGGGTGGGAATCACCAGAGGATCCACGGTATGATATTATCACGATACTTTAGTCACGATACAATATTACTGCTATTTTAAATATGCTGCGATATGCTATGTATTGCAATAAAATATATTGCAATATATTGCAATTTATTACCTATTTTCAACTGTAAACAATGTCCCCAAAGAAAAACTTTGTCCATACATAAGTTTGCAGTCTGTTCATCTCACTTCAGCCATTTTTTTTTTGCAGCAGCCAAACGTATCTACTGGACTGAAAAAGCAACTAATTATATTATTCTAGTAGACTACCTAAAGTTGAATTTGTATTTGTATTTGCAATTTTATTCATTTATATGATTAAGAAAATTGCTACTTAGCACTCTGTGACGATAAGATATTGCCACACAAAAACATTGCGATACTATGCTGTATCGATTTTTTCTCCCAGCAGTAATCCCCAATCGAGTGCCAACGCCAGCTCCCACCAGACCTGGGTGGTGTGAAGTCTAGAGCAGTCAGGGTTTACGCAGCCAGACGGCTGTCTATAAGCAGAGCCAACAGAAAATAAAATAAAACGCAAGACATTCACATCACAAAACATTACAATGTCACCATCTCTAAATGGATAGTGCTTCAAAATGTGGTGCCAAAGCTCACTGAGTCGACAGCCATCTTTACACATGGATTGCGTTCTGAGGCGACTACGCAGTCCCTGTTTTATGCCGCTGTTTTTAAACAGAACCAAACAGCACCATCGTGCTGCTCCAGAGTGTGATTTTAGACAGTATGCCAGCATCACAGAATCAAAAGAGAAGTGACAATTAGCAGACATTTTTAGCCACCACTGTTCCTCTTTGAGATAGCTGCTAAGTTCTATTCCCTACTTTTTAAATGTCCCGTGGTGGGTCGCACACATAACATGTCAAAATGTCATGATCCTGTTCTAATGGATGTCCCTTTCATACAGAAGTCATTTTGGCACTGTTACTACACTCAATGCCGCCATATGGGCGAGACAACTCATTCCCTGCATACTGTACCTTTTATACAGAACAACAAGACAGCATAATGGCGTGAAATTTAAGAGGCAGTGTAAAAGGGACTTATAGAGTGCTTGACTTTTTTAATTCTTAAAAATTAACTGGTTGATTAACAGTTAAAAGGCATCGGGCTATTGAAAGCAAAGTGAACTGACGTCTCTAGACTGAACCATACCTCTGGGAAAAAAAAACACTGATTCGCTTGTACCAGAAAAATCTCTAGGAATGCAAGGCACACAATTCTACAGTGGGAAAGCAAGCAGGATATGGTAAAGGGCATGCTGAGGTCAGGCACGTACTGTAGGGTCTTAAGTTACAGATTAAAAGTCAAAATGTTGTGAGCTGTTTGTAGTTTTTCTAATAAATAAGTCTGTGTTTCCATCTCTTCAGCAGATCTGCCTCCACGCAAGCCAAACACAATGTCCTGCAGGGCTGTGCTTATTGCTTCTACAGTGAGAGAAGAAGTGATAACAAACTTCTTCAGAACACATATTTATGTTGCCACAGGCAGTCAAATAGATCATCAGTTTTCCGTCACTCTTGGTGAGCATATATTATGTTTATAAAATAATTACCGATTCTTTAGTCAATTAGATTACATGATTTTAACATCAAGTGTGGAAATGCATTTCATTCCCTGCTAAATGAGCAAACATCTAATAAACCACGGAAATTTCCAAATGAGCACATTAATAAATCCCCAAATACAGTTTGTTATAAGTTTGCTATAAGTGTAATAACAAACGTCATACTGTGTGTTTTCGTAATCTCTGTCTCGTGGAATCAAAAAGGTTATCACAGAGGAATATTGACTAACAACAGATTGGTTGACTGTGGCTGGATGACATGACTGAGGAGAGTCAAGACGGTTCCTTTCAGGGTTTCAGGGTTCAACAGCGCTTTCTCACAATATGCTAACATTAGCAATGATTTCTTAGCAATGCCATGGCAACAGTGTAAAAAGCCGGACTCCCGCTATCTCGCTCACAAGCAGGGGGTCTCTTGACAGAGACGGCAGCATTTAGTCAACTCAAAGAGGATGTGACATGCTAATCCCTTCTGGTCTGCAGCATCTGCTTAATACTGACCCATGTCCCGACGCACTGGCAGCAGCCCCTGCCATAACATCTGTTTAAAGGTGACCCTGACCCCTGTGTAGTACCTTGGTGTAAAGTCGTACCTTTCTCTCGACATAGATCATTACCTCTGGCCAAACCACAGGGGGCAGCGTGTGTGGATTGAGAAGCATGTGGAGTCAGGGCTCAGTGAAAAACATCTGGTTCATCGTGACCCTTTTGCCCCCGACCTCTGATAGAGCTACAACTTTTTCAATCCTTTTTTTTTTTCATTCTTACAGTTGGGTGGCGTCTGCCTGCTCGCTTTCAATGCAAGGTGAAATTATTGTTATAATAAAATGAGTTTCAGGAAGTGTAGAGTGACTTTAAAATGTTCTGCGTCAGGGGAGTTTTTAAAGTAGGTCAGAATTTGAAAATCATATTACATGAGGTCACATATCTGACACCAAAATGGGCTCTATATAGCCCATGCTGTGTAATTCTTTGTTGGCCATAGCTTTTTTCTGTTTTATCCTTTTACAGTCAGAGTTTAAAGACAAAATCCGATCCCAATGCATACTTAACACACTGCCAATGTTGAATATATAATAGCAAGGTAGAGAAAGTCAATATCTTACGCTTCAGACATTAGCAGACACTGTGGACTGGCACCAGACCTGCAGACATGCATGCAGTTCCATACAACTGAGGGTCTGTGTCGGTGTGGCTTTCTAGGCATGCACACTTCCCAATCCACGCTCCGTTCCAGTTGTCTCGGCTTGGATAAATTATACAATTGTGAGCTAAGACAGATCTCTTTGCACACCTCTCTTCAAAACAAGCATCCAACGTTATCCTATTTTTCTCCTTCTTGACAAACCGGCTCAAGGTGCAGATGCCACCAAATGGACTGGAGTGTGGAACAAGAGACACACAATCCACATGACAACAACGTGGCCTCTCTGTATGATTTACAATAAATGCTAATCCTGATATAATTGGAAATTGTCTAGGTTAAGAGTTGATTAAAGGCATTTAGGAAATGAGGAATGATGTGGGACTAATGACTAGAACTTCTTGATATGGCCTTAATAAAGAAAAAGTTGTCTTAAACATTTGACCAATAAAAAGTGAAACTCTGGTTGTGCAATGAAGCTTTGAGGTAAGAATGTGGGCATTTGTGTGAACTGTGGTTTTGATCAGACCACAAAGATGTGGCCTTGCCTCCAATGGAGTGATAATAGCACTTTATTCATGACATTATTCATTAGAATCTATTCTGAAATAAAATTCAAAATACAAGGTTCAGTGAATATGGCTTGTCCATGATCTCATACAGAGAGGAACAAAGGGAGGCACAGTAAAGGGAATGATTGCTCCTGACAAACCAAAAGATTTTGGTTTTTACTTGCAGCAATTACATAACACAAGCTGTCAGATCTGATAATAAGTGGTGTGTTTATCTGTACAGTGTATGTCTGCATGAAATAGAGACTAAAATGCAAAGAGAGTGTTATCTGTTCTAATAAACTATCAAAACTCTTCAGCTATTTAATGAGGCACCACCATTCAGACCACCCGAGCACACACACACCCTAACTGCCACAAAACTCTCATTTAACACTGTGCTTTCTCATCATTTGGAGCTGTGCCCTTTAAACGCACAGCCTGGAATGGACAAACCTGAGGCCTTTTATATCCTCCATTAGTTGTGCAGCAGATATAAATTAGCAGTATCACTGCAACCACAGCAGCATCCAGCCAAAGGCCGACTAATGCTTTGCAATCCTCCATAAAACTCACATTCCTCCATGATATACTCCTACTACACGGGTGTCTCACATAAAATGAGCTTCATAGGCATTTGGACAGACATACAGTGATGTTTTGGCTCTGTGCTGTTATTACTTTAGATGTGAAGCAGCACAGCTGCTATTAGTTTCATGTCCAGACTGTCAGCTTTAATGGATATGTTCTCCCACATGAAATGAGCGGTGGGAAAACTTCTGCCACATTTTTCAACTTTACACAGTGCCAGTGCTCTAAAAGCTGTGCAGATGATCACGATAAAATGATCGGATGATAGAATAAAAGGAAAATAATGATGATAAGCCCATTTTCAGATGCAGATTTGTTAACGGCAGACTTAAATCCTATGCTTTAATCTTTTACAGTCTAACTCAGATGTTTCAAAAAGACTGTTTAAGGCCTTCATTTAATGCTATGACCATGTAGAGGGAAACAGGAGACATGAGACAGAGGGTGATGACATGCAACAAATGCTCCTGGCTCAAGTCAGACCTGGAACATCACGGTTTTACGGTCTTAAACCATTAACCTCCAGCATGTCCCTTTGCTCAGATCCTTGTTTAATTGTTATGGATATGTGAAACATAACAAAACAAACCTGAACATGATTAGGAACTGTTTGCATGACATAAACTGTGGGGGCGTAAAGAGTGCCAAGATGTCATACTCAACTAAAAGCATTGTTACTTTAGAAAATTTTACTCCAGTGGAGGTACTGTTACTTAAGAGACATTTTACTCAAGGAAATGTACTATTACTTTAAAGGGTTACGATGCTGATTTTCAACCAGCTTTGTACCAAAACAGTGTTTGTAGTTTATGTAATTAAACTGTGGTAAACTTCCCTCCATCTAACCAATGCCTAGCTATGCCTCCTCGCCAGGCCCCCAGGAAAGCAGCTCAGCCTTGCAGCCAGTTTTTCCCAGTGACTACTCAGGGCATTGGAGCAAAATAAGTCTCTGTGGCCCATCAAGCATTTTCCCTATAGACAACATTTATAAAAGAGACGTCTGTAAAACTGTTGACAGGACACCTCAAACTGCAAACAAAGTAAACTATGAATCTGAGGCAGAGTGATTTTATATTTGTAAAATTTTCCTCAACCCAAGAAAAGCGATTTAAAAATCTGTGACGTCATCACAATGTTAAGTCTTTGAGCCGAGCGGGAACTTGCAGGCAGGGCCAGAAGGAGAAATACTACCGTGCATAACAATAGTGAAACATCACACCACAGAACCCTGATGTCCAAACCAACAATAAGCTCAATTTCTGAGGACACTTTGCAGCCTGTGCACACAACTGATTATCATTTACAAATACACAACAGCCTCTCTCTGAATAGGATTATTAGAATTAACCAGTAAGAGGACAAAATAACTCAGCCACACAAAAACAATGAATAAAAGGAGCTATGCAGGCCTACACCACGACGGCTGCAACAAGCAATCTATTAAGTAAAATAGTCACAAAACATCACCAAAGCAGATAAACAGTACAGCGACTGCAGTCCATCATCACACAGTTACCCTCATCTGTACAGCAAGTTACAGTCATGTGTTTGTTGTTGTACTCACCTGTGGGAGCCTCATGCACCGTGAAGTCCTCCTCAGTCTGCTCCAGGTTCAGCTCTCTGCTCGTGCATCATGGTCCAGTCTCTGTCCCACCGCAAGTTCTCCAACAGTTGGGCTCAATCAGGCTCTGCAATCACATCAAGGATTATTGTTACAAACAGAAGAAACAAAAGAAAGAAAGAAAGAAAAGAAAAATAGTCTACTTGAGATAAAAAAAAAAAAGTACTGAAGTAAAATTAGACCTACTTATTTCTATATTATTTAGGCTATATTCTATACAAGGGGTGGGCGATACCACAAAATTTGGTTTCGATACCATGCTAAGTAATACAGGAACAGAACTGCCGATATTGATACCGATACAGTACTTTTTATTTTTAAAAGTGGCTGATGTACTTTCATGCAGGGTAAAGAGGCGTGTCATGATTTATGAAATAAACAATCAGTCTAACAGTCAATGATCACTGATTACAATTTAAAAATGTACTATTAACCAATGCTAAAGGTATGATTGGTCTAAAATATTGATTTCACCACCATACACCTGGATATTCCTTGTCTCAGCCTCTCTGAACAGACTCTGCTGGTGAACTCTGCCTGTGCGTTAAAAAACCGATACAACTATATTATCAAGTATGCCAGGAAAAGATTTAGTATGTCCTAATACATAGTATGTCAAATGCAGTATGCCAAAAATACCAGGATGTTCTCCTACATCCTTTTCTGGCTATTCTGACCCACAATCCACTGCACAGTGGCCTCTCTCATTTAGTCATCTCTGCTGTTACGTGTCGATTTAAACTAGTCAGGATGCACGCTGTGGTGTGCTGCCCGTGTGTGACCCATATATTGTTTGAGCGCAGATAACACAAAAGCACCGAAAAAGCAAACAGAACATGCGCTAGATGTGTTCACGACAATGGAACATCGTTTGCACAGAGATTTTACTCTTGAAATACAAATAGGTACGACAGTAATCTTGTTTTTGAAAGCATAGTATCAAAAGTATAGATCTTTTGGTATCAATTTGCTCACCCATATTTTAGACTCGAAATAGTAAGGAACCTAAGTAAGCAAGATACTCATTGATAAACAACAGCCAATATCACACACTGGATATGGATCACACTTTAACTTTCACCTCAACAAAACTGGGGCTAACATTTGTCATTTTATTGTTATGTCTGCCTATTTTTCAGGCAATAACCCAAACTGATAAAGAAGTACGGCTGACCTATCTGTCCATTGTGCTCAGGCTTGATTTTTGTGTGTGTGTTCATTCTCCCCTGGCATCATAGCGTGTTCAGGCTCTTTGAAACGTTAAAGGCACCAAAATTGTGCATTTTCCCTCAAACCCAACCATTTAAAGCACAATGACTTGTGACATCACACCTGCTTGCAGAGATGTGGCTTTTAACCTTCAAACCATGTTTCTGGATTTTGTTTCATTTTGTTTTTACAATACATGAAAGATGTCTATGTTCGCCACATGGCTCCCAGACATGGGGCGACCTGTCTGTGTAAAAACGTCTTGACTGGCGGTCACCTGCCTGATCACCTCTGGTCTTTGGCCTGAACCTCAGAAAAGTCAAAGATGTGTTGTTTGAGGATCTCAGTGTGTTCGTGGGCTCATGTTGGGAAAATTCCTTCAAAGTAAAGCTTGTAGACATCAAAGTCTTTCTCTGCTCAAATTCCCTCTGATGGCATCTTGAAACACAGCAAACAGGTCATATTGTGTGTGTGTGTGTGAGGTGTGTGTGTGTGTCTGGATTGTGTGTGAGTGTGGTTGTGGCTACACATGGTCAGCACAATTACAGAACATCAAAGGATAGTAACACCTCTGCTGTCATCCCTGGTCGATCCCTCCAAAGTGAATCGTCCTGCAGAGTGAGATCTGGCTACACAGGATACTGCAGAGGAGGGATGAAGAGGGGAAATGAAGATGAGTTATGGGGCCTGTGTGGAGGGCAGGTGATATAATGGAGGAAAGCGATTAAGGGAAAGATTGGGATTGATGGAGGGATGGAACCAAGTGCCTCTGACTGACGGTCTGAAAGGAGGCGACCAGAGATGTGGGCAAGTGAATCCACATCATAAAGAAGAGGAATGCATTTGCATATGGAGCGGCTGATACCTTCGAGACAGCTGCAGCTCTCACAGCTGGCAGACTGACAGCACTGGGCAGGTGTGAGGCTCGGCACATTCAGAAAGTGACACTTAACGAGAGTTGTGTGTGTCTGTGTGTGTGTGTCCCTGTGTGCGGAGGGGGCACCATTCATCTTAAACAGCCCTTTGTGCAGCAGCCTTCAAAAATAGAGACATACTGTATCAGTTCTCTCTCTTTTTGCCAGCACATTCATCTGCGTCCTTCTTTCTAATTGCCATCCCCTTCTCTACAATTTTCTCTCCTTTCTCTCCGAAAGTTAAACCAAGGGGCAGGAAAGTGCTTTATCGACTGAACAGTGAACATTCATGTTATTACATTATATGAAAACCTGAGGTACGTGTCTGCGCTGATGACTGATTTTAGGGCTTATTTCATTATCTTTGGATCTCAGCTTTGTATCAAAATGTCCTCCATGAACATGTTTAACTTGTCACTTTGTTGCTTGGCCAAGAGGTGGGCTATTCTTCATTCTGAAACAGTCTTGCACTGACAAACCTAAATGAATGCATCAATCAATACTCCCCCTTGCTTCCCATCCTGCTTTATTCCCTTGTCATTTCACCGGTAGCGACAAAGCAGCACATTTTAAACAGGCAGCACAAATCCACAAGTTAAGGGCGATATATTTTGTCGTCTTCCTTCAATTTAATATAACATTTTCGCATCCTGGTTTTGCTCTTGGACTGTTTGAATGACCGTTAAATTTGCCTTATTGGCAAACAGCTTTGTTATTATAGACAAAAATTGGAGGTCAGTGATTTTATATTTGAATGCTGAGCCAAAATCACTAGTTGTTTCCCTCTGTGAAAAGAATACAGGATAAAGGCTTTGAAACTTCGACTTTGAGTTAAACCACGCTGTCCTCTTTTCACCGAGAAACGTATTGACAAATCCAATATTTAGCGCAGAAAGTAAAATAACCCAGAGCAAGAAAAGAAAAATAAGTTCAGAAAGCTTGTGTTTGGAGAGAGTCTAAACTCTAGCTGTGAGGCTTTTGGGTTTCTCAGTAATGAGTTTGAAATATCTAATTGTTGCTGTTCTGAAGAGATGAATGTTTCATTTTATTATTATTATTTTTTTTTAAAAGCTTGCTTTTGGGGGGTGATATGGTTAGTAAATACATTTACTAAAATACAGCACTCAAGCACAGTTTTGAGGTACTTGTACTTTGCATGAGTATTTCCATTTTCTGTTGCTTTAAACTTTTAATCCACAATAATTCAGAGGTTGTTTTTACTCTGTTGCGTTCATTGAACACCTTAAGTTACTTGTTACTTTTCAGATTCAGTATATGTAGTAAGAAATGAGCCCCACATTTACAAGCTACAACATTAAAGGCACAGTTCACCTTACCTGTAGTGCTATTTATCAGACTAGATTGTTATGGTGTGAGTAAGCAGAGTGTTGGCGATATCAGGTATAGAGATGTCTGCCTTCCTCAAAAATAATGCAACTAGATGGCACTCACTAATAAAAACACATTTAAATAAAACTCATTAGAAATGTCTCTTTCCAGAAATCCTGACCAAGTTACTCAAGATAATCCACAGACCGTGTTGTGAGCAGTTTCATGTAGGAACTATTTTCTTTGTACCGAACTACACCTGCCTTTGTATGACAGTGCAGCAGGAAATGTGCAGCTACTGCTAGCTCACCTAACACCACTGAGCTAACTAACGTTACAGCTCAGTCTGTTAGACACGAGCCTCTCATCCATGAGTAGATGCACGTTTTCATCTGTGAAGTTGGTGCTGACATTGGTGGGTGTAGTTCAGTAAACTGAGAAAAGTTCCAAACAGTTTCAAGTATTGGCGGTATAGTGATGCGATGGTCAGCATCATCGGCTCACAGCAAGAGGGTTACTGATTCGAATCCAGGGTGGGAGGTTCGAACCCCAAGGTGGGGGTTCTCCAGCTTCCTCCCACAGTCCAAAGACAAGCAGACTAGGTTAATAGGTGACTCTAAATTGCCCGTAGGTGTGAATGTGAGCGAGAGCAATTGTCTGTCTCCATGTGTCAGGCCTGTCCAGAGTGTGGCCTGCCTCTCACCCAATGTCAGCTGGGATAGGCTCCAGCCCCCCTGCAACCCCTAACAGGATAAGCAGTGATGGAAAATTAATGAATGAACAGTTGCAAATAGTTCACAACAAGATATGTGAATTATCTTGAGTAACCAGGTCATAATTTCTTTAAAGAGCAATCTAGTTTTATTATATTGGAGAGAAGGAAGACATCTGTGCAGCCGATACCTCCAACACTCTAGACTGATAAATAGCGCTACAGGCAAGAGGAAATATATGTAGTTTTGAGTTGGGGTGAACTGTCCCTTTAAAATTATTTACATATTAATGGTTCAATATTTATAATCAAATAATACAACTTACATTATTCTGAAACGGGCCTCTCTGCATATGAGTTACGTCGGTAAACAGAGTGTTTCTACACTGTGGCTTTGCTACATTCGCTTTAGTAAAAGAACTTCTCTCACAACTCATTACTGTAACATTCACTTTTGCATTACATTTAAGGTGTGATTGGCCATGAAGCATCATGTTGACATGTCGTTGAATATAGGTGTACAAAAATACAGTGGTGGATTTGGGTTTTGTGACAGCTCAGTGGACTGTGTTGCATGCTATCTTCACTGCGTGGCTTCAAATCCATTGTTGCCTGTCATCCCACCTGTCTCCTCCATCTGTCCTGTTATTCTTCTGCACCATCTAACGAAACTAGACTACTACAAACAAAAAAACTTTCAGCTAATTTGGGAAAGTTGGAACATTGTTTTCCTCGGGGAATAAAAAAACATTGTTGGCTGCAAAATGCGCTTGACAATAAGAAGGGATGAGAAAAATCATTGATGCAAAACAACATTTCGCATGAAAAGCCATTTCTGTCTGGTCTCTCTCAACCCTCCCTGTCCCAGTTCACAAAACTGCTCTGATTGATTGAGTGGTAATTGAGTTTTTCACTGACCTCTCACTTTTCATCAGGAGAAGAATCGCACCTCTGCTGCAGAAATGCAACACTCTCCAGGCTGCAGTTATTCTTGACAGGTGGGCTGATTGCAGCTGCTTTCTTCAGTCTAACATGACGTCTTATTGCCATTACTTAATTCTCCCCTCAGTCATCATCTTCTGACTCACTGAAAAAGCTGCATACCTCTCCCTCCTGTCTATCTGGCTCATTTCCACCTTCTCTCAGTCTCTCCCTATTCATATTCTTATATCCCCGCTTTATGTGCTCCATCCGTTTCTTACATTTATGCACATTCTCCACTCTCCTGATCCTGCTGGAGCAGAAATGATGAAAGTCACATGGTCAAGATTTAAAGGATTTTCACTTTACCACCATCAGACAGCCATATCCCGAGCCAATACCCTAAATCTGACCACAAATACAGAAGGCTTTTGCGAGTGAATACATATAGCTTTTTATTGCAATGTAATACAATGCATGCTCAAGTGTTTCAATTTTAGGGATTTACTGTGATACATTTTGAATTATAAAGAGGACGGCTTACGCTTATTTTCAGATTCATTCTTGTATTTTGGGTTTCTACTAGAACGTGTTTACATGCTTTCAATGGCCAGATAATACTTTATTTTCCTCGTACTGTCTGTGCTGGAACACCTGTGTTCACCCTGTGTCTGAAATGCTCAGTTTTAGTGCCTGTCCCTCCTGAAAAAGCCCAGTCTGCTCTGCTTGGTCAGCATCTCTGGATCTACCACATCTTGTTGTCTCTGCATCATCTTTACAGCCATTCTGTAATTACGGAGATTAGCGGCACATTCTACCGTAAAAAAACAACAACAAAACACACTAATAAAAGCTAACACAACCTGGCATGTTCTAGCAGGGATGTGATTCAAAATTGGGAAGACATAAACAACATCAGCAACCAAGATTACATGTCTCCCTGATGTTAGCATGTAGCTACATGTAGCAGTGTAGGCTATGTAATGTAAACACTATGTAAAGACCATATAAAGAAATCCATCACAAGCTGACGTCAGCTTGCATGCACAAAGGAAATAATTTTCGCTGAGAAGATGCTGCACAGTACAAATGCACGTGCATGACTCTGTCTGTAGCCTACACATACTTAGACAAGATGGCTGCCAACTGCAGACCACTGTTTGAGACCAGCAAACAACAAAACTGGTTGCTTTTAAGTGAGACATTGACAGCATTTGCAGTGGCAACTGTGCCACCTAATGCTGGTATTTTATGCCAAAACATGATCTTTTTGTCACCATAACTAGGTGGTTTTGCGCCCACATCTAGCCACGTAGACCACGAAATGTAAAGTTTCAAAATATCTGCAAGAAGGTAAAAATGTTACACATTTGCAGGCAGAAACATAAAATTCCAACATTTATTCTTGTGATTGGGTTGAGAAACTACAGGAAATGGTTAGTTAGTCCTAACAATGCGGTCTCGCACCTAAGACACAATTTGTCTCTGGACTGCATGTGCCAAAAATTCTAATATTTCCTCTTTCACTTCATCCACTTCATCATTAGCTGCTATAAAACCCACAGTGATATTTTATGTATCTAAAAAACAGCTCCAAAACTGTCCTGGCAAATCTCTGGTCTTTCTCAGCCTGTCCACCCTATTGAGAAGCAATCGATGCGGCAAAACTCTCCTGAAGTTTAATGTTTAGAGTGTCACGTAAGGTCAGAGGAATTAATTAAATTCGCACATTTTAAACATCTTTTTGTCATATTTTCTGACAGACACCTTACCGTGTGCTGTTCAAAATGTAAAACAAATGTTCAAATAGCCATGAGTCATGGTAAAATAGTCAACGATTCACAGACTGTTGTTCCCTCCCTTGTCAACTGCATACCTGCAAACTCAAGATGGGTGAAAAAGGTGACGCACTAAACCCCTGTAGTCTGGGTGCATCCCCCGGAGAAAAAAATTAACGATTTTAACGCATAAATTGAGCATTCTGGTGTACTCTGAGAAGAAAGACAGGTAAAATATATATATATATATTAATACCACAAAAGCTGTGGCCTGCAAGCAAAAACAGACACTATTTTTTTGGTCCTGGACAAGCCTTTCAAGGCCTGTTTCCTGTTTCACCATGTCATGTGCCTCTTTCAGGCCACACTTTTTCCATCACTTGTGCCCTTGAGGTAAAAAAACACACACACAGATATAAAAAAAACAAAAACATTTATTTACAATTAATGCCACTAAACAAGCTGTGGCTTGTGAGCAGCTAAGTATAGTGGTTTGTGATCTGGACCTGGTCTAATGTAGTCTGGATGGGAAAAAAAAGCAGTGAGGGGCGGCAGTAGCTAGTCCATAGGGACTTGGCTTGGGAACCGAAGGGTCACTGGTTCAAGTCCCTGCCTGGACCAAAAAATATGGAGGGTGCACTGGTAGCTGGAGAGGTGCCAGTTCACCTCCTGGGCACTGCCGAGGTTGCCCTTGAGCAAGGCACCGAATCCCCCCAGCTGCTCCATGGGCAGCCCCCTCACTCTGACATCTCTGCATTCAATGCATGTATTGGTCCCATTTGTACATGTGTGTGTGTCGTTCGGACCTGTGTGTATATGTACAACAGAGTGTAAAAATTGAATTTCCCCTTGCGGGATGAATAGAGTATATAAAATTTTAAAAAATGAAATCACCCTTTTTTGCATTTTCACAAATAGAGTAAAGGGTTTGAGATCATTAAGAAAAACATGAAAGTAAAATGAATAAACCTCAGGATTATGATACCCTTTGACATCTCCTGTCATACTGGAGTATTAGTTTCTTAAGACTTTTTAATACAGAGCAAATAAGACCACAGCAAAGAGGCAGAAACAGCAAGACTGAAAAGCAGTTTACCATGAGCAAGGAGAATTAAAAAAAATATGCTGCAATTAAAATGCTCAAAATTTAGAACAATTGCACTCTAGTGATAATTCTCATTTCTTCTTCCCCGTATTTAATTTTTCGGTTCATGAATTAGATTGAAAATGACTCAATACCGCCACCTGCAGGCGTTACGCGACATGGACCAGGAAGCTCCAATCGGACGCCAACTTCAGCCTCGTGTCTGACCAGGTGACTCAAACGTTAACACAAATCACTGATACAGACGAGCTATTCACAATTACGTTAACTATGAGAAAACGGATCGACGACACACTTTAGGAACTTCTTATTAACTAAATACTTATGCCCAATTTGAACAACATATTATATCATTGACAACTAACGAGATTTACCTGGGAGCTAACGCTGGTGTCCACTGCACTGGAGTCAGAAGGCTGGGTAACGCCGCAGGAGCACTCCGTCGAAAAGTTGTAACTTGCCTCCATCTAAAGCGAAATCCTGATCTTGACTGGCCACAAAAACTCGCACAATGCGTCCAATGTGAGCTTTGATTATGTGGCTCCAGCGCCAGGTTCATGCTCTCTCTGGCGCTCTGTGGCCTACGAGTCGGATGACGTAGGCCCATGAACTCACCCCTGACCCCCTGACCCCCTGACCCCGCCTTACTTTGACGTGCGTTTACTACATTATTTGAAACTTTGTTTAATATGAACATCTGACATTAGGCTACATGTATGACAGAAACAAAGGAAAGACAAAATAAGTCCCATTTAAAGCTGTGACAAAAATTAAACTTGCAGAAAGTGTAGTTATTATAGTGCTATATTATTGTGGCTTCCATGTTCCTGCACATTGTCTTTGGGATTGGTTTATAGATCACTGCGGATATGAGTGGGGGTTCATTCATGAAGTGACGCATCATTGATTTTTTCCCCCACCAACATGAACTTAAATGTCAAAATGAATAACTTGTTTTCCCTTATTCTTTTCAATTATCCTCCCTGCATTACTCTGTCCTGATTTACTGGGACTAATTTCAAAGTTTTTACATCACAGGTTGAGCTGCGTTTTGCAGGAGCATCACAGCCTCGTATAGACTATCGATTAACACGGGAAAGTACTGCTCAGACAGCTGAAAGACTCCACATGACAAAGTGAATGGCATCATAACACCACCAGCACCACAACAGCGCACAGAGTGGGGAGCTAAAACACAGCATGAATTATTCTTGTTAATAAAAATTCATGAACATGTGTCTGTGCATGTGTTTGCTTGTGTTTTTGTGAGTGTGTGCGCATGGAACAAATTCAGACGTTTCCAAAACAGCAGTATTTATAGTGTATTATCATTGGTGCTTATGTTTCAGCTCAGAAATACTGCAGTAAGAGGCTTCCAGAAGGGAAATGATGATCAAAAAAAAAATCAGAATCAGGCTTATACAGATGTTTTGGCAACTATTTATTCAACAATTTTCATTTCATACATGAGAACGAACCTCTAAATTAAATATAATAAATCCCACAGACAATGGGAGAAAAACACCTCCATTACGGTGCTATATATCGAATCAAGCCCTCTCAGTACAGCTTGATATGAAACCTCTTATTTCACCAAGGTACATCAGAAGCTGAACTAACGTGTCTAGCTCTAATCCTGACCTTTACTGTGGATATTTTGTATTTTGTGAGTGATAGTGCGTTACAACTCCTTCCATCTAAGCACTGATATACATAAAGATGTGTGTTGCTACAAGGAAACATTATGATAGAGGACAAAAGCATTGAACTGCTTACATACCATAAGCTAAAATAAGACAACATTGTGTATAAACACAACTTCTACCATTCTCGAAACTGGTGATTATTTGCAGCATATTTCTAAATGTCAGTATTTCAAGTCAGTGATCATATCAAAAAATGATTTCTTAAGTCTAATATCCAATGAGAGCAAGATGACAGTATTACTGAAGAATCACTGAATAATTTTTATTAACATTGCGGTAATCTTAAACTCAACAAATACATGGTGTCAGCATTCGGGGACTGGCAGAGTGAGAAGTGCTCGCAAGTCCCCAATTTTAAGACAGAAAACAAACAAACAAACAAAAAAAATCTCTAAATGAAATATATTCCTGAGATGCAAAACAAAAGAGATATAATTAAAAAAAGAAAGAAAAAACATCTCTACATGCGATTGTGTCACATGTTGTTGTCATCTTTGTGACAATGTATGGAGATTGGGCTGATTGATTCTAGTGTCAATATTGCAGAGGAACAAAGAAGTGCGCTGAAGCCAAACTGTACAGCAAAGACATATGAAGGGTCAGAGGAGGAGAGATAGGACTGGACCGGGCCATGTCATGCTATCATCACTGCTGTGGAGAACAAAAACCATGAGTAAAAAAACAAAGGTAAACAATACAGTCAAAAAACAAAAAAGTATTTTGACTCAGAGTGGCCATTACTCTCTTATTCATCCCTTTTTAACAGGAGATTCAGAGCTGGTATTTTTAGTTGATATGGGCCTCTAATTTCCTGAAGTGGAGGACAAATTGCTCGTAAACTAGGACAAAAATGCACATATGTGAGTGCCCGACTGACTGCAATACTTTGTGACCAGAGGTGCTCTCCTGGGGCAGTGCAGTGTGGTGAAAAAGGCTGTAGCAGGATGAATACATAATGCAGTATCAGCAGGTGGAGTTTGGACAAGCTTCAATGATCACCAATCGCATCAGCTCGTCTCATCCTTTTTTAAAAGAGGCAGACAGGCAGAGGGAGGGGAGAGACGGAGGTGCAGAGTCGCAAGGCACACAAAAAAAAGCTCCCTAAATATGCATCAAAGGATGTTCTGATGTCCCTTATTGAATTTACATATGAGGATACACTGAAATCTGGTGATACCATGTTATTTATATAACATAATGATATCAGTGCACTTGGTCGACATCGACAGTAACTTGTATAATAAAATGTGTTTCTATTATTACTGTCTGTTGCCTAATACAGGTACAACACACACACATACGATTAAAAGTCACGCATACATGAACTTTTTTTTGTGATTTTGTACAGGTCTGTTATGTGCCAACGCCAACATGAAAATTGCTCACAAAATTGTGCTCAATTTCACGCCAAAATTACTGCCAGTGTTGCACTGCCTGATCCGCATTAACGAGTAACCTCAGCTGCACCGCTCCCACCCACACTCGAAGAAAGTGGGTTGGTTTGGAGCCAGGAAATTAACCAAACAGAGGCTACAGAGTCTATAAAATGGGCGAGTGCCCAATGAAAATGGTGCCGCACCTGCGTTAGTGCTATTAACGTCTTGCCGCCAGGATGAAATTAGAGGCCCATGATGTGGCAGATATTAACCGGAACAATGTATGTTGGAAAGCGAGGAGGCAACAAGTTTAAAGCTTAGTTTCAACCGACAACATAAACAAAGTAAAATGACTAATAATAATAAGGTGTAACACAGCTACAGGTGATTCTATCATAGCAAAATAGTGCATGATGGTATGTGCCAGGCTGTTAGAATAACAAATTAAAAAAAAAATTCAGGTTTGGTCTAACTATCATAAAAAGCCATTTGCAACAAATTAGCTCATTACTGTCATGTCAAAACAAATATTTACACGTGGTTTCCAGAAAGAAAAACAACAAAAAAAAAACACATTTCACCATTTACTAAGAAATATCCATCAAATTAGTCAGAGTGCATAATTCAGTAAATGGCACCTGTTTCATTTCTAAACACCGACTCGTCACTGCAGACCCGGTTATTTATGAGTGTTCATGTAATATAAAACAGACTGTTTCTCAGACTTCAGAATCAACAAATCCATTTCACCACGCTCTTATTTCTAAGATGGATACACAGGCGTAAAGCAAACTGAAAATTTGATTGACACCATCACCGATTTAGGACACAAAGAAAAGAACTACATAGAAAAGTAAAAAAAAAAAAAAAAATCATCGTGATGAATGTAACTATACACAGTGATACAGAAGGTTTGCCTGCTTCTACTTAAGTGCCATGGTGAGGTTGAAGTCAGTCTATATTGATTGTGTGAACTGAAATGAGACAAAATGGAGACTGCGGCAAAACTTCTGCATTTTTAAAACAACTTATTTAAAACATAATATGCAACCTAAATTCTACATCAGCGGTGACAGGTTTAATGATTCCCAACTTGTGATTCACTCCAGCAGTGCTTGAGTTATAGCACATAGAAAAAGACCTTACTCGCTGACCTTATTTGCATAATGTTGTAAATTGGCCATCGAATTGGAGACAGCTGGGCCCACTATTTTATTGCCCTTGGTAATAATTTGCTCCCTCTTAGTAGATTAGTGCCTTGCCTTTAAGTCTTTAGTTCCAGAGGCCACAGTGTTTATCGCTCTTTCACAGGAGAGTAAATCAGCCACATTCCTGCAAACTGATGAAAGAGGAATGGCGGGGATATATGAAAAGAAACAGAAGTTGTTTACAAGGATATGTGAAGTTAGTCTAAGCGTGTGTGAAACTTTCATCGCCTCCGACATGAAGGTAATGTTTCTTTTGATGCATTTCAATTCCAATTTGTATTTTAAGGATTTGGTGAAGACAGATGCACATTTTCTTCTTTTTCGCTTCACTTTGGGATTTTTTTTTCTTTTTGTTAATCATATTTTTTTTTTTTTTTACAACACCAAATCCTTCCCATCTGTAGCACCCGAGAGCCCGCCACAAACACAAGAAGCCACATTTCTCCAAAATTACAAACATACCTTCATTGTGGTTCTCTCTTAAATAACTCCAAATAAATTAAAATAAGAAAAAGAACCAAACAAAAACATGCTAATGTGTATTACCAAAGTTTAGTTTTCACACATTATATACATGCCTTGTGCCCAAAAATTACATTTGTTTAAAAGTTCTCCAATAAAGATTATGCAATGAAAAATGAAAAACGTAAATAGATAAGGTGGCTAATATACAAATTTGAAGGAATATGGGAATCCAGAATTTAACAGCAATTTTCACAATCAACCACATTTTAGCAGACACAATACACAGCAGGGAGCTTAGAACCATTTAAACCAAAAATATTAAAAACATTTTTTTGTGTTTTTTTTTATAAAAACATGATTTAGCTTACATTTTCAAAAAGATGCACTGTATTTTTTTCCCCCCAGATTTGAATCAAAGACAGCCTTGTCATCTTCCCACTATCCATTTGAATAGAAGAACCATTCCCAAGGCAATCTTTTGTTGGCAAAGGAGCGCAGTTACTCATTCAGACATTTTTGTGCTTCTCTATTTGTCTTCAGGTTTTAGTTTTTGGAAAGGAGGCCCCTGCAGATCTATGACCCAGCCCTCACACACTATTTCCTTTTTTTTTTTTGCCTTTTTTTTTTTTTTTTTTTGCTTGAAGACCCCATGAAATGGAAATCAAAGTTCAGTTCATGGAGAGCGACTCCGACTAAATGGAAATAAGAAGAGCAGTTATGCAGTCTGACAGGTGGGAGTTTTTTTGACATGTTGGTAATATAAGTAAATTGTTAGGAACTCGTAAACAGAAATTTGGAGGTGGCGATATCAACAAAGAAAAATTGGTTCCAGTCAAACTGGATGTCATCACCATTTGTAAAGAGTAATAATATGATTGGGTGCTTATCTATGAGCCAGAAAATGAACAGATATGTGATACAAACTGCTGTGGAAAGCTGCCTGAACCTCAAGCTTAACAAGAGGTACAAATAAAAATTACATCACTGAAAGAAAAATTAATTTAACCAGTGAATTTCCTGCTCATACTGCAGCCGTGTACTTGTTTTTATTTGCTCCTAATTGTTCATTTTACATTTCACGGGGTCCTTAAGCCTTAAAATTATTCCAATGTGACACAAACATAAACAAAAAGAATTCAAAGTGAAAAGCTAAACTCATTTCAATACAATTTATACAGCTTTTAGAGAGAGGAGATTCATTCTTTCTGTACACCTGAAGCCTTTATGTGAATCACAAACTACTGTAAGCTGTCAAGAGGACACTGAAGGTGTTGGTGTTTCACTAAACTGCAGCCTGGACAGTGCAGGAATATACAGACAAAGGTACATAGGGACGGCAGATTTAGCAAATGGTTTTATATACTTGATTGAGTTTATTCGATGGAATGCTTCGTCTAGCATCTGCGTGTATTCTCTGCTCTAAACAATACCACACTACCCCTTATTACCCTTACCCTAATAATGAAAATCATATTATACACTTATCTGACAAACCTTGCTACAGTGTTACACAAAACCTTCTTCTTATCTTACAAGGGTCAACTGTTTAATTACAAGTCTATTTAGAGGGGGATGGGGTTTGGGGGGAGGTGGATCTAAAAGTACCATATTCAGTGTGATAGACATGTATAAGGCGTAGACAGCAAAGATCTTCGTTAAAATAATAATTAAAAAAAAAGACGCAATGCATAATCAAAAGCTGTGAGCTAAGCAATGAAATGATGGTCCAGTTAACCCATCTACATCAAAGCATTTACATTGCTACTGACAGACGATACATGAAGGCATTGACAGAAGTTCAATGGCGTCTGTATTTTTAGGCACCGTGTTGACGTGAGATATGATATGTGTTTGTGGACGTGTGTGAACAAAGGGCGGGGATACAGTGTGTGTTGGGGTGTCTGCTTGGACGGGAAACAGGGGAGGAGATGAAGAAGGGCTCATGTAAGAAGCAGTCATGGTAGATATACAGACTTCCAGGCATTCATGTCAAAAATGAGGAAAAATATGACAAAGGAGACAACTTCGGGGCAGCGACGGCAAGCTGCCTGTGGAAACCGGCTGCCAAAAAAAGAAAGAAAGAAAGGACAAGATGTAAATGATAGACAAAAGGCAATAATAGGAAAACACTTGGGGAACTTCTCTGTCTGTGGACTGCCTGCGGGTTCCTCGTTGACACGACGGGGGCAGTGGTCAGAGGTGGAGAAGAAAAAGGGGAGACAGAGAGAGAAAGAGAAAAAGAGATACAGGGATTGAAAGAGGGAAAGGGGGTAGGAGAGAGCTGCACAGCTCCCTCTGCAGTCTAAATGAAGTATTCTTTCTTTTCTTCTGCGTGCGCATGGTTGCCCTCAGCGTTGATGATGGCTGTGTCGGCGTCGGGTGCGTCGTCCGCCCCTTTGGCCTCATTTGTCAAGTACGTTCCTGTGGAAGCGAAAAACAAACCTATATCAAGGAAAACAAATACCGAGCAGCCCTGCGTGGTGTTTGCTGCCTGAGGCGAAAAACACATCTGAAGACAACATCAGTAATGCTACATAATTCATATACAGAATGAGAAGAGGCTAGGATAGCACAGGATATGCAAATACAGCACAGAGAAAGTGTGGATAACTCTGCATCAACAAACACCTTTATTGTTCTCCATGAATTGAAGCTTAAAGTTGGACATCTATATAATATGATGCAGCTCTCAGGTTTAAGTAAGAGCTCAATTTTGTAGCATCAGAGTTGGAAAACGACCATTAGCTCTGACCCCTGGGCTTGTTTCTGCTCTATTTCTCTCTTTCTTTTCAGCAGAGTCATGGTATGTATTACCCAGGCATGCCATAAATTATTTGTGAAATAAGATGGACGACTTTAAACAGTATTTATTTGTTTGTCTGCATGTCCAGGGGTTTTCAACAGTGAGCAAATATCTGTATGTGACTAGACAGAGGAGAGAGTCATTGTTCCAGGTATATAAAAACAATATACTGTATTGACAGTGCATATTAATGGTTTTTGATACCTCTATTTGAGGCATTCAAATGCTCTAAGTTTTGGAACAACACTATCACTGGATTACTTTAATATTTAAAGGGATAATTTGGATTTTTTTGCAAGTGGCAACCTCCACGACTAAAAAATGAAGCCAGTACAGAAGTGCCAAAAACAGGGGCGCTCACCTGCTAGAGCAGACGCCCCATGTAAAAAGGCTTTGTCCTTGCTGCTGCGGCCATGGTTTCGCTTCCAAGCTGCTACCATTGCTGCATGTCATTCCCCCTCTTTATCCCCCTTTCAGGCTAAAACATCTGTCCTATTGATAATTATTTGAACCTATTGAGGCTTGCTCCAAGAGCAAATCAATCCCCATAGACCTCCATATTAACATGCCAAACTTTACAGCAGATATAAACATGCTTACAGCCTGGGACAAAAAAAAATACTTTAGTCTCTAGGTAATTTCCCCTGTGTAACTGTACAGAGGTTGAATTTATATAACGCACCCATTCACATTTTATTAAGGCTAAAAGTTACGCATATTTAGGGGCGGGCTGCCTTGAGTGACAGGCTGTCTGCCGATAGTTTCCTTAGCTTCTTAGTCAGATTATCCCTGGCCTCTCCTCAGTGCCAGCCTCTTGCCCACATATGGTCACTTCTGGCTCCAAAAAAACACCAAGATGGTGACGGCAACGATGAGGTAAAATCACTGCTTTGCATAGATGTACTGAACAGCTTCAGCTCCCTGTTAGAAAGGGCTGTCTGATAGCAAGGTAAAGCGGTGAAAATATTCTAAATATAGCATACACTTAAAGCGATATTAATTTTTTAGGTGGCTAAAATATGTCTTACTGCTGCCCCTGTCCACAGCAGGACACTACTTGGCTTTCATGGCGGTACTGCTGTCTGATTCTCCAAACTGGGGGGCATACTGGCCCCCATCTACTGTAGATAACAGACTAACTATGCACCTCATACAACCCCACTTCAGTCTGTGATTTCTAAGCAGATTTATGGACAGGTCTGAGACCAGGAGTGACATTTATGACACAATATGTGGACACTGGTGGCAAGAGGTTAAAGTAATATTATGCTAAAACCCTCTCTCCCTGGTATAATATTAATATTCAAAATAATACAAAGACATATCTGGATTGCTTTTGAAGAACAGAACTGATAATAACCCAGTGAGTCTGGTGTACGCTCTAGTGCCATCATACTGTTCCTCTCATGTCCATCAATCTGTCTTTTTCTCCACTGCAGATATGTGGTGCACTTGTAACTGGGGGATTGGGAAGGGACATTGATGTCTAATGGGACATGTAGGACATGCTCCACTTGTTCCATGAGCCTCGGGAGACTCGGCTCTGGTCCACTGCGGTTTTTACCTTTATGCCTGGCCAGGTATCTTCCCAGAACAATGATTAAACACAAGGTGACAAAGACCACTACAGCCACCACTCCTCCGATCAAGGCATGGTCAGTGCCGTGCTGCCCCAGAGCGTTTGGATCTGAGGGAAGACAGAGAGAGACACAAAGAGAGCAGATGAAGGCGCCGCTTGGTGAGGTGAGGGAGCGAGGGCAGATGACGAACAGCAAAAGACAGACAATACAAAACAGAGCAAGGAGGAAAAAGGAGATTATTTCCAGCTCGTTCCTGCTCTAATGAGCTGCTGTCATTCCTCTCTCCTTTCACATCATGCAGTCAGAGCTGAGCTGCCTAGCTCTCTGAGAATAATAAAATGGAGCTAGAGACAGAGAAAGAGAGACGGACACCACGTTGACACAAAGAGCAGCTACAGGCAGACACACACATTCGCCCTGCAAAATGAAGGAAAAAGAGAATGAAAGAAGGACTCAGAAAAAAGAAGTAAATAATTCAGGATCACCCCCACGGTGCCGCAGGAGTCCCCGACATGCAAACCAGGGCGGCAGTGGAAGAGTAGTACACAGTAAATAAATCATCACACAGAAAATAAAAAGGAAAGATCAATCTTTTTCTGTTTTTTGGCGAGGAAGGATTGTTGTTAGGAAAATGAATTGGGTGTTAGAGAGTTGCTACAGGTCCCCAGCTGTTGGGAAAGCAGTGGAAAACGATAGCAGAGTCATGAAAGAGTGAGGATGAGCCTGTTCACGCCTCATGCAAAAGCCCATCAAAGGTTTCTCTTGATTTGAAAAAAAACAGCTTATTTCCTTTATTCACATCGACTCCCTTTTTCCACAAAGTCTGGCTTGCAGGTTATTTAAGTTGAGAGTAAGGACGTGACACTGACGGCGTCCACTGTAGGTGAATCAAAAAAAAAGTTGACAGTGACAGCAGTGGGGGAGATGGGTAATGGAATAGCCTGTATTATTCATATCAGTCCATGACACCTGAGAAATTAGCACTCATCTCATTATCCTCCTCTGAGTGCCAGGGCATGCCATATACCACCCTGTCACTCTGTGTGTGTATGTGGGCTCATGATAGCAAGAATATGGCAATGTCAGAGCAGGGTAAGCAGTGATAGAAGGGTGGGTTTAGACACACAGCACACGTCGCATATTGACACCGTTTCTCTTCAGTATTCTCCTTTTCTTTCTGTGTCCGCCCATGTGGCCAAATTGAACAGCTGGCTTGCTCTCGCTCCATAACTCTCCATGGTCTGAGTGACCAGGCCGTCACACTTCACCGCCTCCCAGTGGACAAACACACACTCATAGCGACACACGCGCTCATACACACAGACGTGCGTGGCGCGGTTTCACTGTGCGGCGGTTCTGCTTGGTCAGTGGAGCAGAGAGTAGAGGAATGTTCCCCTGGCACGGCCCAGCAGGGCGAGGACTCGGGCGTTTAGTTACACACATGGCTGTGTCTCTTCACCTCTATCTGTCAGGACGCTGAGTGTTTTTTACCATCATACACACTCACTGTCCTACTGCTGTGCCTCGGTGCGGCTGTTACAACCCAGCACGGGCACAAACAAGCCATGACAGCCGTATGTATGTCTGCCTATAGAGTACTACACGGTTTGTCCTGCAATATGCTGGTGTCATGTCCAGAGGGCTGGGCTGTGAGTCAAACCGCTGGACACTTCTAAAATGTCTGATCCTGCTGCTACTCCATCACTTCCTTTAGGGAAAATCTGTCCTCTGAGTATAACTTAAAGGTTGCTCTGAGTAGATTCAAGTTTATATAGTTTGTTTCTCCACAACATTGCTAAAAACACTACTTGATATACATGCCATTGCCTTCTCATAGCTCCAAAGCCCAAAAACAAGTGGCATATTCAGTGATTTGCTGGCAAAGTAGCAAATGTTTGCCACATAGGCTACTGAGCATATGGATCACTGGCTAGAAAGCAGAATATGCTGCAGTAGAGCTGCACAGTTTAAATGATTAATCACAATCACAATGATTAAAATGTCAGCAATTAAATTAATTGCCAACTAATCTGATAATCCCTTAATCAGTTTAAGTAATTTTTAAGAAAAAAAAGGCAAAATTGTCTGATTCCTTTACTCCTCTATGACAGTAAAATGACGATGTTTGGGATCTTTGGGAAACACTGATCTGCATCTTTTTGACCATTTTCTAATATTTTATAGGCCAAACAACAAATTGAATAATTGAGAAAATAATCGACAGATTAATGGACGATGAAAATAACTGTTAGTTGCAGACCCAGCGCATGTTACACAATTTAAAGGGAAACCACTCCACCGATTTTACCCATCTTAAGCCTGTTTTATTGTACAGTTTTGATGAGTGTTGCTTGATAGACATGACGTATTTTAGACAGAAGGGTTGACTGACACCTCCTCTCATGTGTTGCACCTGTCATATGTCATATATTGTTGTGCGATTTGATTTGGTAGTGTTACCACTGCGACATGGAGATAGCAGTTTTCAATCAACATCAACTCCAACCTGCATTCAGCGTCTCTGTCCACAGAGGCAGCCGTCTGTCAGCAGCTGCTTTTGGGGAGCTGAGAGGTCAGCAGCAGGCCAAACTCCCTTCACCAGGCTAACTGACAGCAGACATTTATTGAACCAGAATATTTTTCATGTCATCTCCAAGAGAAGAAATCAACGGTGTTTGTATTTATTGATGAATTAGTTTTACTTCCCAGCCCACCATACTGAGTGGAGGAAATCTGCCGCTCACAGACAGACTGGGAGCTGATCAATGTAGATATAGTCATAACATTACATATCGTATACCCCAGTAAAATTTCAGGAAGGTATGAAAAATTAGATACTCTCTGAGCCTAGTTCAACGCTACTTTATGCTGCCCTCCAACAGGTAAAAACTACATAGAACAGTGAAAAAAACACAAGCACAATATGGCTTAATAATGATTAAGATGAACATCTCACTGTACCAGAGGCAATGCAACGCAGAACAGCAAACTTATGAGTGCTTTTACATTTCCCATTAAAATGAATCATCACATTAATGTGTCCTGTAGAGAAAACAATCCACTAAATTAATTCAGTACCACTTCATATAGCCTACATTTCCAAACCCTGCATAACCAACTACATTATTACTTAGCAAAACTCAATATGCATACAGAGAAGCTGGCAGAAACCACAAGCTATGTAGACGGAGTCTGTGAAGCAGGTAAATAAAAACTGCTGCACCCCGCCCTTGTGACGCGTTGCATCCCTGCACCATGTATTTCGGCTGTTAGAAAGACGAGATGAAGGTCATTCTTCATTTCTGCGGAAGGCAAAGCAGCTTAAGGCTAAATTAGCCATTCCCAGTGGCCCAGTTGTTAGCACTGTCGCCTCACAGCAAGGACATTTGAACCACGGGGTGGGGGAGCACTTCTGTGTGGGGTTTGCATGTTCTCCCATTATCAGTGTAGGTTTTCTCTGGGTACTCCGGCTTCCTCCCACAATCCAAAGACGTGCAGGCAAGGTTAAGTGGTGACTCTTTATTGGCCGTAGGTGTGAAAATGAATGATTGTCTCTATGTATCAGCCCTGCGATAGTCCTGCGACCTGTCCATGGTGTACCCTACCTCTCGCCCAATGTCAGCTGGGATAGGCTCCAGCACACCCAACAGGATAAGCGGTGATGGAAATGAATGGATGAATAGTGAAACACACCTGAAAGTCATACTGAACTGTCAGAGGTCAAGTTGCAGTGTGGGTAATGTAGACACAAGGTTTTGACAAGGAAGAAGAATGTGGGGAATAAAAAAAAAAATACAGTATCTCAGGTTCTGCTGCATCAACTTTGACCTTATTTTGAAAACTGTCCATCATGGGTCTGACAATGTTATCGGAGTGTAATGCTGCATTGATTAAGGCATCTTTCAAGCCACTGGGGCTGAGTATTTGATACTCAGGATTAGATTTCACTGAAGTATCCCATTAACTTGATACTCATGCAGCTACAGAGGCCGGTGGCAAAAATTCATCACAACTTACGTGTAAATACTTTCTATTCGGGTGCTGTCAAAACATGGTTCATTCATTGTGATCTTATGTATTCTGTTCTTGTCCACTGCTACTCACGGAAGGAGAAAAATACAGCGAGGGCGTATGAAGACACACAGAGAAAGGAAATGAAAAAAACAGAGATTGATGGACAGGAAAAGGCTGAAATTTCAGTTGGAGCAGGACAGAAAAGGAAAGAAGACAAGGAGGAGAGGGATCTAGAGGGGAGGCTTATACATTTTTATGGCTCCAGAACACATTATCTTTTAATAAGGGCACATACATACTTCTCTGTGCGATTTAATATGAGAGCGTGGCAGAGCAAACTCCTCTTTTAATATTTATAACACTCTCCTTGTCGCCTGGCCTTGTGAGTTGGGCTTGTTTAATAAATTAAAGGGGTTCAGGGCTTCTGTGAGCAACTGCTTGGCCGGACTGAACTAAAAGTGTTGCTCTTAAACGGCCCCACTAACTCCTCATCTGATCTGTTCCACTGATGCAGGCTCCATATGGGGTTACCTGCGGGAGGATGTGTGGTAGTGATCCTGTGTGGGTTCCCAAGAGGATGTGTGAAGGCTGAGAATGGAAACAATATAATTTAGAGTCATATTATCTGGTCAGATTAAATGACTTGTAATTACATTTCTGGAAGGAATGTGTGATGGCTGCTTTACATTTTACGTCAGCTTCCAGAACAGTTTGCTGTTCATGGCTGAAATATGACAAAAATACACATTTGTTAGTCCTTAACTAGCTCCAAAAAGGTGGCATACGGATTGGGAAATTATGTGCAAAGAACCATTATTATTTCAAGTGAAGGCTAAAATATTCCATCAAGGGCTCAGCTGGAGAGAAATGATCTACAAGAAAAGCCTTCCGACCTCCGTCTTCGCTCAGGTCATCACTTCCATTTCACACCAGCCTGATCTCACCTTACTCTCTACAAAATCATACATTAAGTGGTGAACTCTAGTTTCTTTATCCCTGCACATAAATGTGAATGGGAAATCTATTAAACATCTAAGAAGGGAAGCTGACTGGAGTGGCTGAGCAGTTTGAGTACCACACGGTTTCACTTGGTGGGTTTGATAAGTTGCAGATGATACAAAGAAGAAAAAAGCACATCTGTCAGATTATCTAAAGCTGTAATAAGAATATACCCGCAGAGATGTCTACAGTTGTTCTTTCTTCATGCAACATAAACAGCTTTATCTGGTCGGAACTGCAAGATTCAAATAGAGCTTCTGATTAAATTAACACAAAGATGTGCCGGGTTGCCAGTTGGATTAAAGAACATAAGTTGTCTCTTAATATCAAGAATACTAATTTTTATAATTTTTGCAGCTAAAAACAATTACTGACTTCATCTAAAAATAAAAAGGCAACAAGTAACTGAATAATGCTCAAGGTGGGTATCATGATAAACTGCAAAAGTATCCATATCGATGCATCTACATCTTTCCGATTTTAATATTGTAAAGACCAAAACTTCTGTCACACTCATCAAGCCACTCTTTTTTCCTCAGAGACAGTATGTTGGAGTTGCTACATTTTCTAGTTTCAGGCAGCCATCTACCTCTCTGTTTCAGAAACTGAAAATTTTAACAATTTATGACATTTATAGATTGCAAATTTGTGAATTTCTTTACGCAGGATTAAGTTAAACTCGGATCTTCACTCTTATCAGCCATATTTCCCTCATTAAAACTCTCCTAAGACAATTTTCTGTCAAACATTTAAGACCTATAATATGAAAAAATGTTAAGCACCTCCCAGGTCAGTCCCTGTCAGTATTTAAAAATACAAAATACAACAATAATAATATTTTTTAAGAGAATCATACAACTGGCATTTAGGTTGTATACAGTCTCAGCATTTTTTGTGATACTTATTTTATTCATACTCATTCAGGTTCATAGTACTTTTCTTATTGGTATGTGACTTTTTGTGAAAGAATAATGACATTATGACATATTCAAAACTGTATTCAGTTTAAGTTTCTTTTATCAGTAAAATCAAAATTAAGGGAGACTGTGATAAGCCTGTTAGGCTTTTGGCCTCCCTTGCATATGTCTGTTATTATTTATATTGCTGTTTTTTTTTTTAATGCTCTTTCTTAGAGGAAACCAATAAAAGACAACAACATCAAACATATTCTGCTCTGTACTCTGTTGTAGTACAGTAGTTCTGTTCAAATATTTCAGGTTCAGTAAAGTATACAAAACTTTTACTCTACACTCAACACTGGCAAGGGCAGAATGTATCTAGCACTAAGTTAGTTTACACTTACTTTGATAGCGCTGCTGCTGCGTTGCCAAATCAACAGATAACAAACAGGCAAGAGTTTGCTTGTTAAACTGGCAACTTTCTGTAAGTCTGTATGTAGCATGTGTCTTCATATCATTCTTCAAACATTATATTTGCTGTGATTGTCTGCAGAACTTCACAGGAGATGTTTGCCATTCTGTTAAGTATTGTTACAACATCTCTTGGGCCTGCCACTGCCTTTCATCTAAAGTCATCTTTTTAAATTAACAATCTCTACTGATCAGACGCAGCGTCCTTGAATCATATCAGCATGCAACTCCAATGGCCTTTGCATATTGTAGCTTAACATACAACTTTCTCTCCCTCTTTCCCCCCTTGGTATTAAATTTGTTAATATTAAAATTCATCCCCTACAGGCATCATTTTTTTCTTCTTCCTTTGAATTACACTTTTTTGCCTCTCTATCTTAGCTAGATATAGCTCTGTGAAGCAACGGTTTCAGTTGCTCAGATCAATAAAGCAGCAGCTGGCTTAAGCATGGGCTTATAGAGCTGCAGTGTCCTTGTGTCTGTGGTGTGGGTCAGGGAGTCTTTTGAGTGTGTGTGTGTGAGCACATCTTTCTTGTTTTGTAGTTTTTTGTACTTAATATGACATTTCTTTACGAGATAATGACTCTCAGAGAAGATACAGTCTGATTACCATCAACCTAAAATAAGAAACCAAATAAATAAAACCCTAATGCCTCGCCTCTAATGGCTTTATACTGAGCATTACATCATTAAGTGTGAAACATGAAGAGACAAACATTACTCCGCATCAATTCTGCTGCAGTGATGGTTAAAGTTAAAGTTAGAGACACAGAAGAAAGAGTGCCTGGAAGCGGAGAGAAAGTAAAGGAGAGAAAGTGGTGAAAAGTGCCTGCAGACATCACTTGTTCGATGAGTCAATTATGCCCAACTTTTTTGGCTGAGGCTGGAAATTCACCAATCTGCATCTAATGCTGGCTCTACTGCCAAGATGAAAGAGTCCCTGGAGGCTGTAGCGGAGAGCCGAAAGACACATGTGCGTACACTTCTGAATGCATGCACCCATGCATGAGAGAGAGAGAGAGAGAGAGAGTCAGAAAGACAGAAAAGAGGAGACGTTATCGAGACACGTGTGTGTGTTTGTGTGTGTCCTGCACATTATTGCTTGCTGGGTCAGAGTGGATTAATTAGATTCTGAAAACAAATTACTTCTGCTAATCATTCAATAAAGCCCACACGTGGACTTGGACACTATCTTGAATATTCAACAACCTCCTTCTCTCTTCTCAGAATGAAAAGAAATTGTGGTCAGCAGGGTAACAGCATGAAGTTATAAGCAAAGCAAGATAATTAATCATGTGAATTCATTAAGTTGCATGCAATAATCAATCCATCAAAGCAGCTCTATGTTCAGCAATATCCATAACCTCAAAACAGCAATAAAACGCAACAAAGGAAGAGGCAGGGGGAAGACATCAATGTTACAACTGTGGGAACTTAAAGGGCGAGTTCAGTATTTTTCACTGACCCTGTTTTCTATTGTTTTTGTGTCTATGTGACTAATGGGAACAACAGTTGTTTTGAAATTGGTCCAGTAATGACCAAGACCACTGCATCAGTAGCAGCAAAACTTGTATAGACTGTTTGCACATCAATTTCCCCCCACTAAGAGTGCTGTGCTTTCCCATCGATGGGCTTATGTTATTATTCTACATGTCTGACAACTTATGGAAAGGATCCCTACAGAGATAGAACTTGTTGTTAAAAAGTAAGATCATTTTTGTTTATCTAGAGACAGCCCCAAAATCACCATCACCAAACCCAAAGATTCCATTTAAATAATTAGCTATTTTAGTGAGCCAGCCAGTGTTAATTTCATTGAAAAGGGCGTTGAAACATTTTCATCAACCACCTGAGACACCTGAGACAATGATAAGCTAAAATAGACCTTGATAATAAAAACTAAGAGTTTTATTTTTGTTGACAAGATGTGATGAAAATGGTAGTGGTGGATGATTAAACATTGACAGCCAAAACGGCCGTGCTTGCAATTATTTTTATATGCCGCATGAGCAACAGGCTGGCAAACTCCAGGAGCAGCGTCAGCTGTTGGTGCGAACTGTGAGCTGTAATTCAGCAGTAAATAAGCAACCATGTGTGTCTGACTGCTGATGGTGGAAATCTTAAATGGATTTGTAGAGTCTGTTAGTCGCAGCAGTGGCTGTTAGCAGTTAGCTCTGCTTGTTAGCTGCTGAATGGCAGCAGAGCAAGCAGCCACTGGCAGCTGGACTTCAAAGTCTCCACTCAGTCTGGACTGTCTATAGAAGGTTTATGGTTTGATGCTGTGACGGGCAGGTGGGAGGCTTGGTTATCTGTAATGTTTAGTTTTAATCACTGACTCTGTGAGAGTTTAAACCTCCAGACTAAGATGCTGCAGATTAAGAAAGAATTCAGGCTTTAATTAAGATATTTTTCTACTTCTTAACAGTGCAATCGCTAAGTTAAAGTTTACAATGATCTGGGTACAAATTATAGTTTCAGATTAGTTATTTGTGGTGTCAAGGTTTCTGAGACCATTAATAGAGAGATGTTGAGCTTTTCAAATGATGATCAGTACGTGTTTGTTCGTAAATCCCCCCCTAAAACCTGTCAAAAACTGCTGGAGAAATGGCAGTTTCTAAATGTGCAGAAATTATTTGTAGTTGTAGGAAAAAAATAGTCTAAACGAATTTTTTATACAACCTGTCACCTTGATTCTAATTTCTGATACATGAATTAGCCTAACTGGATTAGTTGAAAGACTAAAACTATGAAGGATAAAAATGACTACAACATGACTAAAACTATGTGCATTTTCATCTCAAAACTAAGACTAAATCTAAAATAGTCAAAATTAACACTGGGGCCAGCATATTTTCACATCTAGCTGGATGAATTAAGGTTTTATTTTAATCACACCACAGTTGGTGATTGCTGGAACAGTAGAAAGACGAACCAAGACTTTTTTTGTTGTATTTTGTTCCTGTCGACTTTGAATGAAGTGTGCTTTTTGATGATAAAATTATTGCTTATTTAAATGGAGTCTGGTAGGTTGGGTGGCAGCAAGGCTGTTTGAGGCTGTTTCTGTTTAACAAAAGAAAAGCAGTGTGGTTACATACTGGACCAATTTCAAAAACTGATGTTCCCATTAGTCACTCTGACACAAACATGTAAAAATAGGGCTCAGGTTGAAAAATACTGAAGTTACCCTTTAATCATGAATACACTGCTGCTGCTTTTCAGATACAAAAACTGAATTAAGCCGCTGGTTAGTTTGGAAGGATTGCATTGTGTGAAGCAACACTAAAATAAGAGCAGCAGAAGCAGTAGCCCACACAGAAATGAGTGATCTTGGAGGAAGCATGTTGCCACCATGAGCCCAACAAACCCCTGAGGGAGACAAGCAGAGAAAAATGAATAAAGGACCAAATAAAACTTCATGTCAACAAATGAAAATTAGACTACCTCAACTGTGTGTGTACACGCACATGTGTGTGTGCATGCAAGTGCCTCTTGAAGATTGCTGAAAGTGTCCCCTGCCATTGATATTTAATGAATAGAAGGGCTATTACATGTAATTCATAACACTAGCCCCAGGATCTAATGATTTCTCTTTTTCCGTTCTACACTTTGTTCCAAATTGTTGCCATAATTCTTCCCCAAAGCGAGTTAATGTGACAGGCCATCAATAATAATTGCCCAGCAATAAGTGGAAAGACCTTTGCATTATGTTTTAATTTCTCCCATGCTCCTCAGCTTTATGGTGGAAAGGGTGGAGAGTGGAAGAGAAAATGGAGAGAAGATGGTCGGTACTGTTCAATATTTAACCATTTCACCCCCCTCAGGGATGCTGAAACCCGAAGCTCGCCTTTCTGGGTTAAACACATCAACCAAGCAGCTGCCCCGGACACTTGCCCTCAAGAATATATGTCTTTTGCTCATCACATGGCCTAACCTGTTCCTTCCATTTAATACAAGATCAATAGCAATGGAATAAAGCCGTTACGAATCCCTCCAAGGAATGAAAACTGTCCCCTTCCTAATTGAATCTTCACAAAAGGTTTGTCCTCAGTCTGAAGCAGCTTGAATAGGTGAAAGTGGGGTTAAAGACATAAAAAATTTCCTGTGGTGTGCAACCTGCCCTTTCAATACCACAATCATTTGTAACAGTGATAATACAGGAGTCCCTGAAATCTCAACAGTCTGCCTGAATTTGAAAAAGTATATTATTAAAGGAGTTTGAGTAATCTGTTTCATCATCTTTCCTTCATTTATTCTCTGCTGCAAGTTTTCTCATGAGCTCCAGATTTCTTCTCAACTTTTTTTTGCCGTTGTATAACGTGAATTTAGTGAAGGTAGATTTCGAAATGAATAGCTAGAGTATTAGATATTTTATGTTGTCGTCTCAGTTTTAATTGGATTTATTCTGTATACTTGTATGACCTTCCACATGTACTGTAACTTGTGTTTTGTAGCCTCCTCTGTTAATTTCTGATCTGAATGGGAGCTGAGAAACATTCTGACCCAACCCTGTCTCCTAGAAATTATGTTTGTATAAAACTAATTTCATTCATTCATTTGCCGTAACTGCTTATCCTGTTAGCGGTCCCAGCTGACATTGAGAGAGAGGCGGGGTACACCTTAGACAGGTTGCCAGACTAGCACAGGGCTGACACAGAGATAGACAACCATTCATGCTCACATTCACACCTAACATGCACGTCTTTGGACCAATTTTGCATGTCTTTGGATTGTGGGAGGAAAACCTGTGCTGACACGGGGAGAACATGCAAACTCCACAAAGAGGGGCTCCACCACCCTGGGTTCGAACCAGGAACGCTCTTGCTGTGAGGCGACACACCACCATGCCACCCTATGCAACTTATTTGAAATAGCAAATACATTTTGAGGGAAACGTATTAACATAATAAGAAAATGTTGCTAATGAACGTAGCTGACAGCTTGAAAAATATTGACATTGAACATACTCCCGGCCCAAACCTAAGAGGAGTCTGGACACGAACCAAAATTTCTGGTGTCAAGGTCCTGCACTTTGTATGCCTGCCATCCTTCCCAAACACCTGCTTCCAAAGCCTACGCAGTACATGCCTGTAGTGTTTGGTTACCTGACAGAAACATTGTCTCTGAACAAAATCCAGGCAGCGATTACATTGCCACAACAACATCATTAAGAAAGCAGTTTAGTAAATAATTTCAAGGAGACAGAGTTGTCTGAGCCAATAAAGAGCTGAAAAAATGCAAACTTTTTTTTGATATGCATGCTAATGTCCTCAAAGTATTTGTAAAAATAGATCATGTGGGTTGTTTATTTCTAATGTTGATTCTTAAAAAGAGAGGGTTTATCACAGGTATACAGAAATCAAGCATTTTGGATCAGAAACACTGAACAGTAGATGAAAGAACTGCCAACAGTTTCCTACTCCTAAAGCTCATTTAGACAGCACCTCTGACTGAGACAAAGACAAGCTGTAAATTTTACTCTGCTGATGGATATACTGTACAACATCACGCAACACAAATGATGTGTTGCCTTACCTTTTCTTTCAACTCTGAAATCTCTTAAAATATCATCAGAGACAAAACAAAAAAGATTTGCATGCTGTTGTTTATGGCAGAATTTTGGTATTCAGACCATTAGAAGGAAACCCTCCAGTGAAGTCATTACTGTTGCCTAAAACAGGCAGCTAATCTAAGATCAGTGGATCATTGTTTGAGCAGTCTCAGCACAGACAACGCAGGAAGCCACACAGGGTAAAAATGGTCCTGTTTTAGTGTCTTACTATTCATATGCAGCTTTTCGGCCAGCGCTCACTTGAAAAGGGAGAAATCTTAGACTAATCCTGACTTTTGAACCCTGACCAATCCCTCGCCTCCGCTTTTGAATTCTCCTCTGGTGTGTAGTCACTGCTATCAACTTCAAGAGAGGAAAGATCCTTTGTATTTTGCTTTAGAGTACCATCCATAAAAACGTGGATGGTTACAGATTACCATGGTAACCTCCATTGTTCCCCACTGGCAGTTAAAAACCTCAGGTGGAAACCTGCCGTCTGGTATCAATTTAAGACAATTTAACAATATCTTCCATGTTATAGTGTACGCTTTGATTAGGAGACTCAAGGTTGTTGGTGCATTTCTTTACTTCTTTCCTCTGTTTCTCTCAGAGAACAGCTAATGGAGCAAAGAAAAGAGAACTTTTACTCTGCAAGGAGGTAGATGGGTATTATTTTAGTTTCTCTGTCCTCTCCACAGGCAGAGACACTAGGCATGAATAATTGCTGTCTTCTCTGCAGTGGGCCCTTTTGCTGCGGCAATATCAGGCTACAGGGGCTGGGGTTGGCCACACGAATGCTGATTATGAGAAGTGAATAGTAAATATTTTAAACACCAAAGAAACCCTTGTGCAGGATTCAACCTTTCAGCTTCGCAAGGTCAAAGCTAATTTGCAAGCCATGAAAAAGCATTTGGCAAATTTTAGAGTGCTCAGTGGTGGTGGGGGGGAGAGAGCGCGTATGTGTATGCGTTCATGGAAGGGGGTGGGGGTGGGGTCTGATGACATTGCATAGACCTCTGATACTTAGCGAAAGAGTTATTATAGCCATTAAGGCTGGCTGGGCCATTGAAGCAGTGTGTGTGTTGGGCATACCTGCCAGCACTTCATTAATAAAGTGAATCACGGACTGCAGTTATGCATCAGTCCTGGCATTATACAGTATGGATGAAAAACAGAGGAATCTCTTGCATACCTTTACGCGAGCTACACTCCAAAGGTCGACAACAGCTAGAATTAAAGGCATGGGTTACTGTCAAATTTACATTTCCCATTAGAACCGCTGAGTCTCGCATATGAAATATTTATTCTCTAATATTCCTGCAAGGATGAATAAATGCTTCAATTAAATGCTACATTATTGTATTGGCCACTAAAACTTAAACTGTCACTAAGTCAGCAAAAGCAGACATAAAAAAGCTGTTATTGTAAAACCACACAGGTCATATTTCATATCCATTTTTAAACCCTATAACTACTGAGAGGAGAACAACTCATTGTTATGTACTGAGAGAGAGGGGCGTTTTCAGTCATGAAAACACAGTTTCCAACTCACTCTTGGACTGTGTGAAATCAACTTTTGTTGGTGAATTAAAAGCTATTTTTGGCATATCTCAGAACGTGTGAAAAGCACAAGAAATGAACACTCATTACATCTGGGGCTCAGTATTCTGTAAAATCAGTTAGGCTCTTTCTGGCCAAAAATATCCCCCAAAATGTATAAATGGATATTTGTTGTAGCTGTCTAAACAGTTGGGCCCAAAGAAATTTTTCATGGAGGGTAAGGATGGGGAAACTAAATATCCTGGGGTGGTACACCAAAACCAAAAGCCATAACTGAATTTCAGGAATTCTATTATGCTGTTTTCACTCACAGGCAAGTTAAAAACTATGACAATATGAGAATTAAGGAGTTGCAGACTGATATATTTAGATTTCTTTTTTTTTACAGTTAGTGTTACTAATTATCTGATGTGCATAGACTAATACTGATATACACTCACCAGCCACTTTATTAGGTACACCTTGCTAGTACAGGGTTTGGCCCCCTTTTGCCTTTAGAACTGCCTTAATTCTTCATTTCATAGATTCAACAAGGTGCTGGAAACATTCCTCTGAGATTTTGGTCCATATTGACATGATAGCATCACACAGTTACTCCAGATTTGTCAGCTGCACATTCATGATACAAATCTCCTGTTCCACCACATCTCAAAGGTGCTCTGTTGGATTGAGATCTGGTGACTGTGGAGGCCATTGGAGTAGAGTGAACTCATTGTCATGTTCAAGAAGCTTTCTGACATGGCGCATTATCCTGCTGGAAGATGGGCACACTGTGGTCATAAAGGGATGGACATGGTCAGTAACAATACTCGGGTAGGCTGTGGCAATTAAAAAAATGCTCAGTTGGTACTAAGGGGCCCAAAGTGTGCCAAGAAAATATCCCCCACACTATTACACCACCACTGCCAGCCTGAACTGTTGATACAAGGCAGGATGGATCCATGCTTTCATGTTGTTTATGTCAATTCTGACCCTACCATCTGAATCCAGACTCATCAGACCAGGTAACAGTTTTCTAATCTTTTATTGTCCAGTTTTGGTGAGCCTGTGTGAATTGCAGCCTCAGTTTCCTGTTGTTAGCTGACAGGAGTGGTATCCGGTGTGGTCTTCTGCTGCTGTAGCCCAGCAGGTTTGACGTGTTGTTGGTTCAGAGATGGTCTTCTGCGTAACTTGGTTGTAACAAGGGGCTATTTCAGTTACTGTTCTATCATCTTGAACCAGTCTGGATATTCTCCACTGACCTCTGGCATCAACAAGGCATTTTTGCACAGAAAACTGCTGCTCACTGGATGCTGTCTCTTTTTCTGGCCATCCTCTGTAAACCCTAGAGATGGTTGTGTGTGAAAATCCCAGTAGATCAGCAGTTTCTGAAATACTCAGACCAGCCTGTCTGGCACCAACAACCATGCCACGTTAAAAGTCACTTAAATCACCTTTCTTCCCCATCCTGATGCTCAGTTTGAACTCCAGCAGGTCGTCTTGACCATATCTATATACCTGAATGCATTGAGTTTCTGCCACATGATTGGCTGATTTGCCATTTGCAGTAACAAGCAGTTGAACAAGTGTACCTAATAAAGTAGCCGGTGAGTGTATATAGGTGTAAACTGATTATAAGGAGCAGAACATTTGCTGGGAATAAGCCGACTCAAATTTAAAAACACCACACAGAGGCCTCCAATAATTTTCAATTATGTTTGAGAAGGGAGGCAGGTGATTGTATCAGAATAGCTGTGGCCTCACTGGCAGCACCACTGTGTCCAAAGCTCAGTTTAATAACAATTTCTCACATATTTAGGTTAGAGACAGACAAATCATTAACTTATTATGAATGTTTTATGAAACTATCCGATGGTATTTTATTTAATTTGAATTTATTAATATTATCTTATTTTGAATTAACATATCATCCAGGTTGTTGAAATTTAAATTTGCCCTGAGGCTTAATGATAGCCTTTACGTTTCTTTCATAAAGAATATGTAGTCCAGAAGCCTCACCTTGCTTTCACATTGGCCTGTGGTTGCAGGGGGAGCTAACAGGGCTTGCTAAGATCAAAGCAAAAAACTCCTCACTCAATTACAACTGAGGTCTTAGCAGTGAAGGTCTGGGAGACTTACGACACTTCAAATATCAATTAATTAAATTAGATTCACACATGATTTACTGTACTCCCAACTGATTCAGTGTAATGACGGCTAAGAAATATTCTTCATGATTTAAATATCCCAAAAGAATTCGACTAAAGGTTCCTGTTACAGCAAGCTTAAGCTGTTTGTCTAAGGCGGTGGAAAAAATCAGTCAGCTGGCTGCAACCACACAGAAATAAACATGCGTACTGTAAATTAATTACTCAATTAAAATCACTCATTTGACTCAGTTTGTACATTGACACGGGGTATTTGTCATACCGTAATCTAAAATTACCTATACTAATGGCTGCCATGGTAACGGGGATTTTTTAGGCCTCACGCTACAATTGGATTACTATGAACACACAAAGCAACACTAGTGATGTGATTTTTGCTAAATGTTACAGAGCCTGTATGCACAGGCCATTCTGAGTTTCCAAATTGCCATAATTACTTTCCTTTTTTTTTTCAGTCTGGACAAATAATATTAACCGAGTTGACAGGATTCACCTGGGAAAAGGTGATTTACTGGCTGTTCATCAATCAGCAGCCATTTAATGAATACCAATAGAATGTGCATCTGGAGTCCCTCCTGTGAGGAGATCCTGTAGGACTGCTTTTTATTTTATCTTTTCATTTTATTTATTTATTTTTTACCACCAACTGCTTATCTCTTCTCTGCCCAAACGGTTCCTTGTTGAAAGAAGCCTCAGGTTTAGTTGTGGTGTGGTTGTGCTGATGAAGGCCAAGTGAGGAAAGATGCAAGACCGGAAAAAGAGAGATGGCAGAAAAGAGCAAGGTGCAGCTGAGCTCATCAGGTATATAACATGCTAATGCTCTGCATAAAGACTGTAGCGCTGAACCTACAGTGTGTTTCATCTGCACAGGAAGACAACTTTATTAAAAAGACAAAACGTCATGGGGCTGGTACAGCTCCACAGTTGTTTGCTTTCATCCAGGGCCCGTGAAAAGACCTGGTAATAAATCAAGTAGACACATGAAAGCAGATAGTGTAGTATCCTGTGACTGGGGACGCAGTGAAGGAGTCTGATATTTAGATTCCCTGAAGATACACTAAGAGGCTCAGCTTCTCTTGTGTCTCTGCACTACACAAACAGACATCAGAGAAGTATTGAGACATGCTGATGAGGAATATCCAACAACGTGTGGAAGCCTGTTATCTAAAAGGGTCTTCAGAGAGATGTGAGGGTAGAAGAGAAGCAGCGGGTGAGAGAAAAGTGAAACAAAAGCTTCGATAGAAAGCAAAGCAGCGGAGGAAAGGTAGAGGGGGGAGTCAAGAATCCTGAAGGACTTTAAAGATGGTAATTTGGAGAAAGCAGCGGTGATGAAAGGAAATTATTCTGAGTGAATGTGACTGTGGAGCACCATGAAATTGAGAGGGAGTAATAAAAGCAGAGACAAGACAGAAGGTAAACTCTGCTACATCTATAGAAAATGGTCAATAATGAAAATGAATGAAGATGAAAAACTGCAGGGGAAAAAAAATAACATTTTTATGTGCTAAATACATCAGAAATTCTCAGTTTACACAACCATCTTGTCACCTACTCAGAACAACTTATATAAACTGCTATTTACATGATATATGAGTGAGCGAGCTCCTTTGCATACAGCCTAAAACAGCACATTAGTTTTAAATTGACATGTCACTCAAAAAATTTGATTGACATATCACCTTTGACGTTATTGTTGTGTCACAGCACGCATGGAGACAGGTTCACTAAACACACTGAAACTCACCCAAGCAGTTCTAACTTTGTCTTTCTTAAGTCTTTGTCTGACTGTACAAACCTTTGTGTGATTAAGTGTGTCACTCGGTCACATGAATGCATATCCGCATTTGAATGTGGGACAAGACTGATAATCCCATATCGGTTTGTTGTCCGATTTCAGTCTGAGTAGTAGGCCTACTGACCAAATTTGTGACAGTCACAGCCATACATGGTAGTTTTCCCAATTCACACTCATTAGTTTGTAATTTACCCACGTTACTTTCAATTATGGTCTACCATACCTATAAAATTCTCATGACACAGTTGGTTTAGTTAGTTTTGCTTTGTATTTAGTTGTAGTTGCCGTCCATTTTGGTTACCCCTTATGTATTATTTGGTTTGGCCAAGCCGCTGTATATGCTCCCTCATGTGTCCTTTTGACAGGTCAGTTTGTTCAGTTAACACCTTGTTTAGTTAATATATTGAGTATTGTTATGTTATGTTGACCTCTTTCATAGGCCCAGCTGTTCATTTCTTGGTTTGTAATATTTCATGTATTGTTTGGATAAATAAAAACCCACAATTTTGTCAACAACTCCTGTGTCCTTGTTGCCTCACTGCTTGGTCCCTAACACACGTTTAAGCAGGCTTTGGTTGCATGAATTGAATTGAATTTACCATCGGATATTGTTTGACCAAGATTTTGCTTTTTATTAGCTTTTTTTCAAAATGTATCTCCATTTTTATGTAAATATCTGTTCAAAGAGATAAGTAGAAATGTCATCTGAACCTTGAAGACCTCGTCTCACCATGTCTCAGGTTGCTTATTGGACTATAATTAATGGCTGGCACATTGGAGTGGACGTCTTGGCTTGAGCATTCATTATCTGGATATCCGCTGGCTATGCTGGTACCCTGAAATTTTGGCAGCTGCCCCTAGAGGCTAAATTGTGGTGAGATCGACAGCTGATGGGTTTCAAGATTGCATGAGGGCTTTTGAATTGGGGGAAAGAAATCAGGACATTTTACCACTTCCTGCCCAGCTTTTAAGAAACTTGAGTCAAACAGAGAGAGTATTACCCTGTTGATTTTGGATTATCAAAGCAAATATTTAAAAAAAAGATATAAGATAACATGATCCCCACAGTCATCATGAATAAATGTATTTTATCAAACGAAATCCTTTTGATATAAAGGTTAATAGGCTAGAGGAACCATATTATCCCAGAGGTTTGTTATCTCCGTTTCATCCATCTTATCTGGGTCACAGTGATGCCAAAACATCCTTTTCTCCAGCCATGTCCTCCTGCTCCTCCTGAAGGATCTTGAGGTTCTCACCAGCCAGGTGAGATAAGTAATCCCTTAAGCATGCTCCGAGTCTGCCCCAGGGTCTCCTCCCAGTTGGGTGTGCAAGAAAGGCTCCATAAAGAGGCCTCCTGTAGGCATATTAGTCAGATGCCCAAACCATCTGAACTGGCTCCTTAAAATGCAGAGCCAGTTCAGCTGGACTTGCTGGAGCACCTCCAGAGGGGGACATCTTGATCAGATTATTGATTGAATGAACTCAACTGACTCCTTTTAATGCGAACATACACTCTGCAAAGAGGAGTCATGTCAGCCCTTTGACGAATCAAACTAATGATTATGAGGGATGGTTGGGGCAAAGATAGACTACTAAATCAAAAGTAGCTTAAAAAAGAGGACAACAGAGCTACATCAACGGCATTAAGCAGAGATACTACTCTGTCTATACAAGACTGGATTACACAAAAGACACCTTAGCACTTACTTTGTATTCCTGTGGTACTACCCTACAAGACACCAAGGGAGACATGGCCATAAGACTTTTTGAAGCCCATGCGTGTCCATAGCTAGATGTAAAAACTCTCATAAACCCTGCAGAGTCCTTGCAAGGGTAAAGAGCTGGTTCATTTGTCAATAACCACAACAAAATCTGCTCCTCCTGAATCTGGGTCTTCTTCTTAGCACAGGAGTGACAAGCAGTTTATACCCCAGAACACTTAGACAACACTGCCAGTCTTGTTTTTATACAATGGGAACCAGCAACCTCAACCATCTGTTACTCCATAGGCGCTGTCCCCAACCTCCATGCAACACTGAAAGGGCATGTCAACCAGGACAGCAAAACAATATTTAGAAATTTCACAACCTCAGGGTAAATTTCATCCATGTGGCATTTCATCACTTCAGGGCTTTTTGACCACCTCAGTGACCTATACCAGAAGGAAGGGTAAGGCTTCCCCCAAGTCTTTCAACTCTGCCTCCACTGTGTTTACAGCATCCCCAAGTTCCCTAAATAGTTCATTTTATCACCCGGGTCAGCAGTATTTCTCCCCTGTTGAGAACATCTTTCCGGAGATTACCAGTGGGTTCTTGGGTTGCTGCCATGAAAGGCTCCAGTGATCTCTTGGCTACAGCTGGGAGCAGTCGCTGACACAATGGCCCACTCAAATACCATGTCCCCAACCTTGCCCAAGATGCAGCAAATATTCCTCCAGAGGTAAAGAGTGTGTTGCTGGTAAATCTTCAATGTTCCACACATTCAACCCCCAAGGAACCGGTTTCTGTAGCACAGTCAACATACCCAGACCTTCACTTCTGCCTGCAATCTGACCGGCAGGGCATCAGCACACCACACCTAACCTTGTGGGCTCATATTGTGGGGGTTGTGAGCTAAGAAATCTGACAAGATTTGGTGAGACATTAACACTATAATGAGGGTTTTGATGTCCAGAAAAAATGCTTTGTGTGGATGGCATTAGTGCTGCAGAATAGCGATGATTGAATTTATAGTGCACATCAGTGATGATAACTTTAAATCCATAACCATAACTCTGCATGTCGTCAGCCTCTGCAAGAATGATGCTTGAAATTTTATAAAACCTCAGCATTTAATGCCTCCCAACATTTCTCGATGGCATTCATTTATTCATATTTTATATTAGAATTCTTCAAGGATAATATAAACAGCATTCCTACTCTTCAGAGACAGGATCTCTAAAAACACCAAATAACAGTAACATGTCCAAGTGGTGGCTACTGTGTTAACCCTCTGAAAAAGAGCTTTTTAAGTCAGAATTCTCTGAGCTTGAACACAGCATTAGGAGTCATGATGAGACATCTCCAGTGGCCAGACATTTTCAGTTGGACATGACATTTGCTTCTTTGAGGTTTCAGGGCACAGAAGTACTGAAGTCTTTGAAATGCCAAGGGGATAGTAGATGGGGAATTTGAAGAGCTAAACTCTTTTTGAATACAATGACCTGGGTGTCTTAGAAACTTCCAAAATCTGAATAATGTCCCCAATATAAGAACACAAAACAGGTACATTTCCATGGACATGCACGTCATTGTCCATCGAAAAAGACAGTCTACATTTACAGTCCTTAAGGGGTAAAAAAAGAGGTAGATAGAGACAAAATTTGTCCCAGAAAGCACATTTATCATCAGATATTTTTCTGGTTCTCAGTGTCTCCATGTCTCAGTGTGTCCACATGAGACAGGCACACCAGCGCTCAAGGCAGTGAAATAGCTGAGAGAGACGTAATAGGACGAAGGAGACATGAAAGTTAGAGGGCAGTGGGAATATATAGTAGCATGCTGAGGGGGCTGTGGAGATGCGTGGGGTGGTACTGTACCTCTGTTGCCAGTGACTGTGGGGTCTGAGACGTGGGTGCCTAATAGAGCGGTAGGATCTGGAGGGATGGGATGTAGGGGGGGAGTGGTGGATGGAGGCAGGGTTGTGGGGACGTCTGGTGGAGGGGACAGACAGACACATATACACAAAAATAACACAACAACAACAACAAAAAAATGAATTCACATGGGGACAGTTAGACACTATAAAAGAGCAACACAAACTGGTCAAAATATTGTATAGTGAATGGAAAAAAAGGGGCAAAATTATGACACAGTTCAAAGCATAAACATAAGACTGTTGAAAACAAACATTCATCAACATCCATTAGTTCAAATGCTCACCTTTTTTTGTGGTTCTTTTAACTGAAAGAAACAGTGTACCCCAAAATCAAAAATATTTCTTCCTCTTACCTGTAGTGCTATTTAGCAATCTAGATTGCTAAATAGTTGCCAAGTGTTGGAGATTACAGCTGAAGAGATGTCTGCCTTCTCTTGAATATAATGGAACTAGATAGCAAAAAAAAGCAATGTCCTTTTCCAGAAATCATGACCCGGTTACTAAAGATAATCCACAGACCTCGTGAGTAGTTTCATTTTGGAACTATTTTTCCTTCTACCCATCTACATCCGCCAACTGTATCAGAGGGAAGCGTGCATCTACTGCTAGCTCACCTAGCACCACTGAGCAAGCTAACATTACAGCTCAGCCGTTGAGGACACCATTAATGTTTACATCTCATGCCTTAACAGCACAAAGCTCTCGTCCATGAGTAGATGCATGCTTGTAACATTAAACTGCTCACAACAAGGTGTGTACATTATCTTGAGTAACTGGGTCATAATTTCTGAAAAGGGACATTGCTGTCTAGTTTTTCAAATGTATTTTTTAAGAGCTTTGAGCGCCACAACCCAAATGCCATCTTGTTCCGTTAAGGGCCTGACACACCAAACTGACTTCAAAGAACTAGCGGCAATGAAAGCTAACTATTGCTTTGCCTCACATTGCCCATGTCTCCACCAAAACGTTTGTTGAACACATGAACACACTAGAGGCATAGGTGCCTGCTCAATGGAGCAAGTGGAACAAATGCATCCCCATAACTCAATGAGGGGGGGGGGCAAAGTTATGATTTTGCTACCCCACATTTTGTCTTTAAAAAAAAAAGTTATTATCATACAGCCCCCCTGCAATCAGATGATTGTATTTAAGCAGCCTGTATTAATAATAATTTCACTATTTTCAGTAACTAACAAAAACAAGTAGCAAGACCCACCCTTTGACTTGGTTCAGTCCATACCATCTCTCTGTAACCGTCCCAATCTCCTTCTTATCTTAAGCTGTTTGTTTACTTTCCTCACTTCTGTTTCCCTTCTTGTGCACTGAGCTGAACTGCCCATCAGAGTGATTTCATTCACTGCTGAGCTCTGCTGTCGCCTTCGCCGATTCAACATGCTGAATCGGCTGGGGAAAAAAAAAAAAAAAGTAGCCCAAGATGGGCAATGGTGCAGGACATACTGCACCAACAAGGTCGACAGGTGCTTACCGATGACCCAACACTGACTGATGGCCAACCATCAGCTTGGTGTGTCAGAGCTTTTATATCGGAAAGACATCTCTGCAGCTGATATCTCTAACACTCAGCAACTCACACCAAAACAATGTAAATTGATAAATACTACCACAGGTAAGAGGGAAAATATATACTGTCCCTTTAAAATGACTCTCTTTGAATCAGTGTTCACATAAGTCATACTAGGAGAGACCAATACATGGTTAAATAGCTGAAGGTCTCATATATACTTATAACTGTTGAGCATATACTGTCTCAGGGAAAAGACAGGCGTAGATTTTGGCTATATTCAGACTTTTTCTGCATGGGTGGGAGCAGCCTCTGGGTATTATCTTGGGCAAAGTGCAAAATCTGAAATAGAGTGATACAGTATGTACTCCAAGTGTGATGGAAGAAACATTTTGCAAGCTGACATCCTCCTGCTACGTTTAAGTCCCAGTCCCCCATATTTTCCTTTTCGTTATGTCTTAAAATGTTCTGTCTTTGAATGCGAGGGTCATTTCTGTAGCAAGAGAACAAGATTATTTTTGAATCTGCTGATGGTGGCCCATGTCTGCGAGGATAGATCCTGCACTTGAAATCTCTCCACATCAAATGAAAGAAGTCATTTGACAAATGATCTGTGCCAATTATCTATGTTTACAAGAACAACTTAGGAAAAAGTAGCCGAGCCATCATCATCAGTGCTCTATTTTTTACTTTTCACTGCAGGATCATGGTAAGGGTGCTTCATCCAGGGCAGTGTATCTCACTGTCACATGTTAAAGCAACAGGGATAAAGGGGACTGAAACATTGTGTGACAAAGTTAATGAGGTTACACTACCACCTTGGCTTTTATGTTTGTGCCACTCTGCTTTTTATGGTGAGCTTGAGGCTTTTAATTGGCTGTGGTACTCTTTCTCAGGGCCAACTGTCCTGCGCGTCTCGGTGACATTTCAGCCTTACCGTGAATCACTGAGCAGCTAAGTGCATGTCTTCGGGAAAGAGGGAAGGGAGAGAACGTCTCCTCGTTGGAGGGGAACCATTAAAAAGGTATTTTCGAAGAATTATGGCGGCAATTGTGAAAGGCTAAAAGGTGTGCTAATTACTAATGAAGGGTAGGAACAGACTGTGTGCCATTTCAAAAGAACAGGTAATGAATAGCACTCTTTGACCCTCCCGTACCCAATTGCCTTTTTCTGTGGTGTAGAATTTGTCAGTTTAATAACATCACTGTCATTATGTGCATTGGTTATTCTTGTTGTTACATTCAGCTGGCATTTGAAGGAACTGTTGGGTGCACACAGACACCATGGCATGTGGGACACTCATTAAACCTCCCAAAACTATTCACTGCAATTAGGCAAGGGGTTACTGGGGGCGTGAAAAGGAAGTGTAAAATGAAACTTGTAAGGTTTAAGTAATAATGGGCTCTGATATGCCAATTTGGGTGGACTGATAAATTATTAAACGAGATAATAACATTATTTTTCTTTCACCTCGGATTATCCTTATCAATATGCTGCTAAATATCCTTATTTCAACTCTGGTAATCAGACGTACAGATGTATGCAAATTCTGCTTGTGTGCTAAACATCTCACTCTGCTTTAATACAGCTTTCACATTAGACTTGAATTTGAAAGAAAAACAAGTATCATTAATTTTAGGTATTTATGATACTTACTGTATCATAAATATCTAACCTGCTTTGTGGCTTTGAATGCAAATGTGGCACCTGTGACATAAACTAATTAACTAAATATCTTAGCTATGTAACTGTAAATGTCATTAAAGGTCCAGTGTGTAGGATTTAGGGGAATATATTGGCAGACATAGACTATAATATTCATAACTATGTTTTTATTAGTGTGTATCACCTGAAACTAAGAAATGTGTTTTCGTTGAGTGGTGCCCCCAGAAACTGAAAATATGAATCTGAAAAGGTGGCACACCGTAACTGAAAGCCATAACTGAATTTCAGGAAATGCTGTTAAGGTATACAGATCAGTTGAAAACTTGGTTTTCTTATTTTCAGGTAATGTTACTAATTATCTGATGTGCATAGAGTTGAGTTTGACTTGTTTAACTTTGGGATTTTACATCGTCCTTACCTTGAATTCATCCATTTTAATATCACTAAGTAGACACTACTAAGCATTGCTAGCCAAAGCTCAAGTTGTAAGAAATTAAGATGCCTTTCATTTACAAGATGACATCATATTTATATGACATTTACTGCATTTACTTTTATACATGGATCTAATAAAGCACTTGACTGTCCAGGTTTATTTTTGTAAATGTTATAAATGATTGTCCTTTTTTAACATTCCTGATTCAAAGTTTCCCTGTGTTGCTGTGGCCTTGGCTACCACCACCAGAAAGCACTTCATGAACTATTGACGGTAACCTTGGTTACATCCTTCATCGCTCCCGATCTGGTTATTACTGTACAACCACCAAGGACAGTCAAGAGCACACTAGAAATCACTGTAGCTCTGGCAAAGCATAGCTATCGGCTACGGTTTATTCTTTCATGTTCATCAGATTAAAACTGCTTTTAGAGAAGAGAGCAAATGGAACACCCCCCTAGGTGCATGTAATGATAATAATGTAATATTTTATTGATCCACTTAGGGAAATTCTCTTTTGCCTCCAGTCTTATGGTCTCTCTGGCCAAAAAAAAAACCCCACCTGCCTTTTTGTCCCTCATCACACACACTACCTAATTTCCCAAAACACAGGGTAAGGAGATGTGTCACTGCTCCGCTTCCTTTTTAAGCATTTTTACGTAATGGCAAGAGACAAATGGCAGTGGAGAAACGGAAGCGAAGAAGAGCTATCTGTTTTTCCCTCGCACTGAGTCCCTTTATCCCCCACCTCCTCTGGCGTTACTAGGAATTACTTATCCTTCCTGGTGATATTCCTGACAACGCAGCACTAAATTCTGCCTCCCTCACACATTTCCCCTTCTGGTGTGTGTGTGTGTGAGAGTGTGTGTGTGTGTGTGGAGGATCTGGGACGCAGGTTTATTTAAGGAAAGGCGTTGGTGGCATTTGTGTCACCTGAGGCCCTTATTGTCCCTGTGAGAGATGGTACCACTAATCACTCTTAGCACTGATACAGTATGCAGATCAGGATGTGTTATAATCTTGGTTTTTGCACTGAAGTTTGGTGCTTGTGCCTGTGAGGTTCATATATTACCGTACTTATATGTAGCATTATTGGAGTCGAAGGCCTCCTCTTGTAGCTTTTTTCCCTTCAAAGGTCCTTCATCTGTAAGCTGTCTAAAATGAGTAACACAATTACCCACATATCAGCCTTTCCTTTAAACTCACCATAGACGTAGAGTGTATATTCAGCACTGCTGGTCCCTAGGTGATTGCCGGCTTCACAGCGGTAGGTGCCATTGTCTGTCTTGTTGAGTGAAGTAAAGGTGAGCTCCCTCCCCTCTACAATCATCCTGTCCAGGTCAGGAAGTTCACCCCCGTCCTTTGTCCACATCACAGGGTCTGGCCTGGTGGGTTAGAGGATGTGAGAGAGAAACAAGGCGCGCTTCATGTCCCTGTCTGAAGCATTATATAAAAGGCTGACATCAACTAAGACAGAATTTGAGTGACTTACGAGGGGTTTCCTTTGGACACACACTCCAGCTTTAAGTACTGGCCCTCCTGAGGGAACGCGAGGGAGTGGATGATCTCTACACGAGGAGCATCTAGGACAGACAGAGTGTGGGTGACAATATTGAATACATTTAACTATTCCATGGTTATCTTTGACAAAAAAGTTAATCCCAGCGAGTTTTCCTTGAACAAAACCCTACAGTTCTCAGACTATAATTATTTAAGATGTCATCATGTGAGAGTTTTTGATAAAATATTTCATAAAAAGAACAGTGATGTATGATATGTCCTTTTAATAACATTGTCATGATTCAAACACAAGGTGAGAAATTATTACATTTTCTTTCCCAGCTAAGAGGATTCTGCAGCCGTGAAAGCATTCTTAGTTACTTCCTCTTTCATTGATTTTTCTTTTTCTGCCTCTGTCTATGTGTGTTTGAGCATGTGCATGTCTTAGTGTGTACACTCACAGTGGACCTCCAGGACTTCAGTGGCCTGCTGTGGTGTCTGTGCGAGTGCCACATGGTCCACTCTGCAGGTGTAGGCCACTCCATCATCATTTCTGTCCACGTGCAGCTGCAGAGAGCTCCGTACTGTAAATGTCTTCCCACTTGCATTCACCTCTTTGGCACCTTTGGAGAAAGTTGCATACTGTCACAGATGCAGCACATTTATCTTGCAAGGAGTCAGGGCCACACATCAACATGATGCCCCTGTGTTCAACAGTTCGGTTGAGCCTTGCTTTACAACCAGACTCTACCAGGGTCTTCTTTCTATACAGACAAGGATCTTTCATGCAATGCAACAAGCACCTAAATGGAAATTTCACAGTTTATTTATACTGATATCTTTATAGTAATGCTTGGGCATTTTAATGCGTCTACAAAGACATGAGTATCCTGGTTATGATTTGGTTTTTGAAGTATGCTGTTCATGTGTTTGAGCATGTAAAAAACATTTTCTGAGTTAAGAAACCCTAATAAGCTGTATACACCTTGTCCCTGTTATTAAGTGCTGCCAACTACCTGCACAGGCACGGCAGCAAAAGTGTCTCACTTCTAGAGGGATGAAGAAACAGAGTTTTGCCTGTTAGTAATAAAAGAAGCTGTGTATTTTCATCCACTGCTCGTCTGTTCTATGTGGTGGTAGCAACAGGCTGACATCGGTTGAAGTGCAGGACAGTGTTATAAGAGTAACATGGCTTATCTTAGGAAATCAGAGCAGAGAAGAAATTAGCAGTAAGTGGTGGTAAATGTACAGTGTTGGTTTCAGCTTAGTGTTAAAGCGCCTGCATAATTGAATACAGAAATCAGTAACCGGGATATTTATCATGTATATAGAAATATGAATAACCTGATTTCTCTGTGTTACATGTAAAGACCATATCCTGAATATAATCAAAACCAGGATAATCCTCATAACTGGGATACTCATGTCCGTGTACCATATTCCATAGGTGTTTTTGGACCAGCATAGCTCTACAGCACTAGTTCTAGGAACCTCCTCATGTGTTGTTGACCTTAAGAACCAGGAACAAAGAAAAGGCTCTCAAAACAACGTTCTAAGAGCTATGAGCTCTTAGAACGTTGTTTTGAGAGCCTTTTTTTAGCTCCTATTTCAGAGTAGGTACTCTCCCAACACAAGAGAAACCTTGAGTGACGAAGTGTATAGTGAGTGGTTTAACACAGCCAACGCAGCCATTGCACCCATTAGCCATTTAAACAACAGACAACACAAAACACAAACAGCAGTTCAGAATGTAAAAAATGTCCAGGCTTTACTGAGCATATATGCGACAGCAGAAATACAGCACAATTTTGACTCATCAAAGTTAAAGTGATATTGCTATACCAACTGCTGGCTGGCTTACAGTACGTCACTTCAGTGTTCCTACTGGCATCACGAATTCAAACAGAAAAAGCCCTTGAATATATATATGTAGTTATTGGGGGAGCTCCCCATTTGGCAGTTCCTCTCAGGGAGTCTACAGAACCTTTTGGTCCAAAAACGCCACATTTATCCTGTAAAAATGCTGCACAGAAAAGGTTTAAAACAAAAGAATGAATAATCAAACAAACAAAATTATCTGCTTTAACATCTCTACAGCACACATCCATCTCTTGTCAGTTCTGTAACAAACCCAACTGCCTCCTCTCTAGGTCAGGGTCTTTTCGAACGTAATGTGTATATTCATACTGTTGGCCAGGGGTTCTCAAAGTTTTGATGTGTAAAGTTGCAATTTAGGGAGCCGGAATTTGTTTGACTGCCACAAAAGAAAAGTGTGAAAAAACCAAAACAAAATTGCTAACTTTACCCAACAGCACTAGCATTGATGACAAAATGTAATTACGTGCAATACTTGCAAGGGGCATGTTGACATCCCTCACCTGATGCTTGTTAGGGTGGCGCAGTTTGATGCATAGTTTAGTAGGGTAATAAATGTAACCTATTGGAATCAAAAATATTGAAATGGGCCGCAGATAATTAAAATACAATGCATGCATTGTAAGTAATGTTCAGGGGATGCACAAAATGTTTTGAGGGCCACCATTGGCCCAAGGGCCGCACTTTGAGAAACTACTCTGCAGGCCTTCATAACCACCTGTAGCCTACCCTACCATCTCTGCCTGATGCTTCTTAGGCTTCAGTGCTCCTACACAACGTCTAAATCTCACCAAACACTTTCATGCACTTCACTTCTGCATCTCCCTCTAGTCCTTCTACCTGACATCCATTTCCAGCCTCACTGGGACAAAAACATTACCAGGGCTAATCAGATGTTTGGCAATAACTTCAATCAGTCTTGTTGCAAAGTATCATTATGCACAGTCCTCTCCATCTGTACAACCTGCTCTCAGAGCTACCCCTGCAACACCTGCCTTGTAATAAGAACCAAACAGCTGATCCACCTCTCTATGCCGATCAACACCCCAGTCATTGCCAAGGCATTGGAAAACTCCTCCAACCCAGCTTCCTCAAATTATCTACATGATGTCCTGAAATTTGGCTTGCGCCTTGATCACATCATTATTGCTTCATTTGCCTCCCCAGTGATATCAGCCTTAGATAAGCCAAACGTGTTTGATTAAAGTTTCACGACCAGCCCTCATGACACCAATCTTTGACCACCACATTAGCGTCCTTGAAATCTTATTGGCTCGCAATAAATCATCATGCCTGAAAGCAGTGATGCCTAGTAGGTAAGAGACACAGAGTGACCGGGAGGAGACTCAAAATAACCACAAAGAAACACCGAACGACTACAAAGAGACACAAACAGCTACAAAAGAGATGCAAAATATCTGCAACGAGAAACAAAGAGACTCACAAGGACTACAAAACGGGGCAAAACAGGTGACAGGAGACATTAAACAACCACAGAGAAACTCAAAATGACTACACAAGAGACAAAAGACACACAGACAAAAAAATAATTACAAAAAGACCAAAACACCTATGAGGAGACACAAAATAAGCACAAAGAGACAGAGAACCTCAGAGAGATGCGTAACGATTACAAAGAGACGCAATACAACAAAAAGAGACAGAACATCTACAAAGCCTGTGAGTCTTGCTCCTATGTGCAAAAGTTGGAGGCGCCTTCTGTGTGTCCCTACCCAGGGGCCCAACGTCTCATAACCCGCCAATCGGTAGAGAGGTCATTTGAACAAGAAGGTTACAGAGTTGACTCCTGCACCACTGATTCCCTCCGTCCCTGTCAAACTGTCCTTGAGCTCGACACTCTGTACCTGGTCAGGGTGCCCTGTGCACGGTCCAGATGACCAGAGTTTCGACGCCACACAGAATGACAGTCCAGTGCTAGACTGAGATTCTCTCTGCATACCTAAAAACACCTCATTAATTCTTGCTGTTTTACACGCTCCTATTTACCAGCCTGAAAAAAAAAGAGCAAAAGTAAGAATAACCCTCAGAATTTGGGAAACATCAATGTCCTCTACAGTGATCCTCCACAAATTCATACCTAAATAATTTAGGAACTGTTGCTGTGTTCAGGTACTGTACCAGACGACATTTGAAGATGCCAATTTTTTGATGAAGTCTCAGCCTACGCACATGACATAAATGTTCTCCGAAATTCAGACTGTTAAGTATGCGTTATGTAATACAAATGACCATCCTCCTCCAGACTGCACACTTCAGCCAACATTCGCAACTCACCACCGCTAAGATCTGCTTTTACTAGCTCTAACTTAATTGCTTATACGTATCCACCTCCAAGCAGGTATTTATAACACATCCGTCTTTTCAATCACATCTGTTCAACCAGTCTGTTGGGGGTGGTTGGTCTGCTCGCATCATGCCAGCAGCCAGTATTTTAAATCATATCAAACCTGCTCATCCACACTCCTACAAGGTTTTTCTTCATAAGAGAGAAAAAAAATACTATAATACTGTGTTCAGCTGTCCAGGCTTATCTCTACATTCAGGTGTCGCCCTGCTTTGTGAAATCATGTCCCTTTTTCTTTTCTCATCATAGCAAATTCAAGCAAGCATCAGTGTATGTACAGTGTCTCTCTCTCTCTCTCTCTCTCTCTCATGCTGGCCGCCTTTGTTTGTATGTCCTAAAGAGACTGTTTACGCTCCATATCCTTCTCTCCTCTGCGCTCATCTGCTCCACTTTCTAAGCATTCCACCCCACTGTCTCCTCTCCCTCTCGATTCTGCCAATCAACTATTCCGCTCAGTCACTTCCCCCCAACTGAGGCAATGAGCCCGCCTCCCCTAGAGATGAATGACTGACAGGTCTGCAGTGTTAGCAACATCCACCCAGACAACAAGAGAGAGGGGAAAATGGCTGGGTTTCTTCTCAAAGAAGAAATTGCAGGAGACAAAGGGGAGAAAGAAAGAGTGTAGGAAGGGAGAGGACATCGAGTTCTTAATATCCTGGCATGCTTTAGCAGCTCCAAACATTCTCCTATTTCTGGTAGTTATTCCACGTCCTCATAGACTGCTTCGCCCTGCCTCTTTGTCTCTCCATCAGTTAAACTTGTCTTTCTCCTTCTCCTACAGATATACTGTTTTCAATGTCACCCTATTCTTTTTGTCTTTTTCCTCTATTCTCTTGTTATTGTATAGAGATGCAAATCCCTGCTGTCCTGATGCGCAAAGTAAAACCAAGCCAAGCAAAGCCAGCACATGTGTATGGAAAAGGGCTAATAGAAATAATAACTGATGATGCACTTGTCTGGAGTCGATGACTTTTAAAAGCAGCGCCCTCTTTAGCCTCTGTGCATTTGTCATTGGTATCTAGCTACTTATAATCATGGATTTTCAGGCTGTTGTAATTTTGCTTGGCATCTAGTCTCAGTTGAAACTGATGAAGTATCTGTTATGTCTGGCAGTAGCAGCGGAGGCTATTTAAACATGTCGCTGAATCGTCACTGAATGATGATGAAGCCCGTCTGATGTTACCTCAACCCACTTGGAGGCAGCCAGGCACGATTTGACCTCCACAGATGGTCCATCTCGGGCACAACTCAACATAACTTGGTACATTTAAATTACTAATGGAAACACAAATCACGACGGCATGGTTTGGCGTCACCAAAAGTGCCAATGGAAAAGCCTCATATGAATTGTTAAGTTCGGTATTGGGACTCGCACCCATAGACTGTATAAAATAATGGATGTAGCCACCATGCCATCACCATTGGTTTATGGACTCCCTTTTGTGAAGCCTTGGTTTTGGTATTTTGGTCATAGCTTTCTTGGTTTACTCTATCCCCAGATCCAGTCCATGACGTCAGGGATCAGCACATCCAGGGCCCTGCACCTGCCTGCCACCTGGCCCACAATGCACTGAACCCCTGATTCCTGTCCCCAGGGGTGGTGGGCCCACAGGGCGACGGCTCCATGCTATTTATTCGGACTGAGCTCGTCAAGGCCTGGCCACCAGATGCTTGCTGGGGACCTGGAAAGCGTTACTGGGGAGAGGGATGTCTAGGGTGCTTTGCTTGGACTCCTCCTTTTGGTGCCAGAAGTGACCAAACTCAGACAAGAGAGTGGAGCTGTGGAGGAGCAAGGGGTGTATCTGACTCATAGACTGTGATGATGCCTGCAAACAGCCTTTAACTAAAAGCTATCTTGCCCTTAATTATGCATGATAAAAGTAGCTACAGAGACCAAAACATGTTTGTTTCTGCTGTAATTCTGGGCATTTTAACATGGGCGTCTATGGGGATTGATTCTGTTTGGAGCCGGCCTCAAGTGGCCATTCGAGAAACTGCAGTTTTTGGCACTTCCAAGTTAGTTTCATATTTCATCCCCAGAGATGTCAGCTTGCTTACACCAAAGAAAGGTTCACTCACACACTGCGTTATCTGGGAAAATAAAATCACTGTATTTCAAAAAGGTTACATCACAATTTTACTTATGTGTTTAGGTCAATATTTTTGTCCTAGCACAAGTTTGAAAATGGGATTATAATTTACAACGTTTTCATTTTTAAAAGAATGTCAATTCAAAATACTTTGTCTGAATAAACTCAGTGAATCATCCTGAATTGTACAGTTTGATTGTGCTCATATGTCATGTTGTTCATGACCAGAATTTAAGTACTCCAATCAATGTGATGGGCACTCAGCGATGCCCCTGTAGCAACTAACCTAATGTTCTGTCTGGAACTTTAAGTCCTCTGTTTATTGTTGTAGGTTGGCTTTTAGTGAAAAGACACAAGATTACATCTGAAAGTTAGTTCATAATATTTGTACTGGAGAGGTTCCTCATTGTAAATGTGAAAAACATTATTGGAGAGATCACACTTTCTATACAATTCTGCTGTGTGGTTTTAGTGTCGAGACCCATTTAGATTCTTGTCTCATGGCGATTTGAATGGACTCTGATTGCCTCTCTGTGATTCAGGATAAGAGAACTGCAAAACGTGCTCACACAAAGTTCGAGTTCATTAATATCATTATTTGGTCCAAAGGCTTCTTAGATCCACTTTGGGAACATAATAACAGTTGTCTAACAGCGAGCAATACCTCATCGTTAAAGTGCGTCAGTCTGTGTGCACTCGTGGCTTCTGAGCCATTGTGTGTGCGTGCACAAGTGTGTGTGCGCACGGGTGTTGGTGAGAGAAGGTATAATTGGTCTATAAATATCTTATCACATTTTAAGCGCAGCTGAAAGGAGCAGCTGACATGAAGCTGCCATTAAAGCTCAGAGCTGTCAATCAAAAAAGTCATCTGGCCAGTCTCATGCCACTGTTAGTTTGTCCAATCAAGAGATTTTTGGGGAGAGTTACTGTTGGAACTTTTCAGAAATGCTGGAAATGATATTATATAGCAGCTACTGCAGAGCGTCTGTCAGTACTTATATCAAACTTTCTCTCAAAAAAAGTCGAACATAGCGTGTTCAATGTGGAGTGTTCTTTTCTTTTTGCAGTCATTTATGTGATTTAGAATAAAGACCATCATTTTTATAAAACATTAAGTTCCTCAAGTACATCAGAATAGAGCCCACATCACTGTAGAGCACATTCAGGTGTACATAATGTTTCTACAGTATAAAAGAGAGAAAACCCAGCTGGAATTCTCTTTATATTTACATTTAAACAGGCGAGAAAATTAAAAATGCATCTTCTTTAAGCTCTTGAGCCTGTTAGCATGAATATGTATAAATTGTAAGTGCAGCCAGCCAGCAACCCCACGTGTATTGTCTAAAACTGCCCTCTCACACATTATACTGTTAGTACATGTCTTGGCTCTCTTGCAGCTCTCTTACATTTGTACACAATCCACATGATTTCCTTTAAAAAATGGAAATCCAAAATACACAAATATGGTCTCTGTCACCCATGTGCATTTCAAAGTGTTTATATATATTCTTTTCAAATACAAAAAAATGCACACCATCCTACCATATTCACCTGTGGAACCTCTCCTTAACAAAAAGCCTGGCAGTATTTGGCTGTGACTGCGACACACTGTTCTGTGGGTGGGTGCTCAGAGCTCTGCATCGTTGGTGTGAGCCAAGACAGAGCCTTGGGGGATTAGAAATGGAAACGACAGGCGTAAAAGAGTGAGAATCTGACCCTTTTATGCCATTTCACAGGAGAGAGGGACAACCCAAGAGGAGAGGACAGAGGGACAGACAAGAGAGACATAGGAGGACTGCTGGGGTGGGTTTGGAATCAACAACAACAATAACAGCGAGAGAGCTGACTAATCCTGGCAGCGGGGGTCCGAGGGCTGACTCAACATACCCTGAACTGCATCCCATCTGAGATTTAAAACAATTTGCATGTAAAATCGTCTGTGGGTGAGGATAATCAAAATATGTAACAGTACAAATCACTCATTTGGATCCTGTAAAATTCACAATGCAAACAGAAAACAATATGTTACCAGATAACTACCAAGTCTGTTTTCCTTTGCCTTTAAGATGAGCTGCACAGCAGTAGGTATGACTAAACTTTAAAACAAGAGCACTAATACACAGCAGGCTCCAGCTCCAGTGAGGTGTGGAGATGATATATTGCGGCGTCCACCATCTTCTCACATATTCTGGCTACCGTGCAGTGTTAAGGGAGCCGGGCCTGTTGGCAGCCTGTAAGCACCCTCCCCTGCCTGACCTGTCTTACCAGCTCGACTGTGCGCTTAACTGACGGGTGACTACGACCAGGGAGCGCTGTTGAGTTTCTATCAGTGCCTGGCAGACCCGTCATGATGTCCTTTCTGACATGAAACTCCCTGAGCATTCACAGCTAAGAAACGTCTGCTGTGGATTCATGAAGACGGGGCTTTTTTCACCGGCCCTCAAAAGAAGAGGTCTGATCGGTCTCGGTGCCTTGGCATTTAAAACTGGACAGGTGCTCCACCTCCAGGATGTTGCTCTTAATGGGCATAGACAGTGGGTGTAGCAATCTGATGTCCTCTTCTTTCGCCACAGTGCTCAAGTCTAACTCTGTTAACCTGATCACACACTCTTATGATGCCAGAGACAGAGGATATGTTAGGTACACCTCCACCTGGGCATATTTAATCAAGGTGATACAAGTTTAAGGAAAGAAAGAAAGCAGAGATGGTGCATGAGATAATTGTGCTTAAGATATATCTGCTCTGCATTCTACCCAAATGGAGGAGCTTGACAAAAACAATTTCACTTAAATTTAGGGTAGGATAGGTAGAAATTAATATACTGCAACAAGTAATCATCACTGTGTTTTCGTTACCATGAGCCCTTTATATCTGCACTGGGAGCAGGTCCTTATCTATGGAGATCACAATACTGCCACCGCCATGTTTCTACAGTAGCCCAAAACGGACAAACCAAACACTGGCTTTAGATAGGGCCATTCACGCTTTCATGTCGACCACCTTAGTTTGCAGTTTAACATGATGCTGCTTTATTCTGAGTTTTTCCCTGTTTTAATCACCATTTAAAAATGTGGCGTATGCACAGAAGAAGGCGGTTCCGGCTGCCACGTGCGGCGCTGCTGGATCTCTGCGCTGTGTTGGGCCTGGCGTTACAAAGAAGCACCCACAGGAACCATGCTGTGCCGATACTGTGCTGCACAATGTGGCACAGCTGAGAAATGTGCCAATACTGCTTTTACATGGATATTGGCCCTGACCCTGACCTCTATCCCCAGGCATTTGGGCCAAATGCTGCTGCTGCTCGCCAGCGTCTGGATGTGATGCATCGTTTATGAAAACAAGACGTATTTTAAGAAATCATTTGAGTCAAAAAAATCTGATTGTTTGTCAAACAGCTATGGCAACTGTATCCCCCATTTAGAGTGTTTATTTCAGACAGTCCCTGAAACTGTCTGACAGTCAGCTCGAAACATTCCTCGGTTTTCTGTCCAAATAAATCACCACAAATAGCCTTAACACCTTAATATCAGACTATTTGTTCTTGACTTCTGAAACAGTCTGAGGCAGCAGCATTTACAGCATCTGCCACCAGATGCCACGCTGCAATTTTAGCCTTAGTAATGCCCATATTGAGTCCACCAAACAACATTGTCTTTCTGTTATCAACCTCTCCAACAAGAACTTCAACTTCACATTGTGTGAAGTTTTTTTTTTTTTTTTACCTTTTATTGCTGTGTTTGCCATGCTCTTCTTTGTTTCACTGGCCATTTATAGGCACCTATGGGTGGGGCAAGACGCTCGCTCACCTGCCCCAAACTTCGAGTTGATTGTGATTTATAAGGGGAAACCAGCGTGGGACAAGCATGCGCACTGTGTTATAAATCAGGATATTTTTGCTTTGTGCGTACGTCACCTTTAGTCACCTTTCCTACACACAGTTTTATAAATGAGGCTCCTGGTCGGTTTGTTCAAGAGAGGAAGAGACCTCTATGGATAATTTGGCTCCTGGTTATAACCTTCCGAACAATGAACACTGAGGGAATCCTAACTGGGAGTTCACACTTGGCACACTGGAGAAGTTTCAGCTGGTTGTAATCAGCAATCTTCACTGCTAGATGCCACTAAATCCTTCACACTGCTCCCTTAGAGTTGTGATGCTTCAAAGAGATGTTAAACAGCATAGAACCAGAGAGCATTACCTCATCTGAACCTTGATGCTAATTAACATAGCAATCTAGTAGATATCAGCAGATCTTATTTAATGTGTGTATGCTTCCAAGTACTTTTGTTCTTGTGCTGTACGAGTATACAGAATATAAAGGGTGAATATGCGTTTTTGTGTGTGTACGACTTAGACATCTTTTATTCATGCCACTGTGACTTGCAGGAGCCATCTTGAAATTACATCTTTAATGGTCATTGATCCACTCCACCCCAGGGAGCTGGGTAGCATAAATGTAGTCCCAACACAGACTTTTTAAGTAGTGTGCAAGGTTGTCTAACACTGCCGGAATGACTGAAAATGTATTTTTCTTTTAAGTAAAAAAACTTCTTTAAATTCCTGAACTTAATTCTTATTTTAGCGCTCACAATGTCACAAGCAGTCTCATCAACTTTAACATCATCCTCTATGAAACACGCTTCAGGAGTGATTCTCCTCAATAGCTCTTTTCGAGAGCAAACCTTGGAATAATGATGGCCACCTTATTCTGTTCTCCCTCACAGTAGTCAAGGACAATTACCCATAAATGAAGAAATAGCCAGCACTATTTGAAAAGGTTGTTCAGTCACTGTTCGACTCTTCAGCGAACGGGCAGACTTGAGTGATAGCGTGCTGGGAAGTCAGCAGACAACGACCTAAAATAGTGCACGGTATGTCTGCGGTAATAGTTCCTTGTCCTTGACTAACAAGTTTGACAACAGAATAGGGATGTGACCGCGAGCGAATTTGAATCAAATCTTTGTGTTTTCTTCCTTAAGCCCCCTTGGAATAGAGTTATCGCGTAACATGATGAAGCAATAACCTCTACAGTTTAGGTCAGAGAGTATGATAATACCACTCCGATAGCGAAACATCCCCACCCTTATTTGAAATAAATATTCATTTCATCTCCTGCCTTGCTTGGTCTCCACACAGCTCCCCCTGGTTCAGTGGTGTGTAAACAAGCGCTACATGTGGTGATATTGGCAGAGGTCTCTCTGGGTTACGGTGTGTAACTGAGATAGAAATATATCATTACTGGGTGGGGACTGAGGGGATCTGAGGGACAAAGAGACTGAGAAATAAGAATATTGGATTCCGTTCCACACACACAAGCTTATGTCCTTACATGCGGGCTGTCTGCTCCATCTGTCTGTTTTGCTCGCACACACGTATACTCAGATACACACACACTTAGCATAGGGTGTCCGTTAACTGCATGCGAATGGGTGATGGACCGCTCCAGTGGCTCTGCCGGTAATATAATCTTCTCTATTCCCCCAGATCCCACACCAATATGTCACAATTGTCATTTATTCCCAGCATGGTCGCCCACAATCAGATGGCTTTTCGCATTGAACACACCCTGATCCTGTCAGGATGATGAACACTTCAAGTGCACTCACATACACCTACACGTGCATGCATACATTGTGTATTAACATGCCCTTTGTGTTTGCATGCTTTCATGTTTATTTATTTTGTCGATTTAAATATGTAAAAAAAAGACTGCCGGAGAGTGGCATGCTCACAGATGAACTCTCTATTGGTGAGATACAAATATAATAAGTCACATTGACTGTCCATATAATAATTCACACCTTCTTATTAATATGAAAAAAGGGGACCAATTAGTGGCAGAAATGCATTTCTGGTTTGACAAAAAAAGAATTAAATGTGTGAATGTGTCAATCATAATCTGGAGAACGTACTTTTTCCTGAGCTGGACACGTCCTGAATATGTCTGACAAATGCATCACACTGAGCGACGAATTGCTAATTAAAAACAGACACCTACTTGTCAGGAAAGACAGGGTTTTAATCAAGGGATCAATGCGTCCTTCACCTTTGAAAGCATCAGGGGCTTCAGCGTATATACCTGCTTTATGTATAATTTCTATGGATATGAGAAAAAAGACAACGGTGAAAAAAATCTGTATAAAAGTTCATGGATCTGGTTTGATTAGCGGTGACCTTTTGAGGATGAAAAAAATCAAATTTGGACTTCGTCTTCACTCTGTCAAAAGTTAGCGGGTGGGATTAATACATCTTTTCCCCCCCTATATTTTAAGCTCAGAAGATGTTCTGAGGAAGTCTGAATAGACCTGATGACACGGATTCAATATCATCTCCCAAGTCCGGTTAATTAAATGGAAAGTTACCATGATATGTGCTTAAAATTGTGTGCAAAACCAGCATTGATTTGGACTTATCTGCTTGCTTATCTGGACCCTAGGAGACCCTAATGCCAGATAGCAGGCTGAGCTGTCTGGGCTTAAGCCGGGGTAGAAAGGGTGTAATGGCAGACACAGAGAGAGAGGGACGAAAACGTCGCCTCTGATCAAAATTCCTGACGAGTCCAATAGCAGATGTGACAAGGATCTTCTAATCTGACATTTGTCTAAAGTCTCAAGGTTCTGCTTTCTGTTTTGGGACAATGTTACCAAGATTTTCTAAGAAAAAAAGGCGACATAATGCTGATTTTCTTGTTGTTATGTCTTAGACCTCCAACACATTTTCCATTAAAAAAAAATCCATATTTTTCTAGACTTCTTGGTAGATTTTTCAAACCATATTGACATTTGAGTACAAATAGCCAGCCCTTGGAAATCTTGCATTTACCCATTGCTGTTGTGACCGCTCAGTCCACACTCTTACGCAACAAATTGGATGATTTTCCAATGTCAAACATCTCAAAGGAGGTGAACCGTGCTACCTTTACTCGTATTATTTTCCCTTAACATATTATATAAATAATATTATATCATTGTTCTCCCTATATTGTGTAGCTTCTTTTATAATTTAGAACAGAACATGAGCTGAAAAAAGTTAAAGACTTTTATTTTAACAGCATCTCTGCAGCCTTGTTTATTGTGTCTATGGAAACGACCATGAATGCAGCCACAAAGGCATAGTTTTCTTACGCAGAAAAAATAGTCTGTCCTCTTTTCTCATAACTACATCACTGCATAACTAGACAAACTTAATATCTGGTTATTTGTGATGCTATGTTTACCGTAACACATTTTGACAAATAACAAACGTCTGGTTGCCAAGCAGTTCATTTTTATAGAAGTTCTTCAAATGTATAAAAGCAGGTTGTTGGCAACCTCAAATTATGAGTCAATTCCTTGATAACCCTGTAAGTTATTCATATTCCTTTAGTCAGTAAGGGTCCTCAGATCAAAGACTCAAAAGGGTTTTTCATCAAAAATAATCCAAGTTGTGAGTATTGTTTTGTTGTGTCGGTATGCCGGGTGCCGTAATCCTCGAGTGCTGTAACTTACTCTAAGGCTAATTTTAAAAAAGTAATATTCATACTGGTTTAAATAAACAATTTTTTCCTGATCGCTGCTGAGCAACAGTTTTATGTGAAAGAAATTAGAAGCCTAACCCATATAGACGCCTGTACCACATATAGGCCCATTGACTTCAGTGATTTAAGCACGGGCTATTAACTGAAGTTTTTTACGGTATATGCAATTCAAAGAAATTGACACATTTTCTTTCAGTTTGGTCAGGATGTCTGTATCTGGTTTCATTATCACGCATTTTGGGCGAAGCTGTTTTGCAGACCATGAACCACAGGCATAGAGAAAGCTCTGCAAAGCATGTGCATTTAGTCGCACGTCATACTTCTTGCCTTGTTTTCCACAATATAAACCTCCCAAATTTTATATGTTAGAAAACAGAATGGGGTAATCACAAATATTTTTCCATACTCTTTTTTCTTTTATCCATACTTATCCAGACCTGGAAATTAATAAAAACAAATGCCATACTTTCTATACTGCGCAGTAACCTTCATATATATATGTGTATATATACATATACAAATGCCTTCTATATTATAAGTTTGGACAATGTTAAGTGTTTAGGGAATATGCTGTACAGATTACATTTACACAGAGGGCTGATCCTGAACACACTATTCGTGTCCTTTCTGGGCAAAGAGCTACAACCTTGTCACAGTGAATAATATACTGATATAAAACTGTACAAGACCCAAATTAAAGGGAGGAGTGTGCCAAGATGAGGGAAGAGAATTATAGCATCTGACCTTAATGAGAAGGCGTATCCTCCTGAGACTACCTTCACTTCAAACCACCAAGGATATCTCTGACTACCTGTTAACTTCCCGTGGTAAATTAAAAGAATGTTATGTCCTGGCTATGTTTCCATTTGCCTTACAGGGAGTTCTTCTCTCAGTAGTGGGCCAACTGGGACAAGCAATAATCACCCGCAGAGACACAATAAGCCTGTAAGGAAAAATACTTGCGCTGCTAATTAGTGTATATTCTACTTCTATAAGCTTCATGTTCCTCAGAAGGGTGATAAGAGGAAGTATAAAGTAGAGTGACAAACTACTGTAATACATCACTAAAACATGGTGATTAGTTAGATTAGAAAATGTAAAAAACAATATGCGACTTGGGGATCTACCCATTAACAGCATTTAATGAGTAAAAGACTAATAAGACTACTGTTTATAAAAGTGTGATAAATGGTTATAAAGAGTATCGAGTATTTATGTCATATTGTTGAATGAGGTTCCAGTAACAACTGTGAGGTTTTGTCAGTAAGCATAAGGATAGGATGACTATTTATAGATAATGATTCACTCAGTGATTTAGCCTTCAAATCCACTAGACTATATTTAAAAAAACAATAATTTAAGCATGTATAGAGTCACATCTAACTGTGTGAATTAAGGGTTTATTTCAACCAAACCAGAGGTGATTTTTGGAACAATGAAAAGACAAACCTAGATGGTATTGGTGAGTTTTATTTTGTTTTTGTCGACTTTGAACAAAGTGTGTTTTATGATGATCAAACTACTGTTTATTTAAATGGAGTCTGGTGGCTTTGGATATAGTGATTTTGGGGCTAAAAAAAAGGCTCTTACACTTTAACGAAAGGGTCTATACCTGTAGGGAGTCTTTCCACAATATTGTCACACACCTATAATAACAATCTGAGCCTGTGGCAAAAGAAGCACTTTTAGGGGACGTACGTTGAGGGTGCATACATCACGAGTGGTTACAATGCAGCCTGTTTTGCAGCTGACAGCTGCAGCCCTTCCGCTCAATATTGAATGGATTTCAAAAATGATTGTTCCCAGTAGTCACTTAGATACAAAAGCATGGAGAAATAGGGTCCAGTTTGAAAAGTTACCCTTTTAGGTGTGTCTATTAGCAACTTGTATTGTATTGCTTGTACAGTCATTGAAAAATAGGAAGAAACAGGCGCTCAATAGAAGACAGACCCAGTCGCTGTTGTTGGTGACAGCAGAGAAGCCTCCCAAAAAATACCTGACAGCTCAAAGAGAAAGTATTACTATGCAAAGTTAATAAGCAAAAGCGTTGCATGCTTTGGCAAACAAAAAAGATTTTTGTGGTTTATTAATCTTTTGTAAAAGCAGGGAAATAAATTCTGTGAAGTGTTGCGTGTTTTGCATCCGAAATGCAATTTAAGTTGAAAATTTTCTACATTTAATTGGGCGTTTAAGATGTGCAACACCTGGCTGCTTGTTATTCTCGCTACTGAGTTTTAGTGATCTGTTGGGTTACACAAAGATTTTGACAGCGTCTTTCCAAACCTGCATTGTTTTTTTGGCAGTTCTAATATAAAAGAAGAAAACCTGTGATTCTCAATTTTCTCAATCTCTTTGTTTACACTTGCAGTCATTTAAATTAGAAAAGAGTGATTTGCATTTTGTTATCTGCCTTTAATCTACTTTGTGAAAGAGCATAGAAGCCCTCGTAAAAAGTTCTGCAACAGTGCGGATGATCTGTGACAGTCTGTCCCTCTGGGTTCTGCGTTTTATTTGATACAGAACTGCATCTGTTTCTCTCTTCCTTGTTTCATCATTTCATGTCCCTAGCTCTCTTTTCTTTAATATTCTCTCTCATTCGCTCTCTCTCTCCTGCTCTCCCGTTCAAACAATTACAAAGCGGATGGTTCATCAAGTAGAACAGAGCAGGAGCAGGGTGGAAATGAGGTGTGTAGTCCAGTCAGTGTGATTTAGAACAGCCCTCTGATAACAAGGGAGGTTAATGTATCGGTCTCAGGCCAGAGGACACATGCTGAATCTGCTCTATTAGAAACAACTTGTTCGGAACAAAAATACACCGTAGAGACATCCGCTGCTGCAGTTTCATGGTGCTGGTTTTATGAAAAGGACTTTCTGCCCATTTTTAAAGTATTCTAATACGCAAATTCAGATTTTTTGGCACACTTGCGCTCTGTTTGTTTATTACAAAGCACGGTCTGAGGCACGCTGAAATGTGATAATCAATAATTTTTAGTGTCTGACAACACAGTGGAGTTTGGGAATGGCTCTGCATAGATAACATTTAAAATTGTGGGCCTAAGGGAGAAGTCAAAGGGAAACTATAGCTTGGAAATATTGGTCAATCTGTTAGGCCTAATTATTATTGTAGCAACATTACTGATGACAACACACAATGATAAACTTTATCTTCTAAAAACTATAGCGAGTAACTAAATTGCTTCATTGAGAAAATGCTAACAATAACAAATATGTAGTCCAATTAAGGAGCAGTGTTTTTGCTGTTGTCTCTAAGAATCGATATGTTGTGTTTTTAAAGAAGCAAAGGTGAAATCCTGGACATACTGTCTGCATGACATCACTCCAAGTAGCAACATCTAGAGCTGAAATATGAAGCCATTTTGTAAGTGCCAAAAACTGCAGTTCCTTGAGTACTGGCTCCAAAAGCAAGTCAACTCCCATAGACCCCCATGTTAAAATGCCCAACATTACAACAGAAGTAAACATGTTGACAGCCTGGTATAAAAACCAGTTTTGGTCTCTCTAACCATTCTCTCTCCTACAGCTGGGGATGAATTTTTATATTACAGGCAAATAGACAGGCAGAGGGTTCTTGCTCTAGCTTGGGTTAAGGGTGAGAGGTTGTCAGTGAATAGTGTGTTGGGCACAAAGAAATTAAGATATGTGTGGGTACATGAGACCCTAACAGAGAGGGCGGATTACAGGGAGTACCACCAGTTGGTCCAGGAGCTTCGCCTCCATGATGGCCATTTCCAGGCTTATTTTAGGATGGCTTGGGGGCAGTTTGACAACATGTTGTCTATCGTCGGGCCATATAGCTCTGGGTATCCAGCAACCACTACCACCAGTTTCTCCTCCATTGTTTACCAACTGTAAACTTGTTGTCGTGACTACTACTACAGAAGGCACAGAAGACACAGAAGGCTGTGTGCAGACAACTCACACGCTGAATTTCGTGTAGAGTTTTAATTAAGGGCATGCCCACTTTGAGTGACAGTGAGTGAGTCACTTAAGGTTACTTCTGGTTTAAAAAATCCAAGAAGGTTACGGCCTGAAAGGAAAATTGAGGCTTAAAATGGGAATCCACAAACTAATGGCTGATGTCACGGTAGCTACGTCCATTATTTGTATGCAGTCTATTCATTACACACACTGTGTTTGTGTACCCACAGCAGTGATGCAGATGTACATACAGATACTGATGTTACTCACCTTTGACTTCCTTTTCATTTCTGAACCAGCGCAGGTCAGCGGCAGGCTTGCTGCCCTGAGTCATGCAGGTCAGAGTGATGTGGTCTCCCTCCATGGCAGGCTTCGTCAGGCCGTCGATCTCTGGCTTCTCCGGCACACCTGAAAGACAGAACGGGAAATCACAGCGATGGAACTAATTCACACACAGCGGTGTGTCATTATGCAACAATAATATTGTTATGCCTTATTGGAAATTCTCCTCCAGCTCGCGCTCCTGCGGGGAGATTAGAGGGCAAACTACAGAGCAGCATACTGGAGCAGAGTCCTGCTTGAGAATGCATCGGGGCGGAGTCTAGCTGACACACCGTTAGATCGCCCTCATCTTTAAGGGTCGGTTTACCCAAATAACAAAGTAACATATTCTCTCACGTACATCTGGTGGCATCTTGCTATGCTTTAAATTTTCTTTGGCCAGGTTGTGATATCTGTCTGTGCCTCAGCTCGAATAGAATAGAATAGTTTTCACTGGAACAATTTCCTACCAACTATATTATAATATCATGGCTGAATAGCAGGAGGTGGAATTAAAAAACATGTTTTTGTGTGTGTAAATGTGGGTAAGCAAAGGCTTATGACCACAGAGGAGGCCAGGAGGTTGTATAGCAAATGTTAATTACTGGCCTTTCCTATAATGAGTGTTTTTTAAGTGTGCAGAGTCTGCCCTTCTAATGTCGATGAGCAATAAGTCTGCCTCAGGCTGAGTGACTGAAAGGTCTGTCAGTCAATGCCATTGACTGACTATGGCCTCGTCCGTCTCACCACCTCTTGTAAGGTTTATTACCAGACTTAAAGGTCCTGCTGTTTTCTGTTTAAAATCCTCTTGAAGGAATAAACTTCACACACAATCCTAACAATGGCTGCTGCTTGGTAGATACAGTATGCAGTGAGATCTATCCCTCCTCATCTTACTAAATGCTATACGTTTTCCTATGCAAATTTGCTCAATGCTTTTCAAGTGTGTGAAGTGTCACTATATCTAACTAAGCACTGTGCTGCGTAAGTATGTGAATGAGTAGCTGTGACTTGACTCAGAAGAGTATTTGATGGTTTTTCTCCAAGACTGAACGAGAACAGATCAAATACAATGTTCATCTTATACAGTCACGTTCCCCTCGGGTGGCTAGAGGCTGCTAATCCTTCTCTCTCCGTGTGTGTGTGCGCGCAAGTGTGTGTGAGTGTAGAGCTTTGCGGGCGCGTGTGTTTCTCTGTTCGTTTGTGCGTCATGGATTTGAACGTGCTGTGGCGTATTCGTGTGTGTATGCAAGACTGTTTCAGCATGACAAACAGCATTTTCAAGACATGAAAAAGAAATGAGAGCTGGATTTCTGATGCGAGGTGAAAAAAAAGTGGATTTCACTGATAGTTCCTGTGGCCAGATTTTATCACAATGCTTTATGATATTCTACACGTTTTAAAGGATGTATTTTATATAAAATTCAGAGAGAAAATTAGTTACTATTAGTGAAAATAACTGAATGCTAAGCCTGTCATGTTTGTGCTTGTCACATTTTTAGCCAGGCTGGTGGCATGGCTCTCTTATGACAATGTCCACCTGTCAGTTGATCCACCACGTGAAATTTTGTAGCAGCATTCATGACTTCCAGTGGATGAATCCTAATGACTGTGGTGATCCCCTGACTTTTTCTCTAACGCCACCATGAGGTTGACATTTATGGCTTTGAGTACAATGTCCCAACAACCCTGTGATGGATTGTGATGAAATCTGTTGCATACATTCATCAGGAGGAACTGCAATAACTTTGACAACTCCTTAACTTTTATATCTAGCCCCACAACCAGGTCAAAATCTTATTTCTCCAGTCATTTGTTTTATGACCAAACTGCAAAAATTTATTCCAAACAGCTTCGGCTGTACTTTGTACATTATACCTGCTATACTTTATCCTGTTAGTGTCGTCATTATGAGCATGTTATCATCCTGATGTTAGCATTTAGCTTAAAGCCCTGCCATGCCAACAGAGACGCTGGTATGGCTGCAGACTGTTTTTCTTGTTGATGATCATTAGGGGTGTAAGAACATAATGATACACTTGAGTAACGGGATATTATGTTTTGTGATACTATATCAATTCTCAAAAACACTATCGATATTGAAAGGTCCAGTGTGTGGGATTTAGGGGCATCTAGTGGTGAGGTTACAGATTGCAACCAACTGAAACTTCTTCTGTTTGCAAAGAGTCAGTGCTTGGATTGTCCAATTTGGGCTACTGTAGCAACAACATGGCTCATACACTCAATTCTTACTTTTAGGTGATTATATATAGAGATGCATGATAATATCGGCTTGTCACCACTATCAGCTGATATTGGCTTTGTAATGAATTATCAGAATTGAATGTCTCCATCTGCTAGTGGGCCATTATGATAAGAGACTTGATGATCACTAAAATTAGGTAGGGAAAAAGTGGATGTATCAGAATCGGTATCAGTTATCGGTCAAGTGAGTTCTTACATACTGGCATATCGGACATCGGCTTCGTCATCATTAAAATTGTTATTAATATTATATATGTAATTCATCACAATATATTAAATCCTAACCCCTGTATTGTGATACGTATCTCATCGGCAGATTCTTGCCACTACACAGCCATCATGTTTACATATTTACTATTTTTATACCCTAGAATTTATGTTTGAATCATTTGAGTGATTTCTGCCTGACTGTATTTGTATTGTTTTAACAGATAAGCACATGTTTGTATTAATTCACCAAAATATTTACGAGAAGATCTGAAAAAGAAGCTCATTTTGTTGCACATTTATTTAACAGTTTGATATTTTGTCCAAATCATTGTTAATGTTTTTTTGTTTTCATTCCCAGCACACTCGGTCCTGAAACAGTGGCAGATAAACCAGGCCATTCCCAGACCATTTGGTATGTTTATTAAATCTCCCTCTCTGCTTCCTGGCGTGCACCATTAACTATTGTTCAGTATTGCAAAAATAATTTTCTCCATATCCTTATTGAGCAGTAGCCTTTAATGTCTCTAATTCTCTGAATGCTTGTTAACACAGAGCGCCAGCTAATGGTCCTGGAGTGCACTAGGACATCTATTAGCATTAGCAAAAACTAATTGGCAAGATAATAAGCCCAGTGGCAGGAAATGAAACAATGTTTGTGTGAGGCGATGATCACACAGCACAAACATTACTAGAGGGCCCAACAGTATGTTTTTATTTGTCTGCAGATGCTGGCATAAGCAACAGGCTATTTTTAACCATGGTCACTTTGTTCATTTTTGTTTGTCTTAAAGGAAATAAGCAAAACAAAACCATAAATTGTTTAAACTGAAACATCAAACAGAAAACACAACTATAAAGCACTTAAAGCTTAACCTCCACCAAGGTTGCACAATTGTCTAGAGGTGCTGTTTTAGTAATAATGTTAATAATGCATACAGGCACCAGAGTTGTTTTTGTTTTTTTATTCTGTATTATTAACAAACCTTTAAAATAATCTGGCATCTGCATGAATAAACCACTAATTTTTCCCTTGGCCCCTGGCCTAACTTTTCACCTCATTTCATTGAAACCTTTTAACATGTTTTTACAAACAGCAGCTACTGGCAACGTACTGTGTTGTGCATTTTTGGGCCCATCTTGTTTTTGGTGATGTTTTGTTATTTTAAGGCCTAAAACTTACACCCTAACCCAGTGGTTCCCAACTGGTGCAGCCACAGGGTCCAAATTTGTCCTCAGTTATTAGTTCATAGTCCACAAGGTTAAATATATTCAACGTCCTACTTGTGTTTGGCCATGCTGTCAGGCTACTTTGCTATCTCTGTTAAACAGCTGTCCATTATTGACTCACTCTACAGCATGAAACGGCACTTCAAATAAAAACTTGTGCCAGAAATTCACTGTACTTCAAAATAAAGTGTTTTTACAGACGTGACATGTTCATGAGTCACTTGCAGTCAATTTACAATGGACTCGCGACCCAGTTTTGGACCACGACCCACCAGTTTGGAACCACTCCTCTAACCACACCATACTAAAGACAGATATTTTGACTTGTCATAGGATAATAAGTGCAGGTGAAATTGATAACATTAATAGTGGCTCAGTTCCAATAAAGTAGAAATAGGCAAGTTTTTTGCTTTAACTTATCATTATGAAATAAATGTTGATTGCACAATGCAATGGCTATAGTACAATGACACTATCTAAACTAGTTCTCTATAAGCCTTTCTTTTACCATGCCATTCTGTCTGCCAACGGGTACAATTTCCCTGAAAAATAAAGGCTTCATTTATGGCAAAAAGGAAATATGTCAACCATTGTGCCACCAAAACAGGAACAGAATAGTTCTTTTGTTTTCCTCTGTAGCTATTGTTAGCTATCCCCTGTTACAAAGAAGTATCAGTGTAAGTTCTCTGAAGTTACAATCCTCAGCAACCAGCTGACGGTGGAAGTAACTGTGGAAACTTTATCCAGCAACAGAAAAAGAACCCTGTTGCTAGGCTCTGAGGAAAACAAAAAGCGATCCAGTTGTCTTTGTGACAGCTGCACCAACAATAATACCACTTGAAAACACTACGTGGGTTAAGTTGAAAGTTGTCTGTGTCCATTTTAAGTGTCACAGTAAGCTCTCTAGTGAGCCAGCATGCACAATACCGGGCCATCATTAATTTTCCTACTCTGACATGTCAAAATGTCTGCTGTGGAAAAAAAGGCCTTTTGGTCAGCTTGTTCGATTCAAAGAACAAGAGCCTCTCTTGTGTTTAACGGTCCTATGGGGGGAAATTAGTGTAGAAGCTGCAAAGATATCACTTTTTCCTACAAATAGTAGCTTACGTAGACCAGGAAGCATCACAGCCACAAAAAATGTGGATGAGTGCAACTTTTTCATTGCTCTTTCCCTCTCCTAAATCTAACAATCTTTCTTTCTCTACAAATTTGAGCTCCGCAGCTGAAAGCATCACCAAGTAATTTAGGAAATGTTGAATCGTCTTATGGGCTGCCGTGTTTTTTGCATTTTTTTTTGGACACGCGGCAGGCGCACTCAAACGTGAGAGCGATGCCCTGAGAAAACAGAGTTCAACTTTTGGAACGCAGCAGCACGTACCGCATGTCATGGGACAAGGAACAACCAATCACAACTGACAGATATCTTTTCCGTCTGACGTACATATCAGTCCGAGGTAAACACGGGAAAGTTGATCATTTTGGGCAGGGCTGCCAGAGCTTTACATCCGAAGATCAGCTCTGCACTCAGGATTTTAGGTAAATAGGCTATGATACGGTGCTTGTTAAGGTTGCTTAGCAATCCCAGATGCAACCTGCCGCTGTGCTCTTGAAAGCTGGCACAAAAAAGGCACAAGAGTAGCGCCCAGTACACGACCTCGTGCTTTCCAGGCGGTTAAATGCGCGCCATGTGTACGGCCCCCTATAGGTCTAGTGCGTAGGACTTAGTGGCATTGCAGGTTGTAACCCATTAAAACTCCATCCATATGCCAAGCGTGTAGAACTATGGTGGCAAAAGTGAAAACTTGAGTCTAGATCATCTAGAGCCAGTATTTGATTTGTCTGTTGTGGGCTTCTGTAGAACACAGGGTGGAATCCGTGGAAGTGGACCCTCTAAATGTAGATATAAAAGATTCTTAGGTTCAGACAATAATAAACTGAGTTATGTTATGGATATTATATTCCATTTCTAGCAATAGATGCCCCTGAATCCTACACACTGGACCTTTAACAACAGAAAAGGTTGAAAGTTATTGTAGACTGACCTTTTGTAACAGTGCATTCACAAAATAACATTTCCCTGAAGCAGGAATACTTAATATATTAAATGTAAAATGGATACTTACCAAGAACAGTCAGGTAGGCTTTGGCTGTTCTGACAGGCATGGTGAAGAGAGAACAGGTGTACATGCCTTCATCCGTCAGCGTGACATCACTGATGCTGATGGTCAACTCCGACCAAGATGCACGCACCAGCTCAATCCTGTTGTCCCTTAAAGCTGGGCAGAGAGACAGACAAACACAGAGAGAGTAAGTAAACATGACAAACAAGAAACTGTGTGGAACTTGATGTCCATTCTCCACGTTTTATATTATTATTTGGGTACACTATGCACACACATAGTCAAATAGACAGAGGGACAGATTCGAGGAGGCACACTGAGAGGCATCAACAAATGCGAGATGGCAACAGCAGGAAAGAGCAAAATGGAAAAGAGAGATCAGTGGTATGTTAATATTTTGCTGTCCCTCTATTGTATGATGCTAAGCATGTTCATATTGTTAAAAAAAATACAAACAATAAAAAAAGCCATCTTAACCACACATACCTTATCCAGCTGTAACAAACATGCATTTGACAACTCAGATTTGGGAATTATTTACACACAATTATATGCAATTTTGCCCAGTTAATGCCAGTGTCAAATTGTTTGAGGCTAATTTTCATTGTTCATTGCTACTTTGAAATAAAAATAATGCTTGAGCTAGCCAAACCAATTACAGTGTAGTGTAAGTAATGTATGTATGAACAGATTTAAATGCATAAACAATCAAAACTTATCAAAATATGACCTCAAAATGGAACTGTCTGATGAATCTGGAAATGGATGCATCAGTTGGCCTGTACAGTGACCCATGCTCATGCAGTCATCTCTGGTGGAAACCCTTGTAGACATTTTACTTATATGAAAATGTAATCTTCCAAAAGACATAACTGGAATGGAAATCAATACTGCAATAACAGGCCAAGGAGAAAAAAAAGGCCTAATGTGAATTTGGCGAGATGTGAGAGTTGAAATGGATTTGCTGAAATTGGATGGCTCGTTGATACATACTCCGAGGCCTTCAAAGTAGACGTTCTACTTCATATCCGTAATATCGTGGGAGCATGATTTCAGAATGCGGCGACGCCTTGAAAAGGACGTGATTCATGCCTGAGGGGTGCATGGTGACATACAAAACAAAACCGCACAAAAGGCTGGTTTTTACTTAAAAAAAAAAAAAAAGGGGGATTGTTGAGTGTGATAAAAAGTTAATTCACTCTGTTTCTGCAGCCTTGGTGGCTCAAGAGATTTATGCAAGCCTTGATTTTGCAAGTACAACACCTTTCAACAAACCTTATTTTATATGAACAACCAAGGCTACTTTGCTTTCACTCTCCATCAAAGTGACTCGTAGCACACCTCGTTCAAGTGCAGCAGGCGTGTGTGTGTGTGCTCACATGTGTGACTGTTTGGGTTCAGCGGAGAAGAGGCATGATTATTTGTGTACAGGCGTTTATATTTTCTTTCATGTGAGGGCCACATAAAAGAATATTCTAATCTTATGGTAATTTGGGAGAAATCATATAAAAAGTGGAGCACCCTGGTTTTGTAACCTTCCTACAAAGACTTGAAGAGTAAAGGCCATTAGACAGTCTGTTTGTAGAGTACTTTAAAGAGTGTCTGGCTGAATGGAGAGAAACGATACGAGAGGTATCTAAAGAGCTGGAACTGTGTTTCAACATCCTAAAGCTTTAAAACAGCATTAAAAAGTCATTTTTCTTTGCTTAATTCCTTCCCTACCTCACACAGACTTTCTCTCAATCTACAACCCAAGTCATAGTCAATACTCTACATCAAACACTTGATCAATTAAAATGAGCTACAAAAAAGTAGGGATGTACGGATAAATTCTTGGCAAATACCCATAGCGATGTTTAAAACAACAGTTTTGTCGATAGCTAATATTGATGTTGTTGTTGTTTATTTTGCTTTTGTTGTTATTTATTACTGGGCAGCACGGTGGTGCAGTGGTTAGCATTGTCGCCTCGAGTCAAACCCAGGGTAAGGGAGCTCACTTGTGCGGAGTTTACATGTTCTCTCTGTGTCAGCGTGGGTTTTCTCCGGGTACTCCAGCTTCCTCCCACAGTCCAAAGACATGCAGGTGAACTGGTGACTCTAAGTTGCCCATATGTGTGAATGTGAGCGTGAATGGTTGTCTGTCTCTATGTGTCAGCCCTCTAATAGCCTGGTGACCTGTCCAGGGTGTACCCTGCCTCTTGGCTCCAGTACCTTCGTGATCCCCAACAGGATAAGCAGTTATGGACAATGAATGAGTGAATGTTATTTATTAGCCTTTTGTGTCAGATACACAAAGAAATCTTCATAATTAAAAAATAACAACTGTTTTAAAGTCATCCAGCTCTTCATTACACTATTGTTAAATAAGCAAAAAATTCAATCACACAATTTTATAACAACCTTTAGAAAAATCTTTCACTTAAAAACATAAAAAACAGCTTCAAAAGCCTTTTTACTATATACAATATATCACAGTACCCTTTCTGATTTCTGTTTTAGAATTTGGTGAAAACATCAACAAATTTCTAACAACGGTATTTCTTCATTTAACACATCATGAGAACATTATAATTTGTCTTTACCCAGTGCTCATTTTCACTGAATAGAACTTGAACGCATCAAAATGTAACTCAGTGCGACCTAGCAGCCGGTGGCCCAAACGCTGGAAGTAACAGCTAATGTTAACTAGCTCTCATTCTGCCAATTTCAACACGGATTTGTTGTTCATTATCAGAGGACAAAATAGGGTGCATTCCCTGACATGTCGATGATGAGTTTACTGCGTCCTTTCATGCTTGGGGAAGATCTCTGTTCATCCCAAACATATATTTTACTGTCCCTGGGGCAACAATACGCCCTAAGTGTTGAATATCAGCCACTGCCATTGTCGAATGTCATATTATTTGCTGATATGCCGATGGCAGTCAACAAGGCAAATACTGTTCAAAATCAGAGCATTCCTACAAAAACTATGACAAAAATATAAAATGTGTTATTCATCAAGGATGTCAATTACAATTACAGTCAATTAAGTTTGAAAAGAGCTTTTTAGTAACTTGTAATTGCCACAAGTCTGAGTCTTAAATTTGACTGATTGAATCAATGCCGACTGCTACAGTATCTGTGTTCTTACCCACTTCCAGCTGTAATTTGTCAGTCACTGCTAAATGTCTATAGCCCTTGAGGTGACAGGAGGTGAAAGGAGGTGTTTGGCACATAAGCTGCATTCTTTTTACAGCGTTTGTGTATGCAATGCTGCAATGATCACAGAGCTGACAAATGTGGGGAAATGTCAGCGAGCGCGCTATCTCGTGTCATTCGGTCTGCCAAGGGATGGATAGCTTTGCTTTGCCGGTTCCATGCTAAACACCTACAGTAAACGGCAGTAGAGTCATAATCAGTTTGGCTAAACGACAGCTGCTCTCTCTCATTTATTATTGCATTTGTTCTGTCCCTCGCAACACTGGTTTATCTCTACATGCTGTGTACCAAACCTGAGCAGGCGTGACACGTTGATATGAGCACATGACATATCTTTAGGCTTGGCACTGGTGACAGTATATTCCTGTTTCTATGTGTGTATGGGAACACAACGCCATCAATGCAAGACCACTGAATTAGGTCTCACACACTGCCAGATCAGTTCATAGTGAGACCTGTCCTCAGGGATCTTTCATGCAGTATGCATACATACAAATGTATACACCTTGTCTCATCAAAGAATAAGCTAAGACAAAGAATAGATTATTTGGACTGATTCTAGACAAAGAGCAGATTCTCCTTGCCTCTGTATGTCTTTGTGTCAGCCTCTCTCCTTCCTCCTACCCCCACAGACCTCATTCTGTCGACTCAGGCAGCTCCACTAACCTGTGAATGTGTACAAGTTAAACAATGCTTCTTTTCAACTGTTGTCTTATTTGCTTTGGGCAAGGAAGTATGAGCAGGCAAATGTCAGAAAATACATTTACTGTTGCTGGCATGCTGGCTGTCGCGATGCAGCTCGGCTTTCTTTCTTCCCTCTCTTCAACAGAAGTTGTTTGTGTGAGACTGAGGACGTGGAAAGATAGATAGTTCTTTGACATCAAAAGCTGCGATGACATTGCATCCACATTTATAATGAGAGGGCCTCGCTGAGACGTGACTCGGCTGAAGCAACACCATGAATAACTGGTAATGATCAAAACTCCCTGTCAATCATCACCTGCATGATATGACAATGAGCACAGGCAATGTATCTCTATTTTTATTGAATCTGAAGATTCTGATTGTTAAGATTAAAATCTGGATTTAATAAACTAATCATGCTTTAAGTGCTGTTCCTGCAGTTTTTTCAGTGGTTACAGGCAGAGATCAGGATAGTTTAGATGCCAAAAAACAGGAACATCCTGATCCCCCCTGTAAGGCTGGATTTCAAATAAAAAAAGAAACATGAAAGGTGTTGTATATAACCATGAAATCATTGCATAACAGGTAAGGATGCGATCATACAGTTAGAATACTGAAAAAAAAAAAGATTTTGTTTATTAAATCAAATGAACAAAACCTTAAAAGCAAAGTCCCACATCACTAGCCATGGCTTTAAATATTGTATTTATATATTTGTGTCACCTAATTCAAATTGGACATAAATATAAACTTGATTCATTTAAAAGTGGGATTACTAGGATTAGGATTATTTAAAGCTAGGACTGGGAAACTAAGAGTCTGTCATTTTTACACTTACAAGACTTTGCAAATGAAACCATACAGCTTAAGACCAGTCATATGCAATTTCTAAGAAAGGTTAACACACACACACACACACACACACACACACACACACACACATACACACACACACACACACACACACACACACACACACACACACACACACACACACACACACACATTCGCGTTATTTACAGCACTGGTTCCCAACTGGTCCAGCCCTGGGGTCCAGATTTCTCCCCAGTCATTAGTTCAAGGTCCACACAGTTTAATAAATCCAGTGTCATAGCTGTGTTTGGGCCTGTCGTTGAGCTAGTTTGCTGTCTCTGTCAAACAGCTGCCCATTAATCACTCAGTTTACAGCAGGAAAGAACATTTAAAAGTAAAATCTCTGTGCTGAAAATTCATTGTATTTTAAAATAAAGTGTCTTCTTTATAAACTTGACATGTTCGTGAGTGACTTGCCGTCCATTCCGAATGAACCCGTGACCCACTTTTGGACCATGACCCACCAGTTGGGAACCACTGATTTACAAGATTTTTCTAAACCGTCAATTAACAGCCCGGGCTTTTATTTTCTTCAATCTAAACTCAACCGGTGTATATTTGGGACAGGGGTCTCACACAAAACTCTTGCTTAGCAGAGATAGTAGCTATTAAATTGTTTATTTAAATCACTATGAATATTACTTGTAGAGAAATTAGGCTATAAAATAACATATCAATTATTAATCATTTGATCTAGCTCCAACAGACAGCGCATCAGAGGCAGAAAGCATCAATGGCAACCAGACTAAGCATCTAACAAGAACTGCATTTATTGTATATATACGCATTTACTTGGTTGTAAATGAAGCCTCTATAAATTAGGGCTGGGCAATATATCGATATTATATTGATATTGTGATATGGGAGTAGATATCGTCTTAGATTTTGAATTTCATAATATTGTAACAGTTGTCTTTTCCTGGGTTTAATGGCTGCATTAGAGTAGAGTGATGCAATTTTCAATATCAACACATTACGATATCGAGGTATTTGTTTAAAAATATTGCAATACTGGATTTTCTCCATATTGCGCCGCCCTATAATAACCGTACAACAAAGTACAAAGTCCTACATATTTTTCCTGTTTTCCCCCTCTACTTGCTTGCAATGAAACCTCCCTCTCTCATCCTATGCTCAGTGAAAGGTTGGATATCGACAGAGAGAGCAGAGGAGAGGAATGTATCCTTTGCTTTTTGTCTGCGAAGGTGCTGCAGCTGCCTGCCATCCATTAGAGACCATTAGTGTCGTCAGTCCAGAATGTGTTCATGGAGGACGACGTTGTCGACAACATCAAAGAGTGGCAGATTTGTATTCCACAACAACTACTTACTGAACGTACGACCATATTTTTGGCTCATTTAGCCCTAATCTGCGTCTCTCTGTGTATATACAAAAAGAGACGGAAAGCAAAGCTGCACTTGTCAGCATCAAAGTTTGATTTGTTTCCGCAACAAATGGTCAATACACTTCTGTCTATTTTGCTGCTTAAGTACACAGTTCTCACAGTTTGTGTGTGTGCGTCAAAGAGAAAAAGACAGAGAGAGTTGTCTTTCATACTTTTGACTGCCTTAATCTCAGCAGAACTAACACAGAGTACCTTGAGACGTGACAATTTTATGAGTTTGCCGAAGCAGATGCAGTTAGATATTCAGAAGCCCCAGTGGGGGCGGAAGGATTCCTCATCTTATTACAAGGGCTGATGACCGTCGGCTCAGAGGCCGTGTTGAGGTTCCCCTGAATGCAGCCATGACCGATCAGATAACAAGAGCAAACGGCATATAACACCAAAGCCACAAGGCTCTCTGTTCCCAAACAGTATATTCAGAAAGGGACAGAAGAGAGAGGGGAAAAGTCAGCTATGTCTTAAAAAAAAGAGATGTGTAAAGGATGAGAAGAAAGGCACATCTTTGAAAAGGAAAAGTGAGACAGAGAGAAGCTGCACAGAGAGAAGGTCAAAGATGTCTTGTTTCTTTTAAATTAAAAGTGACATTTTTATTCTGAGGGAAGATGTTCAGTCAGCCGGTGAAACAGTCTTATTGAAAGTATTATTACATTCAATCATAATCTTTGAACCATTAATGAGTAACAGGTTAATAAAATAAAAAAAAAAGTTTGTTCAGCCCAACCATTCCCTTTGATTTGTCCCCTTCTGGGGCAACATTACACCTCTCAGGCTTGGCAACAGCAGTTCTTTTTCTTCCATAAAAGATGGTTTTCACTTCATACTATCTTCTTCAAAACACCCTGCTAATTTGTTTTTGGATTTCCAAATTTGCACAGCGCATGTTACTGTATCTTGTGAATCTAAGATTATTTGACAACCCATGAATGCACCACAAGCAGTCACAAAAACAGGACAACAACCTTTTTCCCTGCTCCAAAACACAAATACTGGTTATTTGGTTTTCTGCTTGAGTATACAAACCTGACTATGACACAGTCAGACGTAGTGTTGCCTGTGTGTCATTTTGATCACAATTACTCCACGATGCAGGGACGACATAGGGCCCCAAACTGTCCAATAAATGATTAACTTTCACATTTGCAACATTTGGTTTGTGAACCCTACAAATACTAAAAGGCAATCAGGCATCGTTTTTTCCCCCACTTGTTTCAGACCGAGGGAAACCAAACTACAGGTGTGACAGCGAGTCCAAAAAGCTTTTTCCAGCTCAACATGACGAAACCTACGTCTATTATCACGCACAGCTGATGGTTTTGTGATTCATCGGTTTGTTGCCAGAGCCTCACTAAAATTGCAGCACAGCCCTGCGCAACTTCATGTATTATGGTGTGCTGTGTAGGCATACAGAACACACACCCACATATCTAAATTGGCTGCATATCTAGCAGCTTTCCACAGCTAGTCTCCATCATTAAAAGCAGCAGGTGAGTAAACATAGTGTGTGCGGACATGCGCGTATGTGTGTATGAAAGGTAATTACATTTGTAAATTAAAGTTGTGCTCACTGTATAGGCACACAGAATACATGAGGTGGCAAACAGTCAGGACTATAAACTCACTCACTTTAAGCCTATCATGTTTGCACGTTCACTTAATCCCTTTATTTACATAAAATTAGGATACCAGTAACAATACCAGTACCCTGAAAGTGACACCAACAGGGCACTTCATTTGAAATAACCCTTCCTCATTTTATGCATTTATTTTTTATCACATCACGTGAAGTATTGTCATACTGTCAAACATTTGGTGGCATCTCGGCATGCTGAACTGCCCACTCTCGACTTAACCACACCACAGACTGTATAGGTTGTAGCTGCTGCAGTAGTGGGCCAATCACACACTGCAATCGAAGAACGCTTGTGGTGACTGGCTGCAAGCAAAACCATACAAATGGCTGTTTTATATAAACCAACAATTACAAGGACAGGTAAAATTAAACAACATGCAGGCCGACAGTGGGTGAGAAATCAGAAATGAAAATGATGGTGCTGTATTTTTAACATCTAAAATAACTAATATTATCGAGCCTAATCAGCCACCAGGATATTTTTTATTGTGAAAGCCAACATCACAACTTGTGTTCGCCATCCTGGTGCTAAACGCAGCCAGTGACAGACTTTTCCTCAGCTGGATTTGTGATTTAAGAAAATTGAACGCAGCTTAAACCAGGGACTGTGGACAATATTCTTTTCCTGCACAGCAACCTTGGCATAGTGGATAGCAACATAGTTGGTAACTGATTCTGTCAAACAGGCTGCGGTTATTTTCAGCAGTGGACAAAGAACACAACTCTATCACTTGAATCAAATTATAAATACTGCTGGTCAAATATTACTCCAATACAAGTGAGAGTTGCTGAGTCAAATTATTAACAGAGTTAAAATACTGGAGTACTTGCTTTTAAAAATACTTTTTACAGAGCCTGATGAATGTATGCGTCTGTACACATGTCGTGATTTTTGCGCCCTCAAATTCATTGTTTTTAATGTAGATGTGCAGCAGGCGCACTCAAACACCAGAGCGATGGCGTCGTAGCACACACGCCTTCCAGAGCACCTACTTTTCAGGGCGAGACAGCAGTGTCCCAAGATATACCAAATTCAATTTTTGGAATGCAGCAGTGTGCATTGCATGTCATGTGATGATGAACAACCAATCACAGCTGACAGATGTCTTTCCTGTCTTCCATAAATATCAGTCTGTGGTAAATATGGAAAAGTTGAACATTTTGGTGCGGGGCTGCCAGAGCTTTACATCTGTCCCATGGACGATAGGCCCACACACTTAAAAACGGCGCCTGGAAGAAGATCAGCGCTGCACTCAGGATTTCAGGTAAATAGGCTATGATACGCTGCCTGTTAAGGTTGCTTAGCAACCTCAGATGCAACCTGCCACTGTGCTCTGGAAAGCTGGCACAAAAAAGGCACAAAAGTAGCACCCAGCGCCCGACCTCACGTTTTCCAGGTGGTTAAAGACGCCTGCTTCTAGAACCAAGTCATAATTTGTAGTAGGCAAGGTTAAGGGGCTTTCAGGACTATTACATATTATATTAAAGGATTGGGGTGGGTTCAGATTAGGCTGGGACATAATAATAACAGGTTGGTTCTCTGTACTGATCTTTGAGGGTGCGGCAGGCAGATGCAGGTTTGCAAAACAAGACTCTCCTGTTGTTTTGATACTACTTGGTACCGAGTTATTTTGGCCAATACCTTAAAGGCATCAAGTACCGATACCAAACCCTATTATTTCCCTTCCCTCCTCTTCCTTCTGCCCTTTCCTCTCCCAGCCTTTCCACTGGCCTCCCCCACTTCCTCCTCCTTCTCCCTGTCCCTCACGACTATCCAGGGACAGTATGTATTAGTATAGAACCTTGGCAGGCGTTTGCTCATTCAAGTGACACACTTTTATAATGAGAAAAGTGCAAATTTCAGAATATACATTCAGCTTCCCGTGTCTGGATGTGACTGTTCTCTTTTCCTTGTCAACAACCCATCTGGAGTCTTGAGCTTGTCTGCGTGTGTGTGAGTGTGAGGGAGCGATAGAGAGAGAGAGAGCGAAGCAACAGAATGCAATGTTTATTGAATAGCTTAATGTATATTCTGTATCTCAGCCATTTCTCAACCTCCATTACCTGTTATACCTTTCTGAAGGCACACTGGCTTTTTAAAATGTAAAATGTGCCACACTCTATACAGTAATTGGCTTGTGGAGATTTTTCTCCTGTGACAGGAATGATTTCCTTTCATCAGTTTCTACCTGCCATGCCGAGTTCAGTGGGACACCTCCACCAGCCCTACTTCATTAAGTCCTTGTGAGAAGCGGGTCAGCGAGGAGACAGCTCTTGCCTATAAACCCTATTGTGTTTTGCAGAAGGATACATTTTCCCCCTCCAGCTCCAGACTAGAAGAACAAGTACCCTGGTCTATAAGGAGTGTCATATTTTTCTAGGATACCCACCACAGCTATCCTTCAAAAATGACTTTGAAAAGAGTTTGAAAGAAAGTGGACAGTGTTTGTAGAGCCACATTTTCATTGTGATAATGCTGAAAAAAAAAAAAAAACATCCTCAATTCTATTATAAAATATGGTTTCTTTTCCCCAACTCTGTGCTCCAGAACTTTCTCCCGGAAGAGAGAAAGAAAAAGCCTGCCACTAAGTGTGAGCTAATTATTCCCATTTGCCTCAGGTATTTTTCTCTACACCTCGCAGATGATAAGTGGCTCTACTAATAAAGGCAGTAATAACTGGATCTATTGCTTCATTTGACAATGCAGTCTCTTTCTCGTCCCAACCTGCTTTACAGCAGAAGAAACAAAGCTGACACTTATCTGACACCAGTTTCTCTGATCCACAGCAGCACGCACACAGTCGATGACAACTATACAGATCTCTGCTTTTAATTATTGTACCTGTCTGCAACCTCTAAATACAATGCAAAGTAACTAGAAAAAGCTTTTTTTAATCAAAAGCTGAATGTTGCACTCAAACAAAGGCATGTGCAAAGTGAGGTGGCAAAAAGAAGACGCAGAATGCTCAAGGTCAAAGAAAACTTTGCCTGTGTCTTTCAAGGGTGATAACTGCGTCTGAAAGCTCACATAAAATGCCTCCTTAATTCCTCTCCTTTATCCCACCAAGGCCTACATTCCGTCTCCTTTTTCCTCCTTTTCTTCCTCTCATGTTTTATGGTGCTTGTCTTGGGGAGAGGGGACTTGTTAGGGATCTTTGGAGATTTACAGTCAAGTTTTTTTCTATCAGAGAGAACACCGTACCAATCTTCAGGCCGATATGAAAGGATGTTTCATGGAGGCACTCTTCCAGGAAATAAAAAAAAAAAGACAGCTGTCTCAAAAGTTTAACTTTCCTGCTAAGATTAAGTTTTGAGAGAAAGTTCTGCTATCTGTTTAATAAAAAGTCTGTCAGGCATTTCTTATTTTGTTATTTACTTTGGAAAACTTTTAAAAGCCTATCCCCTAAATTGCTCAGGCACAGATACTCTGAATGCATCAAAGCTTTCATGGTTGCATACTGGGGAGGTGGAATGCTTGACATTTCACATGCACACACACGTATATGTGTACTTACACAAACACGCACTCACACAACCACAAAACAGGCAGCAAATTGATTCAGACAGCTGAATATTTGACATCTGAGGACCCGAATAGCTTCATATTTAGCAGCTCAGGGGGCTAAAAAACGAGCAGTTGGCCCTTAGCTGTTCACCCAGAACACTAATCTTAATGTTTAAACAGATTCAATCAATCTGCAGATGGCACAGCGTAGGCAGAGATGTCCACCACAGGCACTCTGGTAATTTTGCAAACAACATCAACATATTACTGCTCATACATCAAAAGCTGCAGATACTCAGTGCAATCACTCAAATACCTAAATACATTTTTCAGGTACTTGTATTTTACTTGAGTATTTCCATTTTATGCTACTTTATACTTTTACTTCACTGCATTTATTTGATTATTTATTTTATATCTTAAGTTATTTTAGATTATCAATACAAAATAATGAATATAATAAAAATTCATTTGTGCCAACCTCAATTAAGATTTTAAATAAAGCGCTTGATGCTGAGGGGTTGTGTTATGTGTGCATGACTGGCTGATGTGCAACACTGTTATGTGTAGTATGTGTTTTTATTAGTGGTGGGACACCATTAAAAAAATTAATCTAATTAATTAGAGGCTTTGTAATTAATTAATCGCGACTAATCACACTTTTATCAAATAGCAATATTTGACACAATAAGTCAAGTTTTTCAATTCAGATAAATTTTGGTTGACGATTGAATCAATGAAAAGACATATACGTGAACTTAAACAACAAAAATGTTTATTTTTCATTTCACCAGAGAGTTGTTAATTTGTCAGATGTAGACGTACGTATTTTGGCTCTGAACCCCGTCATCTGGTCTATTGTGGGCCAGAGTGTGGATACCCGACCTGAACCCAGTGGAACCTGATGGGTCGGGCCAGGTTTGGATAACAAATCAGAAATTTTGCTCAGGTTCTGCCCACTTGACGTGCTGCTGTGTTGTGCTATGGCCTATTCAAGTGCGGGAATTTGTTATTTACGTGACAACGCCTGAATGCAACATGAACTCCGCTCCAACTGAGTGTGTGTGTGGCGTGTTTGACTGTGAGTAACAGCAGCCTTTTGATGGTCATTTACACACTGTCCATGTGTGATCATGATAAACAGACAAGCTGTAACCATGGTAACCATTACTATATCAGGTAACAACCTGCATCAGGCTTGGGTCGGGTTCAGACTTAAAAATCAGAAAGTCTGTCGGGTTCAGGCCGGGCTCGGTTATAGCTGTTCGGACTCGGGTTGGCTTTGGTCAGGAAAATGCGGCCCGACCGTTTGCCTGTACCAAGACTGTCATAGCTAACGTTAGCTCTGGTGTCCGTGCTCGCAGCACCATGTTTTGCATTGAGCTGATACCGTAGGCTTGAAGTGCTGCTGAAGTGTGTGCATCAGTGTTACTGGTGTGCCAGAAATCAGGGAACTGAGAAAGATGCGATTAAATGCGTTATTTTTTTAAACGCTTTATTTTTCCTGTAATTAATTAATCAAAATTAATGCGTTAAAGTCCCAGCCCTAGTTTTTATGTTTTAATGGCGTATGCTTCCTTTCCTCTGGACTATTATTGTAAGGCAGCAATATCTGTGCAGCTCGTGAGTCCAAGACAAATTTCCCTATGGGGACAATAAAGTGTATGATATCGTATTGTACCGTACCGTACCGTACCGTATCGTATCGTATCGTATCGTATCGTATCGTAAAGTGTAAATCAACCACTAAGTTATGATATATTATTGAGATTGAGCAACCAAGCAGTATATAAAGTAATCAAAATAACTCCATCTTTACCAGCTGCAACAATAAGGTGATGGACACAGTAATGCATCAATAATTAGAATCCAGTAATAAACAGTATATAATCCTGAAATGTGCCACTCTGTATAACGAGTACCTTTTACCTTTGGTACTTCAAGTATATTTTTATTTTGTTATTTTGTAAGATTGCAGGACTTATGGTTGTAACAGAGTACTTCAACCCTGTGATACTGCAACTTGTACTTAAAGATCTATATACTTCTTCCACCACTGCAGATACTGTATCATCCTAATGGACCGAATCCATGTGCGTGGTGACTCACTGAGCTCAGACTGAGGGGACCATCACCGAGTCATTGTGACCTTTTCATGGTCACTTTGTCTTTTCCATGAACAGCATGAGCCAAGACCAATCTAACTCAAGATCATAAATGTGTCCTCAAGTTTTGCAATTATCAGCATTAATCAAGCATCTCTTTGGAATGATGTCAAACACTGCATAGCTGCAATCCATATTAATTATGTTTGGATAGTTTCATTGCCAAATTGTCACATCACTTAAATACTGACATTACATCAGTTAAAGTGGAAACAGACACGTTTTTCTGCTTTAACTTATCATTACAAAGTAAATGCTTATTGTGCAATGTAATTAATGGCTATAGAATAACACTATTAGCGTTTAGACTGGAGCCATATAAGCCTCGCTTTCACTGTGCAGTACTGTCTGCCACTGGGTATGATCTCCCGGGAAAATGAAGGCTCAATTTATGGCACAAAGGAAGTCCATCAACCATTGAGCACCCTGATAACTACTGGTGGCCATACCCAGTTACCAAAGACTATCAATGCATAATAGAAAGCCCACATTGCCTTTCTATTCCATTCCAAGCTTCTTTGCTTCATTCTGAGAGTAAAGTACTTAGTCTCACCAATGTGATGCCATTGACGCTGCCGTGTAAACAAGCCAACAACATGTGGTTTAGTTTCAGCTTCATTTGTTGTGGTTGATATTAAGATGACAGTGTTTTCCTCTCCCATTTTTCACCTGTACCTTAAAGGTGCAGTTTGTAGGATTTAGTAGCATCTAGCGGTGAGGAGGCAGATTGCAACCACCTGAAACTTTTCCCTGTGTACCAAGTATGTGAGAGAACTATGGTGGCTGATGTGAAAATGTGAATGGCCAGTTTTGGTTTGTGGGCTACTGTAGAATAACGTTTTGACTCCCTGGAAGAGAACCTGCTCCATATGTAGAAACATACGGCTCATTCTGAGGTAACAAAAACACAAAAACATTTAATCACATACAATTCAAGTTTTGAGAGTATTAGTGAAATTATTTTTTAAAAATTCAGTTCAAATGAATTTTTGGCAGACTTGTTGTAGTAAAGCTACTGGATTTTGGACCCAGTTGTCCCCCTGTCCCCTACCACCGAAACTGGTCTGCACTCCATTGCAATCCATTTCGCAAGGGAGTTAGTTAGCTGTCACAGGTAGACTTATCCATTTGTGTCTAAATGCCTGGTCGAGCGTGGCTTGACGAGGCTGACTGCTAGCGTTGGCATCAGAGGCTGTGCTCGCTCGGACCTCTGGGTTAGTTGCTAAATGCTTTGCGTTGAGGTGATATTTTAGGCTTGCAGTACTTTTTATTCCAGTCCATCTGGGCATTTTTTTCAAATGTAAATGATCCACTCACGGAGCCAAGCAGCGTCGTCTTGTCTGCCTCCATCATGTGAGAATGCCACTGTGGCCTTCATTTCTGCCTACGTATCCCCTTAAATCCAACACTGGACCTTTTGAGTATGTTGATATTTATAATTGAAACACAGATATGAGTGTGAACTTTGTTAGGCTCCGAGAAAAACGGAGAGCCATCCAGCTGTCTTTGCGACAGTGGTGTCAACAATAATACATTTGGAAACGCTACAGGGAAAAACTTAAAAAGGCATCTGTTTCCACTTTAATGTAAAAGCTGCTGGCCCATATTTAAAGATACAACCTATTAAGTAACAAAAATAATGTTTTTTTTTATTCTTCCAAATCCTAAAATCCTAAAAATGAACCTTCTGATTCCCTCTTAGATTCAGTTACAGTCCGAAAAACAAAACAAAACAACAAACAAAAACAAAGACAATCTTATTAGGATTGAAATAATTTCCTTATGTCACAAAGTCAGTCGAGATTACGTAACAATGCATTCAAATCCAAACTTAACTCAAGACTTGAAATATAACCTTGAAGAAAGGACAACTCTACTATGAAGCAAGCAGTGTCACTGTTTCATCTCACAGAGCACCCAGCTTCTCCCTGCTGACAAAATGACACGCACCCTTGTGTCGTAACCAACTGACAGATATGTGCACCGTCTTTTGTTTTCATACATCTGCCAATACACCTGCCTAATGCATTAGCCATATTTTAGGCAAAGCTATAATACATTTAAGTCTTCTAAATGTGTGCTGTAGGCAAATACTTTATGATGCTTATAAGGACGAATAAACCACGATCCTGAGCCAGACTCCGGCAGGCAGGGGTGGACAGATAATTAAAGAGAAGGGATCAAGGGAGTACTGTAGGTTGAAAATGAAAATACAGATGTGGGTGTTGGAAAGGAAATGGGATGAAAAAGGGTGAGCAAATTGCAGCAACTGTGTTGAATAAATGATTTCAATGTCATACCTTAGCCAGTGCTCGCACATGATGAGTCCACCAAATAGGCCTGCAAATTTAGCCTGGAAAGTAATTATACATTGGTTCTTTCTAGTACGGGAAAAACGAATAAATTGTAATTATGCCTCATTGCAAAATTTCTCCATCCAGGAAATAAAGCTATTATCAAGTCTTGAATTACACGAAACCAAAAGAGCAATTTGTAAAGAGATATTAGCCTCTTTTGAATCTTATAAAAGAGAGAATCCCTCTTGCCCAGTGCTCATCTGTCTCTCGCTGTCGAAGCTTAAGTCCCTCAGTGGTAAGTGATGGAAAGGACAAAATTGGCTACTTTCAGGACAATGACTTATTTGAAATTCAAACAACTCTTCACAGCCATCGGAGCACCTTTGAGAGGACGGAAGACAAGAGGAGTCTCTTTCATCCGACTAAACGCCTTGGAGGTGAGCCTCAGCCCTGACATTAAACAACAACAGCGGCGAAAACCGGCACCACTCAAAGGACTGTAATGGAGTCAGTTGCTGCATTTGTCTTTGAAAAAACAATATGTTTATGCTAATGCCCCGTGGCGTACTTTAATAGAGGATGTAAGTGACACTCTTTGAGATGCAACACATGCACATGCAGGCATAAAGACGACTTGAATTAGACAACAAACAGCTGAATTTTTGGACAGTTGCTCGCATATAAAGAAGTGTGTAATATAAATCTAGTCTGCATGACACAGGTGTAAAATGTGTGTTTTCTATGTGTCATAATTTAATAAACTGTAATAAATAACTCACATTGATGCGCTCTCTTTAACTAGAAGAGAAAATTTCAGCACTGAAACTTTGAAACATTTACGTTTTAATCATTTAAAGTTTCCCTTCGTACACATTTTAAAGTAGCTTATGTAAAAATACTGTTGTTTAACATGGTTTTCCCACATAAAAAGCAAAACAGGATAATAAAAAAAACCCTGAAAAGGGTCTTGAAGCCAATCTACTCTTTCTCTCACACTGAGAAACTCTGGATCTGGCCTTGCACCCCACCAACCACCGCTGCTTGTACAAGCTGGTTGGCGGGGCACGAGGCAAGATCCAGAATTTCTCAGTGAGCAATATGCATCAAGATGGCAAGTGTTAGCATTGAGCTAGGCATACACTGTATATGTGAGCCATTTCTGACATGATTTTTTTGTCGTGCCACTCATTTTAGACACTGAATTTTAGCTTCGTTGGGTGTCATTTGCCATGCAGAGTACTGAGGGGATTTAGGACCAGTCGTGGCCTGATTAACTGCTCACAGCTGTTGAATGTTTGGATGAATTTCTGACATGTCAATAATTTTGATTGGCCTTAGTCAGGCTCTCGCACAGTTAAAGCAGAGCCATGATTCGATTCCACAAGGTCACTACCTTTTTTCTTACTCAATCAATTGTACATTGTATGTGTATATATCTAGCTAGCACATGGGTGCTGCTAACTTGCTAATTAGTGTGCATGTGTGTGTGTGTGTGAGAGAGAGAGAGAGAGAGAGAGAGAGAGAGAGAGAGAAACAGCTAGAGAAAACAAGACAGAGACAGAGAGGGAATCAAAACTTGGACTGACCTGTCCTTGTAGAAATGGACTTTTAAACTGTTTTTGGGACCTCTGTCTCTACATTACTGTGAGCCATACCTCCATTAGCAAACAAACCTCAACGTGCCCCAAAGCTTTCAAAGAATCTTTAGTGACTATTGTCAATAGCCAGAACAATCATCAGGCACTGGCCTTTCTTTTGTCTCTTTTACAGGTATAGTGTGAGCACTCATGTCAAGGCAATTTACTCATACAGTGGGAGTTGGAATAAAACAACAAGATTTCTGAAAATGAGCTAAAATCACACAGCATATGCCCAGCTACAGAGGAAACATTGGAGAGATTTAGCTATACATGCTTGAGCCTCAGTCAGACCCAGAATCAGATATCAACATTAAGTCTGTTGTGCACTAAAATCTGTGAACATATCAGAATGGCAAGTGTCATTAGCATTTTTTCTTTGTTTATGTTGTTTGTTAGCTTGTTTGCTTGTCACGGGCATGGGCTGACAGAGATGTATTCCGCCTGGATATTTTTATATTACATTTAATAAGTCCACCTTTGCAATGGATTTTTCTGGTTTCTTTGCAGGTGTTGTGTTGAAGTCTGTTCCCTTGTCAATATGTGTTCTCTGTTTTAGAGAGTGATTGGCATTCCTGTTAGTGATGTCTCATCTAGTTTGCTTGGGGTATGTTAAAATCTCTGAAATTTAGGTAAGTACACAAACAAGGCCCCTTTCAATAGAGGAATGTGAAAACACCTCTCGATGGACAAACATTGATAAAAGCTAGTATCAAGGTCAGACATTTGAGGACGTAAGAAAAACACATGTTTGTGTGGAGGGGATCTTTAAGAACTTGTATTAGGTTTATGTATGCAGAGTCAACCTTAGAGAAGCTAGATGTTGAACTTATAAAAATAATTCGTGTGTGCTGCCATAACAGATATATTTCAACAAATAATAACACAGCAAAATATGCAAAAAGTTGCAGAGTTGAGGTTGTATTATTTTGAGCAACTGTGTGCTTGCCCTAATCCCCATCTTCTTCTTCCCAACAGGCAGCAAGGAAAATTAATCTGAAACCTACTGTGCTCAAAGGCGTTTGCAGCTGAGACATCTTTCCTTTCTCACACTGCCAGTGGCACTTTGGAAACACTCACCATCTCAGTGCTCCCATCAGCATGTGCATCTGAATTTGCCACGTTCAGCAAGACAACTCCCAAAGCACACGTACACACACACACACACACACACACACACACACACACACACACACACACACACACACACACACACACACACACACACACACACACACACTGATCCAAAACAGCAACGCAATTCTGGGGCCTCAGTAGTATCCTTTTGCTTTTCTGATAATAATAAGAGTCCTTGGCTGCTTTTTCATTTCCAATCTCAGAGCTCTGCTCTGGAAATGCCATGAAATAGACCCCCAAGACCGACCCCTGGTGTGATATGGAATAACCTGCAGAGAACATCAACTGTTGAATTTGATGTTCAATGCAGCTTTTTACTGCTGCTCTTTCCGGTAACTGAAAATGTGAATGGTTGAAAATTGAAATGTTTTGCATGCATTCACTCACTGTATCCAAAAATACATACAAACACAGTCACACGTGTGCACATGCACACACACATGCACACAGTGCATGACTGCATGGCAGCCCAGTGGGCAACAGGATAATGGAAGAAGACTGTGTAAATCCCATATGTGCTTAATCCAGACACTTACAAGAGAGTGTGATTCATACTCTATTACACTCGACTAATACAGCCGAGAGACGCACAGGGCACAATAATTTCGGCTGGCATGAACCAACAAAATAACACCCATGAATCCTCTTTATGGGGACTTTACTGAAGAGGGTGTGAAAGGTCAGGAATAAAGCCTTTGTACTTATTAGCCATTAAAACATTGGTGGCTTTGTGCCACACCCACAATTTGTGTGTGTGTGCATGTGTGTGTGTGTGTGTGTGTGTGAGCGGGAATGTGTGCAAAGATAACAAGGGTTTGCAGTAATTTAATGGAGGAAACTTCTCTGCAGCAGCATACATGTCTCAACTATATAAAGTGTTTCGGCCTGAGAATAATGTGATGTGCAGAAAAGCTCAGTATAATAGAGTGTGAGGTTGATGAGGGTGTTAAACTCCTATATTACAAAACTTTTTGTCTTCAGTTTTTATAATATACTCAATATTAATGTAATTTAATAAAGACAATATTGAAGTTATATTAAGTTTTGAAATGTACCTAAATTCACATGTTTGAACTATTAGTTTGAGTGAACTCATTTTAACAAGCAGACTTCATTTTGAGTTCCTTCCTTTATAAAACATCAGTGAAAGCCATTGGGCACATTTACAGTAAGTGAATTGGAAAATCTACACTCATTAGTTTTACATCATTGTTGTTGGCCTGTCAGGATACGCTTTTGTGGCTATTCTATAAAAATCCAGTATTCGTGGTTAACATTCCACTGTGGTTGTGCCGAAAATGTTTCAGTGTGCTACAGTATAATGTTGTCCTCATTCTGGTCTGTAACTCATCACAATAGAGCGGTGCAAGAATGAGTCCTGAAACATGGAAATGAGTTAGCATTGTTGCAGATTTGGTTTCCTCATCTCAAAGTCAACGGGTTTCCTGAATGGGTTTTTGGATAGACACCTGAAGTTAAGTCTTAAGAGATTTTCAGGTTTGTTCTACAATACGGAATATGTCAATAAAATATTTCACTTGTGAATTTTGATGCTTTTATGTGTCATGTCACATGAAAATGTGTTTATGTGGTATTGGGTAATTACAACACCAGGATTCTTATCTACACAAACCAGACCAATGGAACAAGGTAGCTCTTAGGGTATGGTTTCAGACCTGCGGAAGATTTCACTTTGAAATCGATGATTTACAAATATATATATTTACTGATGCATATAAGACAAAGGACAACAAACATCTTGTATCATGAATATATAATAGATTACAAAACTCCCAGGACAAACAGAAATGGGAGAGGGAAATAGGCTTGGAGATATCTGAGGATGATTGGGATAATATTTGGGAGGGTCAAGCTAGGACCACATATTCAAGATCCTGGCGGGAGTTCTGCTGGAAAAAACATAGTATGCTATTTTGTGACTTCAAATTTGAATCTATACAACAACGGTCCAACGTGCGGGGTGAATGCTGGAGGCTGTGTGTTAAGTCAACGTCAGACCACTTTTTTAGGGATCACATATTTTTTAGGGATGCCTACTAATTCATCCATATTGCATTCCCGAAGAAATAAGGAACATCTTTGGAATAGAAGTTGATTGTTCTTTTGTCATATTGTACTTGGGCCAAACCCTGGACTATCTCAAGACTCAGGACAAGTTCTTTTGGCCGCGAGCAAGACAGCCATCAAATGGAAGTGGCTAAAGGCAAGCCCCCCTTCAAAGGACGACTGGATTGCAATTATTAGCCTGAACACCCCAATAAAAATAAAGTTCTAAAAAAAGTATTTATGTTTGATGTCACCCATTGGGTTTTGGACTGCTGTTTTTTTTGGAGCCACAAGTGATCATATTTGGTCGAACGGGTGGAGCTGTTGAGGAGCGAGGGGTGGGTCTGCCTCATAGACTGTGGCGACACCTTGCAGACAGCCTGTCAAGCAAGTGGCCCTGCCCTTGAATATGCGTATTCTTTGGGCCTTAATAAAATGTAAACAGGTGAGTTATAAAATCATCCACCCTGTGTACAGATGTCATGAATGTTGAAGTTAGCCACAGAGACCAAATTTTTCGTACCAGGCTGTAAACATGATTATTTCTGCAGTCAAGTTTTAACACGGGGGTCTGCGGGGATTTACTCTGTTTTGGAGCCAGCCTCAAGCAACTATCCTATGAACTGCAGTTTTCTCACTTTGGCTCTGGCTTCTTTATTTAAGCCTTGTAGGTTGCCACTTGCATGCAACCATGGTGTAGTTCGTTTATAGCCTAACTGCATTTATGCTTCCAAAAATCATCATCAATTGGTGAAAATGATCTCGCTGAACAAAATGTGTCAGTTTCATGAACCTATGTCTACTGCAGAACTTTTTTTCTGCAATGATCCAAAATCCAGTAGAGAAATCACACATGCTCTTTCTGAGGGAACCAGGGCGATGCTAATTTCCAGGTTGGCCTACAGAAAAACATCACCCTGGAGCACTCTGTACCTTGAAAAAATATTCCACCAAATAGCTGATTAGATGCAAAGCAAGGTTTAGCCCACTGCCAAACACAGTTCATGCTGTACCACAATGATTAAATTATATGGAAGCAATTTAATGCTCTCACACCACCAATTACACACAAGGCCATAATGCTGTAGCATCCAAGGCTCAGGTGATTGGGTTTGTTGTTTTAGCTGAAATTTACTTCATACTGCACTGTATGTGCTGGAGGCAGTGCGAGCTTAAAGTACTACAGGGTTGCAGTGAAGGGCACTTGCACAGCGGGGTGAATGGTTGACTTTGAGAGTGTGTGGGTTGTTTCTGATGTTTTAAGTTGATTTCAACAACATGAAACTTTTGAGTGTGCATCTTTTGATTCAGATAGAAAAGAGTATAGAAAGACAAAAACAAATATGATCCACCACTTTCTAGGCAGCCTGCTCCAAGGTTTGCACTGCAAACACCAAAGCTATTGTAGCTAGCTCTCACTGCTCAACAAGAAAACAGGTTGATCCTTATTATGTAGTTCATAAGGAAGAAAGGGATGTTGCATTTAGTTTTATGTAGTATGTGTCATGGATTCTTCATTTGTATAATGCCTTTTGTCTTTATATCTTTCATCTCACACAGCATGCAATATTTTAGATATCTTGTTTTTATTTTTGTTGTATTAAATTATTATTGTGTCTCTGGTATACCACTGTTTTGTCTTGTTGTGTTATTTTAGGTTGATTGCAGCTGTGTGTAGCACTATTGCCCAAGCAAAATTTCCCCTTGGGGACAATAAAGTATATCTTATCTTATCTACAGTAGCCTGCTCCTTGTTCCCCCGCTGATGTCCAAATCCAACCAAATTACACCAGTGTTTTTCCATTTCTCCTTTCCAACTATCAAATACACAATAAACACTTCTGACACTGAAGTAAAATAACCTGCGCACAGACAAACAAACAGAAAGATTCAAGCCTGTTCTTGGCAAAACAAGTCAGAAAGAGAGCTGCCATATCTCTTCTCAAGTGTTCTCCTTAACAGATGTTTGTGTGTGTTTGTGTGTGTGTAAGTTTGACGGATTAAGTGAAAAATAATAATAGCCACATACTATCCATCCCAAGAGGAAAGGTGTGTATCTTTTTCTATGCACTGTGAATGCTCTTGCTGTGAAAACAGAGCACCGACAGGAAAACACAGACACATGAAATGTGGGACAGATGCTATGACACAACAAAGACAGCAGCTTATTCAAGTGACAAACACACAGGAACACGGAGGGGATTTTTCAGGTTGCTCTCCAGCCTCAAAAAAAAAAAAAAAAAAAAGAAGAAAAATCCTGTTTTTGTGTGTTTTGTGCATTTCTCAAACACCACAAACCTAACACAGGGAATACTTTGTAAGTCTGCATCTGTCGTGCGGCTGCTGCTGTCTGTCAATCTACCAAAAACTCACCTTTCTTGTCCCCAAAAAAGAGGGTCTGCTGTGCTGGGTTTGACCACTGGAGGGAGGTGTTGTCATTATACTCCACACGGCAGGTCATGTTCGCCGTCCCACCCTCTGTCACCGTCACGTTCTGAACGAGAGGGTACTGACCGCTGATGCCTGCGACATGACACATAAGACAAAAACATGTAAGAGGAGATGAATGCATCAGGAGGGAGCGAGAGATAAAGATACAGGGGAAGACGGAGTGAAACAGATGGTGCATTTTTGATTGCTGGATTTGTAAGGTTGCTTTGTTAATTAAATTCGCTTAATAAATTTCACATGATCATATAAAAAATTAAACTATGAAGTTAGACTAGAAACTAATGTGATTTTTATCCACTTGGTTCATAATGATGCATGTAAAATAAAGAAAATTTTGTCACTGGAGGAGCAAATCAGCTCTTCACGCTACAGGACAAAGAAAGGAAATCTGGTTTAAGTCTTTGAAAAAAAAAAAAAAGGCTTAACACCCTAATTAAAAAGCAAATGTTCAGCCAGGATGGCCACTCACTACTGTGTGCTAAATTGGACCCTAACATAGAACACACAGGGGGCATTTAGCCTGCGGTACAGACCCTGAAACCTCAGCTACACAGGGAGGACCAATTAAAAACCGTTCTCAGCGGACTTGTGAGAGCATGTGTGGATGCTTGTGTGTGTGCAATGCCTGCATCCAATGAGAGTAACAGATAGATAAACAGAGTTATATAATTCTGTGTGACCTCTGAGTCCGAGGAGAGCTTGTTTTCAGCACCATGGACAGGTCGCCTTTGCAATTGGTTCGTCAATAGCTGCCTGCCAGTTTTCAGAACTATGGACAGCTCTCTGCTGTGTGTGTGTGTGTGTGTGTGTGTGTGTGTGTGTGTGTGTGTGCTTTGTATGTGTGCGAGGGAGGCTGTGAGCAAGTAAATAATAATAACCATAAATCTATCCCTGTCCCTATCCCCAGAGGACAGGTTTTAAAGACTGTGTGAATAAAGGCTTAGGTAAGAAAGATTATTCATCCCCAGCTAACTCTCCCGTCTTAAACCACCATCCCCCCCAGGAAAGGATCATAAAAGTGGAAAAAAAAAAAACATATAAGAAAAGAAAGAAATAAGACATATTTAGAAATGAGAAGTTTTCATATTCTATTCCCGTGTGATTCCGTGTGACTCCTTTCCATTCAAACACCGTTAATGTATTAGATCTCACTCGGCAGGCAATTTTGTGTTCCCCTTACTTCAGCTAATGACTGCACAGGTAAGATAAACAAACCCTCAAACAGCGCTCGTCTGCAAGGTTAGCAGGTGAGGCAAACCCCATCACTGACAGACCCTGCGGTGAAGGACGTGTTGAGAGCGGAGAGGGTGAGGTGAAGGAGGAGAGGAGAGGTAGAGAGAGGTAAGTCAAGGAGCACGGGTCATTTCCAGTGTTGATTAAGGCCTCCCGAGGTTAATCATGCGTGTGAGAGATAGAGTGGGAAGAGCAGGGGAACGGAGGAAAAATGGATCTGAGCTATGGGAGGCTAGGAATATGTTTTATTCATGAAAGTTTTGCATGAGGCATGATCTGCCAACGATTTACCGTTCTCCTGCGCCTGCCCTCGCTCTCTTTATTACTTCCTCTCTTTAAATCACTTACTTTCCCCCCATTTTTCTCACTCACGCAGTTGGGTGACATACAGCACAGTGTGATACATTTTATTTCCTTTGTGCTAGCCACAAAGGGAAGTTAATGGTTAACCACCATACCAAACGGTGGCAATGATGATTTTTTTGTGCGAGTTTCTGCACAATATGATGTCGTGTATGATTTTAGTTCATTACTGCGGTGGATGTGTCTCTGCAAAAAAAAAAATATAATTGAAGATGGAGACGCTCTCGGGATATGTTGTATTGTCAACCCTGTACTCATCCCTGAAGTATAATCTGCCAGTTTGTTCTCCAAATGATCTGCTTTTGACAAACAAGACAACATGAGATTTGGATGATTTAATGTTACAGCAAAATGCTTAACATGCCCCAGGGGAATATGGGTGCCTCAAAAGTGTTTCATCTATCCATATTTTCAAAGATGATTTGAATTGTACTTCAAAAATGTATATATATGTGGATAGAAAGTTATTAGATAGATATCTTTTTCAATTTGTGAAAAAAACTTTCTTACATGCCTAACAATAAATGAAGAATCCACAAAAGGCAAACATTCTTGATGAATTGAAGTCATAGGTGGCTGCACTGAACAAAAGCCGAACTGTATTAAAACATCCGTTAACAAACTCCCACACAACTCGTGCAGTATAATCCAAGTCTCATTTATCCATATGCTCAGTGCTTCCCAAACAAACAATCATTTCTGATGGGAAAGTGAAGCTTGTCTCTGCTCTCTTCAATGCCAGACCTCGCTGAATACCAGAGCTGCTGGTCTATCTTTGCCTATCATTGCCTCAACTGGTAGTTAGTTTGTGTTATTGTGTGACTTTTGTTAATCCAAACTAACCCTTTAAAGCACAGAAGTCACACAATACCAAACTAACTAACTGATTGAGGCAGCAGTAGACCAGCAGCTCCAGTGTCCAGTGAGGTAAAATTACTGTTTTCGTTAGTGGAGTCTGGCTTTGAAGATAGCATAGAATAAGTTTCACTTTAGGTACAGTTCCCCTTCTGAAAGGGCTGTCTGTCTGGTGTGCACATATGACTGGATAAATGGACATGGATTATACTGCACGAGCTGTGTATCATTTTGTAAATGGACGCGGCCTCCCTTTACTTCACTTCCTCAAGAATCTTCTCCCTCTTTGGATTCTTCGTTGACCAGAGGAATGCGAGAAAAAAAAGTTGGGAAAGATGGGTTCAGTAAGTGATACACAAATGGACATTTGGGGTATGAAGTGTCCCTTTAAGGCATTATACAAAACATACAGAATGAGATCTTTGTCACACCCTGAGACCCTGCATCTATTTGTAAGACAGGGCAAGTTAATTTTTCAAAGCACATTTTAGACACAAAGGTAATTCAAAATGCTTCACATAAGCATAAATATACAAACCCAAACAGAAAACAAGACAATTCATAAGAGAGAAAAAAGAAATACCTAGATTTAAAGGATTTAGGAGGCGTAGAAGTACAAAATGAGACATCTTTAAATGACCTTTGGAAAAGCAGCAGCTAACAGAAAAGTTTTAAGCCCCGTTTTAAAGGAACAAAGGGTTGGAGCAGTGTTGTGGAAGTTCATTCCAGACCTGCAGTGCATAAAAACTGAAAACTGCTGTTTGGTTTGCCCTATAACTTTATTTATCAGGACAGAAGTTAAAAATCATAGCATAAATTACAGTTTCTTTTTGCCATTCTCTCCCTTTTTTTCCTCTGGCACTAGTGCCTATACAAAGTTACAACAGTACGGGGATCCCTCTGCCTAAGCCCTGCGTCGGTGTCTGGTGAAACACGTCCAGTGGGATTGGAAGGGCCGAAGGGGCCACAATGATGGTTATATTAGAACAGTGCAGTGCTCTGTGTGCCTAATTGGCCAGTGGAGTAGGTTCTTCCATTCTCCCCTCTGGCCACCCAGACCTGATTTAAATGTATCTCCTGAGGGAAAGAGGCAGCTGTTCTCTCCTGATTTCCATGTCTAAATTTAGGTCCTTCCCTCACTTCACCTCCACGCTTTCTCCTACTTTCAGTTTCCTGCTCTCTCTTTTCCAGTTCACATCCATTCCACTCAATTCCCTTCTCTCTATTCCTCTCTCTCTCTGTGTCACGTTTCCTCCTCTAGTTGATCCCTGAAGGGTGGCATTTCCACTTTCTTTGTCTCTCATTTTCATATTCTCTCTGTCTCCCCGTGCTCTCCCACTCTTTCAAATTTATCTTGATCCTACCTCCTTTCTTGTGCTCAATTGGGGCTCTATCTCTCATGGAGAGTGGGGTCAGTTTAATTGCCCTCCACTTTGACTGACATGCCAAGGCTAAGCCAGGTCAACAACGCCCTCATGCGCATGACATTATGAAGTAATGACATAATGAAATTAGCTTTGCTTTATTTAGCTTGAATTGGATGATATATATGTCACCTTAAATGGCATATAGAGCAATGCAACACTTGATTCATATGAGATGGTGATATCGCAATGCGGGTTACAGCTGCCTCTGAACAAATAGCAAATCATAATTTCCTCTAGCTTCTCACACTTTACCCTTCACACAGCTGTCTCCCTCGATGAGCTGAATCTTAAGAATTAAAGGGACCACTCAGTACCCTCCAGTACCCAGTGTATACACTGGCTAATAATCAAGCCTGGCGGCAAAGCTTCCCCACAATCATTTGGACTTGTGCCTCCCACCACACAAAGTACTGCATCCAATTTTTCTCAAAAGACCAAACTATTACTTATGCCAAAAGTAAATGTCTGTGCAGCCAGTAGAGATATTCACAGGACGGGAAGGCACAGTCAAACAGACAGTACCTGTTGCCAAAGCAAACTACCGGACAAATAATACTGATAAGAGTATCCCGGATGTTTCCTGTCTGCTCTCTGACATGACCTTTCAAGCAAGAGCAGCTGAGTCTACTAACCTTTCTTATTTAGGCATTCAAGAAGCAGAGAAAAAGAGAGAGATGCAGGGAGACAGACGGACAGCCTGGAGCTACTGACCTTTACACCAGGACTGGAGCTCAACTGAGCTGTAGAGCTGTGATGTATGGGCTGGGAATACAGGATTACAGAATGGATAGAGGCAGTCCGCGGTTTTGATTAGCCAATTCACCTTTTAAGCCAGTCGAACATAAATACGTTATAAATGCAGACTCGGGATATCATCACAGTGAATTGGAATTCAAAGGATTAGTCTTGTTCCCACATTGCCAGCACTTCTATCAGTTATGAAAAAGCAATCTCTGAGATCTGGGAACACGGTAATGATGCTACAATGAAGCACGAAACAGAGTGCTAAGACAATCAAGCAGCTTGTAAACAAGTTAATACGAGGTAATCCTGGAAGTTAGCATAATGTTGGTCATAAACCGTCATTGCAACATAAAAACTGTGCGCATGCAATATGGTAAGCAGCAGAGAAGGTCAAAGCTGTAGTAAAAAGTGGAACTGTATGCAAACTGTGATGGATGTTTACTAAGGGCACTTGGGGTCAAAAATCTATTGATCGCCTTTGTTTTTTCTTCAGAATATTGGGGTAATGACTAGGTTTGAACCAACTTCACCAGAATTACCCTTTAAAGGGACAGTTCAACCCCAAATGTAAATAGACAGCACTCAGCTTGTGGTGCTTTAAGTGCCAAAAACATTACACTTTAAAAAACTCAGCAGCAATTTCTCTTTCCAGAAATCATGACCTGGTTCCTGAAGATAATCCACTGACCTTGCTGAGATCTAAGAACTAAGAAAGACTTCATTGTCCTGAAGGAAATTTGTCTTGGGTATGTGCAGTACCTGCCCAAAAAAGTTTATACATACAGTTCCTACATATATACAGTCCATACACAGAGCTTCCACTATTCACAATCCCACACACTCAGTACCCACAGAGCATGTACAGACTGCCATCAGCCAAAAACAGCACACTGCCCATTGCAGCGCTGCATTGTTGTGAGCAGTTTTATGTAGGAACTATTTTCTTTCTACTGAACTACACCTGCTGACTGCAACACAACGTGCATCTACTGCTAGCTCACCTAGCACCACTGACCTATCTAATGTTACAGATCAGCCAAGGAGGATGCCAGTATTGTTTATATCTCATGCTGTCACAAGCACAGGCCTTTCACTCATGAGTGGATGCCACTTCCTTCTTCTCTGTGATACAGTTGGTGGATATAGTCCGTTAGAGAGAAAATAGTTTTTATATGTAACCTTGCTCACAACAAGGTCTGTGGATTATCTTGAGTAACTGGGTCATGCTTTCTGTAAAGACATACTGCTGTTGAGTTTTTCAAGTGTATTGTTTTTGGCCCTTTGAGCACCACAAACCAAGTGCCATCTTGTTTCATTATGTTCGAGAGAAGGCAGACATCTCTACAGCTGATATCTCCAACACTCAGCAACTCACACCAAAACAATCTAGATTAATAAATAGCACTAAAGGAAAAAGAATAAATACGTACATTTGATTTGGGGGTGAACTGTCCCTTTAAATACTGAAGCTTGGTGAAAATTATATTCTAACTAAAACAGCGCATACCTTATATTATTATTTAATCATTTTTAAGGGTAAAAATAATGAGGGCATTATGAACACATTCTGTTGTTTTATCATAACAATAAGGTGTCAGAACAGCCCTACTGTTCAACATGCATCCCACTCAGAAGATCATGAATGAGATGCAGAAGATTACATACGACATGGCAGCTTTGGCATGACCTGTTAGTGTCTATAAGGTTACACAGGTGGCTACACAGCTGGATACACAAGCTTCTCTGACTGAGTGATTCTCAGAGCGTTGGGCCGCAGGGTGGCCCAGTGATTGGAGAGACCGCACAAGGTCGACAGTTTGATCAGCTCAAAAGCTGGTGTGAATTCATCAACCAGACGTGTATCCTGCCCCAGTGTCCTTAAGCAAGAAAACATATCCACAACATCCTCACCGGTTTAAAGCATCAGCAAAATGTTGAAAATACAAACGTACTGTAACTTCCAGGCAGAGATGTTTTATTTTTCTTGGCCAGAACCAATTTTAGCTGATAATATGGAACAAAATGTTGTTAGGAACTTCCTGGAATAGAAGCTAACATATCAGACAAGTGCATCATCACTCCTTGCCCTCGCTCTGGGACTCTCCCTCCCAACTGTGACAATTTTCACACAAACTCCTTCCTTTTTCTCAGGAACATGTCATACACACAGTCTTGTTTCTTTCTCTTTCGCTACGACCTCTTTCACGCCTTCTATCAATATTCGTCCCGCATCCACGTCGCATTTCAAATGTGATTTATCAACATTTCTTAACACTATTACACCTGAGAAATAAGGCTCCAGTATTCATATTGAAATTAAATTGCACAAAAATAATCTTCTGCAAGTCAGACAATTTTGTGCTGAAGGACTAAAAACAAAATTAAAAGCATTTAGAGCAATTTTGTTTGGAATGGAGACACACTTACATTTACATTGCCTTCACTGCAGAGTGAAAATACTCTCAATATCTTCCCCATATATCTGAGGATATAAGCTGCAACTAACAATTTAGATATACAAACATGATGTATAAATGCATGTATAATATTTATTCTGTTCACAGACACCATGCTGGAAGAAATGGTAATAATGCATGATGATTTTTTTTTAAGTTTAGTGACCTTTAATAAACTAAACTCTATGAGTTAGACATATTCATATCAATCAAATTGTTATCATGCAAATAGCCATAAATTGGGTTATGCAGGTTCTTTCTTTCCTGGTTCTTACAACTGAAGAAATGAAACCTTCCATTTCTCTGCTTTGCTCTGTTTGTGTTTCTGAGTGAACTGTATGTTAATTTCCGTGTGTGTTTGTGTGTGTGTGTGTGCACATTTCCAATCTAAACTTGCTCTTTTGACAGCGATAAGATTCCTGCTGTGAGCAAATTGAATGCAACCCCTGCAGAGGGTGGAGCTACCTTTGTATTCAGCGCTGGTGTACAACCACCTCAGGACAGTCATTTCTGATCTGCAGATATGAAATTAATTATCCGGCACCAGAGGGGCTGGCTATGGCAGTGCTGTTGTCATTTACATACAGTAATTAGACTGGGCAGCTGTTGGTGCTGCCATCACAAAGTTGACGTCCAACTCCAACAACTGAAGTCAGATCAACAGAATATCACCTACTTCTCCACGGAGATATTAGGTGTTGTTTAAGCGTGGCGTGGAGTGACAGAGAGAAGACAGTTCGGTAGCAATCACGAGCTGTCAGAGGGGAGAGTGACATCTTTTTGGCTTGTTTTTGAGATTGGGGGAGGATGTTTCCAGTCGCATCTGGGCTGTGAAAGGTGTTAACAGACGTTGATATGGTGATGACAAAAAAAAAAAAAAAAAAAAAAAAAAAAAACATCCAGGAAGAATTTCTCCCATGATAGCACCTTCTTGTGTGTACAAAGCACTAGAGGAAACAAACATGCCGGAGCACACAGCAGTTTCTATCTTTTTGTTGCTAAGGAAAGACTGCAAATAGCATGTATACCACATCGGTACATAAACTATATCTTATCGTTTAAAGAAAAAAAACTAATCTCAAATTGGTGACCAGACACGCTTCCAGACATCATTTGCTCAGTATTCCTGCCCTTGACTCAGCCACATCAATTTAAAGGGCAGAGATATAAACCTCTTCTCTGTGTGTAAGCTGCCTGAGTTCAAGCTCGCCCAGTCCAGAATGGCCAGGGATCTCACTATCCTTTCTGAGCCAAGGGCAGACATCTCATGGTTTTATGACAGAGGTAAACCTGGCCTTCATAAATACTTCATACACTGCTTTCTTCCAGCTTGCAAAAGCGAGCAGTAGAAGAAGCTGAGAGCAAAAACGAGTGTGGGTAAGGACAAAAGTACATATTTTGACAGATAAGTGAAAGCAAGGAATGAGGGACCAGAGTAAACAACTGAGGAAAAAATGAACAACATCTTAAATGCTTCCTTTGAGCCAAATAGGACATGTTTCTTACACTCTCTGAGATGTTATGCAGACATGTGGGAAACAGGCATTTAAACGATGCTGGCCTGATTTATGCATAAAACGTAAGCAGGTATAAATGCATTTCTCTGTGTGCCTGTGTTTTTCTTTTTGTACATAACCACTTGTGTGTATGCTGCATGTAAGCATGGATAGTGTGTGTGGGTTGTGTGGCACCAGTGAGAAGTGCCGGCAACAAGTGAGCAGTGTAATATACACTAAATGTCATTTTCAGTTCATTCTTTTTAGAAAAAGCCAAATCCCAGTCTCATCTGGTCTACTTTCAGTGCTACAAGGACACAGAAGGCAAAGCTTTGGCTACGTACAGTGTATCTAGGCTCAAATATTCCACTCTATTTCCTCTTAGATATAAGGCCAAGCAATGGCAAGGCAATATTAGCAGTCATGCACACGCTCGCTGGCTTGGTAGTTTTTTGTAAATTAAATGTCATAGAAGCATAAGGTCAGGGAAATCAGATTGATTGTATCTAAGGACATTCTCAAATTTTCTCAAACTGATGTGGAGGAGAAATGCGCTCGACTTCTTTTTATCACAGGAAGCAATTCATTTTTTATGCTTTCACACGGGGCGAGGGCAGAATGATCGCAGACTAGGGTGGCATTCATGGGGGAAATCAGACTAATCATTGCTGCCACCAAAAACTCCCAAACTCCCCAAATCAACATGCCGCAGTGTGATTTTCTAATGTCTGGTGATGTGTTGACAGATACTGTTCATTTAAGAGTGATCTGGGGAAACGCTTCTCGCCCCAGGGGAGATCTGCAAGATGCAGTGAACAGAAAGTGCTAGTTTTAAAAACAGCTCTTATCATTTGGCTCGTGTGTCAGGCTGCAATGCTCTTTTACCACAACTTTCAGGCAGGGTAGAGCTGACAGTGAAGATCTCGTCTCAAAGCAAAGCTGAGACTGGCCTGCCCCAGTATGAGCACATCTGACTACATAATCTGAGGTAACTCTTGAAAGTAGCTATATCTTCAATGTCCATACATTCTCTAAGAATTTATAAAGATTCGCCTTAAAATAATCACCTTGTTAATAGTTTGTTTAATAGTTTAATAGTATTATTGATTGATACTGTTAACTTTTAATAGTATCAACAGCCAAAATGTTAACAAATATAGCTCAGGAAAAAAAATAGGGCTTAAGGGCATTATATCTACTGTTTAGATTACCCAAAGCATCATGGGAGTGGTAGTTCCAAAACAGTAGTGCATGGTTATCCTCAAAAGAGAAGTATGACAAAGAATAATACCAAAACAAAATATATTTTTATCATGTTGCACTCATGTAATGTAAAAGTAATGCACCCAATTTTGTACATACCCCACGTATTTTGAGAGGCTGCGATCACGTGACCGTACGTATTACAAACCGAATGATTCGTTGAACTATCCGACTACATTGGGGAAATAAAATACACAGCTTACACTGTGTTTAGTAAAATGTTCGCAGTGCCACTGCAATAAACAAGGTAGCCCACATGCCGAAACATATAACATGCTGTCTGCCCCCCTGCAAAATCCTGCAATAACCTACTGGTCTGGTGTTTGGAGCCACTTCGGCTTCACTGTGAATTATTAGGATGATGCCAAGAGAGTGCCAAAAACAACCATATGTCACATCTGCAACACCAGTGTTTCCCACGTGGTCCAGCCATGGGGTCCAGATTTCTCCCTGGTCATAAATTTATGGTCCACAATGTTTAATATATTCAGCATCATATTCGCGTTTGGCCATGTCATCAGGCTAGTTTGCTTTCTGTGTTAAGTAGCTGTCAGTTAATCTTTCACTCTACAGTAGGAAACGGCATTTAGAAATAAAAGCTCTGTGCAGGACATTCACTCTACTTAAAAATAAAGTGTGTTTTTTGCAAACATGACGTTCGCGAGTCACTTGTGGTCCATTCAGAATGGACCTGCGACCCACTTTTGGACGGTGACCCACCAGTTGGGAACCACTGTGCTACACGACAGTAGGTTACATCAGTGGGAATACCTCAAACATGTCACCTCAGTTAGGTGTGTCAATGGGTGGAACTATAGACGAAAACAAGGGGCAACACAAATGCTACATGCTAATGTTATCCCTGCAGCATTAAGGCAGCCATTCCTAACTGATTCAGACAGAGCAAAAGAAAGACAGGGCTTAAGGGGGGTCGACAGTGTCAGACTTTAAAAGAACACCTGATTTGAAGACTTATTTCCACTATAAAAACCTTAGTTGGTATCAGGAACTTTATCCATCATGAACAAAGTGTGCAACACTCACTCTAAGTAAGATAAGTAATATAGTACAACATGCATAAATTCAGGCTCAAGACGCAGCTACCCAGGAAGTGTGTTCTGTGCACGCACACACATCCTATACAGGTGCCATATATCTGTGTGTTGTGTTTAATGAGGCCCTTTATTCATGCTCATTTGCATCCCTTGCAGAGATGTCATTAGGTTGTCACATTTTCTTAAAATAACCCTGATTTAATCTTCCACCAATAATAAAAAAGTGAAGTGACAGGTTGAATTAATCTTTGGTGCTGTACACAGTAATTGGATGTACTATATATAAATACACATTAACAAATGAATATACAGTATGCCAAAGACACCCCTTAACTAGTCACTTAGTCCTTTGGTCACATACAGATCTGTCTCTCAGGCACACACGCTGATGAACTGGTGCTTTGAGGTGAACTCAGCCTTTATCTGCCCACTGATCAGCATGAATCTTATCTGGCTTGTTATGTTTTCCTTCCAATAGCCTCATTATAACGGCGAGAGATGCAGAGGGGGATGCATGTGCTTGACTCTGATCTACACATTCTCTGTTCCCCTATTAAGAGTGCAATGGATTTCCTATACTGTCACAGTGAGATGGAAAAGGATGATAGCCAGGTAAGGGTGGCCTTTAAAGAGAGGAGGGTCAACAGTGAATGAGATCTTTCAGTCAAACACACGTGGCTAGGTGTTGGCATGGAGAGGGATGGTTTAAATTAATTACACATTCGGAGGTAGCAGAAAAATGAAGAAATCCCGCAAAGTGAAGCTTTAGAGGAAATGTGATGTTGATGCTGCTGCTGTGGGTGATGATGAGGAGGAGGAAAAAGGGAGACAGTACTGTTAGGATTTTGACATGAGCAATATTCCAAATCTAGCGCTCCACAATAGACAAACTTCTGAAAACGACAAACCTTGCTTGGAGCACTTGAAATGCAGCATGATTGATTTACTGTTGTTTGTACAAAAGCAGCAGTTTTATCAGAGCACACCACTGCGGTTATTAAACAGAAGGCCAGCTACCCACTATGATTCACAATCTCCCTGGTAAACACCACTTTTTTAAATACAGGATCCCCTGGGAAAGACGCACCGCATGGGAAAGTGGTGGAGAGTGTTCATAAACGTCAAACAATGGAAGAGAGTGTGGTGCGTCTTCGCAGGGGAACACTTTGAACTCCTGCTGGATGAGCATGTGCAGAAAGGGTATAGATTTTGTGAAAACAAAAAGTAATTGGAAAGAGCATTTACACAATGATTTTTTTTATCTGTCGACTGGATTAGATTTTTTTTGATAGATAACACATGTAATTCGAATCAAGGTGTGTACATGCAGTGGTGTTTTTTTGACTGGCTGTTTTTGATTATCTACACTGAAACACATTTACTTTTGTTAAATATAATTACATAGGTGGGGCTATACCAAATCTCAGTTTTCCTTTACATTTGAAGCTTCTATTAAGGTTTTCAAATGAAGCTTTGAATGTCTGTCATCATATTTTATGACGTCCTCACCCCCCCAAAATTTCTTTTTACTAAATCAACTTTCTTTAATGAAAAAATGTAATTTATGGAGCTGTTACATCGCTGCTAGACAACCCTGTTCACACAGGTGTGTGCCTCTTTTTGTGTGTAGCAAGCAGGAGAGCAAACAGTTTGGATGCCAAGAACACACCAAACAGCAGCGAAGTGCAGCCTGCAGCAAGCTGCCATGCAATGTCTCTGGAAAGCTGGGGTGACTGCTCAGAGCAGAGACTCTTTGATTCTGCAGCGAACTGACCCTTCGGTAAGTCCCGCTCCCAGACGCAGACTGGCCAATAATAACATAGCATCGGGCCGGCTCAGATCAGGGTCCGACAACAACACAGTTGTGTTTCATTGACTCTAATGCAGTCGTTTCAGATTTCCTTCATTTTCAGGCTGGTTTTGTGGATTTGGAGCTAAATGTTGTGCCTGGGGCACGTCGTGCATTAATGATACTCTTTACCTGGAGAGGTTGGAAAAAGATATATGTTTCTTCCTTGTTCTAAAACCAAAATCAAACCCTGAAAAGTGTAGGGTTAGTTAGCTAGCTACTGAAGATATAGCCTACTGAATGTATACACATACTGCTTTTGCTTTGTAATGATTATAACAGTGAGACAAAGACCGACCCTGCTGTACAGGAACCAGTGAAGGGAAGCAGGGAAACTTTGCTGATATTCAACCAGTTGTGTGTCATTGCATTGTGCACAGATGAACGTTGTCTGACTTCCCCCGGAGATCCCTGCTCGTTCGTTGGCGGAGGTCTGGGTGCCGGCAGCGGAACCAGTGATGTGGTGGTTGACTCTTACACTGTGATCTGTAGCCTATAGTTGGGCTTTAGCTTCTAACTATCTTTGTCTTTTTAACCTGTTGTTGCTGCTGAGTCAGTTTGACATCCTGGATATATCCTTCAAACACAGACTGTAGACCCCTCTGTCTGCTTCTCTCTGGAATCACTGTTTCATTTTTCCAAAAATGTGATAATATTTCTTCAGGGAGTGCAGTTAGTTACAGTGTGGGCTCCATGCTTACTCCGACAGTGTGTCAGAGACTACCTGCAGCCAATCAGGAGTCTTGTAACTCTTGTAACATGTTGAGATATGTTAAAAAGAAATATTCTTCCTGCCTGAAATACATGAACACGCCTCATGGCTGCAGAAAAATGGGACTATTGCGGCAGACCGCAGATGCTTAGTCTGTTTTCGGCATGAATGCCAACAAAAAGTATAATACAAATAATATTAGTGCTGCATAATCTTTATCTGCAACTGTGCAGAAACAGCTACTTTAAACAGAATGAATAGAATTTGAAAGCTTTGAAGCTCCAGTCTACTTTTATTTTCATGTTTGGCTCAGATTCTGCATGTTTGAGGAAAACACTTTAACACATACCTAGAATCACTTCATCACTTCCACTAATAACTAAAAAGGCTGCCTCCCACCAATTACAGTACTTGTTAATAAAATTTGATGTGTAGACGTTTGTTAGGTATGCCTCTCTGAGCTGATGTCTATCCTTTCATTTGACTTGTCATCACACCCCTGCACAGGAATGCAACGGTATTCAGGACCTGTGCTTCTATAATCATTAGCCAAAGATGCTAACTAAACAGAATGAGATTATAGTCGCGGTTGACTAAATTCTTAGTTTTGAGAGGCATATTTACTGAAGCACACAGCTGAATGAAATCAGGTTATCTCCTCTCAAATAAACACTCTCCCTCTCTGCTCTCCGACTCACTCTGATCTATAATCCGTTCTCACTGCTGTCTTGCAGACACGCGGAATGATGGAGAAGATTTTGATCACTGTAATTTACTGCCACCTCTCCAGTGCCTGGCAATGGTAAAGGGCAATATCACACAATTAAATGCTCGATTATTAATCTATGACCTTGGACTGTGCTCTTTAGAGTTTATGAGCTTAAATAATTTACAAGCAAAAAAGGAAAAAAACTATCTATGAATATGAGATGAGCTTTATGTGGTAGTGGTGCTTTACTACACATCCTGATCCCGAGCAAATCATTTTGTCCGAGTCATGGTTTTCACATTTTTGGTAGCAAACAATGCATAGTGGAGTTTAATATGTTGACGACAATACAGTTAAAAAAAACTATCAAAACAGAACAGTTATTTGAAAGCTGAAATGAAATTTGAAATTAATCTGACAAAAATCTTAAAAACAAACAAACAAAAAAAGATAATCAAAAGATAGGACTGTCATGGAAATAAGCAAAAACAAAACAAACAAGAGAGTAAAAGCAAACAAATGTGACTTCAGTCAAATATTTTTTTCAAAATAAAAAGGTAAAGTTAAAGTACAGTTTCACTGTACTGATATTAGTTTTGTAAGGCTGAGTTACAGGCACAGCAGGGAAACGCAGCCACGACTTACCTCGAGCTTTGCCTTTTGAAGCCATCACTGAAGTCCCCAAGAAGACAAGAGGGGTCGGATGGACAGCAAGAGAAGGCAGACGCCAGAAAAAAGAGAGGGGAGAAAAAAAGAACAAAGACAGAAGACAGAGCAAGTGATTAGATAACTGTAGGGAAGAACAGTGCGCCTGTATCTGCCGCGTACATGCAGTAACAGCATTGTCTCTATCTTGAATGTCAATCACGGAGTGCTGAAACCCTCCGATCATTCAACCCTGAAAGAGAATGTCCTGATTTAGCTCATCAGCAAATTGAGACCTTACAGTGTGGCACCTTTTAATTAGTAGCGTCACATCATCTGGATCATGCAAGGAAGCTTGTTGCTTTCTAATGAGCTTGTAAGGCCCATAAGGACACGGGCATACTGTAGATATCATGTTGTTGATGAGTGAAGGCTGCGCTTCGTTTGATTTCTAGTGGAAATTACAGAGTTTATGAACATTTTACAATTGATTTTCTTGTTTTTAGCTGATGCCTGTTTGGCTTCAGTTTACGTAGGCATACAGAAAGTAATTATTTGTCTATGTGTATTTGTGTGTGTGTGCTTAGGCGGGGCCAGTGCTGTTTTAACAGGCATATAGCTCTCTCTCTCACAAGGTTTGCATGTATGCATGCATATTTCAGCACCATGGACAGAGAGTGCAGGTCTGATTATCATCAGGCATTTGTTTAATCTTAACAGAAAATAACGAAATGCATTGAATTACATGCTAATTTCTAGTGGGTGACTAAACAATCTGGTCTCAGTCCCAACTTGTCAAATACCAATGCTTCATCAGTGGCCCTTGGCCTCAAACACTGATGCATGAAAGCACCCTTTAAGAGACGCACCAAATGGTGGAATTTTTTGACGCTTCAGGCAACTACCGTGGTATAAAGAGCAATAAAGTCAACATAGGGGTGGCTGAAGCTGAGGCAGGTGGGTCAAACAAACTCCAGACTTTCACCCAGGAGCCCGCTGTTTGTGTTCAGTGTGAAATGGTTATTTTAATACAACATAGTGTGCTAGTGTGTGTAGGCTACTATGCTGGTGTGTATTTCACGTGACGTATGATTTTTTTGAAACATCACCACATGCTTTTTGTTGCCTAAACCTGAGGAAGTAAATGTAAAAGCAAAATTTTGTGCCTGCGTTCTAAATTTATTTTGAAAAAAGTCTGTATTTTGAAAAGACAGATTGCATGGAAGAAATGTAAATTGAAATGCCATCCCTGAGCATCCAAAACAGACACGTGAGGGGTACCTGGAGCATGTCAGGGTGCTTTCAGAGCTAGAGTTGTCTTGCTTTGGTCTGAATCAGGGACTAATTTTGTTCCTAACTTGCATAATTGCCTAGAGTTGGTTCATGTTCTAATGGCAGCATTTACAAGCGGACCAGATAAAATGCCTTGTGCAAGAAAGCTGTTCTTGATTGGTCAGCATTTCCATGCAGAAAAAATCCAGGAAGTAAAGAAAAGGTTGAAGAAGAGTACACTTGCAAGATAAATGTGACACTTTCTAATGTCACAATGGAGGGACAACTACGCAGGTTGGTTTTAGCGCTGGTCATCGTGGACTATATTGCTGTCATTGTTCATTTGAGTCAAAGCATACAGTTTGAATACGAGGCGCGGCTCCAACTAGAAAACAATGTTTTGATGCATTGGATGTGCTGAATATGTATATTAAGGCAGTACAGGAGGAGGCGCACATTAATAATCCTCCAGGACTGTAACATGCTCATGTTTAACCCAAACAATGCGTAATGCAACTGCAGTTGAATCGCACCAGAGTTCATTTGTGACCGGACCGAGACCACTTCTTCAAGAGGGTCTGGTTGATTAGGTGTGCACCCCAGTGCAATTGCTGTTTTCACACCTGCCCATACAAACCGTACTTAGGGGACAAACTAACTTGAGTTCAGTTGGACCGAACCAAACAGGGCAGGTGTGAAAGCACCCTTAGGTTGACTTGTGGGGCCACTGACCAAGCACTGGTACTTGAGGGGTTGGGTGTGACAGTGTGGTGGGCCAAAAGGTGTTCAAAACAAAACTAACAAAAGGCAAATTTGGCACTAAATAGGTGAATTTCCTGTAGTTAAAAAAAATTGATACCAGAAAAAACACCTAAAGCCACAGACATCATTTGTAAAGGCTGTTGGGCACTTTATCTAAAGCAGCTGAGCAAAATGCTTTTAAGACACAGTGTCAAAAATTATGGAGGCATGATTAGAATTGAATGTGATGTTAATAGGTTTAACCACAAAATACAATGTTACAGGTTGAGTATTACTAATATATAGCGCTGTCATAGACACACACAAGCAAGCACTCATAACATGCAATATTAATTGGTTACATATCTTCATTACACAGGGAAGATATGCTCAGCACTAGTGATTAATTTTAAGGCAATTCAACTGAAATTAGTTGTTATTTTTTCATTTTATTAAAACAACAACAACCACAATAACAACAACAACAACAAAACAAAACCCGATTCCAACAATCCGCAACTGACGCCTTTGTTCTCAGGACAGACTACAGTCATGCATGCACACACTGGTGCACCATCATAGTAGGCTGTGATTGACAGCACTGTAATCAAAGAGGGGAAGCAGAGACAGGACTGTCGTCTAGCAGAGAATATGCCACGATATGGGAGGGTTCAACGAGCAGCTTGGTGAAAACCATATAGGCTGATATACAGCCGTGTAAAAACACAAAGGGAACCGCAACACAGACGACCTAACCAGCAACAAGAGCGTCACCTCTGAGACTTCCTGCCGGTAAAAACACAGAAGAGAGCCAAATAAACAACATAGATTGTCTATTAGCGTGTGTATGTGTGTGTGTGTGTTTGTGTCTGTGTGTGTGTGTCTGCGTATTTGCGTGTGTATCCCGAGGGAATGACTCTTATGCTTCACACACACTGCTTTGCCAAATTGATGGATCTATTGGAATGCCTCCAGTGAGCCTGAAAACCTGTGCAGCTCTAAGAGACAGCCCCTGAAAAAGAATGAGAGAGGAAGAACAAAGAGAATATAACCGCAGGTGCCGAGTCTGCGGGTTATAAAAAATACTGTGCTTTCTTTTCGATTACAGATTAATAAATCACTCTCTCCCTGTACGCAGCAAATATAGAATTTTCAATTTTGGCTGATAAACATACTGTAAATAGGCTGAAATTCATTGTCAGGGAGGGAGCAAAAAGTACTTGTGAAAGCGCGCCTGGAGATACAAGCCAGCTGCCGGACAGTCTTTCGACTCACATACATATTGTTTGTTTATATTTGAGGGCCATCAAATCTTGATAGCCAATTCTCAGTAGCTGATGGAGATGATTATGTTTTGTTAGTGCTATTTCACAGCTCGCCAGGGTGCAAGATAGATAGCATGAGGAGGTGAAAGAGAGAGACTGATAATTTCCTGTGATCTTTTAGTGAATTTTCACTTAACTTAATTTGCACACATTTTCTGGTCTTCAGCATCACAGTTTATTCAGTGGCACACTTCAAGGGGCAAATGACAGCGGAACAATAAACAATATAAAAAGCTACACTATTCCTGTCTTACACACAAATGCGCACACACACAAGCATCCAGAAAAAAATCCACACCTTGCTGCTGTGTCACTGGTCAAGAGGGAGAGGGGCCGACAGAGAAATGGGGCAGCGGGTGTCACATCTCTACCAACACTGCTTTCTACATGAGACTGATGGCTTTGTGAAATATTCCCTCAGCAAAGTCTGACCTCGCTCTATTCCTGCCTTTCATCCCTGCTGTCAAGGTATGAGTTCCCTGTCACAACTGTGGCTCTGTGATCTCTCCCAGTCAATACCCAGGAAGAAAAAAAAAGACAGGTCCTGAAGACGAAAGGCGAAATATACAGTTTTACAACTATTCACTCATAACAACAGCTGAATATACAGTATATATATATATATAGCTATAGGCAGACAGAGAAAGTAAGAGAGAACACAAGCAGGGAAAAAAAAGACAAAAATGGTGGGAGTCTTATTCACTACACTCTGTGCACTTGTATATCCGAGTATTACAGTTACCAGGCAACCAACACAACAGTTCGGTAAGTCCTGGCAAGCTGAAATTGAATAAAACACTTTTCATTCCACTCTCTCATTCCCCCATTTTACCATGCCATGAGCAGAGTATTCCCACTTGATTACACAATGGTCACCTCTCACATGCTCACAATACTCCTGATTGGACAGAATACACATGAAGATACATGAGAAACTGGTACGTGAATGGGATCAAATTTAACTGTTTTTTTTTTTTTTTAATACAGTGTCTTAGTTTCATCTTTTCCACTGTCTCATATCCAGTACAGAGTTAATAAAAAAACAAACAAACAAACAAAAAAAACTTCAGGAAAGTTACAGGAACAACTTAAATATTAATTATAGATCCTTTTAGGGCCAACGTCACAAAGGCGTCATTTTATTAGCTGGAGGCAAAATACGACTCTCCACCACAGGGCTGAAGGTCACATAGGAGTCTTAAAATGTTGTCTTGTGTTATTGGGTGCCAGAATAGAAGGAGTCACGGCCCAAAACCTAAATTTTTATTGCACATGAGCCGCCACTGCCCGTCAACAAAAACAAAGACAATTATGGTTAAATAAGAATAGACATAGGCGTTCATCAAAAATGCTCACATGTGCAACGGACACTTCATATCAGGTTAGGTAGAAAGTACTTACTGTTGTAGGGATGAATACCGTTATGTGTATTAGGGGTTATCATGTCCATCTCATCAGAAATTTGGGAAGGAATTAAGGAGAATACTGGATTTCTCTACACTAAAATTAGAGCCCCATTGGTCAAAGAAACGGAGCGTTACATTTCTACATGAATAAACAAATGGTTAAGTTAATCACACATTTATTCAACTCGGCACTCTGCTGCTTCATTTCCCTGGACAGAGTGCCTAGAGTGCGGTCTGCCACTCTGAGAGTGCGCTGCTCTGGATAATCAAACGGTACATTCTGCTGGTGCTCCGAATTTACAAATGGTCCAGTTTGTGCAGTCCAGCATTCGGAATGAGTATTTCTGAATGAACCACTCGCATCATCTTCCTTCATTGTCTAAAACAAGCCAACAGAACTTGCTAGTTAGCGCTAGCTAATGTCTGTGGAGAACTGTTTTGCCTCCAGCTAAGCCCCGCCCACCAAAGAAACATCATAGTGTTTACTAACATTAAAAAGCGTCTGTTGCAAGTATTATAGTGTCATGTCCACATTTTTTTTGGTGATGAGCAATCGTTTTATTTTTGTTTGTTTAGCAAAATTGTCATTTAAGTCAATAATGTCAATAAGTTAAGAATGCATTTAGAGGAGACCTTTTATGCTGATTCTCAGGTTCATACTTGTATTTTGGGTTTCTACTAGAACATTTTTACATGCTTTAATGGTCATAAAATTTTCTATGTCTTTGTTTAATGCCTGTCTCTTTAAGCCGACCCTCAAAAAAAGCCCAGTGTGCTCTGATTGGTCAGCATCCCCAGTTCTTCCATGTCTGTGCTCTCTGCATCACTGCACCATCACTGTAACTTGAGAAAGACTGTGATACGGTAAGCCAAAATTTTCACAAACAAACATGTTCCAGTAGAAATATGTTCCAAAATTGGGGAGAAATGTACTTGCAGCCGGAGAGCAACATTAACAGGGTACTAAGGCATTTTCTACTGTGAAAAATCACCAATAAACGTTTCTAAACCAAATGTTAGCATGTAGCTACACGTAGCAGTGTAGGCTACATAATGTAAACATTTGAAGCATGTGTCTGAAGCAGACGACCATATAAAGAAATCTGTCACAAGCTGATGTCTTGTAGCCAAAGTAAAAAAACAGTTGGAAACAGCATATTCACAACAGTCTGAAGCCTTTGCTCACAGCCATTACTTTTCTTTCCTTATTATTTGAAACTTTGGTCATGTTTAATGTAAACAACCAACACTGTAACTATATATATAAATATATATATGCCATGAAATAAGAAAAAATATAATAGGTCCCCTTTAAAGAGTAGTAACTGCTGACCCTACAAAAAAAATCAACACAGCACTGTACTTTTTTATTTAATCTTTTGGTTCATTGGACCGGTGTTCCAATAACTGTAGTTGGTGGACCAAACTAGGGCTACAACTGCAGCAATATTGGATTTCAGGTGGTGGTATCAGTTGGTGAAAGTTGCTCTATTTCTATTGGCTGTGTAACTAGGCCATTGTTTGATAACTTTAGCTATAAGAAATTTGATAATGTGATTGTATGGAGTTTTTTTTTTCTTTTCTCTGCCACCTAGCGGTCAAAAAGCACTTTAAGTAGCTTTAACTTCATTTCATGGAATCTTGAGTGTGAAATTATAGTGTCCACTGAATGTAACATAGTGCCTTGACTTTAAAAAAACCTGTGATCTGGAGATGAAAGCCCACTGACTTACAAAACAGGGTCAGCTGAAGGAACTTTGATCCGTCCTGCGATGTACTCTCGCCTCGTTCATACATTTTATATAGCTGATTGTCACAAATCTTTGATGATTAATACCTTACATTTTAATATTTTGCAGAGGAATAACTGTAGTATAAATATTGATTCATATAAACTATTTAAACTAGGCTTGAAGCTATTGGTCTGCGTATCATGTGTATGTAAACACACTTTTTTTTGTCATGAGAATGAGCAGTGAGTGACTGGATGGTGGTGGTACAGAAAAGCTCCAAGTTGTAAGCAGGTTGTTCTCGGTCTGTGTAACCATCAGCGGGGAGCCGTCATAAATAAACTGTGTGATAGTTCATACAGACACCACCTACTGTGACACACACACATGCCCACACATACACACACACAAACACACACACATAGCAGTGATCACAGTATTCCCTTAGGGTGTAAGTCTCGTGGGGGACTGTGTTCAATTCCAACATCCTTCCTGTTTTCCTCTTCTTTTCCGTCTCTGTTCTTTTCCCTTCAACTTCTGCTCATTCAGGAGTTTGTCTCACCTGCCTTTCCACATTCTCTCTAACTCCCTTTTAACTCTTTCCTTACCCCGTATCCTTCTCTCCCCTTCTGTACTTCCTTCCCCCCTCGGGCTACCTTTGTCACAGTGGCAGATATATTCAGACTCTGACACGCAGTGAAAAGCCTATGGAGATCGATGTGTGCAACGTGGCTCTCTGAGCTGTCACATGGCATGATGGAGAGTTTAGCTTATCTTTCCTACAGAAGCAGCTGTTTTGCCATATGTTTCCAGGCCCTTGGAATCTCACCAATAGTCCACCGGTGAGCAGATTGCTGTAAAACCTTAACACACTCTTTGTCACCTCGTGACTTGGCTGTACACAGCGCCATCGACCCACTCGTACACAAGAGCATAAAAACACTGAGGAAAATATACATTGTGACACATATTCATAGCACACATATGTGGCTATTTTTATCTCAAGAGAATCATAAGCATAAAAAAAATACCTCAGAATGAACACAAGTAATGTATTTAAATCTTATTTGATTTAGCACAGCTTTTGCTAAGGGCCACAATTCATCTCAGGGTAATAAAGGAGATGGTAAACAGTGTTAATAGATGGAATCAAGCTTACTTAACTCAGCTTATTGCCGCCATACTGCCTGCTTTATTAGATCTGTCTACCTCGTCCTTGTTTTCTCACATTACAGGGAGACACACATCTGTTTGTTTTGTCATTTAATCTAGCATATTTGATTTCCACTCCTTAACACAATTACACACACATACCCTGTCCACGGTAGAATCATCTGCTCATAAGCCGAACGCCCATAAAACACACACGCGTGCACACGCACACAGGCACATGTGTTGTCAACGCATACACACACACTTCACAACATTTGTTTCATCCATGCTAAAGATGGTCTACAGCAGTGTTTATGGTTTCATAGTCAGCGCTTTCCAGATTTTTTTTTCTGTGCTGAAAATAACCAAATCTGGTGAATCACCATGACCAGACCATGTGTGAATGGCAACAGGCAATCTGGACCCCAGAGCTGGGTTTATAGTTTTCTATTTTTTGTGAGCAACACAGTGACAAACTCTCACATGTACAGTATAGGGTCTATATCAATAATTATAAAAATAGCCATTTTGTGAAATATTGTTAACAACATGTCCACAATGTAAGACAGTGGCCTGGCTTTGAAAAACGTTACATACACACTCTGAGTGGTTGCTTTATTTTGGTGATATATTAGACTATCTAATGGAATCATAAGCCTTAATGAAGCTTGATTCAATGACTTTACCTCTTTGTGACACCTATGTTGTGTTGTAGTGACATTGTGGGCACGGTCCTGAGGCAATACGCAAAGATAATGACTCAAGGGACACAGTTTATTGCTTATTGTCATTGGCCTCCAGCTAAACACGCACTGAACACATGGGGGGCAATGCACCTGATGAACTGCCATCACTTTGGGCCTCACTTTTATGTTGCTCTAGATCAAGTTAAGTGAGGCTGACCTGGCTAAATGACAGCTTATTTGCAAGTGTGCTTTTCCTGCCTTTGCCTTTGGTAATGAAATAGCTTCATGACAGAGATTGTATGAAAATAACAGATGTAGCCATCCTCACGTCCAACATTGGTCATGGACTCCCATTTTAAAGCCTTGAGTTTGACATTTTGGCTGTCGCCATCCTGGATTTTTGAAGCCAGAAGTGACCCAAGGTGACCATATTTGGATGAGAGGGTGGAGCTGTGGAGAAGTGAGGGATGGATCTGTGAGCCTGAGGACACTAACTGGAGACAGCCTGTAACTCAAATCAGGGACGTCCTTAATTATGCATATTTTGCACATTTAAGGTGGATATCCAATCAGTTTTGATGGCTGATACAATTGAAGCAATACATTCTCGGTGCATGCTCCATTGACAGCGAAGGTGAGTTTTTTTAAGTTTTCCTTTTTGCACAGCTGTTGTTGCAGGGCCTACATGTACAAGGATGCATTGCACCCAAACTCCTATAGCTTGGTCACCAGATAACTCCTCAAACCTGCCCAGAATGTGGAGGTGGGCGCCTCGTGGCTCTGTTTACAAAAAGTAAAGACTTCTGAAAAAACTGATTCACTGCTTGAACACCTGAAAAATCAAAATAAATGTAATACCACCGATGTTATTAACAACAAACAAGCCTTATTATATAGTGCCTGGAAGCTGTGTATCACCACCACAGCCAAAAGCCACTACTTTGCTGGACAAAACATAGGTACAGGTGACCAAAAAATTCACTCAATGATCATCTGCCCTCTCGGCCCTGCTGGACTTAGCCTAACAACCTGTGACTGCCGTTACGCTTAAGCGCTTTATTTCAACTCGACAGAAACAAAATACAAATCACTAAAACCATCATGGTTTCTTTGTCCTCTATTCCAAAAATCACCAACTTGGGTTGGTTAAAATGCTCGTGTATTGCTGTATTCCTCCACTGTCTCTCAGCTGATGGCGGAGCAGCGGCTCTCAGTCATTCTTCTGAGGCAGAAGCGAAATAAAATGACCACAAAAAACGGCAATGTACTCAGCCACTTGTAAATATTTTTCCAATGATCCAACCATAGTCTCTGGCACACCTCTGTCTAAGTGAGGAGTAAAACTTTCACACATGTAATGCACACAGCAGAGTGGTTCAGCTTCTGTTGGCATCAGAGGCCAATTTGAGCAAAGGCACCACCAGTTGCTTTTTTGCTCTCAGCAGCTCAGACTCTGTGGGGCCCCCGTCGGCGGTGCCCTCCTTTAAAGCTCAGCTGATGCCTCTTCAACTCTCTGCTGGATTTCTTTTGTAGGTTGAAAAAAAAAAACACCCTGCCTGAATATCTGACTTGGCAAATACACAGTAAAAAAATAACCTCATCCATTTTGGTGAGCATGCGGCTAGTTTGGATGTATCTAGAGAACACTCCCTGGACACCCAGAGGTGGATACTAAAAATAGAAGCCAAAATAGCCTGTAGTTCTCTCGAGCACCACTGATGTCACCAGTTTGCAGGGAGATTTTAAAGCAGGCCCCAGGGCACAGAAAGCACAAAAAAACATGTTTTATTTCATACTACACCCCAAATTTGTTTAGATGCAGTTCATGCTGAAAACCTGTAATGTTTTCCTTTAATAACATTAAAATGGGTGAGTCGTATGAAAATTAATCCCCTTACAGCTATCACGAAGCCGGAAATTAGCTATGAAGACCAAAACCATTTTTTGTAACAGGCAGTAAACATGTTTATTCCTGCTGTTAAGTTTGGCCATTTTAACTTGGGGGTCTTTGGGGTCTGACTCGCTTTTGAGGCCATTAAAGGAACTGCGGCACCTCTGTGTTGGCTTCATTTTTCTGCCCCAGAGGTTGCCGCTTGATTATTAACTCATAAATAGATCCAATGAATTAAAAAGAAAACACACAGACACTGGAAAGATAAATAGAAAGAACTACTAGTCAGATACTAAATAGCCAAAAGGAGTGAAGTATTTCTTTACTGCCACATCTGCTCTTTGTACCCTCTGGGAATCAAAGACTCCCCATGAATGTAACAGATTTATATTGAAGTCCTTGGAGCACCATACAGCATGCTATATGACAGAATGGTTGCAAAGCTATTTATTTATTTATTTTCCTTCTTTGCTTTGTAATGTTTCTTTTCAGATCAGAAATTGTATACACAGTGTAACATGGCTTTGAACTTATGCAGTATGATTTATATTATTTTATGTTTCTTTGAATATGTATGGCTTTGACTGAAAAAAAAAAATCTCGATTTCTTTTTTTTTTAAGTACACAGGGGATGTAATATATTACATAAAGACAGGAAAGCGGTATTGAGTCTCTTCTCCACCCATGTGAGTGATAATGTTTTTCTAATATTCTGATGTCTCTAAAGCAGAAGTGATAATAATGTACAGTCAGTGTGATTAATAATGATGTGTCCGGTATAGAGTGTAAGAAAAAAATGGAAATGGCTTTATCATGCTCACTTAATCAAAGAGCACTGACGAGTTGAGCCAAGTGAAAAGTTTAACCATCCACATGGCGTTAAGATTACTGTTGCTATGGTTATTTGCAATCTAACATCTGCTAACCAACCATGACTATTTATTTAAAGTGGCAATTAAACTGTTGGCCACGACTGTGTTTCAACTGTATGGACATCTGCCACACACTTACAAACAAGTGTGTTCTGTGGCACATTATGACAGATGTTCTCATTTGGTAGTAAACCAAAGACAATTTACGTGGAGTTTTAGCGAAGAAAATAAAACACTTGAGTTGTAGATTAATGAGAAAAATAATCTGTATTTACCTTTAACTGGTCTTGGCTGTGATTTCCAAGTTGGGAAAAAAATAGTTATTACAGAACTGTTTCCTGTTCTAAAAAAGTGTATGTACTATAGTCTTAACACAGTCCACAGTCAGTACATTAGGGAGAAGGCTCAGTGACAGTGGCCTGGTGGTTTTAATGTCAGGACATTTTAGTTTACAGCTCCTCTGTCACTTGACTTCACAGCTGTTCTATAAGAAAGGTCACAGCATGCACAGCTACACAAAAACACACATGTGTACACCGCTCGCCACAACTACACATACTCCTGGAATTTCACACTCAAGCAGCGGACACACTGTATATGACAAAACATGTAATTTGACTAAACCGTAAACCTCACAGGTTTTTTCACAGAATGCACACCCACGCTACCATACATCACACCCTCCCACACGCACAGCAGACCTTATCAGGAACATGTGGCACTATGCTGTGTGTACTGCACAGAGAATCCTATACTGATCTTATCCCCATGGTTAGACTTGTTCCATATATCATGTTAATTAACTGGGACTCTGCCAGACAAATGGTGAGCCTCAAACCATCAGGTTTTTAAATGGATGGAGCACAGTTGTGAGATATTGACATCCCAGGTGGCAAAAAGTAAGTTTTCTTCAACATTTAAAGGCAGAATGAATAGAATTTTCAAATAAAAGGATGTATGGACTCATACAGAAATAACTGATCTCAATCATCGCTTATGACCTCAAGTGCTACATCGCAGGCAACTGGACTTGCTTGAGTTTGTTGAAGACGTTTCGCCTCTCATCCAACAGCCGTCTTCAGTTCTAATGGACTGGTGTGGAGTCACAGGCTTTAAACTCTGTGTAGGGTGTAAACCTTTACAGAGTCACTGAGGTCACGTCAAATGTGTCACATGTGTCCATTGCAGGTGTGACACACCTGGACCCATCTAACCCTAACGACACACAAGATAGCCCGGTGGGTCAACGGCTTACATGTGACCTCAACGACTCTATAAGGGTTCACACCTACACAGGGTTTAAAGCCTGCCACTCCGCACCAGTCTGTTAGATCTGGAGAAGCCTCTTGGATGAAAGGTGAAACATCTTCAACAAACTCAAGCAATTCCAGTTGCCTATGATATACCAAGATTAAGATTACCGTGACCTGGATGACCAACACATCGCTTATGACCCACCATAAATGTGTGGCCATGTCTATATCTCCAGAGACCCTGTCCTTTTCCTGTATTTTCTTATTTTGCTGTGTTCAGGATGTTTCTGGATGTCAGCCTTTGGGCAGTGGTGTGTGGCCCCCAGCCACTAACAGCATGCAGGGTGTGAGCTCGGGACTCTATGAAAACTTAGCGTCTGGGTGCCAGACCATAACCACGCATCCAAGAAGAACCGTTGAGCCGCAGAGGAGGGGCCAACTTTGAATACTGTGTTTGCATGCAGAGCTGGGAGGTATGGAGAAAATCAGTATCACAATATTTTCGACCAAATACCTTGATTTCGATTTTGAGACGCTATTGGTGCTATCACAAAATATTTACACAATGAGATTTTTGATAAAAAATCTTCAGTATTGTGTCTATAATAACTGAGTGGAGAAAGGCCAATAATATAACACCTAAAACAGTCTGGTTAGTTAAAAAACATTACATCACTTTCCTGTAATGCAGCCTTTAAAACCAGGACAAGACTAGCACTATTTACAAGCCGTACACCACAAATCCTGCTCATGTCATTTCCTCAAAAAGTGCACCTTGTTTTTAAACTTTTAGGCTTTAAAGCACAGCTTAAACCACACGCTGTATTTTGCTCACTGCTTCAGTAATACCTGCGATGCCAGTCAGTGAGGAGTAATCATTGCTGCTGTGACTTTAAAATTACTTATGGAAAGATTTATGATTTTCTCTCCTTCTACTTTCTCACAGATATGTGAACATCTCAAAAGCGAAAACCTAAGCAGGTGATTGTAAGTACAGCTTCTGTCTGGGTAATGTGGCAATCAGCCTTTCAGAAGATGTAAGTACATAGCATGCATATAGTAAAAAAGACCTCAGTTGCATTTGAACTTATTTATAACCACAATATGCAGGCAGCTCCCTGGTTACCAACTCTACAGCAATTATTCTTGTGACTTGTGTCATTATATTCAATTGCCAGAAAGGTACATGTTTCACTATGACAGCATGTCATAGCTTTATATGTTGTAAGCCGGGCTGCTTGAAGGCTGTTTACCTACAGCTACCTTGGTATACTGGCAGGGATCTGCAGTAGCAGCCATCTTTATTGGGTAGCAGAGGCCCTCTAAAAAAACACAGACATGTCTCGTGTAACAAGAACAAGCCTGACAAACACCAAACCCTTCCCACACAGAATAAATAAAAAGAGTCAACATGAACTATGACCCCTGGGACTAGAGGCTAAACTTAATTATCAACTAATATTTAATATTTCACTTTTCCATTCGGCACTTGATGAATACTTGATGAATATGTTCTTAAAAACTGACAAGACAGGAGCACCAAACTCATCTCATTAATCCGTCCAAGGCACCCTCTGGACTGTAACTATGGCAGCGCCCTATCGCAGAAATCTTCAATCCACTCTTATCATGTTACTGTGGGTAATATAGTATGCATGGTTTTTATGCATCATAGTGCAGTAGATGTTGTAAAAGAGAGAGGCGAAGAGGAATGCGGATCAGACAAGAGGAGAGAAGATAAAAGACAAGTTTGACTATGGTCATCTCATAAAAATTGCCCTTTGACCGCAAAAAACAAATACTGGCATGTGCATGCGCATATACCCGCACGCACGTACACACACAGCCCATAAAATTTTGCCATTTAAAGCCTTAAAGAAATTCCCCCTGGGCTCCAGAAGCACATTTCAATTTCCACAAAACACCCGGGGGATATCGAAATCATGAATCTCCCCAACAAGAAAAGTCAAACAGGAATTGCTAAGGGATGATGGACACACACGAATGCATACACATACACACACATCACACACTGTCAAACAGGTACTGCCATTGGATGATGGACAGTCGAGGTACAGCCTATAACTCAGCAGATGCTTTTTGTTTCCACTGCTTCTTCAAATGAATAGTTTAGGAGGTGAAGTTATATTGTGATAGATGCCTCGAGGGTAACAAATGGCTTCCTCCAGACAAAGCTTTGAAGTGGATGTGTATACCTGGTCACCAACCTGTAATCTCCCGCCATTCGTCACAGGGGGAAGGGACAGGAGATTTCCAAGGAAAACTTCCAAAGATGAGCTTCATTTTTTACCCTGGGCTGAGGTCAAATCTCGGCAGGTTACGGAATATGTAGCAGTAATGCTTTGTTCAGCATCAAGTGCTCCTTTTAATTCAAACGTATGGATCGTCCTATATTTCGGAGGGGTTTTCTATTCTGTGGCTTTATCTTTACTGTTAGTCTGAGATCGTGTTGAGGAGGGAAGCTTTTATCCTCGGTGGAGAGGAACACATAGCGTCTGGAAAATGCCTCCTCCCCTTGATAGTGAGACTTTGATCAAAAATGTGTCATAGCATTTTGCTCGAGCTGAATTATTCAAAGGTCAGTGAACAAAGGCATGTTTGTGCTGTGTTGCATTACAAAGGCTCGAATGATGGTAAATTGGCAAAGTGTTCGCTGTGTCTCTGTGGGGAGCTGACCGGTGAGCCTCGCCCTCAAGGGACCATTTGGCATCAAACAGCTCAAGCTCCCTGTGATTGTTACTGCTTCAGTCGTCGCCGGGCTGTTACCTCGTATTTTCAAACCATCACCTTTATATCCCATTCTATTTAGGGTATTGTGTTTCTGTGGATATCCAGCAGGTTGAGAAGAGAATAGACTCCAGGAAGGAGGGACTGAAAGCTTGTGACCTGTGAGGCTGTGCCCCCCTAATGAATGTTGCATGTATGTGCATGTGTTTTAAGTCCTGTGTGCAGAATTTGGGGGGATATGTTTGCAGAAACGGAACATAAGTATGCTTCCTTTACCATATCATCACCTGAAAAGAAGAATTGTTGTGTTTTTTTTTTTTACCTTAGAATGAGCTGTTTATATCTACATCAGGAGCGGGATCTCTCCCAAGGAGTCTGCCATGTTCCTACAGTAGCCCAGAACGGACAAACAAAACACTGGCTCTGATGGGACTAATTGCGTTTTCGCATCAGCTACCATAGTTAGCAGCCCCTCAGCGATGAGCAGTGTTGGAAAAACATATTATAGATATTTTTTCTAACTTGAAACTGCTTTATTCAGTGTTTTTTTACTGGTTTTAATTGCCAGGTTATTTGTTTTGGAGAGAGAGAGACCTCTACAGACATTTCGGCTTCTAGTAAAAGCATCTTCAATGTCTGGATCTCAGGTTATCAGAGAACAAAAGGCGATCACACAGTAGCAGATGCTGGGCTAGCAGCCTGTCTCTGCAAGCCAAAGAGTTTTGGAGGAACACTGATTTGTATGTGAAACTGCTTTATTCAGTGTTTTTACTGGTTTAAATCACCATCTCTGTTTGTTTTGGAGGGGACAAAACCTCTGCGGATTATTCGGCTCCTGGGTAAAACCTCCTGTCCAACAAACAAGGAAACTGGGAGGAATTTAATCTGCAAACATCACCAATAGATGCTGCTAAATCCCTCTAACTCTTACACACTGGACCTTTAAGTTTCTGGTTTGTTAAGAACATAGACTGTAAAAATAATGGACGTTGCTACTGTGATGTCACCAATTGGTTTGGGGACTGTGGTTTGAAGCCTCAAGGTTTGCATAACAGCCATCGCCATCTTGTTTTTTTGGAGCCAGAAGTGACCATATTTGGGCAAAAGGCTGGTGCTGTGGAGGATCGAGGGGTGGATCTGACTGGGAGGCTGAGGACACTACCTGCTGACTCGAAGCAGCCCACCCTTGACTCTGCATAACTTTAATAAAATGTAAATGGGTGGGTTATATAAAAATTAACCCCCGCACAATTATTATAAAGGGAGAAATTAGCTATAGAGACCAAAATCATTTTTTTGTACCAGTCTGGAAACATATTTATTTTTGCCGTAAAGTTGAGCATTTTAACATGGTCACGTGTCTATGGCGATTGACTCTGTGTTGAAGCCAGCCTCAAGTGGTCATTCAAAGAACTACTGTTTTTGGCACTTCCGTGTTGGCATTATTTTTCAGCCCTGGAGGCTGCCGCTTTGTTTAAAAGCAAAACCCTGCGTGCCGTCTTGCAGGTTTACATGCAGATGTTTGCGTGTGGAGTGCTGCAGTGCAAGTGGTCTTTTGTAATGATATCAACAGGCAATCTCTGGGGCATCAGGGACGCAGCTTGTCTCAGTGGGCAGCAGCTCACTGGAGACCGCAGCTATAAGGGATAAAGGGAAGAAGAAAGGGCTCAAAGACACATGTGGATTCATCTTCCTTTCAAGTCCTTACTCGCTCTCTTTTGTCTTGCATTCTCCTCCTTTTTATCCCTACACCCGCAGCTTTCTACTTTAATGGAGTTTTAGTGCCTTTTTTTTTTTTCTTCAAAAACAATAAACAAAACACCATGTGCTGTTCTATCCATAGGTGGGCCAGGAGAGAAGATGAGAACACGTAGAGGAGCGGAGGAAAACAGACGAGGGGGAGGACAGCAGAGGTAGAAGAAAATGGCTAACCTTGCGTGTTTGTCTGCGGCCTGTTTATGTGTTAGAGCATTCAAAAAGTGTGTATACCAACACACACAAGAGAGTCGTGGAAGTGCAGTGGAGTTTCTAACGAAGCTGCTGTGGTGAGGTGAGCGGTGCTGCAACACACAGGTCTCCCATGGGAGTTTAAACCAGCTTCAGCTAACCAGGTCAGCCAGGCCTTCCTGCAAGGATCCCCAGCTCTGACGTTTCCTGCTTCTCTAGTACATACAAATCCTCAATAATAACTTCAAAAAAGTATTTTTTACTGTCACGTTGTTTATAAACCTCATTTCTCCTTCTCTACATTACATCTACAAAGATAGATTTTTTTGCTACCGATAAATGAGGCCTTGGTGAATATGCTGAAAGTATTGCCTCTGATACATAGATCATTACAGGATATACTCATGTCACATTCTGTGCTATTTTAGAAGTGTTATTCTGCAGGGAAAGCTGCCTCTTGCTGTAATTTTATTCCCTTGGCATTCAGTTAATGTAGAGGCGAGCAGCTGTGAGCCTAAAAGATGGCGGTTCACTCCTCACACTGGGAGTAGGTGGAGCTGCGATGTACGCAACAATACCTGAACAATACCTTTAAGCCTTCTGTATAGAGCTAGACTACCTCCCGAATAAACACGCTGTTAGCATGTGGAAATTGAACAAATTTCTGTAGAGGCACAGTGTTATGTGTCCATCTTGTTTCATTCACACTCAAAGTGGCAAATGCCTCTCCCACATAAATAAACTGATATCACCATTTATACTTTCCTTCATATTTACTCTTTGTATTGCTTTTACTTGTCTATTCGTTTACATTACTGATGTTGATATGTGCTTTGTAATGTTTTCTTTTCCTCTCCTCCTCCCACTCCATCTGTTTTGTCCTTTGTATCTTGTGTGAATGTGTGGGTGTTCTTGCCTCCTGTCAGGTTTGCCTGGCCAGAGTCCTGCAAGAGTCCTGCCAGGTTGCCCTTGTCCTAAGAATTTGTTTGTGAGTGACTTGCTTGGTTAAATGTTGCGTTTGTTTTCAACCACTCGACCAATCAGACATACATGTAGGTCTGTCACAATTATGACATTATTGACTTGTTAGGATCAGCAAATATGATCAAGGTCATGTTCATATATTGTATGATATTGCTCTTTTGTTTTTCTGTGTGTTTGTTCACAAAAGAGCATCACCAGCACTGTAGCCAACGAGATGCAAGAATAAACAGCAGGGGTTTTCCTATCATTATAAGACTTGGGCGCAGTGCCTAAGCATGCACGCACTAGGACTGCAACTAATGATTATTTTCATTTTTAATTAATCTGTTGATTATGATCTTGATTAATCAATTTGTTGTTTGGTGTATAAAAAAGAAGATGGTGAAAAATGTTATCAGTGATTCCCAAAGCCCAAAATGACGTAGTCAAATGTCTCGTTTTCTCCACAACCGAAAGATATTTCAAGGTGTCCACAGATATAAGTTAAATTTAAGACTTTTTAAGACCTATTTAATGCCACCTTTTATGAAATCTGATCCACATCTATCTACCTATCTATCTTTAACTTTAATGTGTTTACTGTAAAAGAAAACAAAATCTCATCACTGTCATAAATGCTATTTATTATTGCAATTCTTCGGTCTGTCCAATAATTGCGAGCAGGGTCGGTCAGGCTGGAGAAATTTTAGCGGCAATATAAGTGAAAACATTTAAGACCCATCGAATCTGAATTTAAGACAATTAAAAGTCTAGTTGCAGTCCTAGCACACATACACACATTTATTTATGTTTAATGTATTTAATATATTTTATTACTTTTTACATATTCCAATTCCAATGTCTGAATATTTTCAAGAATTAATTCATGGCTCTTTTAAAGGGTGTACCTGCATTATTATGATATTCTATTATCATTATATCAGTGGCATAAAATGGTGTTAAAATGACAATAATATTGCTTATTGCAATTATTTTTGGGACAACATACAGTCCACCAAAAGTAGTCGTCGTGGCAGGCTTACATACGTATGATTAAATTTAGTAGAAAAAAAAAAGCATTTTAAATTAAGCCTCTATTACACTCTCTGTTTTATCTTCTGACACAGCCATTCACCAGAAATATTACTTCCTGTATGCAGATTAATCTGAAGAGAAGCCTGTTTCATTTATTAAAAGCAGTTTGGTAAGATTACAGATGTTGGAAAATGTCTTATTGATTAAGTTTCGTAAGAATAAAAATGTTTTCGCTGACACATATTCACAAAGTCTTGAATGCAAATATGCTGAAACAGGTCCTCATCAAAGATATGATAAATGTAACAAGTCTCTTACGTTGTGATGCAAAAAATATTACATAGGGGCAGAAAAAGGACAAATTGCACTGTCAAAACAGATAGAAAAAAAAAATATATCCAGGCACTGACATACCTTGCCTCACCCGTTACCTTTCCCAAAGGCTGGGAGACATGAATAAATTCCATTTCATGCCTCAGCTTATATTTACAGAAGAACAAAAGAAAAAACGTGTCCAATTACCAAAGACAAATTTGAACTCATCTGGGTCATTTTGAACAAATTGAACTGGAACTAATTCCTTCCGAGTGTTACAATTGAACTAAATAAATAAATAAAATTGTGACTTGTTTGCTTTTTTTCCCCATCAAATTAAAGTTGACCTCAACATGCTCCTATTAAAGCTACCCACAGGCACAAGCCCATGGGAGCTGTGTAAAGACAGAGGAGGGAGGGGAAGGGGGAAGGGGGGGAGGTGGACACAGCGGTGCTTAACAGTGATGCAGCCTCTGCAGGAGAATGCACATAACCCAGCTCACTATTATGTCAAAAAACATCCATATTCCTGTCATTGTTACACCCCCTACCATGTTTCCTGTCTAACCCAGCTTTCATTTAAACTAACTCTCTCCCTGTCTTTCTCACCCATTAAAGGTGTAAATTGGACACAGATAATTGAACATTACTATCCTGGGAGGTAGCTTGCGCCATCTGTTAAATGTCCGCCCCCAACATCACAGTGCACCACACAATGCGCCCAAACATCCCAGTACACTATGCTGCACATTTGTGTGGGTCTGCATGTGTTGCTGTGTGTTTGGGTAGAGACTCCCCTTTTCCTTCAATTCATTGACCCCTGAATACACCGCGCACAGGAGCTGCATTCAGTGTCACAGTCACTCTTGTGGCTATGTAGGAACTTTTGTAAATCAGGAGGTCAAGTAACATTAGATGTAGAAGATTTGTAGCAGCTTTTATTAGAAGAGCGTTACTGTAAATTACCTTATTATACAATAAAGTATCAGAGAGGTGGAAACCTCCCACACACAAACAGGTGCTACGGTACAACAAAAGGGCCGAGTTTTGTATCTAAGCACACTGCGACTGACTAGATATTTCACTGCTGGAAAGATGGTCCTTTCATAAATTAGGTTGTTTATGCAGTAGACAGATGCAAATATTTTTGACACTGGTGCTTCATGACAAAAGAAATCAGAGAAAAAGGGATGTTACATTCACTTTTGCTCAAGAGGTAGAAAACCTACAACTACCACAATGCTTTGCGCTGCACCAGACCAATGAACGCTCCTGCTGGTGGGTGACGTAGTGCAAGCTCGGATGTTTCGACACAGGAAACAATATGGCGGCCAGCTGGTAACAAACAGTCCCGAATCACAGTTAAACAGTAAGCTAAAATATGTTTATGAAAATATATTAGGTGAGAAATAGGCAACACAGTGACAGAATCTTAGTTCTAATTTGATCAGCACTGCCTTGTTTGACGGTTTGATCTGAGTTTGGTCTGACTTTGTTCTCGATCTCCTTCTAATCTCTTACAATATTACTTGAATAAAAGTCTTAAAGTATCTGATATTAATTGTAGTTAAGTATCAAAAGTAGTTTTATTACATTAAATTCATATAAGTATTAAATGTAAAAGTGCAAGTAAATGTTAATAAAAAAAAATGAAAGCAGTCAGAATTCTGAGGATTATAACGTACATTTTTTCTTAACATGTACACCACCAAGAGTGTACATCACACTCAAAGAAAACAAGGTCATCCTCACAACTTAAAGCATTTAAAGGAAACCTTTGCCTATCCAGTGCTGACACACTGCAGTAGAGCAGTCACCGCAGTCACCTGTCACAAATCTTTATCTCCTTGAATCATTACTCGCCCTCTCTGCTGCGGGACGCCATTTTCTGCTTCCATCATAAAGTCAGTCTCATCGTTAAGTGGAATGTAGTCGTTGGCATGAAGCATCTGATTTGACCTCCAGGCTGGGCTTGACTGAAAATCAAAATTTAACTTTGTGGCTTTGAGAGCACTTGTTTGCACTTGCCCTTGTGTGATAAACCTGTGATCTAACTTGTAAGCTAGGACCACCCAGTCACCAAACCTTCCAATTTTATTTTGTAACACCCAATTAATGAAAATGCTTGATACTGGAGTAAAACCAGAGTATAATACTTTTACTCCAATACATAGAAATGTAATGGAGTATATATTTCATTTAGGAAATGTGGTGGAGTAAAAGTGAAGTCATTACGCCACTGGTGGCGGGTATTTGAAAATGTGGGAGTACAATGTTTAGTCTGAGAGATGAGCAGGTAGGTCTGGGCCCTGGTAAGATGGAGGAATCTTTACAATAGTTTATTTAAACATACTTCCCACACTGTTACGATACAAAGCTGGTTGAAAATTAGCAACATATCCCATAAGGTCATAAAGAGCCATTTTAATTTGCTTAAGTTTTACTATAGATGAAGCTTTTAATTTAACTTCAAGTAATAAAATAAGATAATGTAAAGATATAAAAGTTCTCCCTTCATCACAGTTTAGCACCAAATAATTAAAGTAATGAGGGTCTAGAGACCTACAGGGTTAGAAAAGAAAAATCGGGCAATGGTTAATAACTTAAATACAAACCAACTTTCTTTGTAGTTGCACCTTTGACTGGAACTTGCTGTCACCAGTTACCCACTAATTGTGCTCCACTTATTGTCTACTGGCTGGTAACGTCCAATGCTCGTAGAAGGGTTTACATAAATACAGAGCATCCACTGCATTCCATAAGATTCCCAACAAAAACCCAATTATTGGCTGGGGGGATTATGATAGGTTATCCACACAAATAATGAGGAAGATTGTCTGTGAATTTCTGAAAAGCCTTAATGGTCCTCCTCTCCTTCTCCCTCTCTCTCTTAACACACATGGCTGATTAGCAGTTGGCATTTTGTCTTGGCTATGCGCTAAATGAGAGCAGCAACATTACCATCTCAAAGATGCTCTCCTCGCCCAGTTAATGGTCAGGACACAATGGCTGCTCAAACACTTGATGGATCATTGAAGGATTATGCCATTTGGCTCCATGCCTTTGTGCTCACTTCATGCGCGCGTGTGCGTACAGACGTGTGTGAATGTGTGGGTGTCTGAAACAGACAGACAGAGACATCCTGTATCCTGTAGGTGTGGACTCCTACGGACCTCTCAATGGGAGCAATAATGTCAAGGAGCTGCAATGTCATATCCATCAGAGCTGACTTTCTGTCAGGGCCAGACAAAGGTGTTGACACCTCAACACCACACTGTGAGTGAGGAGGCCATTCAAATGTCAGTTACCTGACACGTAGCCATGCTCTTATAGATGGGTGGTAACCGGTGATTGTCAGTTGGTAACTGAGGAAAAAGGCCACTGCATATATAATGCTCAAGAGGAGCAATCCACGGAGATTTAATGAATGAATATGTTTTCATCCTCTGAGGCAAGTATTCAGCTGGTACAATCACACCTGTCAACTCTGGCAAATCAGCACTTATGGAAATGAGGCGGCTATCGCTAAAGCGCCCCGGTCATCAAGAGACACATTCAGATTGCTCAGTCAGGTGTGAGACTGTCAAACCTCACTGCTGTTTGCACTATCTAATAAAAGTTATACTTCAGCTACACTGCTGAGAGAATTTAAGTACAAACTTCACACCTTACCTGCAAAGTTTCACACAACTCCCACAAATCCTCTTTGCATTATCAAAAAAAAAAAAAAAACCAACAACAACACTGAATCTCATCACCATAAATCCAACAGGGGGGCTGTAAAGAATCTGCAATTATTTAGTTGTTAACAGTTTAAAGAAAATTAAGATTAGATCCACCAAATGGCTGGTTAAAACGGAGAAAGCACATCATCATGCTGAGAAAGAGAGCAAGCGAAGGAGACATAGAGAAAATGGGAAAAAAAAATGAAAAGGGGGTTTGTTTTTCCATCAGTAGGGGTTTGGTATCTGGGAACATCTCTGGAACCTTTCAATTACCTAAAGACAAATAAACTGAGTTGTTCTGGGCAAACTGGCAGGAACACCAGAGAGCACAGACAAGATGACCTCTGATACTCACTTATCTTTAACAACAGAAAAGGACAGTTTATACAGTACAACTCTTAGCTCAAGGAACTTAAAGGATTTGCTCGGCAGGTTAAATTTAGAGTAATTAGTGTTTCTTTACTTGGCTAGCCTCCCTCACAAGCTGACGCTAAAATCCTTCTAAGCAGACAAAGATGCAGCTCCGCCTTTGATTAATTCAGATTCCTTGTCCTGGCTACCACTGATAACTCGCTTCTGACGTCTTTCCATGTAAAAAAAAATGATTTTGCAGTAATGGACTTAGTGATAAACCAGTGATTGGATGATACTGTGAAGCATATTATTTCACCAAAAGCACTGAATTGAAAATTTCAAAGCGCAGCACTGCAGTGTAAGGAAACACAAAATTGATGTTTCCTCTCTACGTTTGTATTGACTTCAGTACCAGCCAGAAAACGGTCCAGTATGGGCTTCCAAACGTCTTTGTTTGTAACATCTATTGTTGTCTCCACATCAGGGTTCAGAGGGTGGGGTGAAATAAACCACTGAACCCAATGCTGAAACAATTTACTTCTGTCTGACAGTCTGAAAGAATGACATATCACTTGAAAGTATCAGTCCCCTCTACAGAGATAAGCCGGACAACAGCACTATTATAAAACTGACCCACAACCTACCTGATGTCACATAACATGGAGAAAGTGACATCCCAATAAAGATTTTAGACATCAATCAAAGTCATGTGTTCAACCCAATCACCAGAAAAAATGTTGGCATTGTACATTTCTGCAAAGCACAAATGCGTTACATGTGCACGTTATTATGTGGCTGATATGTTTACACTTTACATTTCAACAATGCTGATGTTATTGTGTGGTTTGGTTTAGGCACAAAAACCACCTGTTTATGGTTAGGAAAGAAGTTTTGGGGACACAAACCCTGCTGGAAAAACAACAATGTCTAAATATAAAAGACAACCACATTTTGTGAAATTATCCTGGCAGGAAACGCTGTGATGTCTCATTAAAAAAAAAAAAAAAAAAAAATCATGGCTATCCCTGCTGGAAATACAGCAATGGGTTGCTATAAAACACCCACGTATGGAGCCTAAAAACCCGCTAGAAACACAGCAGTGACTTACTAATCACAGCTGTTTTTGCGTGTCTCGTTGTGTTTGCTCATCTTGAAAAGTGGCATCTCTCCTAGTAACATGCCATCCACCATCTCCTCCACATCCCGATGACAATCACCTCATAAACGAAGTCATTTTAGAAATGTTGATATGTGTGAAACATGTAAATGTCAAGTATTTATGATGTGCAGAAACGTACTATGCAAACACGCTCTTATTTTCTTCTGGCAACTGGGCTAATAACCAGGAATTAGTAGCTTGATATTATGTACACAAAATGCAGTGCGGAATTTCCAATCAAGTTTGAAGACTAGAATATTTTGTGTTGACTTGCTTCATGCGTGCGAATAACGTCATTTGAATGTCATTTGCACGTGAAATCTCTGAAATGATGAATGAACATCCGCCAGTACTTCCATGGCATCGTACATCCCCAGAGGATCTGAATGCTGATCGGCTATCGCGGCATGAAGGTGAGATTTTCTAACTCCTGTGAATAAACGTATGATGCAAACTTGCGCTACTCACTTCATTCACGCCTCTTAATTTGTGTACTGCATGTCATTCGTGCTGCCCAGTGGGAATTTGTGTCTGATTGGGTCTTTACATTGACTGTAATTCACTCGTGCAAATAGTTTTATTCACGCCCAGTGTGAACACAACATAAGACAAATAGATATGGAGGAAACATAATTGTAAATCAAGTTTCCTGCAATGTTGAATCCCAGTCCCTCAGGCCATCATGAGATTAGAATCATTGCTGTCACTACAGCACTTCTCTCATCAGGACCTGTCCATCCTCCTACACTGGTCTGCTGCCTTTAAAACTGCCAACCACCACTGGCCTGGAGTTCAATGAGCCTGCTGAGTCTTCTACCTACACAGGAGGAGGACAGACTACCTAAATATTCCAAAAGTTGTTTAGTATTATGGTACATATACCTCTCCTAATTGTATCCCTTGTGAGGTTCCTCAGGCCTCCGTTCTGGGCTCCATCGTATTTTACCTTCACATGAAACTCATTGGCTGTGTCATCTCTCCTAAAAAACTTCTCCCACTGCTCTACCAGCAACACTAAATCCTCCATTTTCTGACACTCAGGCTTAGGCTTTGGCTTGTCTAGCTGACATCCTTCTGACATACCTGGCCTCCACCTCAAGCTCAACTTTAACAAGACCGTACTGCACCTTTTCACTGCCAAATACAATGCAGTCACTGTTGACATCACAGTGACTCCAAACCAAACTACCACAAATCATGGAGACTCAACAAACAACTTTTGTGGTGCTTTCTGTGACTTCCACTGACACACAGGGACACTGCCTGCCCAGGTCTTGTTATTTGTCTTCCATCTAATAGTGCAGCTACCTTCATTCTAGGCTCTTGAAGTAATTTCTTCAGCTCCAACAGTGCCTCCAAGGCAATTCCTGTCTTTCATCGTAAAATAAAATGAATGTCTTCAAGAAATATGTTATCCTTCCCCCACTTGAATCATGTTCTTCAATATATTATTTCTCTGGTTCCTCATATTCTTTGATTTACTTCAACCTGCAAAGTTTCTTCATGTATTCATATCTTCTTTATTGGCTCTTTTTTATTTAGTTGTGTCTCCTCTGTGATTTTTGAACATTAACATGTTCAAAACATTTATTCTGATGTTTTAAAATGAGATTATTTACCCCTTGCAGTTGCTTTAGGACTCTCTTGATGAGGATACTTTCCCAAAGTAGTTGATTTTAAAATGGCCATTTTAGCAATTAATTTCTGGCAACAGTTGCAGTGGGCTGTAAATAACAACTTCAATAAATTTCAAGATTTATGCATTTTCAGGTAATTTTTTTTACCAGAAGAAAGACTCCTTTCAGAATGCCTGCAAAGCTCATCAATTATTAACGAATTAACTGCGGCAAATTGAACAAACAAATGCAGATATATTTAGACTGTCATGAAGGAAACTGGCAGTTCTTATGTGTGCCTCCAGAATAAAAAAGGAAGAAGGTATTTTTGCTCTCTGTAGCATATGGCCACGATGACATCACTGCTGTATCATCCATGACAATTATAATTTCTGGACATCTCATCGTCTTTATCCTGAAACAGTCTTGGCACCGTGTGACTCTCCTGCTAACACTGCCCAAGTACACAAACACAATCTTGCTCCAGTTTTTCATTTTCCCTCCACTTTGTTCTTTTTTTAGCTCACTATTTTTAGTTCCCATCATTTCAGGTCAATAACAACGATTACTCCTCGCAGGCTTTTCTCCTAACTTTCTGAAACTTTTAGGCCTTTCTGTATATCCTAATATTATCAGATAATGATGCTCCTCTTGCTGATGGCAATACAACAGCTGCTCCCCTCCAGTTTTATGAACCTAAAACAACATAAAACAGTAAGATTGCTTAATCAAGATATTAAGTAGAACTCTTCTTTAAATATTTTATTTTGAAGTTTTTAGGAAAACTTTGCCTTTATACTTTTATAAACTAACCATTCAAGATACAAACAGTGCTGCAAGTGCAGAAAGACGGTGAACCAGTGTTCCATGTGATAGGACACAGGCTGATATGAGACTATACGCGGGCTGATAATGATTAATGCTGCAAAGCATGTGATAAAACGTAAAGGTGTGTGTGATAATTTGAACAAGGCCTTGTGCAAACATGATATCTGTGGGATCAAATAAAATAACGTGTTATTGTGCCCACAAGGGAGAAAAAAATTCTAATTTCAGCTATAAATAATGGAAGTCTGTTATAATTATCAGTGATGTAGATCTGACACAAACAGATGTGCGTATGTACTTTCATACACAATGCTGTTAACTACTAAGACCGCATATTATTTCCTCCTTGGTGTCTTCTTCACACATGCACATAAATATATACATGCTGTGAATCTCTTTAACACAATCATAATATTCCAGGCCTTGTGTGATAATGTGTGAAATCAGATTTTTGAGCAAAAACAAAAGCAGGCATTACAATTATTATTTACACCAGCAGCTGTTAAAACCTATGTTTTGAAAATTCAGAACCGTTTGGAACAGACTGAAGGTCCTTTCACATCTGTCACTTAAACAACTGTAAAAGCTGCACAAGGATCCGTCCTCTCATCTTAAAAAAATGCACAAAAGTAAATATTAAATATTCATAATTGCACCATACTGTGCCCCCTTTCCCTCACAGAGGGAGGTGAGCTTAGGCTGTTCCCCTGAGAACCTAAAGTGATATTTTGAAGTTAGTCCAAACGGAGAAAAAGAGGCAGAAAATGATGTGTTTAATGTTGTTAAATGTCTGATTTTTGTTGACATTTCCCTGCACCTACCTAAAATGTTTTAGAAATAGCCCAAATTACTTTATAATACCAAGGAAACAAAGGGCAGAGCAAACTGTGTACGTGGTCAATCTCAGACTAAATGAGCTGTGAAATAGAAACATGACAAAAGTTTCTGACATTTCTTTCATGGTGCAAAAACACAAAGAGCGGGGGGCAAACTGAGAATATTGAGCAGGAAAAGAATAATATTTTCAGCATGTTTTCAATGCATAATGATGTAGTTTTATTTTATGATTCACTGACTATGCAATTACAAGTACTTTGCAGTAAGATAAATATATTTAAAATATTTTATTGTAAGTACTTTCAGATCAATTTACTTAAATGGCTCAAACCTGAATACTGCAAACAAATAAGTAGACACATAAATACCATCAGTTAGCATGGAAGAAACAGCTAATTTTATTTATTTTTGGCATTGCAGAATTTTCTTTTTTTTAACTATTGTGTAATTGAGATTTAGTTTGTGAGGGTCATTTATAAAGGCTTTAAGGATATTTTAGTGACGTTTGCATTAGTGACACTGTGATATTATTGTGTACTTTGGTGTTTTAAAGAGTTCACATTCACCAAAAGTCACACAATAATATAAACAAACTCCCGTATTCAGCAAGGTAAAAAAATTCTGTTTTCATTAATGAGGCCTGGCTTTAAAAAGAGCATGGATAAGTTTCACTTTTTGTTAAGTTCCCTGTCGGAAAGGACTGTCTGTTTGGGAAGCACTGGGCATATGACTGGATAAATGAGGCTTGGATTTTACCGCATGAGTTGTAATTTTGTAAACGGATATTTTGATTCCTATGACTTCAGTGTATCAAATGTCCTCTCCATTTTGGATTCTCTATTCACTGTGAAGGCATGTAAAAAAATCTTTATGATATACATGATCATTTGGGGTTCAGAGTATATTTGTAAAATGGTAAGAGCTGCTGATACCCAGGCTTAAAACACAAAACTCCCAAGTCACTGCTGGCTTCTGCTCTGGTTTTATCTTTTAAACCTAAAGCAATTGAAAATGAAATTTAAGTAATATAAGAAGTACCTCCATGCCGGTAACAATCTGTTATTGAATTCAGCTACATTATGCCAGCAGCTGTCAATTTGATTTAACCGTTAATTGATAGGGAAATATTTCCCCTCTAAGAGTATCAACTTGAAAAAAGTCAACCTCAGAGAAATCAATTACACACAGTTAATGCCTGTTGTTTGCCTTTCTCCTTCCTCACTCTTCTTTACTTAGACTACACCCTGCAGGATAGGTCAATTTTAACAGATTGACACACAGTGAAATATCCAGAGTTAGCCAGTAGCTGAGTAAGGTTCATTTTGGTTTTGCTCAATTAACTGGAGGTCTATATGAAGGTGAGCATTAACCATTACTGACAGTGGTCATTTTGTTTGGTTTTACAGAAAGTATAGCTACTCATTATTGTTTAATATGACTTTCGCATGTATTTCAGGAAGAACAGAAGTCATCAGAACTTGTGGTTCTCCAGCACTGAGCAGACAAATAGGCTACCTGTTGAAAGACAAACACTGACTGTCTGCACAGACATTTATAGGGCTTTTGTCCCGGAAGAAGGACAACTGGAGGCCATGATCAAATATCTTTCCTGTTTTAATGGGATGTTGTAACGTCCTACATCAGCACACTTCCACTTAGACCCATCAGCACACTTCCACTTAGACCCGCCTGTTAGTCTCACTTGGCTGCTCTTTTCTCCCCTAGGAAAAACTCTGTAAAAGACAAGACATTTATTTTGTGGGATACACGTGTGGGTGTGCATCCATGCATGCCAAAGGCACACACATGCACACGAATGTGGACAGGCATTCATACGAGGAGAAACTTACTATCCTGCAGCTCATTTCTGTCTGTCACTGAAAGCTGACATTTTTTGGTGTGTAAAGCCAGATTCTGGTGAAAAATATTTGATTGCACACACGTATGCTGTGCAGTAGGGAGTAACAGGTAGATATGGGTTAAAATATCAGGTACGCTTTGCCAGCCAGATGGTTAGGATTTGTTAGACTGACCACATTTTGTCACAACGTTCACTGCATCTCCGCCAATAAAAATACACACAAACAGCTTACAGTGTTTAGCTTGTGTTTTCCGACTCTTGGTTAGCTGCAAGTTACTGCCCTGAGATAAGGGAGACCTCAGGAGACTATACGAAAAAAGAACCTCACAAACAAATAACCTCAAACATTTCAGTCTTTTTCTGTATCCGTGGCACAAAATGTTCAATGCAGTGTTGTCTTGAGCATGCATTGTAAATGCAGAGGAAAATCCCGCCTCTGAGTTGTATTGATTCCAGTGCTCCGGTCCACAGTGTGTAGTCATCGCTGTGTGTTTGTGTGGAAATGTGATTGTTTATATTGTTGTGAGTATGTGTGTGTGCCCTCTGCATCGATCCCCCACTTTGTTCCAATTATCAGTAGGGGTATGGGGCCTAATGCTGCTATTCACACAAACGTTGGAGCAACAGAGGCAACATCTGAGAATGGAGGATTACTGTAGGAGAGTAGGAGGAAGTGAGAGGAGGAAGAGGCAGAAGATGCAGAGCTGAAGGATGGAAGGGAGAAAAGAACACGATATGATGCAATATAAAAATATGTATTTCAGGCTATTTTCATGCACCTTTTTTTAAACGTTGGAGGAGAGATCCCTAACCCTAACGTACTGTGTTAATGAGCGAAGACAAAACAGGACCATATTGTGTGTTTTCCCAAAGCATTCAACCATTTTGCAAAAAAATGCTTTGCAAATAGTTAAAAAAAAGCAAATTCTAGCAACCTATATGCGACACAGAGCAAAGACACAAATCCTTCTAGTCATTTGTAAATGTCTGATGAATTGAGTTTATTATCTTCAGGTCATTGGCTACAGCCACATGACATGACATTAATGAAAGGCTGGGTTATGATTGCATGATGATGGCATTTGCAATCGCAGTTAGAGACAGTGGCGTTTAGCAGTTCTTATTTTAAAACCCTGTGTTTTGAGGTTACAGTTATTAGCTGAGAGAGAATTTAGAGGAAGAGACTCTGCCTGTACTTCCCAAAGAGGAACACCAATTATTTATGATGTGACACAGCTGAGATTTTCTTACAGTCACTTCTATATTCATGCCACAAGACATTGGTTATTAATGCTTCTGTGCATGTACGCATGCTGACTGGCCTTTTCTCTGGGCTGCAAATGGACACCCACAGTGTGGATTAAAAGATTTAGTGCTGTTAATGATCGATTTTCTTATTCTCACTCTACACACACTCCTGTCTGTATGTTTGTGAGTGTACACAAGTGCCATGCTGCTCCTCAGTAATCAATTGCAACCCATAAACCCTGGGTTGGAGGTCATCATTGCGGACATATAGAACAGCTATTGATTGCCTCTCCACTTATCTTAACAGTTTAGAACAACATGCACAGACTCAGTGAGAGTCTTAAACCGAATCATTATTACAGGCTATCACTTAGTGGCCAATATCAAGTATTGTGCAACCAATAAAGGAAGGCGTATAAGAGAATACGAAGGGAGGAAACAGAGAGAAACCTAATGCTGAGGGGAAATGAGATGCATTTGTGTCAATTTGTGAGTGTGTGTTTGTGTGTTTGCTAGTGTGGATGAAGATCTCTCTTGTGGTTTGAGCCGCATTGTTTGATTCCACAGATTCCACAGTAAGAGTCGCCGGGGGCTTGTTGCCAAGGTTCAGCCAATTGAATTAGGGATTTGCAGTTCCCTCCTCAGTCCAACCCTCCTGACCATTTCCTGTTTCTAGGGATCCCCGAGGACCCTTCCTCTCCATTCAGCTGTAGACTGTAATTGTATTTAGGATGCCTGTGCAGAGCCCAATGGAATACACCACGAGGAGAGAGAGACAAAGAAAGACAGAAAGAAGAGTTGGAAGGAGGACTAAACATGATGGTGTAAATAAAAAAAAGAAGAAAACGAATAAATAAAGGAGGAAATTCCAAAAGATGGATGTCTATAGAGGGTAGAGGGTGGGGGTGCAGAGATAGACAGACTATTCACCCATCCAAATGGAACACAAGGTCATTGTTCTCATTAGGTTTCCAAGCCTGAATAACCTAGGCTGGTTGGAGACAGTTTGGTGTAAGTACTGCAGTACCCATGCTATAAAGCAGGAATCTAATAGGCTATTATATCCAAAGACATTAGGGTGGTAGCAAAATGATTTTCCTTCACCCTCCACCCAATTTAGAAGCAGCCGTGGTATTATATCTCATAGTAACTATTATATTTCAAGTCTACAGCATTAAAAATAGCCCTGAGTGTGCCATTAGGACACATGCATTTTTAGACACATGTATTACATTACTATCAAACCAGCCATTTAAATATCAATAGACTGATTTATCCTAATTCATGGGCAACCTGTCTCCTGTCTGTCTGGAAGTTTGCATAATACCACTGTGTTAATAAATGCAAGTACAAATTCCTTCACAACATGGGCACAATTATCAATATAAATTTAAATGAGAATGCATTCCAAATATTAACATAACAGCAGGTGTAATACATGCTGGGCCCTCTGACAAAAAGAGTTCCTTTACATTGCTGGATACCGTTTAGTGAAATATCACCTCACCTGCCGAAGACCTTTTGCTTAGGACCCCCTGAAGGTCTTTCTCCCATAACCACCCACTGGTGGCACCTCTGAATACAGAAGCTGGACACAATATCATGAACACCTGTGCAATTTAAATGCAAGGCATGTCAATAAGACTTGAAGTACCTTTGTCATTGCATGGTATTGTACGGTGTTCATAGAGTTGCATAATAATGCCATTCAACACACCACAACCACAGTTCTATCTTATAACTGAGGCATAATAATCTTCTTTATGTTGCTTTTAGTCAAAGCAAAAATTAAAAAAAAAAGCTTACTATATCTCAGATAGTGAGTTCAATATTATATATATTATATTTGATTTAAAAAACCTTGTCATTCAAGTTCGGTTCACCAAAAGTGGTCACTGAAATAAGAAAATGAATAAAGCAGTCAAAAAGTATAAAGAAGACAGAGTATGGATGTAATGATCCATCGCTCTGGGTCAATGTATTGATTTAATATCAGAGATGCAATGTAAAAATATTGATCCATGTCATCTCCTCTAAGATGCTCCTGTATTTTAAAATTCCCATGGCACGTCTGTGTTACCGTCAAACAGTGCTAGTGACAGGTAGATAATGGCAAGCGGCCAATAACATGATGATGAGAGTATTTGCTCCCCTCTTGGGAATAATGTTGCATTCCATTTGCACGGCAAATCGAGCTCCCTGTCAGAAATTTCAACTGGAACACCCCCCGAAGCTGGATTTCCAACTTGGAAAGAACCTCACCAACCCCGACTCCAAATCTAATATGGCTGCTCCTTGCATCAACTGTAGTGAAAGCTGTAGTAATACACTGTATATTAGCACTTCCGACGTTTGTCTCATTAAAACAGTCGTACACACAGTCCAGTCCAACTGTTTTACTGTTAATATGTTAATACAATGTTTGTATGCACAAAACACTGCATAATGCATTTTTATCAACTAGTCTTGCCAACAATGGCTAACCTGGCTTGAACTGGTATTGCTAACAACATCAAGGTTTTCTGACTTGCTGCACTGTCATTTCCATGTCTGACCTTCAACCTCAGACGTAAATATAACGCAGCATAAATCAGCAGCATGGAGATATTTTGGATTTTGGAGAAAGACGGGTCAACAGATTCAGCCCACGCCACATGCAAACAAAGCCGTTACAAGATAAAGTACTTAGGAAACAAGACGAACCTGGCCGGACATCTCGCTTAGCTAATTTGCTCTGGCTACGGCGGTAATAGAATAGAATAGAAAGAACTTTATTTATTCCAAAGGGGAATTCAGATGTCCAGCAGCTCATAAAAGACAAAAACAAAATAAGCGAACAAATAGAGATTAAATTAAAATAAAATTGTCCATTACACAGTCCAGCCAGTTGTGGCTAATGTGACGTGTGTTAGTGTGTGTGTGAATGAATTCAGGACGTGTTAAACAGTCATATTGCCGTGGGGATGAAGAATCTCCTGAAACGCTCTGTTCCGCAACACAGTGAGAAGAGCCGACTGCTGTAGCTGCTCCTCTGTTGCTCTAGGAGGCTGTCTGCTATTGTCCATTACAGCTTTAACTGCTTTGTTTCAACTATGTTAGGCTGAAACAATGTGCCTGCAGGCTAAAAATTAAACTTTGCTGTTCTTTTGGGATGCAGTGATTTATAAAGAAGTAAGAAAACGTATAACTAATACATGCAATTTGTTAAGTGTTGAGTAGAGGAAAAGTCTGCTGGCTGGTTGACTAATTTATGCAAAGTAAAAGTGCCTATACTAATAATAGTGACTAGCAAAGAACAATTGTTTTTTTGCTGTAAAACAAATTTGTCAAATGTTCTTGTTGTTAGGCCATATTTGTGTGTTAGTGGAGTCAATTTAAAGTTTAAACTTTTTAATTTGAAACTTAACCTTTACTGCACTTTACCAGATACAATTATTTACCGTTACATGTGTGCTGTTGTCTTTTTTTTAATGGGCAAAAGCAAAAAAGAAAAGGGTGGCAGATTTATTCTGTAACTGATTGTGTTAAATGAGCATATAATATCAGCCAATAGCATTGATTTGCTCATTGTGGCAATCAACAGGCACATAATTTGAAATTGGCTGGTCAAGAGGTGATTGACACTGCTCTCCCTCAGAACGTTAACCTGACCTTCACCCAATCAGCAAATACGAAAACCTTTAAACCAAAGATGTTTTAGTTTATCTAAAGTGTGCCAATGCATGATTAGAATAGTAGTTTCCTGGGTCTCGGACAATTCCTGATTGATCCTTATCTGGGCAGGGTTATACTAATAACTAATACTGAGAGAGTCAAGGAATGAATTTATATACCTTCGTAGACTGCTCAGGCAAATTTGACACTTACAAAATGTCTTTTCAAAAGTAGAAAAAAACATGTGAAAGCAACTGCCACTCAGTTCGAGCATCAATAATCATGTTCCCTATGTTGTTGTACATCAGATAATTCTGAACGCTTAGCAACTTAATGCTGCTGTCTGCTCTTGTTTGAGTGACATATCTGCCAGACAATGAGGCTGAGTGCATTTGGAATGAAGCACATTGTTCAGCACTGACTCAGACTGTCACCTTCCAGCTACAGCTGGAGAGGAGATCCAGCTTTGACAGGCAAAAAGAGACAGAAGTTCACACTTGCAGAAAATGATTTATTCAAAACTTAGTGTGTACGTAGCTTCCAACACAATGATGCATTGTATCACTATCACACATTTTATCAAACACTTTTGTTCTCACCATGGAATCTGCGACTCTCCGATAATTGCAGCTGTGTTTCTGTACATGGTCCCATTTCTGTGAATGTGGATGTGTATGTGTGTGTGTGTGTGTGTGTGTGTGTCCCTCTATGGTTTCACCCCCTGGCCTACATCCAATGGGACCATAAAGCTATCTTTGGTGGTGCCCAACAGTTTTGTCTGACATGTGTTGGTCAGGGTCTGTCCTTCTGTTGCACCGCTTGGATCAAAGGGGGACGCTACTCCACCCATCTGTGTCACATTTAATTTATCGCAGACACGACAGGCCTTGCTTGCCTTGATGGCGAGGGCGTGACACAGATACACATGTCTGCCCGCAAGCGAACACACACAGACACTGCGGGAAGAGAGGAGACGCACATTGTGGCAGGAGATGATAGAAAGCTGATTCAGGTAAATTGATGATTAGCAAAGAGAAGAATCAAGCATCTTCATAGAGCGACAACAATCAAAGGTGAAGGCATATGGCGTGAGTGCCCTTCCACTCCTTCCTCCATTGCTCTAATTCTTTCTCTCTCCACTAAAGATGAGAGCCCTCCTTGGTCTTGCTTTGATGACCAGGTGCTGGGCAGGTGGTGTGGAGTGACAGGAGGTAGCTCTGCATGTGTGTGCATGTGTGCGTGTGCATGTTTGTTTGTGTGGTTGTATGTATGTGTGTGTGTGGGTGCGATAGAGGAAAATCCATCCCCACAGTAATGAGAGAGGTGCCAACTGCTCTTCCATCTGGCATTGAGAAAACTTTCTCTTTCTCCCTTCCCTCATTCCTTTCTCACCCCCTACACTTCTCATCATCTGTTCATTTGCTTCTACTTCGGTATCATCCGTTTTGACATTTTCAGATGATGTAAACACTCAACTACCCACACGCACTTCATCCTAGCCCAGCACATTAGACCTGAGAAATTCAAGCTACACCTCCCACTGAATTTGAAATTGGTACACCGGCTACTTACAAACGAAGCCAATTGGCAAAAACATCTGGTTACGAAATATCTGTGGCTTAAATGTACTGTACTGTTGTTGTGCTAGGGAATTTGTTTTTCATGCCTGTGCTCTGAATATTCCTGAAGTAATTCAAGAAATAAACATGAATATCTACCGAGCTTTTTTTAGGAGCAACCGGTCTTACCCACATGAGCAAACTGAGGAAAAACTTTCTCTGGTGAGCTAAACTTACTTAATTGATAACCTTTAATTACATTTCCAGGAGAAATATCCAAATTAACATGACAATACAAGTTCAATGAGATACAGAGAACACCAATAGTTAATGGATTATCCTCACCAGCAGCTGAACCAAGACGGCGTCTTAGCAGTAAGAAGGCTTCCCCTTTTAGAACATCGACTCCCTGCAGCCCACTGAAGCAACCCATTTGACAAAGGCACTGCAGTGAAGCAAAGTATCGCTATGCATGCGGATGCACTGGGATTACAGTACATTTGTTGAAATCTTGCACAAACAAAACCAAGCAGGCTATAAAACTAAATGCACAAACTTTGTGCTAAAGCAGTATTGTTGGTTAGAATTTAGGATCCTGCCAGTTTACACAATACACAACCTATAGGGAGAGTAGAAGTCACTGGATACACACAGTTGACACAGTTTCATGTGTGAACGCCTGTGAACCACAACCAAACTTCTCCAGCAAAATGAAATGTGATGCTGCAGAAATATGGAATTAGTTTAGTTATGCCATATATTGGTAGGGTTGGGTTTCGTTTCTTGGCATTATGTACCATTACCCACGTACTTAACTTTTTCTGTAATAACAAAAAATTACATTTTTGAACAAGCTGCAGGGGTTATGTAGTAGACTGAAATGCAATTCTGCTCCTCTGCTCTTTTCCTACTCACACATAAAGCTAATATCTCTGACTGTCTGCTTGAATGTGTGCATGTGTGTATGTCTGTCTGCTCCTCGAACAGTGATACTAGGCAATTACTAAAATAATACAGAGAAGAAAATAGACCAGACGGCCAACCTATAGCAGCAGATTGGCACTGCAGCGATAGTTTTGGCTCACTGGGAAGATGACGGCTTCCCAGCTTCAAGGCGCTTCGGCCTCCTGTCTGAAGTTGAGCTCAGTGGTTCCGCAGAGCTATGTTGCCGGCCTCGGAGCCCCATGGCTGGCTTCCAGGCTTCAGGCCGCTTTGCAGTACTTTCACATGTTGTCTAGCCCAGGCAATCTCACCCAGAGGCACTTTCAGGTTCCAAATTTGGCACAGATGGATGTAACGTGAATAGGTGCAACCGGTGGACTCTAATGATGTCTGCGTTGTGTTGACATGAAGAGATCCGACCGCTGATATCTTTGGAGGTGATCTGAGTTTATTCCTAATAACACTGACAGCAAGAGGTAAGAACAAAATCCTCTTTCAATTACAACCATATTAACTCGAGCTCCTCTCCCATGGAGTACAACAGCAAAAAGGGTGGCCATGTTACATTTAGTTCAGTATGATAAAACACAGTAAACACACCTGACAGCAAGAGGTAAAAACAAAATCCTCCGTCAATTACAACCATATTAACTCGAGCCCCTACACAAATGAAGTGATGCAGGAATATATTAGCATGAAATGAACTTATAAAAATAGCTTAACAGCGCTAAAACATGAAATATTTGTGACTTTGGAAACAAGTTATCTTTTCAGAAAAACTTTGTCTGGAAAGTCACGTAAACAGTATATTACAGGAAACTGTCAGTTTATGCAGTCATGAATGGCTTAATCATATTCTAAGACTGGCTCAGCTGTTTGACAGGTGAGACACACATAATATGACTAGCTGAAAATATAATAATCATATTCCACTTAACCCAAACCTTTCCGCATTGTGTATATTAAGTAACAGCAATTGAAATGTGTGCTTGAATACGCTGTCCTTGTGCACATAACCCAGCGCTGTGTGTTGGTCATAAACCAGGGACCGCAATGTATCATCAGAAAGTGGCTCAAAAGACTGAGGTCCTTCATCGTCAGTGCTGAATACATACAATTCAATCAGACACTATTTACTCAACACATACCCGCGCTCTGGCTGTATCTCTCTCTGTCTCATACACACACACACGCACGCAAGGAGGAGAGACAGGCAGACAGACATGCTTGCATACAACACACATTAATTGACTTTCCAGTTTCTTCCCAGGCATTTTGAGTGACAGGGGCCGCCAGGGGAGATGGGTAATGATGAGGCAGCTGGCAAATGGGCTGATGGGTAATGAGGGACCCGGTGCTGGCAGCCGATGGTTAGATGCTGAATTAAACAGCGTCTACTGTGTGCTAACCATGCTATATACACTCAATATGCTATCCTGTAAATGTGACAATGTCAATATAGTGAAACCTGGAACATCAAACTTCATCTGTCACTTGTCATATTGTTGAATTATATGAATGGTTAATCAGGATCCCTCTGTTCAAACTGTTTTTTTTTTCACGCTGCTTGTGTCTTTGCAGCATGTACTGCTAGGGTAATGCCATACACTTCATATTCAAAGCTAGATCTGTACAATAAGCTCCAACACTTGTGACTGTGTGAGTGACTTAGAAACAGCTGCGGGAATGTAAATTGTACTCAGAGAGCACATGTAGCAGTTACCTGGTTTTTCCGCAAATCCCCACAAGTTAATCCTACAAATAAATATAATCTGAGTTTTAAAAGCCAGAATTTCCATAATTGGTGTTCAGTGCCATTTCTGTTTGCTCAACATTATGTAGACTATGTCGGCTCCACTGCTGCAGTTTGAAAGCAGCACTTGTTCAGCACAGTCGTACATGAACACATGCACACAACTTCTCATTCTGACAAATCCAACATGACCCTCCGTTTCGCCATCTGTTCAATATCAACAACTAACCATTATTTTTAACTGTTTTTGTGCTCCTGGATGCCATAATTCTCAGAGTGGCTCTAAGAAAACTAATTTTATTCTTGGTTTGAACAATAAGACGGTGCTGGATTTGTTCAAAGAAAAATTTAATATCTATACAACTGTGCTACATTAAGAGCACACTGTTACATGTACACCTTCAGTGGTGCGACAGGTTTTTTGCAGGCGTAGCAGGATGGCCCTACACAAAGCCTTTTAAGCTTAAACATCTCCCTTGGGTATGGGATATTCTCTTTTAGCTGACTGGACTGCTACTGTAGATGTTCAGTATCCTCCACGGGGCACTCAGATACAGAGAAGTCAAGTACAGCGAACATTACCATTTGGCAGTGTGTGCACCGGGATTTTCGGAGCGCGACACATACACCACATATGAGCAGACAGTGGATATTAACATTATTGACTGTGGGCCTATCCTCTACACTATGACAAACAGCTCTCTGTGACTCACTCTGTATGTGTGCGCATGCATGTATGTGTGCACTCAAACAAATCTGACACCGGAGAATCTCGCCTAAGCTCGTTCTGTTGATCTAGGGTCAGCACAAAAACTTACACTAGAACATAAAAATGTTTTTGTATTATTCATTGTTATTACGGAGTTTTTTTTATTTATATAGCACAGGCGTTAAGTTATCCAGACTCCCTTGTAGATTTAATGATTTTGAATCCGTGCCTACAATGGTGGGCTAAGTGCAGGTGGGTCCGGAGCAGAACGAAAATTTACTGCCTAGCTCTTCACACGCTGGTCCCATCCAACACTAAAGCAAGCCAGTTAAACTGGCAGCACAGGACTAATATTAGACCTTTTCATTGGAGTGAATTTTATTGTGGTGGGTGGTTGGATCTTATGAGGTACCACAAGGTGTATTTCTCCAGGCCTTGGGTAGTTAAAGAGATAAAGGGGGTGGCGGCTGTTCTTGCCTTAGGTGCTTAGAGACAGTGGCAGACATTGTCCATTTGGGATGCCATTAGAATGATGTAGTATCGAGCTTTCTGCTGACAATAGCAGGGACCTTATATGTTCTCTGTTTATTATTGGCCATTACAGATATTTACTGCAGCCACCATCAGTGGCTTGACCCCTGAAAGCTTCCCACTAACCTCTAACTCCTAACTAACTAGGGCCCCGTCTCCGCAGAACACCTCTTTTTAAGATACCACTGTTAAACAGATGCCCGACTCGCTGCTGCTCGGGGGTTCTGCTTTTCCTTTTAGTCTAGTCACACAGCACTCGGAGAATGACACTTTCTGCTTAAAGGTCTACAGTTTTAATTGCTTGTGCTTGACACTCTGAGCATACTCACAGGCTTAGTTTTCAGCACTATCAAACATTCAGCAGCGATTTGTTTCCCTGCTCATTTTCATGCCTGTGGGTTCAACCTATTGGCACTCGCACACGGCTTAAATAGCTTAAATAGGCTGGATATAATGAGCAAACAGATTTGTGTTTATTTATATTCAGAACTATCGGGTTAAAAGGAATACAGTCCTAATTCTCCGTTACGTGTTAGCAAATAAAAGCTGTCACATTTCGGTGTATTTAATTAAAATATGATGTCATGTTTGTGCATTGCTCCTCAAACACAAGATGGTGCATGTCAGGGGATTTACTGTAATACACTTAAACAACATGAAGTTCATCATTATCAAAGGAAAATCTGCTATATATCTCTCATCTCAAGTTCACATCCTTTAAATTTACATTTCCTGATTTTCATGTATCTGTGACCCAGGGGTTCCAACACATTTATTTAAGTGTGGCGGCCTTCCACAATATCAGCATTTGCTGTCATGTATTGATTTTATATTTTTGAAGGCTGTTCATTATGAGTGGTGTTGCAATATATATATATATATACATATATATATATATATATCATTTAGTTATTCAGAGCACCACACTGTCTGAGCGCGGAGCATACTCTGGGCAGACAGAGCAGCAGAACATTAGGGTTTGGTGAAAATAAAACTTAAACCATTCAAGAATTCATATAGACTTAGAAATTAAATGCTCTATTTCTTAGAACACCACTCTCATTTTAGTGTTGTCCAGTGTTTTCCAACCTACTTCCCATGCAAATCCTGCACCTTGCTGTCTGCTGTTGGGTCTAAATGTTTGCTTTCACTTGCTTCTGCAGCAGCTGCTCCTAATCTAATCCATCAATCTGATCTGATTTGATCAGCTCTGATCGGTCTGACCACAAATTGATCGCATGATCAAGAGACACTCTGCTAATTCACCAGCTCAGGAAAGTTTAACTCAACATACACACCGCTCTGGGGAAAAGTTAGGCGAGTCCCTGCTACACTGTAAAGCTTGGTCCATCCAAGGTTCTGTCCATAACAGGGTCAACAGCCAATGCCAAAGTTTGGCAGCTCATTATTCTGCTGCTGAAATAAGATCTTGTGTTGAATGTCAGTATTGTGCCAGTCAGTAATGTGCTGCCTGGCACTGGAGAATGATATCATGACTGTATAGAAATCCAGCTGAGAGGAAATGTGGGTTTAACGACTAAAGAGATGTAACTTTTAAAAGTAAATTAGTAAAAATAGATGCAGTATTTCTAGGGCGGTTGCCAGCTACCTATGATATCCATTTAAATTCCTCTGGTGATTCTTACCATTGTAAATGTGGTAAAAAAAAAAAAAAAGTTAGAATTGCAAAGATTGATTGATCCCTATCACTTTATCTCAGCATAATAAAAACCGTATAGGAAAAGACATATTCAGTCACTGAACAGAATGAGGCTGAGAGTGATAGGGAAGATATCTACATATAAATGTCACAATGGATGCCAAAAACTTGGGATAGAAAGTGAAATGGGACTTCTCCATCACAAATCCAATTTCTTTGATATTCAGCGAGAAAAATATAATTTTGGCCTCAATTTTCACTTCTGAGGACTGAATGTAATATTAGCAGCATCGCTAATGTCTAGTTACCTGCCAGGCAGAAATGCTTTGATCAAGTACAGGGGCAAACGGATGTGTTCAAGGGGAGTGGAACCAAGTCAGATAACAGACTTTTGTCAGAGGACAGGAAATTGTGCGCTTACCTGTTGATGGAACAACAGCAGTCGGGTAACAGTCAGGCCAGCAGGGAGAGGAAATGAAAGATAAAAAAGGGAAGAAATGAAGATTATTGCTCAGAAAACATGCCAAGAGTAATGAAATTGTATGTTTTGCAAATATAAAAGACCACTGCAACAGGGCAACAATGTTTATAATAATTTTTTCATTTTTCTTATGAAGCTGTTGTTACAGAGGTTATCTTTGCTTTCACCTGGCAATGCTACGTTAGGATGTGTGTTTGTGTATTTGTGTGTGTTTCTTGGCTCTGCATCGGATTAGTCATGACGGTAACAACGGATATACCTATGCCTGCACTCAGTGAGAGACCTGGCTCTTTAGGGGCAAACCTAATGCGTGTATATGTGTGTGCACAAAAGTATACAGTATGGAAATCCTTCCCGTCTCTCATTAGAGCGACATTAAGTGAAGCTCAGGATTGGAGCCCGGTGAGAAGAGGAGGAAGAGAAAAGCACACATTATTCTTCCCAGGGCACCGAGGGGGAAAAGCTTAAATGCTGGGACACCAAACTGCAGTGACACCCCTTGATTGGTGCTTTCACCGACTGGAGTGTGTCGTAAGCCGGCAACAGCTGTTGTGTTTAAGTCCATTAGTTTTTGGGGAATATTACATTTTAAATGAATTATGTTGTGTAAATGACTCGCTGATCTCTGCCGGATTCAAGAGGAGAGGGAAGATAATCCACTCCGCCTCTCCCTTTCTTCGCTCTCTCTCCCTTTGTTTACACTAAGCTGTGCCCCCGGAGGAAGGATAAGAGGGTTTAGTGAGGGGTTGCTGTGTGTGATGTCACATACACACGCATGGGCCTGGATACGCACACACACATTCATTGAAGAGAATGAATGATTACGTTAGTATAATTAAAAAATAAAGGAAACAAATGAGTTTTCTGTAAATGTGGCTTTGCAGGCATTTTCACCACAGGTGAAGCCAATTAACAAATGTTTACATCTTGTTAACAACAAAAAAATCCTTTAATAAGTAATTCTATCTGTGCTGATTACTCTGCAGGATGGCCACCAACAACCCTCTTGGCAGTGCACCTCAACTCTATTTCCTCTGGTGAGATAATGTCATTTTGGCTGTGTGTGGCTTTTAAACCATCATTAGTGTCGAGGTGTAAGGTGGTGTGTTTGTGTGTTTGGAGAGCAGCATATGCAGGTGGCAGGTGCGGTCAGTCAATACAGCAGTTGTCATGACCAGCTGACAGGAAAGAGCCCCAATTGACAATCGACCAGGCTGGACTAATGAAATGACACCGGACATTACTTCCAAAACAACAAAAGCAAACAGGACCAGTGGACACAAAACTTTAGATTGGAACCTTCTCTGTCAGTGTGCTTTTACTGCCATATGTCTGTCTCTCTGAAGGCCTGCCTCGTCAGTGGGAAAGAAGACAAAAACCAGCTCTCATTAGGGACCCTCTGCAGGGCGAACCCCAGGGGCAGGGACGTGACTGAAGCACCCTTGGCTGAAACATGACTTTGAACCTGAGGCATGTTTAATAGCTGTCAAAACTTGTAAATCAACATTCAACATCAAAAGCAGTCTGTTGGAGCAGGTCTTACTTCACCCCAGACCATAGTCTCCTGTTATAAGCCGAAGAAAAAGGACATTTGGGCTCACACACCCTTTTGTGGTGAACTAGAACATGGCTAATTTCCCATTGTTATTATTATTTTTTTCATTAGTGCCATATATTAGTGCTGAGCAAGTAAACTGATGTGCAACTTTTTTGTTTATTTTTCCATTTCAGTGACAACCATTATAAACTGAGGAAGTTAACTTCCAAGCAACTGCTGTAAGATTGCAACTTAGGCTGCAACAAACAATTATTTTTATTGCTGACTAATCTGTGGATTATACTCTTGATAATCAATTAGTAGTTTAGTCTATAAAATGGAAAAAGTGTTTCCCACAGCCCAAGATGAAGTCCTCAAATGTCTTGTTTTATCCACAACTTGAAGATACTCAGTGTGCTGTCACAGAGGAGTAAGGAAACTAAAAAAAAAATTCATTTTAGAGGCTGTAATCAGGGAATTTTGACCGATCAATCATTGTCAAATTAGTTGGCAAATAATTTCTTCGTTGACAACTAACTGATTAAGCAATTAGTCATTGTAGCTCCAGATGCAACAAACAACTCATTGATTAATCTTAAAATGTTTTTTAACTAATCAGTTGTTTAGTTTACAAAATATCAGAAAATTGTGCCAATAATGCCAATTCCAATTGTATAAATTTGAAGAGCTAGAATCAGTGAATGTTTGGCATTTGAATCTTTTTTTAAATTTTATTTCACTTTTAACAAAAGAATTAAAGGTCTACTGTGTCAGATTAATTGGCATTTATAATTAAAAACTTCTGTGTGCCAAGCGTGTAGGAGAACTACAACGGCCGAGGCAAAGACGTGAATGGCCCTGTCTTGAGCCTATGTTTAGTTTGTCCATTCTGGGCTACTGTAGTAACAACATGGTGGACTCTGTGGAGAAGGACCTGCTCTGTATGTAAATTTAAACTGCTCTTTCTTAGGTAGCAAAAATGCAACAATTCTTCATTTCAGGTGATTATTATCTTATGAAAACATACTGTAGTTATAGATAATATACACCATTTCTGCCAATAGATACCCCTAAATCCTACACACTGGACTTTAAAATAATTAATCAATTGCAAAAATTGCTCCATATTATTTTTCTGTAACTGATTCATTGATTAATTGAGAAAAAAACTAAAACATTAGCTGATGTTTTTACTCCCACTGGATTAAACAGCAGATTTTGTGCAGACAATTGGCTACATTTCAAATGTTCCATTTAGTTGCTATAAGGAAAACCTGAACCTAAAACTGCTGGTTTTAAAACTGCAATGTTTGTCTCAAATGGTGGTGGTGCCTGCAGCTCATTAATATTGAAAAGTGCTGGTACTTATGTTTTGAAATAGCGTACTAAAACTAAGTGAAAATATGGCATTCATTAAATAAGACTCCCATATTGATGTTTTCAAACATCTGTTGTGTTTGCTCATCAGGCCTAAAGTGGAAGTTTGGTATTGAGTGTAATCAATAGCTTTCTAATTAGAAATCAACCAGGGGACAGCTGTTAGTCACTTAAAAGGCTAATACAATATAACCACCAGATGCTTTACTGTGTGTGTGTGTGTGTTTGTCTGAGCATCTGTGTGCACATTGTGGGCATTGCAATTTCTCTGTTTTGTTTGTCGGTGTTGTTGTTTTGATTTTCCACAAGTAATTTTGCCAGTGTCTAAACTGCAGGTAGAACTTATCACCGGTAATAAACAGGCTGCACAATCCGGAGGCAAACGCTCTCGCAAGTTCATTGTTTTTGAAGTTTAGTTGTTGAGCAGGTGAGGGAATAAAAATGTCACAACTAAAGTAAATATTGCCCCAAATTGTTTTTCTGCTCACTTGCGCTGCGGGGTCAGTGCAGTCAGTTATGCAGGGACCACGAACTCATGAGCAGGACAGAAACTCTTTACATAATTACATGTGCTTTTTACTGGTGTGAATCACTGAGTCACTTCCAAGCAATAATTTGCAATAATACACGGAGCACGTTTGAACATGTTGCCACCAAAGATTAAGGGTGTACAAGTGTGGGACTGGGTCTAATTCACGTGGTTCCAAAGTTAGAGGTCAGAATCGGACTGCCTTTCCACACACAAGTAATAAACAATAACTTAAAATTTGGCTGATGATTTGTTGATATTCTTCAGGCATCAGTGTACCACAACAAAAAGAACTTGCCAGATTGCAGGATTGCCAGAAGTGTAACACAGAGGTAATGACAGCTAAGGAAATAAAAAACAAATTAAAAATCATCAAGTCCAGATGCCTCTGCTCAATGACATTAGCCATTTTATATAAATGTGTTTGCTTTCGCACAAACACAGATGCGCACAAATATACATAAACAGACACATGCAGCATTCACATTTTATCACCTATCTATGTTAATGTATTGTAGTTTACAAAACAGCCTAAAAACAAGAGGTATGTTGTGCAAGAGACATCTAGAGAACAAACAAAATACGAACTGGAACGGCAATTATTTGTGGTGGTCATGAAAGGCTGAAGCTGCATGCAAAGATCTTTATCTTGCATTTATTTATTCTATTTAATTGGATGGTAATCAGCCAGTTATAATGAATAACACAGTGGCAGGGCTGCATGTGTTTGCAACTGTAAGGAATGTAGCGTGGCAGCAGGAGCTGTACATTACATTATCTACACAAATCAGCCAATCAATCTTTACATAACAAGAGCACAGTGAGTCTTGAAGGCAATCTCTTACTAAGATGAAGACTGATTTCTTATATCTGGATAAAATGCTACTTCAGTGTGTGGGAGGCTGTATCGGTGGGCAAAATGTGTACCAACAAAGATTTCATGAGCACTTTTTCTTCTTGGACTTGAGTTTGGTGTACAGATGGCCTGCCTGTTGGAATTCTCATTCATACTTGCAGCTACTTTCAAGAGAGAAATCTGCCAATATGTAAGCCGAGCTAAAGAGAATCAATTAAATAGAAGATTTGTTGTTCTACATTTAGAATGTGGTGAGTCAAATGGCATATTATATATTCCAGTTTTCTCCAAAGGAAGTCTGTGTGGAATACCAAGTTTTGCAACACTCAAACTGACAAATACACACAGAAATTTCTAAGATCTTAAAGATGATGAAATCAGTTTAAATTCTGACAGCGCTCTCCTTTTGTTCAGCCTGCGGCTGTATCCGTTGATTCCCCTCAGTTAACTGCTCCTAATGGTTAATGGCTTGAATGAGTCCATTAATCCTCTGATTCATGTCCGTCTGTCTGGCAGCATCAAATCCAGCATCATTACCTCCCATTACAGCCAGTGCTGACATTAGTACCTGGTATACAGCAGCTATCTAATCACATTAAGAGTTTATGTAATTACAATCCTGAAAGACTTGACGTAATGGAGGCATAGGGAAACATGATTTTTCACTGATGAAGAATGCAGGCTGTAACTTTCAAAATTATTCATTCATTACACAGAAACACTGATAATTATAAACACATAAAGGTTGGTTCTTTGGGGTTTTACAGGACTTTTCATCTTGCTATATGCTGCTTGTCTTCCCACAAAATCTTTTAGACATGAGTAATAAATTAAAGCTTGGGAGGAATAATAAAATGCAACCAATTTTGCTACAGGCCATATTCTCAGTGAGCCTTGACCACTTATTAAAATGTTGCTTGTGTGAGAAAAAAACTGCAAAATAATATTTAACCGGCCAGCAGGTCAAATTGTTGTAATTTTTGAAAAGATTCTTAGTTACTGATTTCCATCTGTGAAAATGTTTAAATGTAGCTCTTTGGCTCGGGTTGTCCACTAGACACCTTCTCCTTTCTTTCTGATGTCATGCCCTGTTACAAATGCTAGTGTTTGTCTATGATACTTTTACTAAATAAATTACAAAAAGAAAAACACATTAATCTTAGATATTCATCTAATTGCACTTCTTACACATTTCCATTTGCTAGTAGTAGTATTGATATTGCTTTTCTTTGTTGAATGTTGAATTGTTAGACAAAATAATTTGAAGGGAAAAATGTAAGCGAATACATGTAACAGATTATTATTTAAGAAAAATAAAGTCTACTTTTATTTTAGGTGAATTTGGAACAGCTGATGCTGAGGCAAACAGCTGGTCTTACAGACAAGAAGAGATAAGCCCACTGTTGAAATGATTAGAGCTAACCCTAATGCTTCAAAGATTCAAAGCTTCAGTCAATGCCATGGTAATCGATAACACAATTAGTATTGATTGCTCTGTTTAGTTTAGTCCAACATTATTTATTATGCATCATATAAACAACAATATTATTTAGAGTTAACCTCAGACGAGGACATTTGAACTTATAGTTTTGTGACTCTGACTCTCACCTAATGTCACTCACTAGCAGTCCAACGCTACTGAAACTGGGATAGTTTGACCACATGTAATAGGCTTAAAGATACTCTAGCAAGATGTCAAAAATGATAAAAATAATATTAAAATCTACAAAGAGTTTACCAAAAAATATAACTTTTTTTCCAGCTATAATGGCTAATGTGCAGCCTGCATGCTAACAGAGGCTAACTGTCATGTTATTTGAGGTGCATCAACTGCTGTCCTTGTCTCTTATTTACCCCCGAAGCTTTGATTAATTACGGATATTTCAATGAAGCTTCAATGGTATTTGGAGCATGATAATTGATTATGTGAATTCCCTCTGTCTCCGCTGACCATGGCTGTCTCACAGCACGCTCCTGTTCATTGTGCGCTCTATATAAACTGCCAGTGCGACACATACAGACAACTAAATTCAAGGAAAATCATCAGCCTCCTCATTCCCAATCGGGGCCCTCCAAGGCTTCCTCCTTATACCTGGCTGTATTCAGTGCTCCCTGCGCATCCGGGCAGTTTATATAAAGTACACAATGAACAGGAGTACGCTGTGAGACAGTCGCAGTCAGTGGAGACAGAGGGAATTCTTCAAAGAGGCCCCCCAGATTAGCTGGCTAAGATGTTTACATCAAGGTTGGAGTGGTGTCACAGCTGGGTTGCTGTCATCTGAAATGGCTGGCAATTAAACAACCTGGCCACAGGCCTCAGGTATGGTTTGCCCTTGACCATGACCTCAGCTAATGCAAACTGTTTTTAGATTAGTCAAGTAACTTGTCAACCATTTTGATAATTGGTTATGGATTTATTTTCTGGTTTCCTGGTTTAACAAATGTGAGACTTCTGCCTCAGTATTTATAGCGAGGGTGTGACATCTTATTAGAAGGAAAACATCCAAGTCTTTGGAACAACAGTAAATGCTGGACATAAACAGCGTTTGTTTTGCCATTTGCTTTTGACAGCTTCTTTTACTTTGATCACTGAAGAACGATTTGTAAGGAATGGTACATGTGCACATGATCACACACACAGACATGCCTGTAGGCTGGCAGTAGTTACTACACTGTGGTGTCGATTTTTCCAGTACATGACCTTTATTTATCACAGCAGGTACGTAACAGTCAGGTGCACTTCCCTCTAAAGATAGAAGTGAACTGACATGCGCCTTCATACAGAAACCTACACATCCTCACACACATACGAACCTATTTACTTCTCCTCTTCCTTTCACATCCATTGTGTCTGCACAAAATCCTGACTGACAACTTAAAAATACCTCAGACGCAGAGAGACGGAATGTTTTACCATACCCATTTGCACCATACAAATGCCAATCAAAATAATGGAGGCATTTGATTTAAGGTTTGTTATAGGTGCTAGTTTCCTTTGTGATTCCAAGCTGAAAAGTAGTAATTAGTGTCTGTGGTGCTGTCGTGTTACACAGGAAGGGGTTGGCAAAATTACATATTTAGACGCAGCGGGGAACCCCACCGCATTACATTCTCTCCTTTTCTTGAACCTCTTTTTTTTGACTTTGTGGTAGTGTGCATGGAGCAGGTATATTCTCAGACCTGCAGCTGTTGATGGACCTACAGAAAATGCTTTGTTGCTTTGTTCAAAAGTATTTAATGGCAGTGAAAGGCCACAGTATAGTGTCTCACACTGATGCACAAAGTAGACAATAAATAGTATGCTATTAGTTAAAGTGCACACTTCAAAACACTTTATGTAAACATGAAAACAAATGCATACAGAGCAAAGAATTATGCAACATTTACTGTATATGTACCTGACCAAAAAATCTGTAGACAAACTGTATGCAGAAGCAAAGGTACAGTTAAGGGGAAAAACAGTCCCTTAGTTATCATTTACTTCATCATTTCTCATTTTTGTTTACTCCTTCATTATCAGGCCCAACAGTAAGGATGTGTACAGTCTATGGGGCAAAAGAAAAAATGTTGTCTCATCATCTACCTCCTGCAGCCACAAGCACATTTTATGAACATGAAATACATGACCACACAAGCGAGCAAGTAGTAGCGCCTTGTGTTTACAACATGAATAACAGCTCCCCCCTCCTTATTTCTTTTGCATGTGTGAAAGAGAGAAAGAGAGCTGTGTTGTGCTTTGCTGCTACTGCAGCCTCTCAGGCATGTGGTAGTGTTGATGTGACAATGGGTTTGAGATAGTGCGAGGCTGTGTGCAGCTTCTGTAGAGTGACTCAGCAAGGGCTTAATGAATGAACAAAGAAGAGACCAATACACATCTCAAGCTGAAAAGCCATTGCGACCCGCATTCACCTCTGTTCCTCGTGCGCGGTTCATGTTCGGATTGTTGAGTGTGAGAGACAAAAAGGGAAAAAGAAACAGGAAGATGGAGCGGCTCTGCCTGCAGTCCATTATCAGTTCCATTTCTTTCCCATCTTTCTTGTCTTTTAGTACCATTTCTTCCAACTGGATTCTCTGTGGGGATGTGCTTTCACCCATATCCTCACTCTGTTTCACCCTAACCATAGTGCTTTTTCCTCTCCATTTTCTGCATCCCCAACCCCTCTGGCTCTCTGCCCCCCCTACCTCAGACAAGACAAGCATCTCAGTGCCTTGTCTGTTCAATATTTCATCACTGGTGGGAGGATGTTTTATTTACCGTGCCTGGGACACCTGCAGTGACTCACTCACAACAGAGAGGCACCGAACAATACAGTAGCTGGGGAGCGGAGGTCAAGGGGTTACAGCTGGGAGATCCAAAGTAAGAAAAGACAACCGCTGGGATGCCAGAGGCGCTGTGTGTACAGTATGTGTGCATGTGTGTGTGTGCATGAGTCACAGTGGTCATACACAGGGGTCAAAGCAAAACAACATCGTAATTAGCGGAACTGGGAAGGCTTTTACAATCACATGGGAGTATGAGACTTGAAGGACAGATTTTTGATGTGTTGTGAGCTCAGAAATGCAACCCCACCTCCATCCAAGCTTCCAATAGTATCAATTCCCACTGTGCTGTTCCAGAATCTCCTGTCTAAAAACTAGGTAACCAGTGCCGAGGAATATCAGTTCATGTGGAGCTGTAGTGTCTGCTAGTTGGGAATTATCAGTTGAAGGGTACAGGGTCAGACAGACACAGACATTAAAAGTAATTGGCAGCATTTACAGTAAACGGCACCTTTCTAACAAAGGAAGAGCAACTTTATTATTACACCGTGAAATCACCATACTGTTACTATAGTAACAGCAGTGCAATGTGCACTAACTCGGAGGCTGTGGAAAGTGGCTGATTTGCACATCGCACGAACTGACACAGACACAAAGTTTATCAAAACAAAACATGAGGCAGCAAATCAAATGTGATAAATCACATTTTCATTGTTTGTTTGAAGGCTTAAACAGCATTTGCAGGGTCGAATAGGACTGGAGGAGCGAAAACCTTTTGTAACTCACTCCACAGATTACTTTAAAAAGGTAAAAAGAGGACAGAAAGCAGGTGGATGGAAGAAAATACACAGCAGAAGAGACTGAAAGAGAATGGATGACCCCACTGTCTTAAGGATTATCTGTACAAGTGGACTTTTACTCAGATTCAAATGTAAACAAGAATAAACCCATCATTAATAAGTGTGTTTACATAGAGATGAATGACCCGTTTATGCCTGAGTTTATGGAGTATCCTTGTGGAAAATCCTCAAGCACCCCTCTACCTGTCAGCATCTACCTGCACAGAAATTCCCCAGGCACTCCTACCTGCCTCCCTCTTCCTGAATGGGCAAAACCCAGAATCTATATCTAGCCACAGCTCACAGGTGGTATTCCTTTTTCCCCTGGAGAATAAAGAAGCATGTGGGCCAGCCTAATCCTTCCATCGAACTGTTCAAACTGAGGATATGAATTGTGAGTTTCCTTTGATTTAAATGCATTTAGTGCATCCTTAGAGGATAATTATTTATTAGTTGTGTTAAGTTTCATTTCCTGATTTCTAGGTTAAAGATATTGTGTTTGAAGTTAAATTACCTTTGTTCGATTGTTAATTATTACAAATCAGGAATCATGATGTCTAGTTCAGTATACTTTATTCTTTTCTTCTGTTGTTACAAAACCAGCTCAACAGCTTAAATCAGCTCAAACCTCCTTACATAAAAGAGTGAATTGGATCCTCCTTCTTGTGCTCGTCTGTCCCAACTGATGCACCACAGAGTTGATTAAATCTTTGAACAAGACTCTCTTAAACTACTTAATATATACGTTTGCGCATGTAAAACAGAAACCTGGGCATTGTAGCATGTATGCACCTTCTCCCGTTCATTGAGCAACGCTGACTACCTGCACAGGTGCAGCCTCAGGAGAAGGCGCAACAGAAACACAAACAATGGCGGCAGTGAAAGCATCTTATTTCTGGATTGTTGAAGTGTTTTGTCTTTTGATAATAAAGGAAGCTGTGTACCTTCATCCCCTGCTCCCCTGTCCTACATAGCAGTAGTGACAGCAGCAGACTGACACCTGCGTGGAGGACAGTGTTGTAAGAGTAGTGTAGCTGTTCTTAGGAATCAGCAGTGTGTGTGTGTGTGTGTGTGTGGATGAGAGAGAGAAAGAGAGAAGTGTTTGCACTCAGAGCAGACAGCTGTTGGCGATTGGAGGGAAGAAATTAACAGTTAAGTTGTCAAGTGGTAGTAACTGCACAGTGTAGTTTTTAGTATTTCCTCTCGCTCTTATCTCCCACCGCCGGTTTGTTTTTGTAAACATCACAGCACCTGCACAAACAGTCTGCAGTAATCAGTAGATGGGTTACTAGTATTTTTTATGTATAAGGGGATATGAACGACTCAATTTCTCCGTGTATCATGTCATGTAAACACCACCAAATACGATAATAACCGGGGTAAGCCTCGTACTGTTAACAGACTATTCAAGTTCATGTAAACGTGCTAAACTGAAACCTGCTTTCACTCAAAGTGACTGACAGTTGTTTTATTAAAGGGACTAACACAAGAAAGCAACTAAATCTGAGCTTCTAATGTTTACATGCAAACATCAGTAATGTCTGTAAACAGGGAGTAAAACTCAGCTTCTACTGTCAATCTTAATCAGCTGTGAAAAACAAATGCCCTAAGTTTGTGTTATATTTATACCTGCCCAAGAAAAACCATGATTTTTTTTTATCTGACACTGAAAATCAGGGGTCATTTAGCAAGTTAATTTTGGTTTTACTTCATAACAGAAATACCTGGAATCAGTGTCCTTCTTTGGTTTCATTTATATTGCCATCATGTAATTTCAACATCAGATTTAAGCAGTCTATGCCTGGCAGATAAATAAGTACACAAACAAGCTTACCATATTTGAAAAAAAACTTGACCTCAGCTAAGTTCATTTCAGCTATCAGGCTGTTACTGAAAATGATATGAAATAAACTGTTTTTTGGACACTGAAAACAGCAAAAATATTTTGGTCTTCTGCATGAATGCCTGACTTTTGTGGCTTTTATTCCATGCTTTACACAAATTCACAGTAGTTACAAAAGATGCATATTGTGCAATATTCTCCACCGGGGAAAAAAAAGTTAACAAAGCATTATGATTTGTCACACAGCATGATAAGAATCATTACTGCTTTCATTGAACAAAAGCAACTGAAATACATTTAAATTCAGATTCTTTGAAATGAGTATATCCAATATCCTTTGTGTTAGGGAATGATTGAACTAAACAGTCCGCATGACTGCACTCCTATTTTAGGTTGTTTCTCTATCTCAAACTGAGCAGATGGGCCGGAAATGTACAGAAAATACATGCACAGTATGCACTGCAGCTCACAATGATCTGTTCAGAACTTTAGGGCCTCCTTCTGATACAAGACGTACTGGGAAATTATGAAAAATCTAAGCTTTATCGTGGGTCGATCAGGGCAAGGCCTCTCAGATCAGGAAGTGGTAGGTCACCTGGCCCACGTCAGGGAGAAGACATCATTTAGTGTTTAGAGTCCAACAAGAAAATACTTTTCATGGTCACGTCTGAGTATCAAGGCCTCTGTGCTCTCCCCCTGCCCAGACACACTCAAGCTAATTACGGAACCTATTGAGCTGAACGAGAGGGAAGAACAAAACCTGTCTCGTCTGGCTAAAGACATTTACAAGCCACCAACGTTCAGCACACCGACGCTAATATGTGGGCCAAAATTACACAGCAGGTATGTCGCTTATCACTGATTAGAAAAGTTTGCAAAGTGCAGAGTACTTCAGAAGGACCCACAATGTTTTTCACATTTGTTGGAGAGTCACTAAAGCGATCCGTTAATCAAGAAATCAACTTCTGGTATTCAAATCAGGTATGTTTGCACTTTGTTATGATCTTGGGGTCGCAGTGACAGTGGGGTATAAATAAAGTGAGTGACACTAAGCAAACTTTAAAAAGTCCACCTGTTGATACCAACATGCTGTAGTGGTGCAGAGCTAAGTCACTGCTTTAATCCATGCATTCCCTTTGGGAATTTAGCACGCTACAGTGCTTCCTGGTAAGTGAATCTTAATTACAATAACTAAAGCTTAGCTCCTGCTACGGCTGGGCGATAAAACGACTATGTACGATATATCGCTATATTTTCAAGCAAGACACAAATTCAGACAACACCGTTTATATTGGTATAGGGTCAAGTTGCATTACAAAAGTCATACCAGTGTGCATGTCTGCTCTCTCACACTCTCCACACAGCTCCGCCCCACTCATCCACTCATTCACTCACAAGTCTCCAGCAACAACTCTGTTTAATCTATGTTGCATGCGCTACACTAAATCAGTCTGTGAGATGAATGAAATTACCGCAGCATATGTGCAATCCAGTGCTGCACTGCTAGTTTGTACGTGAGGTGGATCACGCTGTTCTTCTTGGTAGTTGTAGTCTATTTTGTGACATGGAGAAAGCACCTGGATGCAGGCGACAGATCTGTTTAAAAAATACAGTGACAACACACGCTTTTTATATACAAGACGTATATAACGAAGACAAAGTGTCTTTTGCTCCTTCCTTCCCTCGGCCTCTCTGTTGATGCTATGTGCATAAATAAGATTACAGCCTAAATAATTACAAAGATTCAAATCATTTTCCAGCGCTAGATTCATTTGAAAGGGCATGGAAAATGGCTTTTTAACTCGAGATTTAGTCCTACTTGATTCTTCTTTAGTCATGTTATAGTTTTGTGTCCTGTGCTGTACACCTTTAAACCTTTGTAGCCCCAGTGCTCTGCGCAAAAAGTTAATGTACAGCCCTGCTATTTATTTTATACCATTTTTCATTTACATATTGTGCAGCTGTATATTTTCAAACAGGGAAAAAAATCCCTGTCTTGCATTTTATTTTGATCACAGTCTAATTCTTATAAAAGTGTTTGTGACATCTCAAATATGGCTTTGACTTGCAACTGAACATGCAGCCCATTTTGTAGAAAATACTGAAATATATACGTTGTATCACCAGTCAGCCTGAAAATACAGAGATATGAATTTCTGTCCATATCGCCCAGCCCTAGCTCCTGCATTGCATGTAGCTGCTGGTACTGCATCTCAAGCTTCCAGCAAAAACCTCAAAGCAACGGAAAAGGGATATGGATCCTAAAAGACTGGACCTCTTTCAATTTGAAAAGCTAGAGAATGCATTTGCATTAAAAGCAAACTGGAGCAACAGTAAGTTAACGTACCAAAGGGAAGCAGAGCATAAACCGGGGGGGGGGGGGGGCTTTTGACTTAATAATACCGGGTAAATCACAGCTAAAGTCATGTCTGTTAAACTAGCCTATTTCAACTCAAGCCCTCCTCAGTTCAGAGAAATAACACTCATGACCACTGAATGAAAATTTACATTATTATGATACTTATCACTGGCACACAGAAATCAGAGAGAGATCAGTGGCTCAGCATCCTCTCCTCTTACATGACCTCTTTAGAGCTGATAAACAGTGAGTCCAGCTCCACTGTGCAACTAAGCAAAGTGGAACAAAGGCTGCTAATGAGATCAAAGTGGAGAGCTGTTTCCTCCCAGCTTGATTCATTCATGACACCCAACAGCCTATGTGTGATATCATTTCAAAGAGCTACCCACATGTCACAAATTAGCTAGTGACATGCCTCAAATTAGCCTTTGTTCTGCACTGAACCACACTGACTCTGAGTAATTGGGAGACTATGATGCAGGACGAGGGAAGTGATGAGTGTGAGGCTAATACTGTACGTGCGAGACAGGGACAGAAACAGAGAGGAGGAATTCACATTCTTGGTCTTAATTACCATGCAAAGAAATCATTCAAAGTTTCACAGAGACAAGTTCAGTGTAAAAGCACACATTAAAAACGAATTAAGCTGGAAATTAAAGAAAAAAAAAAAAAAACGAAGACGATTTTTGTGTAATTCACACTTAAGAAATGCAATTAGTTCTTCCTTCACCTTAATGTACAATAAAGGAGAGAAAAGGGCAGAGATGGAGAAGAGTGTGAAGCAAAGGGTGATTATTAAGCATTGCGCTCACGGATATGAACTGATATTGAACTGAGATATTATACAGGAGAAAGTGTGACTAAAAGCTATTTCCATATGCAATTATTACAACAGAACGCAGACATACAGTGTGTAGCACAACCTATATTCTAAATATGGGGATATGAGCCGAATGGAAAGGAAGATTAGCTAAATGTAGGGATGTACTGATCAAGTTTTTTTTTGGCACTGATCCCAATCCGAGTCCTTCAGTAATGTGTATCTGCTGATACAGAGTCTAATCTAAAACTTTGTTTGTCTAAATGCTGATCAAGTATCTGACACGCTGAACCAACAGCTGTACAGCTGCCTTTTTACTCTGGCCCAACATATTTTTCACGCGCTATTTAATTTAAATAATGAAGTCTGGATTCAAATCTATACAGTTCACAAGCTTAAATTATTGATATGATATGAATGAAAGTTGAACTGGAAGATCGCAGCTCTTGAAGTTGACATAAGGTGTTATGCTAGAGAGTATTGCTCTGTTGTAGTGGTGAGAACTACAGCAACACCCAATTCATTTTGGTCTGCCATCATCTGCCACACAGAATTAATGTTAATGAACAACAGCTGATTTGGCCTACGACCTGTAAGCAATGGTCAGTGCTGACTGCTATGAGTAGCTACTGGCTGAATGTTTTGTACACTGCTCTTAACAACAGCTTTGTTACCATTGCAGTTTAGAGGATCAGCGTATTTGGCAAAACCGGTTAGCAGAGCAGAGTCAATCACCATTTTTTTCACATTCACACACTCTAATTTTCCAAATTCTTACACCATGGATCTGGCTGTGCCAAAGGAGGGCAGCGCGCTGCAACACAAGCAGGCCGGCGTGCAAGGCTGTAGTACTTGGGTTTGGTCTCCATACCGGAAGTCTTGTCTTGCACTTGTCTTGGTCTTATGCCTTGTTGGACTCGGAATTGTCTTACGCTGTTGGCAACTAGTCAAGTTGTTTCTGGCTGCTGATTCAGGACCAGTTGTACAGAACGTTGCCTAATTCTTCCAACATAATGACGCCTTTTCCTCTCTGGTGTTGCACCAATTTTGCAAGCATAGCTGGCTCTGAGCTCAGCACTTGCCACCACCGGAAATATTGCTTACAGAAAGCCACTAGCTAGCTACTTCAACTAACGTTAGATAGCAAATTCCACCATATTCATATTTGGTTTCTTGAACAGGACTCAATTTGCTCTAGGTTTGGTCTTGCCTTGGTGTCCGCAACCTTTGGAATGCCTTTTGCCTTGTTATTCGGACTTGACCTCGTCTTAGACTTGACTTAAACTCATTAATTTGATGGTGACTACAGTACTGCCAAGACGGACAAAACACTGTAGATTCCAGTAAAGAAATCTCCCTCACTTAAAGTGGCTCACGACATCCCCATCTAAATGTAACGAGAAAACACATCCCTAAGTGCATATATTTATTCCACAACTCAAAGCAGTGTCTCTATTCTTGTCTCTTCTTAGTCACTGTGCATTCTCTTCAATGACACTGCTTCTCAGTTGTGTTCCTCCTGCAAAGACGACATTGGAAAGCAAAGAACAAACCTTGAGGTATTCTACTTTAAAAGAAGTTTGCGCACCACCATGTAAAAACTCAGCACAGGCCAACTCTGCACAAGCCAGTCTAAAAAAACCCCAGACATCTGCCGAAAATTCAAACAGCACACACAAACAACATGCTCATTCAGATATGCAAGCACGATTCCAAGGATGCATCAAAAATGCATTTTTCTCCAAGCACAAACAACAAACAAAAGAGCTGACCACGTGAGTGGGGTGAGGGTGTTAGATTGAACCTAGATTCAATGTTAAAATGTTGAACCACATATTTGACAGGCACTAGTCCAACTGGGGAATTTCCCAGCCTTGACCTCTGTGGGTGACTTCCGCCATAATGTTATATCCTCCAGGTTGTGAAGGGGACAAAGCTGTCTGAGAACTTCCAAGACAAAGATGTTTGCCGACAGGGGACGTGGCAGCTGCCGCCGCTGTTTAGTAAGAGTTTCTCCAGTTTGATCTATGTGGTCTCCTCAATGTTTCTTCCAAACTATTGTGTGTATATCATGATGCTCAAAGCTGTGCTTCTGGTCAGGCAGGTGTATGAACTACTGACCTGAGGGGTTTGCACTTCTATGCTGCATCAAGCATTCCGGAGCTGTTTACTGACATTGATGTACAAGTTGGTGCACTCCTCACTACATTTAACAAAATAGACAGTGCTACTCTATTTATGCTTTGGTTTGGGGTCATTTGGTTAAACCAGGTGCCGTCTCAGCATGCCCTTATATTACATCAAATAGAGAGAAGATGTGGATAGCAAACTGACCTTTCAGAAGTCTGCTCTAAAAGAACAAGATACACCAGACCTCAAGCTGCACAGGAAACAAATGCAAAATAGCGCAACCTTTCTGGCTCGCACCATCCACTGGAACAAAAACTGAGAGTAATCCCAGACCTTACACCACCAGGTGGACGTGTCTACAAAAAGGGTCTAACGACAGGGAACACAGTCACATCAAACCGGCTTTGGAATCCTGCTGTTACCCCGACTGGGCTTTTATCAAAACAACAACAATACCCCAAACGAATAGCAGGCCAACAGGGAAAATGGATCACAACATGAGACGGGGCTATTTTATCATCCTTTATAGCAGGGAAGTTACAGTCGACTATTGCCATCCACGGTACCCCACTGTAGAAAACATTAACAGATAAACATATTATGCTGTTTACTGCTTTCTGCAGTAATGTGAATAAGAATCAATTTATAGTTGTGGCTTTTAACATACAGCATTCCTGGTACACTGCAGGCCTTTAGGAAGACTTTTTTTGTTTATAAGTGACACTTAACAGACCCGTAAATGCATGTGCAGCATAGAATAGTAAATGACTCAGCAGCATCTGTGGAGCTAAAAACACTGGAGGATAATAATGCATGTAAAAAAGAAATGATGGACTCAAAGAGCTCTCACCCGAGAGAGAGTGGAGGCTCCAGCATCATGTAGCTATATGCATGCATAGATGTGTATAATATGCAGAATATACAACATATTCATATTTTCATATTTTTCTGTTGACTCAACATATAAAAAGGGCAATGCACTTACAGTATTTAAACAACAGTAAATATCTGGTTTTAGAGCCAAGCCCTAAAATTTAAGTGCAAGCTGGCCTTAGTATTATATTACATAGATATGCCATTTTGTTCTGATTCAACATTTATATATAGAAATACACTCGTCTGAGAGGTGTCAGAGATGTAAATATCTCTACTGAAAGCTTCTGTCATCAAACAGCTCAATGCTGCCACACAATCTCTTGCTGCTCTTCTACTGCAGAACTGTGGTCTCCTGCTATTACCACACAATCACCTTGATTGTTGCTCTGTCCATTCACACTGAATGCAACAGGAAGGCATTCGCGAAATCAATTTGGAGATATTTAAGAAATCTCTGTGGCCCAGTCATTACTATACAAGGGCAGTGAAACCAGCTTAAGCACTGGGAATAAAAGCAGGTAATTCTGAATTTGTGAAATGATGCAGAGTCAAATATTCAATCTAGCTGAAAACTTAAATGTGAACTCTCTGGCACTGCAGGAGAGGATGATGTATACCTGACTCTGATCCAACGCCGTACTGTGTCTTTCGCCTCTCTGGCAAGACGGGCAGTTTTATTCAGATGGAGGGATGCTGCCTCGCCAACCCATGCCCAGTGGCTGAGGAACATTATGTCCTGCCTTAATCTTAAAAAGATACGCTACTCAATTTGTAATTGAGACGAAAAACTTTGAAGGTATTTCTGAAATACTTCCAGATCTTTTTAGTTAAGCTAAGGATTTTGTGTTTATTTCTTGTTCTTGTTGCTTTCTGTCAGTGTATATTCTGATTATGTCCTCCACCATTCTGAACCTGCCTTTTACACAGGCATCTCTCCTTCTCTCTTTTAGTATTAAACCTGACTTTCAACTCATTCATTGTTTCTGTACTATTCAGGAGATGGAGGACGGTTATATTGACAATATTCTGGCTGTTATTTGGGGTTAGTGGGAATGGGGAGGATTGTAATTGGATTTCATGCTTTGTTTGTATATATGGTGTGTTAAGTTTGATACCTGCTGTGAATATACATTGTGCAAACCTGCTAAAATTGAATAAAAATACTGTTGAGAAAAATGTGAACTCTCTGTTTGACCTTACAGCGAGACTATTTATCTTTTGGAAACAGAAATCAGACAATCTTCCTCTTACAAATGCAAAGCTGAATTGGAAAGCAATAAAAGGAGCCCTTGGTTGATTCAGTACAGTCAGGGGTTTTGCTGCTACAGCCTGTCATGGTCTGATATCACTCGTAGCACATGGTGGCTCATACTAGCAAACTTTTGCTAAATATTGCTGCATAAAGGATACTAGTGGCTCAGTTTTTTGCCTTCTTGACTAATTCCCACTTGTAATTCTTTTACTATTGTCTTGCATCTGCCACTCAAGATCTCAGTAGATGCCGCTCTGCAAAAGTTGCATAGGGTCACCTTTAGCAAAGAGCTGCACATGCTCACTGCCCATTCAGTTGCTGGCTGCCAGATGTGTTTATCAGTTAACAATATCCATTCAAATGAACCGTGACATTTGTTTGATTTAATTTGATGAGCTTTTGTGATTGCTATCTTTCACTCCAATACCTCAAGTTATATCAAATGAAATTCAAACAAAAATGTAATTGCCTGCCAATGCCTCTGCTCACTGTCAGCAACATATTGGCTCACTTGTGCTGCATTTGCTAACTTGAACTGAGCTATTGAGAGGAAATTTCCAACTAAATGCGCACTCATTCATTCGTGACTGCATTCCATTGCTGCGACAGAGGTGGAGTGAGCTGGGGTCGCTGGTTTTGAGAGGGATTTCAGCAGGGCTGCAGGCAGGAGAGAGATGCTGTGAGAGGACTGATGGGGGCACAGAGCCCCTAATGCACTTCCTTTTAAATATGAAGCTGCACATTAAGCTTTCATAGGCTTCCCACCGCTCCTCTTATCTAGCAAACTGGCGAGCCAAGCTGCACGCACACACTTGTGAGTAAAGACAAACACGCTTACACACCCAAATACACACGCACACAGACACAATAGATGTGGCCACATTTTTGTGATTTTACAAACAATAAATAGTGAACAGTCTAGACAGAGCAGGAAACAACTGATGTTAATGCATTTGCAGCTAGATCCTGCAAATGGTATATATAAATTCTTTTAAGGCTCGTTTGCTTTCTTCAAAATCAGAAACGACAACCTATAAATCTATGGGGATGCTGGAGTAATGAGATAAAACAGCCCTGATATATTTGTGCTTTCAGAATTGCATGATCTGGGCCCCAGTTCCCCAAAACATTGTGAGGCAAAGATAATTGTAAAAATCCATCTTCCAAACCCTCTTAAGCTTAAAGGGATACTTTGCTGATTTTCAACCAGCTTTACATCATAACAGTGTGGCCACTATGTGTAAATGAACTATGGCATATATTATGACATATTATTTTGCCAGTGCCCAGATGCTTCGGCTCATCTCTCAGGGAGATCCAGACGTTGCTGATCAAATATAAACCAAGATTCTGTAACAGCGTTGCCTTTTTCTCACCCAGAGTATTTTCAGAAACAAATTAATATTTAACTGTAGTTTGAGAAGGTTTGTTACCAGCCAGCTGCCATATTGTTTCCTGTGGAAAAATGACCAATGTTGCATTACGTCACCCACCAGCAGGAGTGTTTATTCACCAAATCACCATTACTTTGTACTAATAACAATCACTTCTGCGTAGACAACTGGCAATTGATTTTAATTGCCAAGACATGTAAAATCGGCAACTTGTCAATTTCTGTTGTCATTTTCAGCTGTAACTGTAATGTTTAAAGATATATAATTAAACATGTTGGTCCGCCCTATCTGACGTTTCTACTAAGCTCATTTTATGTACTGTGTTTCTTAGCTAGCATCTTAATAAACTAAATCTCCTGGCAGCGAAGCTAAGCAATGTACCACTGCGGATGGGGGCCACAGCAAAATGGATTTAAGCCACAAAAAGACCCACCTAAAAAAAAGCAATATTAGTTTAAGTGTATTCTATATTCAGAATATTTCCTTGCAATTACCTAACACGGTAAACTGATTGAGGCAGTGGTACACAAGCAACTTGGCTTAGTAAAATTACTGTTTTTGTCAGTGGAGTCCCGCAGCTTTGAGATAATGGCTTCAGTTCCCCGTCGGATATCGCTATCTGATGGCATAGTAAAGCGGTGGAAATATTATTAGTACAGTGTACGCTTAAACTTGTTTTGATTTGTTTAGTTGGGCCTTTTTAGGTGGCTAAAAACTAATGCACTGAGGCAGTTACAACAACTTCCTGTTTAACGGCAAAACATCTAAAAACGTTGCCATGCCACGGCAATGTCGTTTGACAAAAACTCACAATTTTCACTGGAAAGAATCATCAAGGTCTTGAGGCTTTTCAGGAGCGCAATGACTATAAAATTATTGGCATATAGATTCAGGGCAGGACTGTCTTCAAATATGTGAAGTTTGGGGCAGACTGTGATTTAGTTCATTAGTCTGGTGCGGCACAGTGTAGTCTGGTAGCTGTGGGTTTTCTTCTCTTTTGAGCAAAATCAAATGCCCTTTTCTTTTGTTTTCTCTGGTCATATAGCACCAATTTCAAAAACATTTCTACTGCATAGGCTGCCTAGTTGTATAGAATGACCATTTTCCAGCAGTGAAATACTTCTTCAAGAATGTTTGTTAGATTAATTTTACAATCAGCCTTATGGTGCTTTTGATGAAACAGGACCCAAATGTGTTAATACTCAGTAACATGATCATCTGTGTGGAGTAAAAATAAGTTACTCATTACTTCATGAATTGACCTGTGTATGTTTTCCTCAGCCAAGGATTTAAGCCCCCTGCAATCCTTTAAAAAGGCTGCCAGTTTATTTTTTTTACCATTCACCATCAGTCACGCTTTCAGAAAAGGTGTCCCTTTTCTTTCCAAATAGTGGATATCTCATTTTGGAATGACGCTCTTCTTTCAGACCTTCAGAGAATTGAGGTCGTTCAGGAGAATCAAATATTAAAAGCACTGAGAGGCATTGCATTTTTTCACGTTCCGCATTCCATTTGTTTACAGAGACTGAAATAACACAGTGGCAGCATTCATTTCTTTTCAGTGGGCGATTTTCAGGGTCAGAGGTTCAGTCAGCTGAGTCTTCAGAATTCATAACTGCTTCACTAGCAGGGCAAAGAAACCCTGGAGATTTTGAGGTATTGATTTGGAGACCAGCTAAGAGAGCAAGCAGACACACACACACACACACACGCGCGCACGCACACACACACACACACACACACACACACACACACACACACACACACACACACACACACACACACACACACACACACACACACACAGTTTCAGTCTACTGGTGTCAATATTTTTAAGGGGGGAATGGCACAGAATTGAATTTCTGACATATCTACCAATAAAGAATGTGTTGCTATTTACAGAAAAGATGGCCTTTTTGTTTCAAATGTTTGTTAATTTTATACAATTCAAAGCTAATCTGAAGATTATGTGGCCACTTGATTTTGAATTATAGTGCTAGAAATAACTAAAATAATCACATCCTGCTATTTTTTTACCAGTTGATTATGAAAAAAAAATTCATAACTATTGCACTGCATAAAATGCCTTCATAAACTATGTATTTTTTGCAGTTTGGAAGTACTTGCATAACAGGGATAGTGTGGTGTGTGTGCACATGGGTGTCCGTACATGTGTGTGCGCATGTTTGTATAGACAGGTTAGCAAAAGACTGTGTATTCCCAGAGCTGACAGCGTCCAAGCTAATCCTGTAAGTCCAGACACGGAGATTGTGGCACGAACACACTGCCACTGCTGCAGAGAGATCTGCCAGTACACCCCACGTCTCTCACTGCCTCTCACTAAGTCTCTGCACTCCTGTTTTATTCATGCTCCTTCTGGAAAGCAGAAAACACAAGATCAGGTGTCTGTGTGTATATCTGTGAGCCTGTGTGCGGGTAAGGTATGTGTGTGTTTACGCTCATGTGCCTTTTCGGGGAAAAAAAAAAAAAAAACTCACCAGAGGAATACATCTTTTGAAAATGTACCGAATAATCAATGTTCAAAAGCTTCGATGGAAAGAAACATGGGTTCTGCAAAAGGTTTACCTTTCTGTATACTGAACCAAAATATAACCTCTGCCACACATCTCCACTGCTGCAGAAACACCCTCACACAGAACAACCTAAGTCGTCTGCGAAAAATGACATTGTTTTAAGTAACACTTGTTTTAAGCAACCCAGCAGACTCTTTTTAAAGTCCTATAGCACCACAGTTTCCTAGGGTGCTGGGTGATTGCTCTGGCATTAAACTGAAGTGTTTGAAGGGGGAAAAACAGAAAGGCCATGGTGCCATGGAAAGAATGGCACTAAATCAGGGAGACAGAAAGACAGGAAAAGAAACAGAAATGAACAAAGACAAAAAAAGACGCAGAGAAAGAATAGGGGAGTCAGAGGGAGAGGCGGGGAGAGAATGAGCAAGCGAGCAGGGAAGGGAGAGAGAGGTCCCTACTGAGCAGTGGCTGTTGAGTGAATTTATTTGAGCTGTGGCCTCTCAAGTGAATCCCCTGAATGGGAGTAAATAGACAGCAGGCACTACAAGGCGGCCTTGCCTCACATCAGCTGGTGAATGTAAGAGAGGAGGAGGATGGCAACAATACAAGCGAGCTAACAGGTTCACAGGCAGTGGAGACTTAACAACACAACAGAAAAAACAATATGGCAGCACACGGGATAAAGAAAACAGTTATTTTGTGTTGATTAAAGCAGTAAAAACAAAACGAGGATTGTGCAAGAGAATCGTGAAATAGCACACTTAGAGACTGGACAATTGAACCAAATCTGTTTAAAACATCCTGTCTTGTTTACTTTCATTTGACAACAGATGCAAGAATGGTAAGCATACTGAGCAAATGGGCTCAGGGCATAGTTTGTTAGCCATTGGGGCTGAGTCTGTTGTCGTGTATGTTTACCAGCACCAAACACGGCTCTTTCTTTGTCCACAGGACATTCTTGATGTTCTGAAAAACACATACTATTTTTGATATAACAGCATGCCTGCCTTGTGAAAATCCCAAGTTGCCTTAAATAATTCATTTCAATATATATATAAACTACTAAAGCCAGATACTGGGCATTTGTGTGGCGCACGTGACACGGAGGTGGCAGCAAAATTAGGCTAGAGGTTCTGCTTCCATGCTGAGATCACTTTAACTAATCTCAGGCCTACAAGCGCAAGAAACTGAGGTATGCTGAGCTTGCAGCTGACGCTCAACAATGTGGTTGAAAAGCAAAGGTCTGTCCAGTTGGGTAGGCTGCACCCATTTCAACATAGAGGAAGGCCTGCCATCAAGGGGGGTCAAAGGGTACAGATGACCCCAGCCCAAGGCCTGGGGGGGGGGTCAAGCAAAGGCCTATGCACCACTGGTGGTGCTGGAGTGGGTGTGGATGAGGGGCCCAGTTTGGAAGAGTCTGTCCCCATGTCCGTAATGCCTAATGGCTGGCCTGCATAGAGGCTACTGCTGTTCAAGGCGAGGCCCACCAGGAAGTGGTCGAAGACCTCCCCAGAACTGTTGAAAAGGGCTGTCAGTAGCTCTTAATGTGGAGAAAGGACTTCACCCAGACCCCAGGTGAACAGATGACATTCAGGGAGTGAGCCCTGGATGCTAGGAATCACTGCTTAAGCCTCTGGAGGTGTTGTGGGCTTATCAGCAAAACGCTGAGGTAAGAGGTCGCCCACTTGATAACACAAAAAGATGACATCGCTCACTTGACAGGCAGCTGTGACCCAAGAGTTAGAGCAGGTCATCCACTAATCGTGGATCACATTTCGATCCCCAGCTCCTCCATTCTGCTTGTCGGGGTGTCCTAAAATTAGATTAGATCCTGATGGGCGCATGGGCACCTTGCATGGCAGCTTCTACCATCAGTGTGTTGGTGTGTGGAATAGGTGAATGTGTGTGGTGTGAGGCACTTTGAGTGGTCAGGGGACTTGAGGGGGCACTATGTTCATTTACCAGTTGATCACCCTACTGAGGCAGCATGCCTAAGGTGTGCAATTTAAGGGAGGCCAACAGCTAGTCCAATAGAACAGATCTTTTGCAAACACATCAGTATTCTTAAGCCACTTTTTCAGCACTCACTCCAGTGCTTCTGGTAGTGATCAGTCGTACATTTTTCATGAAGTTACAGAAGTGTTTTGATTTGGCTTCACTGATTATTGCATGACACTGGTTTTCCTATAAATCTGCTCCGGTAAGAAGTTCAACACACATCAGCTAGTCAGGTGAGCAGCTTAAATGCAGAGTTCCAGAGCAGCAAAGATGTGCAATAGTTATTATGTCTCTCAATCAAGGAAGGGCAACTGACCTTATCATATAAAATGCAGTAGTGAGGATTGTTATTATCTACAGTAATGAACCTGAGAGCTGAATAGTAAACACAATCTAAGGCCCTAACAAGCAGCACGCTTATAAATGGAATCACAACACTTCTTTTCATATAACTCAGGGGGAAGGTGGCTCTGTTATTGTCTAAAAAGCAAAGCTGCAGTTTACCAACAGGGTATTTATGTGATATATTTTACACCTAGAATCACTATAGAAATTATGTCAAACACCATAGCAACCACCCAGAATACCTGAGCAACCACTTGGAAACACCAAAACAATAATGCTAAAGCAATAATGGAGCCTCACTCTGCCAAACATCAACATCCCCACGCCATTTGAGGAGGGATGCCATCCCCCTTGTTAGCAAAATGACCAAAATGTGACCCCCCTTTTAACCTGCCATCCCTCTCCATGCCCCGGGTTCACACCACGATGCTGTCCTGTTCAGACACAGACCTATAACCAATTAATCATGAAGAATTAATACATTTCGATGGAGTGTTTTTATTCTCCAGGAAATTTACAGTCCACTTGCATGCGTGAGTTCATCACAGTATATTCATCACTCACATGAAAAGTGATGCACCAAAATTTTTATCTCACATAATGATGAGTCAGTAATTTGTTCATAACCCATGTATTTTGGAGAGTTGCGATCACATGACCAATGTGCTGACGGGAGTAAAGAAGTAAGTGGTCTCAAATGGCCCATAAGTAGGCAGGTTGTGGCAGTAGATGGGTCACAAAACACAGGACTCTCCCCTCCCCTGGGACTTTCCTCAAGAGACAGGTGTTTAGAACCGTGTGACCTTTGAGTGAACTTTGACTCATTTTAAGTTACATCCTCACCATGTTTCTTTTCCTTAAAGCTAACCACTGTAACTATACATGCCTAAACCTAACCTTGCGTAATGTTATGTTAATTACATGACTTTACATTGAAGACATACGGACGTTAAGGCATTCTCTCTTAAGGTCATTCATGGGGCACTAATTTGTAGGGTATCATACAAACTGTTGTGCTTGCATCTTTATAGGATATCAAATTAACCATTGTTTTAGGATTTGTTGCATCCGGGCACTCGGATAAGAACTGCGACTGGAGTGACAGAGAAACACACACAGGGATGAGAGGAGAGCCAACAGTCAGAAAAAAAACACAGAGTACGAGAAAAGGAATTTCACATGATGTGTTCTAAAGAGAGAAAAGCAGAAAGTGAAAACAGAGCTTTAAATCAAGAATGGACGGACTCTTACATGTTCATTCTTCCCACGGGCAGTTCAAAACCAGTATGTCTCATCATATGTTCCGACTCCGACTGTGAAGCACCACTACGATGCAAGGCGCAGAGCACTTTGATCACTGAATCATAACGCAAGTTAAACATTAGACGGGTGGTGGTGGGGAGGTTGGGGGCGGTGGACTTTTCAAGTCTGTGCATGTTGGTTTTCATACTCCAGTGGCATGAATGGAGACATGGCTGACTCGAAGGTAGGTCACAAATCAAAAGTCTTATTAAAAACTATACACCGTTTGAAAATTAAAATATATATAATTTGTACCTTGATCGGATTACATGGGGAAATGTGTGTCAATCATATCTTGTCAAGATCACTACTTTTGTTGGACAATATAATGTCTCAAAGATAATCATGATAAACAATACAACTGTCATTTTGAGACCATTTTATGTCACTGATATAATGATGATATTATAGCATAATAATGCAATTACACCCTTTTAAAGAGCAATAAACTTTTAATTCTTAAAGAGGAACACCATCTAAATGAAAAATTCCAATATATTTTTACCACAGCCAAGGAAAGTTGCAATCAATCATCATTTGTAAACATGAGCTACTCCATCCCAAAGCCAGAAACCGATGTCATCACGTACAAAGTCTGGAACTGCTCCATAGACAATAATTGGGAGCCTGATTTTGTGGTGCTTGTTTTCTTTTTTATACCTAAATGAGTTTTTTTCTATCATAGTGTCCTCAGTTCTGAAACAGACTATGTACCCATATACTAGGAAAAATCCCCTGGGTGCCCTCAGTGTCATCTAGAACATCTTTCCCAATTCAGTGTTTATGGAGCAGCTCCAGACTTTATACCCCATGACATCACAAATTTGAGTTTTAGAACTGAGCACACCAAATGGATAACAAAAAAGTAAATACGAAATTATAGTACCTTTAAAGGAGTAGCCCAAAATTAGTTAGTTTGAGACATTAATACAAATTTGGCAAACAAAAACAAAACCAAGTGATGCTTCCTGTGACTACTAGACAAGCTTGCTTAGCAAAGCTCAGGAAACACTGCAGTTACTTCCATAATCCAGCAGCAGTGCTACAGCTGGCTCGTGCGAATTAATGGCCTGAGAGCCGGGTAGTTTGCTGGTAGATGTAGGGAGAGGCGGATTAAGTTGTTGGAGGGTAAAACTACCAACTATGGACTTTCTGGTCCATTGCCAAGAGTTAGCAAGCTCACGATTATCAGGGCTGTGCCTCTATAATCCCAAAAGTGCTACCAGTAAGCTATCCTGTGTCGTCTTTCAAGAGTTGTTTTATTTTTCTTCAAACATGTACAAGTAGGTGGGAGTGGAGCAAAAGAAAGGGAGAATCGCTGCACCCAAGTTTCATAATGGTTGGGAAAGCCCTGCTGTTTATTTTGGCATCATGTTGGCTAAAATTCTGGTAACATTCTAATGCAAACACAAAGACATGTAAACACGAGTCGTGTCCATAAACATTGTACGATGAGTCAATATTACTTGTTATTGTAATTATCATAACAGGCCCAGTTAATGAACACATCTCTTTTTAGAACCAATCATTGAAGAGTATGTTGCAAAGATCTTTTAGCCACTTGTGCTGCAACTCTAGCATCATACATACACACACACACACAAAGTCAGTAATGATGTTAGAAAACAGGAACAGCCCAGGGTTTCTGGAAGCCTATCCTATATGGTAGTCTTTTTGTTCTCAGAGGATTCAAAGTTTTCATTCCAGAGTGTTTGCCTCTGTAAATTTTGTTCTGATGGTATTTTTTTCCATTGCTGCCATGTGCTTTGCTCTCTAACCCGCTGTCTCTCTGCCCGTTTCACCCTCACCGTGCCTCTCTGTCCTCGTCTTCCCTCTCTATATAAACGTACTCTGTACAAGGTGGCTGTCCACGCCTCTGTGACTAAGTGACTGGCAGTGACAAGCGACAGCTCCTCTCACTTTCAGTGTGTTTGTGTGCGTGTGCGTGAGTGTTACTGAGCAAGAACTGTGTGTGTGAGTACTCCTGGCCTTAGTCTCACTTTTGCTCTCTCTGTCTCTATTTCTGCCTCCTTTTATCTGTCTACCTGTCAAGCAACATTTCAACATCCCTTAAAAATATAAATAAATAAAACAAAAAAACCCTAAAGCTGAAATGGTGGAGACAAATAAGATACGCCCACAAGTCCTCATTCTTTCACTCTTCATAACTGCATCTTTCTAACAAAAAAAGAAAAAAAAATGAAATTGTGTGGTATTAGCTAGCATGCCATTGGTAAATCTGTATGATCTGTGTCCTTGCGTGTGTGTACAACTGTCTGAGCAATGACCGCTGGGTGACACCGTAGTTGACAAAGAAAAGATGAGAAATCCAATGAATATGTTATCTGTCAGAAATATAGTTAGGCGAGCACAGTATGTGTGTGCGCGTGTGTTTGTGTAAACACACTGTTTATGTCAGCGAGAGTCTGGTCCTGTGTCAGCTGGCACAGACAAGCATGGCATTAGGATTTACAGATTTAGCTAATCTCAGAGCAGCCATTCATTCGAGTTGCCAGTTCAGCAATACAGCGACACAGTGGAGCTTCGGAGCTACCTTCTGAGATACACGACATTTCTGATGCATGTAAAAGAGAGGTACACTGTTAATAAGACAAGAGAAAGAGAGACATAATGAGTGTATGTATGTATGTGTGTGTGTGTGTGTGTGTGTGTGTGTGTGTGTGTGTGTGTATGTGTTTTCATACTGCTTTAGGGCAGTATGTACCCTAGCTAGTGGACAGCGCCTTGTGTAGCCATCTCATCCATCTTCGTCAGAGTCATCGTCTCAGACAGCTGCTTCACAGCCCAACACTCACAGAAGAGTCCGCTCACCCACCTGCTCTCCTGACACACACACACCCACACACACACACACACACACACACACACACACACACACACACACACACACACCGAACAGCTATTTGTTCTACAGTACCAATGCAACAGACCCGCTGAGCCAACAGACCTCTTGACCTCGTTCTAGCTCTCCCAATGTGTGAGCGTCAGCGTGCTGCAGCATGTTGATCCAAAAGCCCTCTTGCTTACATTGCTGCCATCGCATAAGAACAAAGTTGATGTTTATTTATAATTCTTTACACTCACTCACATTTTATAACCTCATCTTAAAAACTTATGCATGCGTGTCAAAAGTTAGCCTTATTTCCTCGGAAACATTATGGAGCACTCCTCATTTAAAGTTGCTATCCACTCCCACACAAATACATCCCAAGTCCTTAACAAATACAGCAATAAACTCAACCTGGAGCATCTGTTTCCTCCATGGTTATCTCGTACAGGCTTTATTACTATTTATGTTAAGCTGTTGCTCCAAAAACAGCGTAAATTTGACTAATATTTGACTTAATTAGGACATGCAATATTGGCAAACTACAGTAAGAAAAATCAAAGAGGTTAAAAGTTTGCATGTGTTTCCAGAGAGAAAGTGAGGACGAGGTAAGATAGACGGCACGGTGTGTAACATTTGTTGGATAAAGATTAGTGTGGGTCTCTAAGTGTTGAATAAAGAGATTGAATAAAGAATAAAGAGAGTCAGTGGATTAAGGCCCAGCAGCCAGACGGGCAAACTGCGATTAGCCCACACTTAAAGGTCGCTCAGCTTTACAGGGAAGAGAGAGAATTCCTAGGAGGGAAGAATAACTCGACACTAGTAACATAATCCATGACATTTTTCTCTTCGCTGATAGTTCGACACGAGAATGTCATTATGAAAACATATTTAAAAAACAGTACCTATTCTAAATTTAACCCCAGGGAGACTTATCTGACACTGTTGCTGGTAGCTGAGGTTAGACAAAGGTGAGTGACAGCCCTCATGTCTTTCTTTCTCTGTCCTCGCCATAAACTTACACTTTAGCAGTGCAGTTTGTCACTTTCTCTGGGCTGTGGCTATCTTCAGTCAGATTATACAGTTTTGTGACTGCAGAAAAGTATGCACACACAAGTGCTTTTTACTCACACAGGAAACTGCCAGATTAACTTTTCCCTCGCATACTGTAGGTAGAAGATCTGGCTTGCTCAAACAACTAATGACTGCTCCTCCGGATAGACTGCTTGAGTTGGTAATATGGACAGCTGAGTCTGTCATTTTGTAATGCTGGTCATTTATTTTTAAAATAAATCTCTACGGCGAGGGAATTCAGTTTGCTAATTATCTAGGATTTTCCTCCATGTGCTGTTTTTTTAATAACTGCATCTTTAACCATCCCTGACAGCTGCCGACAAATTTCTTACCATGCCTGGCTGCTCAGATTCCCTTTTTTTGCCATCATTTCCATTTGGGTTCTTTTTTTATTGTCCAATCAACACATTAATTTACATGCTCAAGTCATGCAGGCACATTGTGATAATGTAAGAGTATGTGGGACTTTTAAATGAGAATTTGGACTTGTGTTACTCACACAATGATGACTTAAAGTTAAAATTTACAAATGTGAATATGTGTCAAAGGTTTACAGATACGCAGACAATCAAAACTTCTTTAAAGTTCAACCTGTATCACCAGAATCCATTATGGCGCAGTAACCTTGTTCTAACCATAAAGTTTCCCTTAAATCAGATTTGAGTTTAAAATGTGAGACATCCGAACTAAGTTGTTCCTCATTGATAGCATCTGACATTTTCACCACTACCTTTCCTCTGGAAGCATTCTCTCTTAAATAATAGACATTAAAAGATAAAACACATCCTGCATGCTGCCTACCCTCTCTTGCTCACTGCAAATGTTCATTGTTTTTCAAAGAAAACTTGAGCATATTGCTTTAACTCCCATCGACAACATTCGACAATCACCTGTTTCCCTGCGGGTAAGTACAAATTTTCAACAAGATCACTTGTAAATCTAAGTATCTAACACTTTCCTTAAAGTGCTGCCTCATGCAGAGTATTATTGTTTGATGTGAGACGTGCTTCATGTGGCAAAAGCAACCACTTTGCGTGTCTTCTCAACAAAAGTAAATCAATCCAATAACCCACAAATGGAGCGTGTTTTTGAACTACATGAATGCCAACTGAAACATGAATATGAAATACATGATATGAGAAAAAAAAAATCTTTGAAACTGTTTCATATGGACTCCGCTCTGTGGATAAATAATGAATATAGCAGCATCAGAGACAAAAAGAACAGCATCTAATGACTTGAGAGTATTACTCACAAATGCATCTGTTCATGGGTGTTCGCCGCCGATAACGTGCTTCAGATAGCTGGTAAAATGGCAAGCTGAATAATAGGAATAGTTTTAGACCATGTTGAAATGATGAATGGGACCCTCATGTTCATAATGGTTAGAAACAAATGTTCTGTCCTTTCTGTGGGTCTGTGTCCTTCAACCTAGCACAGACTGCTAGGTAATCTGTGTTGTCCATTAGCGTGTGTACATTTACAGTGCATGCATGTATGTGCTGGGCTCAGTATCTCTGCTCTGATTATTGCAATGTATCACAATCAATAGCCCAAGACAGCTATGTGGGATGTATAGGAGAAAACCATCAGATTATACCTTATGATTGATTATCTGTTGGGTGTGTGTTCCTAGTGCTGGTGTTACTAACAAGAGTGAGACATTTCTTCAAGCAATCTTGCTTGATATCATAATGACGTGCATTTGACTTGTGCTGCTTTTGGAAAAAGGACATAAAACAGATATAAACAAATTAATAACAGGGATGTTACTGATGTACAACCACCTAGATTTAGGGGGCTCTACTTTTTCCAGTACAACCAGAGTAACAAAGTCTGATTTAAAAAAAAAAGCGAAAGGAAAGTTGACCCCTCTTCCTGTTAAAAATCAACACAGCAAAAGGCAGTGGCACTGGGTCATGTGCCCACCAACAGCTGCACCTCACTCACAACCAACCACAGCTCTAACTGCCTCTGAAAAGCCAGAAGGTAGGAGGGAGAACCACTGCACACCCATGTTGATCCCTGAAGAACACAACATTTGTAGGGGATTCAAGAAATACTACCATCTGGAGGAGACAAAATCCCACGATGTTTAGTGATCATGCAGCCAAGCAGGCAGGTGCAGGCTAACTACTTTTGCAGGTAATAATGTTGGCATACCAATCAGAACAATTGAGCACTTTCTCAGCTAGAACACACCACCCTTCTACCCAGCTGTTTTTATCCATCAGTGGTAGGAACGCAGAACAGCAGCCTAAGTTCTCCTAAAAGTCTATTGTACAAAGGCTGAGCAAGGGTGCAGAAAGATACAGAAATGTTTTAATAGAGGTAAACAAAGCTGAAAGAGAGTGCACTTTCACAGCACCTGCAAGATCCAAGCCGACCAGTTTAGTGCCTATGCAAACACTGAATTATCGCATGGCCGTGTGCTTAAAAAATAGCAGATATTCTTAAGAACAAAGGATGGGTTTGGTCAAAGAGCAGTGTTGATGTGATCTCCGTGAACAAGCAAACTGTTATGGTGGAATAATATAGCACATAAGTGACATAACCCGAGGTCAGCCTCAGCAACAAAGCTGTGTCCACTCTATTGGTCTGCTGCGAGACAGCAAATGTTGTTCGTGTATAAATGCCAATTTTAAGTCTAGTACATGGAGGCAGAGGTAGATGCATTTTGACTGTGATTGGGTGAACCAGAATAGTGTATGCAACTTTCAGTGTGTCGCTATAGTGATTGAACAAGACCACAGAGCCTGTTAGAAGGTGAAATCAGTTTGACACATTCTCATTTTGCTCAACCCTTTATTCTGCAATCTCCCTCTAAACCCCTGACGTTTGTTTTTCTCTTATGTACATGAAAATTGGCTTACTAATTTTCACCTAAAGGTGCTGACCACGACAGGCAATGTAGAGTGTTTTGATGAGGGTGTTCATTGTGTTCATATGTGCTGTATACCAGCACACTCATGCAGTTAGCCATAATGGCTTATTTAGATATACTAAAGCACCTTAGTACATTGTAGCTAGATACGATGTACACTTTTTAGCGACATAATAATTCTAGTAATTCCAAAAATGAACAATTCAATGACCAAATATTCATGACAAGACAAGTTGAAACATGCAACTACCTGCAACACACCTCTCTGCAACGTTCTTGAAACCTGCAGGTTCACACCAATGGTGGTGTATACCGATGGTATAGCATCTCGGTGCAACAACTCTCTGTACCGCTGCTCTGGTTTCCAGCTCTTCAGGCTCATTTTGTGGCTGAATATAATTTGTAGCTTCTTAAAATATGAATGAGGATGGTGATGGTGACATACTGGCTATAGTTGCATTTGTTGTAGTATGAAAGGGTGGAAAAACATAAAAAGAGCATCAGATGAACTGTATTCATAATAAATACGCCACGATAATATAAGTAAGCAGTGCCAATTAGTTAGTCAATGAGAATGTGTGTACGAGGGGACATAAAAACATACAGTGAGTGGCAGCAGCGACCCACCGTCCGACACTGGCACACGTGAGGACGGAAACAGAGGGCTGGGCCTGGACGGAGCTCCTGCCACAGCAAGCAAACACGCCATCTGCGGTTATTTTGACTTGACCAGCAGACTTTACTACAAACTGACTGACCGTGGAAACGTATGACCAGCCTTACGTTTTAAAACCAGCTGTCGGCAATTTGACTAGCTGAGTTGCAGGTGACACCATCAGCAGGCTTGACTCAAGCTCAGACGGCTAGATAACACTACTGCAACTTTTCTCCGCAATGTTCTAAAACGGTTTTGTCTCATCGTGAATCTTTGGTCTGAACTGAGCTTAAGACTCTAAACATTCAGGAACTAGCCTCAGGAACAGCCTGTAGCAGTTGTAGCATGGCTAGGTGTGTTAGCCTCACCCTCTGCACTTTCATCGGTGGTTTCTGAGGTGGACGGTATGTGTCAGAGTGTCTTGCTTGAAGAGTTACAATCCACCGTGAATGTCTGTACAGGTGGACCAATAATACAGCTGTTAGATTTCTATAGTACCTAAATGTTGGCTGACTAGTTCACCTTGCAGTTATGGATAAGTGCTGCACAGTCAGTCAGCAATAGTTAGCTCACATGATTGCACAAGGACTCATGGGTAAAAGTTAATTTATTGTTAATGTTAATTTCCGTAACCACTTATACTGTTAGTGTTTAGGGGAACTGGATCCCAGCTGACATTGGAAAGGTTGCAGGGCTGACACATAGAGACAGACAACAATTCACACTCACATTAACACCTACTTGTAATTTAGAGTCACCAATTAACCTGACATGCATGTCTTTGGACTGTGGGAGGAAGCTGGAGTCCCTGGAGAAAAACCCACACTGACATGGGGAGAACATGCAAACTCCAAACTCTTTGAACCAGGGACCCGCTTGCTGTGAGGTGACAATGCTAACCACTGAACTACCGTGCCACTGTTATTGATGTTGTGTACTGTAAATTAAATGGGCTCTTTATGAATGGGCCGGTTTATCTTTGCTAATAATAAGTTGGATTCAATGTGTATTTTCAGATACATTTTAATTTCTGAAAAAAGTAAATAAAAGCTTAAATTAAATTATCAAACAATAATTTGATGGCCTCCCTGCAGTAACTCTGAGGACCACGTAGTGGTCACAGATGCCCTGTTGAAAACCCAGGAATTATACCACTTTTTTAAAAATGATCAGACAAAATTAGTCTAAGTGGGAAACAAAACAAAACTATGCTGCTAATTAATTTTTTTAGTGGAATGTGCCTTCATATCTACCCCCCTCTGTGAGGCCAATCAGTGAAAGTAGAACAATAGTGGTAAGGATGATAAGCAAGTATCAATCAGACCACCGCTTTAATTAGGGCCTTTCCAATTTAGAGAAGTTGACCTCCATCTGGTCATTCACTGCACATCTTTTAATGCCACAGTGCTTGAATCCATCATCCTCTCAAGTCTCATTAAAATCAGTCAGTGGCACCATATCACGTTTGACAGACAGACAGACAGACAGACAGACAGACACAGTGCCCCATCCATTCTAGTCTAGTCAAACTATGGCTAAAGCTTTCAATCTATTTTGCATTCAGCAGATTTCACAGGCAATCATGACACACTACTGATTGTAAAATAGTTCAGTATAATTCTTCAGACAACATTTTGAACAACGTAAAACATTTGCATTGTAGCTCTCTCAGGTATTATCAGTGTGCAGGGACATGTAACACTAGTGTTTACCTGGATCACAGTAAGTGGTGCGTAATTAAAAGCCACGCTTGTACTACATGCTAGAGTTAATAAAAGTTGACATTTTGAGTTAGGTTGCTTTTCGTGTTATACGTTTTTACACTTATGTTCTGCAGTTCCGTTCTTATACTGCAACAGTTATATGGTGATTAGGAAGCATCCGCTTAATTCACGTCACAGGTGTTGCAAGAAAAGGATGCAGGGGGGCAGAGAGAGTGGGAGATAGGAAGACAGAGAGTGAGAAAGGGAGAATTATGCCTCAAAAGAGATGAGAGGAACACATTTTGTGCCCCGAGGACAGATGGGAAAGAGGATAGAGGAGAATAAGACTGAAAATCGGTTGAAGTGCAGCACTTTGAGGAGTGCTGAGTGCTGAGCATAGATAATTATACATTATGTATGCTAACGTAAAGAGTATTGAGTATGTGCTTAGATGGCTATTGAAGAGTGTGAGAAAAGGACATTAAAAGCTTACATATTGGATAGGGACAGAGAGTCATTCATGTAAAGAGCACATTTTCCGCAGACCATAACATGAATTTTTTTGCTGGCATTGTGCTGTGTAATGCATTGCAATTAGTGGATAAGGTTTAAGATAGACAACCTATATGCCTGTGACAAAATTGTTCTTTTTGCCCACTGTGTGAGAACATATTGTCACACCCAACAAACACAGACACACACATACACAAAAGCATGCAAGCTAATACACACAGACACACACAGTGGGAAGCCCCCTGGTGGATCTAATTGAAGAGATTAGATGTTATCCTGTTATATCCCAGCCAATTTCAGCCCATAGCCAAACGTAATGCCTGAGAATTCAGGGGTTACAGCAACCTCCACACACCGCATAGCTGTTCCCTTGGAAACAACAGCAAGACAGTCTATAACAACCTGCCTAATAAACTCTCTTTCTCTGTCTTCTTCTTTCTCTAACTCTCTCTCTCTTATTTCTTTAAACCTTTTCTCTGTCAATTTCTTCCGTCTGTCTGTTTTTTTTGTATTTAATCACTTCATGCTGCCTTTATCTTTCTGCCTTCAGAAAAAAAGTTCCTAGCTCAATACTTTGCTTCTAGATATGCCATAATCAAAAAGGCTAGAACTTTACCATAAAAGCATCCATAGCTACAGACAAAAGAGGACGTCCTATTTGAGCTGGGGTTTGATTCCCAGTGGAATTATTGAAACAAAACGTACATTTTCAGGCACTTTGGAAATTCTGAAATAAAAAATGAAAGACGACTGCCGCGTGCATCTGTAATATACCATACATCTTATTTTCAGGACAAAGGTGAGGCACGAAAAAAAGCAAACAGAGATAAAAATAGCCATAAAGAGCACTAGAGTCACGTATCTCACTCATCAAGCAGTGTGTGACATGCTGTGCTCTCTCCGCAGGACTGGCGTTTAATTGAAGTCTAAAAACATGTCCACTAGTCATGACTACCTGGTGTTTATCACTGACTCCACTGAGGGAATCATAGTGTATGTGTGTGTATGTGCATGCCTATATGCATGCTGTGCATGAATGCGTGGTACTGTGCATACTGTATGAACCTGTGACCTCTACAGGAAGAGGCAGAAAAACTAGTGTAAAGTAGACAGGGAATATAAATAAGACTGAAAGTGCTAATGTGTGTGGGTTTCCACTGTGCATGAGATATATTAATACCATATGTGTTTACAGAAGTATAAGCTCCATATGTGTGGGCGCATGCACTCCCACTCAGCTATGGATGAGCTAAGTATTGTCCCATGTGCTTTATAAGCAGGTTAAATTTAATCTGTGCACATAACCTGGGGAAAAAAGGAACCAAATGACCAATTAGGGTAATGTTTGCACCCTAATGCTCTTATTTGCGTGCTGCAGTAACAAAGGTTACAATACCCTTGATACCACACACACAAACACACATACACATACACACACACAGCACTCATACAGACCTTCTGCACTGCGGGGTTGTGTTTGTTTACCCAACAGTTTAGCTTAACCTTCACATACCCTCTCCACTCTACCGTGACCTGGTAAAGGTCTCAGCGCATCCTCCCTCCCCGCTTCCCCCACATTCTCCCATGCCCCTGCGGAGCTCACTTCATGTCACCACTAATTCCTGTAATAATCTCAGGGATAATAAAAAGATGTATTGAAGATAGATAAAGATAAACATATTTAAAAAAGGACCTGAAATGCTGCTCCTTATTTTCTGTCACACACACATATAATGTTACAATGTCTTGTGTTCATGTTAAACATGGCCAAAATTGTATATTATGAGGTAAGTATAATCCCTGTGAGCAAAAAACTTTGACTTCAGATTGTTCTGAATATTAATTTCCATCTTTCAAGACAAATAATGCCAGCATATGATGGATTTCTTAATATGGTCATCTTCTCCAGGCACGGTGCTTCAAGTTTTTTTACATACTGTAGCCTACACTGCTACATGTGGCTACATGCTAATGTCACATAAAATTGTCATCTTGGTTGCTGATGTTGTTAACTTCTCCCTGATTTCAGATCATATTCCTACTGAAACATGTCTGGTTCTTAAGATTTTGGTTTAGAAGCTTTTACTGGTGATTTTTCATGGTAGAAAGTGCCTTTATAGTCTGTTACAGACATTTCCAGGCTGCAAGTACACTGCTACATGTGGCTACATGCTAACATCACGTAAACATGTCATCTTGGTTGCTGATATTGTTCATTTCTCCCTAATTTCTGATCATATTCCTGCTGGAACATGTCTGCTTGTGTAGATGAGAGGATATTGGCCATTCTGAGGAGGTGGTCTTAAAGAGACAGGCGCTTGAATGAGAGTGTTCCAGACAGCGGGTGAATACAGCACTTAAAGGCAGGCAGAATGAGGAAAATAAAGTGTTATTTGAACATTAAAGCATTTAAAAATGCTTTAGTTAAAAAAAAAAAAAAAAAAAAGAAAAAAGAAAACACAAATATGAACCTGAAAATGAGCATAAAAGGTCCCCTTTAAAATGGCATGTCAGCATATTCTGTGAAATACATTCAACATCCTTTTGCTGAGCAAAACAGTGACATACAACTCAACTGAGGATTGCATAAGAGTCTGTTTTTATTATATTACTGCATATTCCTTTTTAGTATGTTTTAAAGGTTGTTGAAAATTAAATTGGTAGCTCTTTTATTCAGATAATCATAAAGACGGGCATGCTTCAAAGAAAAATGACCTTTCTTCCTTCACAACTTAGCATGCTGGCTTGTAAGGTTTTATTGGCATTCATTGGCAGAAGGTAATCAAGTTTGAAAAAAAAAAATCTTATTTTACTGTGTCAGAAATAAAATTAACCACTTGCCTGTGTTTTTAGAGGTTAAGACATTTGGCCATTCACCTAAATGACTCGTTTTGTTGTAATGACAGGCAGGAACCCCTCAGCATTTATCTTACAGGGATGTTTGTTTTACACTACGCCATATAAATGACAAATTAAACTGCTTTTCGTAAAAAAATAAATGACACGTTTTACTTCAGCCAAGCTGTTACAGTGTACTGTAATATCAGCCCAATATTATCCCTATAGGAGTGTTAAATTTATTATTATTATTATTATTAATGCTAATAGAGTTTCAGAGCAAATTTGGATTGAAGAAAGGGCTTGTTGACAGTGAAACAGCCTGCACAGTTCAAATGAATTTAAGTATTTATTTGTAGCTGAGGGAAAATTGAGTGTAAAGTGCAATGCACTACAGACGTAAGGCCAAATTCCTTGAATAATAGCACACAGTCTGTTTTCAGTCATTCACAGCCATAGTGGCAAAACATGAAACTTTGTGCCCTTGATGGGGGAATAGTTTTCAACTTCATAAACTAACTTCAGTCAGTGAGTTATCAGCTGCCAATAAAAATAATGGAGAATAAATATAAAATCTGTAAACCAGAAACAAATAAAACCATTGTTTCAGAAAAATTATACTCAAGAATAATAAAAAATATACAAAATATACTAATGTAACTATTTATGAGTAAAGCTAGGTAAATATGAGTTTAGCTAAGCTATCAGACTGGCCTATAATGAGGGCAAAAAGGCATAAAAATCCATCACCGTCACGGCAAATTCTATGATTACTATTGATGCTGCTCATCAGGGATCTCATTGCCTCGCCGAGAATGATTGGTTCTGTCTGGCAGGGAGTTCCATGTATGTGGCTGAAGCCTCCTGTTAGATTATATGTGTGTGTGTGTGTGTGTGTGTGTGTGTGTGTGTGTGTGTGTGTGTGTGTGGGAGGTTATGGGAGTGGGGACTGTTGGTGAGGTTGTCTTGTGATTAATACTCCTATTTGCTACTGCCTCTCCCTCCTCAGCCCTTTCTCGGCCCAAGGTTAGTTGGAAATATCTCGTGCAATTTCCATAAGAATATTGGAACCTTAATACACCATGGCACAATACTTAAAAATACAGCCATAAGCGTGTGGGGTTTTTAAGTGCCCACACAGTACATTTTAAAGCGCTTTGCAAGGTTAAGTGATGGCAGTCAATTTAAAGAGGAGCCTAAAAATGACCTATCTTGACACAGGACTTTCAGTACCTAAATTTGCACACTGCACAGAGCATTAATAAACTTTACTGTGACACTACATTGTCTATTAACCAGTCTTCAGATAGATTATTTCAGATAGCTCCAGTTTAGAGATTAAAGAGATTAATTTTTATTTCACTCATAGCTCCATTTTACTGACTTTTTAAAAATCTTTATTGGCATGAATGGTCACATATACAAATACTGCAGATGTGCTCAGACTAAAAGCATAAATATAAAAGACAACGAGCTCAAATTCACAAATAATGATTGTAAAATGCATCGGTTAATATGCATCTTTTTTTGTATGATGTATATGTATTGGGTATCAGGTGTCACAGGGTAATTAGCGGTCGTCACTATATATGTTAGGAACCTTTCTTTGTCTGGTCAAGTCTTCCAGCCGGACGGAAAAACAGTTTTTGACCGCTGAAGCAGCTTGTTGCTGCAGAAGTTACACTGGTGGACGGAGTATTCAACTGGAAAGTTTGACTCAGACTTTAAATTCATCAGATACGGTAACAATCAGAGCATCAGTTAAGTCATCCTGGTGCAGCATCTCAGTGGCTTAAAGCATTAGCTTAGCCTCTACAATTCAAGTCAAAAACTGTTTTGCAAATTCACAAACTGAGCATTATTGGAGTTTGCACACGAGTTTCCTAATGTCCGTTGGCTCGCCTCTACAATGATTATAGCAAAAACATTATAAATGGAGTAAATACAATTCAATAAAGTAACATTATATTAAGAGGGCAAAATACAATTTACTTAACTCTTCTCCAAAAAATGTCAAACTTTAAGTACAGTTTCAATTCACCTGATTTATGATGTCATAAAAATGCATTAATATGTTTATAGTCCACATACACACCACACAACATCACACACACACCATCGACTGACATAATAGGCTATATATAACCCATTTGATGAATGCTGTCATATGCAAAAATCTCAAGGTTAATTGCCATAGCATGTGTCAGTTCCAGACTCATAAGCTGTGGCTAATAAACACTTGGGAAGCAGAGATAATATCCAATAACTGATTACAGATCCAGTGTATGACAAAACTGAGGATTTAGTTTGACATTGTTTTTGATTGACTCTGTAATATTTAGCGCTTGTGGCTAAATCCTATTTTTCTGTACCAGACTCAGACTGCTGACCTGTTCTTGAGGATCTGGACATGTTTTTAGTATTCAGAATTCAGTAAACTGCATATTAAGAAGTGAGATACTGTCAATGGCAGACAAGGTACAAGCATCGGATCACTGCATGTCACTGCAGTTCACATCAACAGTCTACAATCTGAAGAGAAATCACAATATGAACCAAAACACAAATTACCATCCTAAAATATAATCTGGAGGTTAATCTTGGCAAAAGACGTCTAACTGCAATATCCCACAAAATGCTGCCGCGCGCATTAATTACCCGGCAATTAAGTTGCCTATCATCATCCGTCATCTGTCACACGGGGTTGTATTTTTTCCGCCACATTATGATGTAAATTAACGACTCCTCAATCAATTAACACACTGATCCTTCTCAGTTGGCGCTTTAGATAATCAGAGATAATAAGAATTATTAAAAAGCACAATGCACAACTGTCGTCTTTGGCAGCAGGGACATTTAAATGTTCTCTCCCTGCTGGATTTTAAGCTTTTCTCAATATTATTAAATATAAATGTCTACTTAAACTATCCTTCCAACTATCTGTCTGTAATCATTATGTACACATGTCCTTAAAATGTATTGTTAGCTTAATGAGTGCTTCCCCCTGCACACACGCGCGCACACTCAGCACAGATACTTTCTTACTTCTCCTGACAGACTCCACGCAGCGTCACACTCATTTACTGTGAAGAGCAAATTGAAGAGAAATATAAATACAAATAATTTTCCCTGAGGTTTCAACTGTGTTTATCTCCCTTTTCTCACATTCATTTTCTACCCCTCTACCCCACATCCTCCCTATCTCTATATTTCTGCCTGATGACAGCTTGATTATGCAAAAAACTGTAGGAAAGACGAGAGGTTGGGAATAAATTGATATTAATAACTGTGATTTGGCTGGCAGCATCTTGCCCAGCTATTTTCACATTTTGTTTATATTTCTAACATTATTCAGAAAAATGAACACTTGCTGACTTGGAGAGAAAAGGGGATTCAAGGATAAAATTGCAGTTGCGCATGATAATCAGGGCTAATTTTCACAGCAACTCACATCCGAACAATGATTTAAATTAATACGTACCACTAGGGGATTGACTTGAAATGGATTCACTGACAGGCCACGCATTCAGACAGGCGTACAAAGGTAGCCAATTGAAGGAGGCCTGACTCTTGATCCCTATTAAAATGAACAATTACACGGTAGGGCAGTGTCCCTCAACTAGGCTATAGTTTACTGGCATTTGAACCAGACGGGTGATCTGGCTGGTGGCTCATGCTATGTGGATCAGAGGGGCAGACAGGAAAGAAGCTGCAACATAAATATTTTATAAAGCGAGCATGATACAGACAGACGGACAGACCCTCCTGACCCTTCACATGGGTCATTTTGTTGGTCTCTGTCTAAACACTGTATCTGAAAGTCTGCTGCTACACTGTGGCCAAATTAATATGATGCATCATTATTTATAGCCTGGCTTTAGCACCAATATTTCCCCCTGTAAACTATTCTCAATGATACACACAAACACACGAAAAGGCAGCTTAAACACACACACACTGTCACACAACGGGCGACTAATGGCGTCGACAGAGAGACAGATTTCACACATAAACACACACGTCAAGCTGTACAAAATAAAAAGACTAATGATGAAACATGAAATCATACCAACAAAAGCCAAATCAAAACCTCACCAGGCAGGGCCTCAGCATTGAGGCAAACGGGAGCTTTTCGCACAACAGGTAATTAAGAAAACAAATGAGTTTAGCAGCATGCTCCATTTTCAAGGCATTTCACTTCATTTTACCAAGTATGGTCTTAAGTGGGAATCACAAATACAAAAATAACCCAGAGGATAAGCATATCACTGAGGCTGCTGCACACATTGCCAAACAGGGGCGTACAGTATATACACAGCAGAATGTAAATGAGCAGATAAGATGATAAATACTGGGAGAACAGAGGCGTCATTAATCTTTGCGGAGATGAGGTGTAGTAATTAAGGTTGCTGACACATGGCAGACTCCCATAGGGAGGCTGTGACAGAGTTAGACAGGGGAACAGCAAGCCTCTCTACCCGTGCCCAACACCCTCTTAGTGGGGTGCTGAGGTGAACCTTCACTGTCTGGCAGCATGGCTGATGCGTCACCTCTGCTTGGCGCTCCTCGCCCTTCCATGCTCGTAATGAGTATTTGAATTTCTGCAACCCTTTTTCTTAACCTATTTTGCCCCCCTCTCCCAAGTTTCAAGTTCTTCAGAAACAACAGTTTAACACTGAGATGGGAATCTTTAGACATGCAGCACAAAACTACTTCTGTGCTATGAGGCACTGGTGGAGCACACAAAGCAATAAAACAACCAGTGACACTCGACAGTTGACATAATAAAGATATATAAACTGTTTCCAAAGGCAAACGCCACAGCAATATGTAGGGATATATTGTATATATCCTGGCTGAAAGAACTGACATTCTGTGGCATTATCCAAAACTGCATCTCTCTACTTTCTACCCCCATGAATTTTCATATGATAGGAATTACCTATTGCATTACAGAGAGAGAACAAACTAATGTGGATCAAGCCTACATGTCGACATTTGTCCTTGCCACTCTGCCTCTTCAAAACTAAACTACACATACATACATCTGTCCAGATGTGGATAAATGTTAGATGTAGACACTTAGTTTTGGATTTATTTATCTATTTGCATCTTTAAAAAACATTTCCTCTCACACAGACACCAGCACTGCACAGTACTCATTTGTCTCCAGTGTAAATGGTAAAATTTGATTTGACTTCAGTCCTATTAGGCCAAAAGCAACAGAATAAGTATAAAGACAGATTTTGTGCTTTCATGTTTGCTAGGATAACAAACCTGAAAATTAAAAGAAAACTTTAGCCTGACCTCAGCTGGGTCCTACAGGGCTGGATTATTAAGTCCATTAATTGTGTTTTTTTAGATGCCCTCTGTGAGCATCGTATTAAACTGCAAACTTTTTAGCAAAACATCAAGTTCACTGGGTTTTGCTCTTGTTGGTCTTGTTTGTGTGTGTGTGTGTGTGTGTGTGTGTGTGTGTGTGTGTGTATGTGTGTGTGTGTGTTCGTTCCCCATCCAAAATCCAGTCACTGTAAGGCACCCCATTATGATTAATGCAAGAATCTGTGACTTATTTAAATGTTGTATAAATGATATATATACAATCTAATTCCAAAAAAATGGGACACTGTGTAAAATGTATATAAAAACCAAATGTGATGATTTGCGAACCTTTTTCCACTTTTATTTAGTCAAATACAGTACAAAGGCAATATAGTTACTGTTCAAATGAATAACCTCTGTTATATTTTGTAAATATACACTTGTGTTCATCATGACATGGAAGTGGAAGTTTTCTGAACGTTCTAAGTTCTCGAGTTGTCACATGTTTGCTGATGTTTTCAGAGAGGGCGGAGACCATGAAAGTTCATTTTATAGTGGATGCTAAGTTGTAATTTCAGTCATTTAGAGTTTTTCATCAGAATTTTATGTCTGAGGAAAATGTTGATATTCCCAATGGCCTTTACTTTTTTCTGTCTTTATGTCTTTGCCAAAGGTGTGGACTTGGACACATGACTTAAACTCAAATCAGGCTCCAGTCACAAATTTGATGACTTTAGACTTGACTTAACAAAATCAAAAAAGATTTACAACTTGACTTGGACTTAAATGACTCATGACTTCACTTAAACTTGAGCCTTTTGGCTTGAAAATAAAACCCAAAGATTAAGATGTATATTACTTAAGTGTGCCACTAATCATTTAATTTCCCTGCACTTCCTGGGAACCACCCAAACAGCTTCCAATCAGGAGAGAACCATAAACAACGAACATAATTTTGTTTGCATACAAAAACTTTGTGGTGGTCAACAATAAGCATGTTGCAGTATCCAAAGCATACAGGTTGAAAGTTGCAAACAGAAACCCAACAACTTCCTACAAACTTGTTTTGATAAACACAAATATTAAAAAAGCATTCATAATTTTTGTAAATTTAATATCAACTGTTGGTAAATTGGCATTACATTTGGTGAGGAGTGTGTTATGACTTGTTTAGCTTTTGAACCTTAAAGTTTAACTCATGGGACTTGATTTAGTACTTGTCAGTAATGACTTGGGACTTGAGTGCAAAGACTTTAGACTTAATTGTGACTTGCAGAACAATGACTTGGTCCCACCTTCAGCCTTTGCATTTCCTGCTTTACATAACAGCATATTGTCTAAGTGGCAGAGAACACTGTGGCATTAATCTGGATTATGTCAAACAATTTTTTTGTCTATATGAAACAATTTCACAAAAAGTTAAAATCTAACATTGCTATTATCATAATTACAAAGAAAACATGTAACTCTTGAGCCAATTAGTTGTGAAAAGGCCTCAAGTTATTCAGGGCTACCACTGACCATAATAATTCACACACTGCAGTGCAAATTGACATACTGAAAAATAGATTTGAGCACTGAACACTACTTTCACTGAGCGCTTGTGACTGACATATGAAATTTGATTTGCACTTCTTATAAATTAAACAAGTGTGACTTGCTTGTTATTCACTGGATAAATGCACACAGTGCCAACACAGCATCAAAAGTGCCTGCTGGAGTCCACTCAAACAGAGGAAATAATCTGCATGTTTTTACTGGCTCTACTGTGTGTTGATTGGCAAATGCTTTGCTTGAGTTATTCAGTGATGTTTGCTTGTCAGCATAGGAAATGTTGCATTTTTTGTTGTATCATCAAACTCGACACAACAAAAACAGTCTGGCTTTGTGGAGGTGCACTGCTGCAGAAAATTTCAAATTCCCCACAGCTCGGGCTACGCTTCCACTTCATATCACTCACATCGAGGTGTATGAATTCATTGTAATGGTGCATTTATGTCCTAAATATGATAAAGCATTCATTCTTGTTATATGCCACCTGGGCCTTGTTTTAGGATTTTTTTTCCTTAAGAATAATTGATTGTATTCATTACTGCCTCGTGATCTGGAGGAAGTTATTAACACCAATATTTCCTCTCCCCTAGACTACTGTTACTCCTTTTATGTTGATTTTAGTCAGTCTGCTGCATCACGTTTGCAGCTTGCTCAAAATGCTGCTGTTGGACTTCTCCATGGCACCCTAGTGCTGGCCTCTCTTCACTGGCTTCTGGTGCAGAAAAGGACTGATTTTAACATCTTATTGTTTGTTTTTATGGTACTTAGCAAGATGGCATAATGCATAGTATCTAAGGCTATACTTAACTCAGGATAATGTCAGTTGGATCAGATTTGGCTATTTATTACAAGTTTTCAACTATTTGTTTCTTTTTTCAAAATAGACTTTGAGAGTTTTAACATGGTTCAGTTGAATGTTCAAGGTGAAAGCGACATTCACATAATAAAGTGAACAAGCCAAATTAGCCCTCCAATCTAATACGTGGTAGTTAGATTGGCTTGGCTTGGTCTGCTTTGGGCCGTCAGCCCCGCACAATAGGGATATGCATTTTCACTACAACAGGGCTAACGTCTTGAAGGTGTGTCTTACACTGATGATGGCTAGTCTTGAGTGATGATGTTCAAAAGCATTGGGCTGATCCACGGCTACAGTCCCCTGTTATTTTTGCTGCTGGTGTTTTTCCACAGAAGGGCAGGTAAAAGAAGTTTACCTGTTGGAGGTGAGCTGTTTGCAGAGGTGCAGTAAGAGCCTGTTTTCTGCAGCTCTTCATCAACATCTCACTGTGGGTGTTTCTGCTTTTCCTGCCCTCCCTGAAGAGAAGCTGCTGACAAAGTTCTGCTAATTCAGTAGTAACACATTACATTTCATATAGATTATTCACAATAAAAGTCCCGTTATTTTGTTGTGTTTTTATTGTGAAGCACCAAAATAAGGAAAAGTTGAGTTTTTGAGCAGCGACTTCACACAACTTCTAATACGAACATGAAACAGTAAAATAACAGAGAGAAACTAAATGCTAAACCACAGAGATTCAGTTAGAAGCTACAAAAGTACTGAGAGCTAATCACAAAGAGACTTTTAAAAACACCTTTTTCTCTGGTCTCCTTCAGACAGAGGTGAGTAGAGTCTTGCAACACATACGCTTGTTTGGAGGGGAAAACGGGGGTCGTCGGGGGTTGGCTATGGTCGACAAGGCATCGCCGGTACCCACTTGAGGGTTGGCAGCCTGGCTTTTCGACCTCCTTCAGAGAGGGTCCATCCCCGGCACGGCTTGCTGTGGCACGGGGTCTGGATCCACAGCTACTTGTACCGGGGAGCAGTGTGTGGAGCGAGGAGCGCTCACTCTGCAGCTAAATCTGGGGACCAACACTTATACAGAAGTACAGTGCACACTCACTGTGAAAAAAAAAAAAAGAGTGTTCAACTTCAACTTGAAGAATTTCAGTCGATGGAGGGATCGCCGAGTGATGATTTGAATCTTCCCTCTTTCAGGGGGCAGCCCTATAAATCTCCGATCTTTTAACCTCTCTAGTCTCCTCCAGATCTCTTAGGTTGTCTGACCTAAAGCTTCTGGCTGTTCCGCGGCCTAAACATACACACGGGGGATCATGCCTTTGCTGCTGTGCCACCCGTAGACTGTGGAGCAGCCTCCCTCTAAAAGCAGGAGTGCCCCGTGGTCAAAACTTTGAAGACCACCTCAAAGCTCTTTTGGCACTACATAGTCACCTCCTCTGTTAGCTTGAAGCCTCAGTTCACAAGTAGCGCTGCGCTCCAGAACACACAACTCCCTAAAGGTGTTCAAAACAAACCTCAATTGCACATATTACAGATGTCACATACCCAAGTTCTCTGACATCTCCAAGCTGTTGATGTCACATATATCAACAGGATGTAATGACAGTAATAAAGTTGGTTGGGGTGTTTTGCAGCATTTCTGTATACAAAGCACATGTTCTTAATGTTTTTTGTTTTTCGGCATGCTTTTGTCCTGAGGCCACAATACCTTGACTCCCACTCCGCCCTGAGGTAACCACTAACAAAACCACAAGTACACACCACAGGTCCAATTGTTGTAAAATGTTTTATTTACTTCCTGAGGCACAATACGACTTTCAGCTGAGGCTGCTTAATGTTACCGAGTGAATACAAGCAAATCACTCCAAGCTTTTTGCATTTTAAAGCACCATGCGGGCTGTGCTTTTATTCTTGTTTGAAGGGTCTCACACCTCATTCACACTCATCCAAGATCTGTGCAACAAGACCTGACATTTTTTAATTAATCACAAAGGTAATGAAGGACCTCGTGGACTTTATACATGAGTCTTTATACCTTATCTGAGTTGTTGATGGCATAAAATTACAGCTGGGCCCAATTAATGATTGCAGCCCTCCTCTTTAAATTTCAGTATCCAAATATTTCAGATAAATCTCTCTTAATTCTCTGTTGCCTGACATGAATACCTACACAAGGTTTCTCTAAACTCAAAGGGATACACACATTTACTAAACTGTTAAAATTTAAGACTTGACTTATTGATTTCACAATTTCTCTCCTTTTTTATCCAATTGAAAAAAGTTTTATAAAATAAAGGAAAATCTGCAGAAACTAGAGTAAATGTGGCGCACTGTGATTCAGGCCCTCTATCTGCGTTCATCAATCCCTCAACCCATTATTGGAACAAGGCACGCCTTTTCTAGGAAGTGCGTGCAGCATACATTTATCTCCATAAAGGATGCAATTCTACGCAGACATAAGCCATGAGAATGCATGGAGCGGAGAGCTGAATTACATGAATGCTCCACTCGTAATAAAAGTGACAAGATGCTAATCATACACACACACACACACACACAAAGTCTGGAATGTGTTAGATGAGATCCGGGGACTGACAAAGTCAAGAAAAGACCCAGTGAATGATGATTACCTGGTTACCTTGACTGCAACCAGGTTTTTTTCTCCAAACTAAAAAAGATGTTTCTTTGCAAAGATGTGAGATGAACACATAAACGACTAACATGTACAGCAGTGGTTCACTATCAGGATTCAGGGAACCCCCAAGTGTCTTTAAGAAAGTTCCAGGGGGTCGCCAGTAAAATGAAGAATGGATTATTTTCATTACTTGACTCATGACAGGAGTGAGCCCGTTGTGAGCAAGTGGACTTTTCATTATGCTTATTTATGTTTACTTATGCTTCCTCGCATCCTCTTCCCTGCTATTACTGGGACATTGTCTCTTTTCTGCCATCATGTAAGATCTTATGTTCCCCAGAGTGCACCTTGCAGGGACGAGGAGACAGGAGGCTTCTGGAAGAGCTTAGGGCAAGGAAACACAGGTGTATCCTACACACTTCTTCCTTGCATCTCTCTTACATCCTTCCTGGGGAGCTAAGACGGGAGTGAGGGTGCTTTCACACCTGCTCTGTTTGGTTTGGTTCAATCAAACTCAAGTTTGTTTGTCCCCTAAGTGCAGTTTGTTTGGGCAGATTTGAACACAGCAATCGCACTCGGGTGCGCACCAAAACAACTGACAGCAACTCTTTAAGGAGCTCTTGATCCGGTTACAAACAAACTCTGGTGCAGTTTGTGGTGAGAACGTGTTTAGACATTAATCTGAACCAACTACAGTCGATTTCCGCATTGTTTAGATTAAACAAGTTGTTTAGATTAAACAAGCATGAGCATGTTACAGTCCCGGAGGATTATTAATGTGTGTCTCCCCCTGTACCGCCTTAATATGCACATTCAGCACACCCAGTGCATCAAAACATTGTTTTCTAGTCAAAGCAAGCAAACTCTAGGTCTGAAAGCACCCTAAGAGTCATAAGAGTGTCTACTCTGATCATAGGTTTCACTTCCTCCACGCTTATCTCCTCAACTGTAGTTGGCAGTGGAATTCTGGACTTAATCATATCCAGCAACCAAGGTCTTTTCAGAGAGAGGTCCCTGAAGCAAAATCTTATCAAATGGACGCCTTGACACAAAATATGTTGAGAACCACTGATGTACAGTACATTAAAAATACTACATATATTTTAAGTCAGTGCATCCTAACCATGTGAATAGAATCTTCCTAAATTGACTAAGATACTACATCACTTACAGGTTGTTGTTTTTTGTCACTCTATTTTATAGATGGACCAGAGACAGCATGATGCATGAATGATCTGAACTTCAGATGTAGGAGAACGCTCTGAACTGACGACATTCTGGAAACAAGAACGCTCCGAAACGCCGTCTAATGAGAGCAGTCCCGACGTCCCACTAAAAATGTCACAATCCCCCTGCCCCACGTCACTAGTTTCATGCTCAGAGAAATCCAATCTATCATAATTACATGGATGTCTACCTATATTGATCACATGTTAGTCAGGCAAGACTGACAGTGAGCGGCGGAATTAAAATAGATGTGTGAGTACCAGGCATGAGCTGAGGGACTTCCACTCCACTTTGGCTGAGCAGCACACGAGTCTACGAGCCTATAAGTGTCATTTTGATAGATCTCTTTCCTTCTCTCTCCCTCTCTTACTCCCTCTCACAAACTCGCACACACATACAGATTCAATGGTATATGTAATTTCACATACACTACAGATGTGGTGCATACTAGATATTGTTCAAATGTGACTTTTTATTTTTTGTGCATGTAACTCCAGTGCAGTACAGCATTGCTATTGTGTCTATAAAGCTGCCAAAGACAAATAAAATGCTTGAGCAGCCATGTGTTGTAAGTCATGAATTATATGTTACAACATACTCTTGAAGATGCATAGGGACTGATGGCTACTCCACCCCCACACGCACCAGATGATAGTGTGTATCTCACCCGTATGCTGCCTGGTCCTTTACCAAGATTAACAATAACACAAACATGAGCATCATCATCATCATCATAATTCCTCACACTGTCACACTGTTTTCATCCTTTTCTTAATCACCCAATTCATCATCATCATCATCAATCTGAAACTGTGTCTCTACTTTTGCCACACTCTCATGTATCTTTCTCGCTGGTCTTGGCACTAGCCAAAATAGATTTTGATATGTTTTTTTTTTCTTTCATGTTTTAATTCACTTGCTCTCTTCATTTTCATCTCATATTTGCTCCCTTCCATCATACCTCCCACCTAATTTCTCCACTGAAGGTGTCAAAGTGACTCCATCATTCTCTGTGGAACGGCTGAAACCTTAATGGTCTCTAATGATAGGCTCAAAAAGAGCGAGGGGGGAAGGTTGTACTGTGACGGCAGAGAGATGAGTGAGGAGAGTAGGAAAACTGATAGATAGGGTTGCGAAGAAGAGGTGAGAAAACACATCGGAGGGAAAGAACTGCTGGAAAGAATGTGTTGATGGGATTAAAGTGAATGTGAAGGAGGGGATGAGATGGAGGTAAAGGAGCGTAGGGTGGAGTGGGGAAGGGGATTGGTATAAGCTTGGGTGAGAGGTACTGTAATTGGTGCAGCAAAGACAAATAGGAACAGACAGGGTGATTGAGAGGGGGTGTTAAAGAGATACTGTAGATACCAAGAAACAACTCGCCTACAATGTGACCAATAAAGAGGCTGCAAGAATTTAGCTTTCTACATGTGGAATACCTCCATGTTCAACTACACTGCGCCAACTAGGGGCTTGATTTTGTGATACTGTGTTGACTTTCAAAAACACTGTATTGATTTTTTATTAATAATTTACATGCAAAGATTTTTGGCAGTAGTTCATTTTATATTGTGTTTAAACGCCTGAACACTAGATAGCAGTGTTGTAATCTATGTTCAGCCATTTGGCTCTTCCACTATAATGCAACAACATATCGCTAGAGTAAACACAAACAATATGGGCCTATGAAACAGGTAGAGTCTTTTAACGGCACACTGCTAGCTCCTAAAGGGAGATTATAAAATCTGGTTTTTCATCGTTTCTGGTTAATTTCACAATCTTGAGTTGCATTTTGATTTAAAAATATTGAGGCCAACACAGCATTTGATTATTTTTAAGCCCTCTCTGGTGATCTAAGGCGAAATATGAGAGAAAACTCACCCCGATCAGCCTTGAAATGATAGCACTACCTTCACGCTACCTTAAAAAACCATTACACTATGAGTAAAGAACGTTAAACTGGCCAAGCCTGGACTTGCAATGAACTTGTCAGTCGTACAGTCAGTTACCCTGCAGCTCTCTGGCACGCTGCCGTGCTGATGTTATTTTGCCGCTTTTCTGAGCAGTTCTCTGCACTGAAACGAACGTAACTGAAAGTGATCTTTCCCCCAAAGCTGACTTAGAGAATGGGACATTAATCTGTATAGTAGTCAGCAGCAAGAGACAAATATTTTTTTAATCTCATTGGAATTGTGCCATGAAGTTCATATACAGATCATATACTGTTTACTGTAGTACTATTTAGTTTTGTGGCAAAATGCTCACTGACCTAAATCCCTGGTCACGTACGGTATTTGCTACCAACACCAGCTAGCTACCTAGCTGGGTAACTTACCTGTGTTCTACGCCCAAATCTAATGTTATCTTATCTGGTGTGTTTTATCCTTTGACTCCCGGTCTTTTAATCAGCTGTGAAGCTAAAGAATTGACCCACTGCTTGTGTGAGTACATCCTGATATGAAACACACAGGCAACATAACCTTAGCGAGAGAGAAAGATTCACAACCTGTGTAGTCTTTCTAGTTTTGTATTTTCACAGTCTTAATTTTCACCAGTTTCACAACAATTTTAGACAAAATGATCTTTTAAACTAATAAAGATCATGTGTGTATTTCAGGGTACAACTCAAACCGAATCAAAAAAATATTTGTCTCTTAACCCAAAATAAGGTCCCATTGTGGTCCACTGGAAGGGGAGGGATGTTGCCTCTCTGTAGCAGGCAGGAGAGAGGAACCTGGGATGTCTATGTTGTTCCCCACGTGGTAATGTGTTGCCATCCAAACAAGCAACAGCCAGCTGGCCAGTCATGACAGGATCATCACACCCAGCTTTCACCTCAGCAGCATATTGATGGCTGAGAGAGACAAACAAAGTGTAAATGCACCAGGTGTATGCGTGATCACACATCGCATGCTGGCCAAAGCACGCACAAACACGCGGGCGCACCCTGTCCGTGTTCTCACACACACACACACACAGATGAGGAGAAACACAGTCAACATTAATAAATTTGTGTTTTCAACATCTGTCAGATTACAGCTCAGTGGGGAAGGCAGCAGGAGAGAGAGTGAAAAACAGAAAGAGAGACAAGAGAAGAAGGGAGGGAGTAAGCAAGTGGGGTACGACTTGTTTCTGTCCATCTTTCATCTCCCTGTTAGCAGTGGACGGTAGCTCATCTAGTATGGGAGTCACACATAGTCAGGGAGGGTACAAGGAGAAAGAATAAGGGCCTATTTTTTTGAAATTGCTACTTGGTAGGGGTAAGTGTTCTGCATCAGTGTAGTAAAACCACATAAGATTGTGGAACTAGATATGGAAAAAATAGAAGAGGTTTGAAAATGAGAAAAATAAAGAGAACAGGAGCAGGGACTTGACAAAGTTAAAGAACGAAGAGTGGATAAGAAAAGAAAAGGCTGCGGATTCAGCACTCAGTCTTTTCTCTCTAGATAAAGCTGACATGATCTGGGTCGATACAAGGTCATTTGAATACAGAATGGTTTGTTCAAAAGGTCCACACATATACCCTCATGTTCCGACGCGTGGAGAATAACGCAAATGTGTTGAGATGGTGTAAAAACTAGACAGCTTAGTCACACACCTTTAGACACAGAGCGAAAAAGGTGAGAGAGTGAATAAAAAAAAAGCGCAGGCAGAAAAAAAAGGGCCTCTGACAAATTCAATTTGCAAGGGCTCGAGCCAGTGGATGCAGACAGGCCTATATTAGTATTACTCATATGATAGAGCAGCCCATCCATCACAGACACATACAAGAGAATGGAGAGGTGAGGAAGGAAGACAAGAATAGAGGTGAGAACAATGCATCTAAATAGCATCTACCAATAACTGAACGGTAACTTTATGTCTGTTACTGCCACTCTGAAGCCAATTTGCTTTAATCTGTGGTCTCATCGAAATGTCTTTGTATGCAAATACACTGGGTTGTGTCCATGTGACACAGTGTGTTGTTACCACTGACCTCAGGGGGGAAAGCAAGATTATTAAAGCTATTGTTTTGTGAAGGACAAAGACGAAGGTTGCAATCCAGTCTGCCTCCACCTTCCTATCCCTTCTGGGGAAGACAGTGACGTAACAAGCAGGGATGGATGCAGTCTCAAATGCATTTCACTGTATATTGCCATGTAGGTCACTGTTTCCTAGACAAGCTTTCCTTTCTGTTCCTCCTTCTCTCCTTCATACAAAATGTCTCACTCATAACTCAGGTTACAAAACGTGTGAAAAATGTGCTTCACATTAAAACACCTGAAACTGCAGACCCAGAAACTCAATGTCGGGGAATTGTAAAGGCCAGTGCACACCGCAGCTGACTTGCAGGCAGAAACCCTTTTTTGGGGGTTGAGGGTAGGGTGAACAAACTTCATCTGTGTGCAGCACAATACAGTATAGCAGAGTAGTTACAGATTATTTTGTGTTGAAATAAATACAACAACAAATACACAACAGTCAATATAATTCAGCGCCTCCTGTAAAAACGTCTGCATTTAAAGGATAGGATCACAAATTGCTAAGTCTATCTTAAAACAATATTTAGATACCTATACAGACACTGAAACATGCTAGTTTTAGCTCTTCACACTGTTCATGCTAGCCCTTAAAAGGTCTCTTAGTAGTGTAAGTGATGAGGTATGAAATTCACAGTCCTCTCTCTGAGTTTATCTGACATTAATATGAGGCTTCAGCCATCCAAATAAGATCATCAGTCTTTTTATTACCAAATTCTGCCTTTTAATTTCTATCCCTCCACTGCAGCTCAATAAGGAAACACTGCCCAGGGAAACACAAAATGGGGACTTTATACTAAAAAGACAGTGATATTGGGAGATAAACACTTGATTTGAGTCACTGCAAAACCTTTTTCAAGGTTCATATGTTACATATGCAGTTGGAAAACGGAGTGTCGTAGCTTTCTAATGATGTCACTATTGTTTCTGCACTCCAAATATTAAGCAAAATACGTCACATTCAGTAAGACTGTCACCAAGCCATGATTCTGAGGAAAAAGGCCTTTAAAGTTTGCAGTATGGTGGCCATAAAAACACATGAAAGAAGTTTCCAAACTGGGAGCGCATGCTGTAATAGACAGAAAAGCTTGGAGACACTTTTGTTTTGTAGCCAGCAAGGTAACAAAAACAAGCATACCCAACAACACACTGCAGGAACACAAGAAACTTGTTTATGTCGGAAGAACTGTGGTCTGTTTGATGAACGAGGTTAGCATGCAGTTTGTTACCAGCAATATTTACAACTGGATTAATTTCTTGAAAACATTTTGATTATTTTGATCTACGGATCCTTAAGGACTATGGGAATATAAATAATCAAAGACTGTAAACATATTTGGACTTTAGGACCACTTCAGAGGTAGGAAGTCAGCACTTCTTTGTCTCTCTTGTTTACCACGCCAGTAAATCTGAATGAATAATACTTTGGTGCTCATGGTATCCGTAAATTTAACTTAAAAAGGCTAATATAAAATTGAACAAAACCCCCAAATGAACAAAAATCGATATGTTGACATAAATCCCTGTTTATCTAGAAATAAGCTGTTTAGATATGCGGCTGAATTTGAATGAGCACACCACATATGGGCACCTGACTATATTGTAGTTTGAAGACTGAAAACTTGAATATATTGTCAACCTTTTCTTTTAAAGCAGACCAGGAGGGATTATGTCTTAATGTAGGTGATGCTGAGGACATTGATTATCCTGAATTAATGAATACAACAATCAAATATGAAGCGTGAAAACAGAAAATTCAAACATGAGCAAATAAGACCATGAGGAGATGTCTCACAAAATATGATAAAATATAAACAGGGAAATAAACGAATAAGGGAATGTCTCCATAATAAAAAATAGGCTGTATTTTCTCTGTAGTTGAGGTAAATAAGCATAGTATGTTTTGTTTCATTTTTAAATTTTTTTTTACCCTTACATCCTTTGTTCCTTCACTCCCACTCCCATGATGATGTACGCTATCGTCATGGCTACCTACGCTCTACTTCACAGTGAGCACAGAGCAAAAAGCCTGTCATGTGTGTGCCCCCAGGCGTGTGCATGCATGCATTTACGTGTGCATTCATGTGTGTATCAATGCGTGTGTGAGTGAATGTTTTCTTGACCCCTATCCCACTTTTTGATCTAGTTCTCCTCCTCATGTGTCCCTAAACTCCCCCACTCATCCATTCTCCTCAGTCTGCACAGCTTTATAATGTGCTTGCCAGATCATATCTTAAAAAAAAAAAAAAAGCCAAAATTTGACGCACTACATGAACTCGCTTTCGCACATAATTAATTAATTAATGTTGCAATCAGGGAGAGAAGAAGAAGCACAAAAAAATGAAGCTTTACTGCGCATGCTGTTCCTCACTGTATGCTGTTGTGTAGCTACTACAGCTATCACATACACACACACACATACACTTACACACACACATCCCAACGGGTAAGATTGCTTGGACACCCAAATGTCAAGGTCACCCTCAGAGTTCAAAAACCATCACTTTGTTTCTAAACCAGTCTTCAAATGAATCCTGATAGAAGTCACTAATGCAATCAACCTTTTAGCCTCAATCCCAAACCTCCATTCTCCATGCGGGGCGATGTGGACTCTGATGGGGCAGAGGACAGTAACATCCCCCCCTTAACGATTCATGAGACTGCACAAAGATAAAAATCAATAGAAAAACCATGTACGAGCCCACGCACCCTTGTGCTGTTATAGGCGAGGACAATTGTTCAACTTTCGATCATTCTTTCCACCCATGTCACTTTCCTTAACCTCAACCATTATTTTACATCAAAGGCTGGTAAATGGTGCTCACAGGTGCCAATTTCTGGGTTCTCTGATCTTGAAGTGTCACAGGATACTTTGGACCCAAAGAGATGGAGCACGCACAGCTTGGGACTGAACACACACACGCTAGCACATACACAAATATCCGCCTGTTCCGTGTCATCGCTCTGTTTGAATGGAGTGTTTATTGGCTCTCACTTGGTCCACACTAAATCCTCCCAAGAGAGTCCCTGCCCCCTTCAGGTCAAACTCATATCAGCGCTGTGTTTGATCTTAGGCCTGTACAAAAGAAACTGGGAGACAGCGCCGCTTGTGATATTGATATCAGAACTCTTCACAGGTATGTTTGTGATGTCTGAAACAAAAATCCTCCAGAGCTGGGGCGTAAGTGTTGTGTCAGAGGAGGTAATTAAAACCAAACTCGGATGGCTCAGACTGAGTTTTATAGGACATCAGAACATCAGGGAGTCATAGAATAGACAGACTAATAAGATGCCACACTGCATTTATACTGTGAAACAAACACCACATGAAAACATCAAGTGAAGCCAGATGACGCTACATCTACTCCTGCGAAGCAACAAGATTCAGCCAATTCTCTCGTTCAACGTACTGTAAGATCTCCTCCAATCATCCGAGAGTTTTAAAGCGCCTACTTAACGTATGTGTGTGTTAGACAGAAGGAGAGAAAGCAATGCAATCTACAATATTGTGTGCATGTGTGTGTACGTAACAGTGTGTTTCTCATTAATGTGTTTTTGTGCCAGAGGGCCCCAGAATGATCTAATACAGAGGCTAGGCCCTCAATTTGTGGTGTTTCTCAAGCCTATATTTAACAGCAACAAAGCCAAGACCCCAGACCACAGTTCCCTCCCACTCAATCCAACTCCATTTTACATCCACCAAAAGGCTCTACTTTTATCTCCAGCAATTCATCTGGGACCCACATGAGGTCCTTTCTGGAAAATAAACGAGTGGAGAAACCGGCCCTGTAACCCCTCCACCCCCACCCCCTTCTGCTCTAGCACACAATGATTTTATATCCAAAGATATAAAATCACAATGATTTTATATCCAAAGAAATGAAGCCAAGCTCTTTTTCATGACAACCTGCTGGATAAAAATAGAAGCCAAACCGACCTTAAACCACACAGCTCTGTGTTTCAATGTAAGATATACTGAAATGCACTGTAGTAAAATGGAAAACATCTGACCTGGCAGCATTTCTTACAGTCTTACAGGAAAGTTTTAACCCCACTTACAACACAGCTTCTTCTGTTTGATTCAACTCTTATAAAAAGGGTTTAGTCATCTCATATATATAGTAATGATGTACTAGCACTCCTTAAAATCTTTGATCTGGGTTAAATAAGCTTCCACATCACTGTGTTGTTTGTCCATATCCGTGAATATTATTTGGGAGAAATTAAGCTAGTAAAAATTTCCATGCATTCTACCTGATGCTTGAATTGTTTACTGCAAGACAAAAAAAAGATGTAATCAGGACAAAATTACAAAATAGAAGCTGGTGAGGATGGGTAGTGTGTGTGTATTTGTGTGCGTACTTGTAATTGCTACATAGTGAGGACCAAAACACGCTTTTAATCAACAGAGTGGGGGCATTTTTGGAAAAGTGGACATTCTTCTTCAAAGGACTGTTTGAGGATTAAGACTTGGTTTTAAGGTTCAGGTTACAGTTAGGTTATGGCAGGGTTAGGGTATGGGTTGGGGCTAGGCATTTAGTTGTGATGATTACAGTTAGATAACAGTTATGTCAGTGAGGGTCCTCACAAAGACGGAGGGACAAGACGTGTGTGTGTATGTTACTGAAGTTTTTCAGTTTGATTTGTACCACATCAAGCGTTATGTAAATGCCATTTTTCCTTACACTTTCATAGCCTTTTGATGGACATGTAAAGCAAATGCTACACATAAATGCTACTGGAGTGCTTTGATGTTACTGGTTTGCCTGCATTTACAACAATAAAGCGTAGGTGATTAGTTAAACGGAAAGAGTTGGCAGCTGGAGGGTTTGGTGAGTAGGCAGTGAGCTGCAGAGTGTGTTTGTGTTTGTGTGTGTGTGTGTGTGTGTGTGTGTGTGTGTGTGTGTGTGTGTGTGGGTCACTGACTGCTGTGGGGTTCAGATCTGTGACCTTTCAGAGACAGGTCAGTCACTTTGACAGCTATGCCATCCTGCCACGTATCATGACTCAAACGCGTGCCCTATAGTGCTCCCAGACACCGCCGATGCCCACGTTTGTGTTGGCGATCAGAGCAGTAAACACTGTATGTGGGTTTCTGAGCTCTGTTATTGCTGGCTCCTTCCTGCAGCTTGAGGTTAACCTCAGAGATACAATAACAGAAACACGGCTACGTCCATACACACTGCACACACACTTTTCCTTTTCCTCCCGGTCTGCCTTGCAATCTCCCTTAGCTAGCTACACAGACACACAAACACACACAGAGTCTCCCTATCTAACCTCACACTATGCCCTGCACAGTCAGAACATGGTAGCTTCAGCTACATACATATCTAGGCCTAAGGAAAGTGGGATTCAGTCACAGTGTGTATGTGCCCACAGAAGCAGGAACAATGAAGAATAAGGCTGCACTGTGTGTTCGTAAAATGTGTGGAAGTATCACAATCCCTCTTGATTTACATACTGATTTCAGCGTAGCCCACTACACTTAATGAGCTGATTTTAATTTGCACATTGACATATGAGCTTACTCAACTATTAAGTAAAATTTACATTTCATTAAAACTGAGTGAATTTGAGTTTGGACTACATATGACTTGAATTTATTGCTTTTTCCAAAAGCTCTGAAACTGTAAAGGCCACATTACGAGAGATATTTAAAACTGATTTCTTTCTTTTTTTTTTTTTTTTTTTGGTGCAACTGCTGCCTTTGTGTTTGCCTACCAAGTCCCAGATTTGGGTCTATTTGATGTGTTTCTTGGTGCTTTGGTAGAGCCTAGACGAGCCAACTGCTCCATGGGCTTCGGTCTTTCCAATAACCTGCGGGTTGTGCGGGTTTGTGAAGTGTTTGCCTGTATGTGTGTGTTTGTGTCCCCGATCTGATGTGGCAGCTAACGGGATGCGACAGCTCCTGGTGTCTGCGAAGAGAAGCTAGGTTAGTCCTCAGCCAGTTTGGAGGTTGTTTACACCCCGAAAATGTGATACATGGCACTAAAAAGGAAGGAAGGAAGAGGAACTGGCACAGAGGGTGATGAGATTTGACAGCTTTCAAGTGTGTTCATTGTTTGTGTGATTACATCTTCTGTTGATGAAAACCAAAGAAATGTGAAACTAGTTTCCTGAGTCTTTCATTGACTTTTGAGCACAGTATTTGTTCACTGGCCTGTGTAAATCAGGACAGCCTAGGTTATCTACTAATGCAAAGAGGAGAGCCAACGCAACATAGACATTGTTATCTTATGGTCAGGAACTATGGGCTGAGGAAAAAGGAGCCCTACATGTAAATGCCACATCTACTCAAGCATTTAAATAAAAGTATATGACAATCAAGCATGATTGCTGGCGTACAAGTAACACATCATAAAAGCTCCACCATAGCAACCACTCCCTGATCCCACAAGAAAATACACACACTCTAGAAAATAAAAAATGACACTGACCAAATTGGACATGCCCTGTTAATTCATTCCTTTTTCTTTCATTCTTTTTCATTTTATGATGAGCCAAACCAGTAGTTCATGACTCCAGTAACCACTTAAAGAAAGAGAAAACAGAAGGGTGGTCTCCATTGCAAGGACAGACTTGAATCCCAGATGAGTAATGTTGTGCTAATGCAGACCAGATGTATGTGTTTTGCTACAGCACGGTTTCACAGCAGAACAGCCTCTTTTTTTGGTTTTGTGGGTTTGCCTGCCGTATGATCCAATCAAAGCACACCGGGACAGGGACAACAGTTTCACTTTTGCTGAGGGTTCATTTGTTACTATTTCTGTAGTCGGGCTCACTCTGCATGATCAAACGTCTGGGTGCTCAATGTTTTACCAGAGACAGCTGGGAGGGTGTCTGTGCCTGTGTCTGCCCGGCTGTGTGTGTGCGTGTGTGCAAGCAAAATGTTCCCCGTGTGTGGGAGTGCTTGTGTGCCTATACGTCTGTATAAAAAGAAGACAGGAGACAGGAGACAGACGACATCAGGAGGGGCTGCTCTGTTCATGTCCTGGTGGAAGACTGAAGGGTGGAATGAGGTTACGGAGAGTTAGTTGAGTTCAGGGCGGCAGCTTCATTAAATTGGGTTTAGGGAAGAGAGAGGATGATGATGAGAAGAGGAGGAGATACAGAGTGCAAATAGAGGTTCAAAAGAGGAAAAATACACAAGTGTATCAACTGCATATACATGCCTGTGTGTATTTGCATGGCGGAGTCAGTTATAGGGAAGTGGCAATACAGTGCGAGAAGGGTCTGATCGAGTTTCTCTTGATTTCAGTCACATTAACTCAATCTTACAGAGAAGAAAGAGGGAAACATTTGTTAATCCTCTCCTTTTAACTTCTGTACTGATTACATGTCAATACTTTCAATCTAGAATTCTTCACTCTGCGGCTTGGATTAATTTAGAAACAAATGTATTCTTCCTCAGTTAGGCTTGAATATGTTCTCTAGCATTGAGGGCATGCAACAAGCTGACAATTTAGTTCAAGATGTGCTACTCGTTGACGAGCAGGAGGTGACTGAAAAACTAACTTCAGTTAACATTTAAGGGGAACTATTTTTAAAATCCATACATGCTATTCCTATTATCTAAACCAGGGGTGTCAAACATCCGTCCCGTAGGCCAAAACTGGCCCACCAAAGGGTTGATACAACCCTGTTGGATGACTTTGCACACATAATATTGATGCATTTATTAAGTCTAAAATGTAGTGCTCCGTAAGAGGCTTTTTCACCCTCACCAAAATACAGCTCTCTAAAAAACAATGAATCCTTGTTATGATCATATTTAAAGATGTCAAACATTATGCAAAATATTGTCAATCAGCAACTTTAGAACAAAAGAATCTGTATCCGACTTTTATCTTGAAACAATATTGGTGGAGCACTCTTACTAATGCACTGCCAAAAATTTAGGTTTGTAAATGGTTTGTAAGGCAGAGAATAACTTCACCTGATTCCTCAATAGCTTCCACTTTAGTTTGGTTTGTTGATTACAGCATTATTATAATGTATGGAAAAATGCACGTACAATGGCAATGAGTTGTGGACTGATTGAATGTGGAAACACTGAGAGATACTGTTTTATAAATTGATATTTTCAGAATGTACTTGGTTACGCTAAAACAAAGGGAGACATTTGGAAGTTTTGTTATTTATAGGTTATTATGAGGTGGTTTTATTGGTCCGACTCACGTGACATCAAGATATGTGGCCAATGAACCAAAATCAGTCTAACACCCCTGATCTAAACAGTCCAAAAACGTAAGCAAACATGAAAAACCCTCTCCCAAATCCAAAAACTAGAGTACTAAAACTCCAATTTGAATGAAGTCTGGAGCTGCTCCATAGACAATGAACAGTGAAGGATGTTATAGATGATTCTGAGAGCACCCAGGGGAATGTTCTGAGTATGTGGGTACATTTTCTGTTTCAGAACTGAGAACACAACAATTGAAAAAAAGCTCACTTGGGTATAAAAAGAAAACAAACAACAGGCTCCCATTCATTGTCTAAAGAGCAGCTCCAGACTTTATATTTGATGACATCACAACTTTGAGACTTCTTTCTCTGGTTCCTGGCCTTGAGAGAGAGCAGCTCATGTTCACAAATATTGATTGAACTTTCCAAGGCCGTGGAAATAACATTTTGGAATTCTGAATGTAGGTGGTGTTTACCTTTAAAACAAGCTGTAATGTGACTGTAAGATATATTCAAGCTGTCAGGATGCCAGGAATTTTAAAGTTATTCATGTAATGTCGCTTCAAATATCCACAGAAAATGAGTAAACAAGAGCCACTGTGAACTTAGAGGAAGATAGAGTCATTGCTGCTGGGTGAGGAGGGCAGCCAAGCAGTGATGTAGATTTGCTCACCTCAGACCTCAATAATGTAACAGGCAGTGCCAACCACGTCCTTATTCTATCTCACTGACCAAAGCAGAGTAATCAGCATCTGTGATGTTGAGAATTCCCTAGTGCAGTTCATGTGAGGCTAGCCAGGAAACAATAACAAAACCAATTTAAGCTGCCAACATTACACGCAAATGAACAGTGTAGAGGGAAATATTTCATGTGTCATTTGGAATAATGTTAATTTAAGGCAATATCTGTGAGTTACCTGTCTGTTAGACTGAATAGAGACACAGTTTGAGTGACATAGGAAGCTGAAAAGTAATCTTCAGACTTTTTTGTTAGTCCAATGCTGAACCTCAAATTTCTATCAAGCGATGGTAATGTGTCAGTGAAAAGATATTTACAGTCTGGGTCAGGGTTTATCTAAGCCACCGCGTTACTGTTAGAAATAGGGTCAGTTTGGGTTGAGGATTGAAAGCTTGCACTATCAACACAAGATAAGTGGTCTCAAATGCATTCACCTTTGGGTTGGGTGCAGAGTCAGGTGGGAGAACTCACGTCAATGCTGTGTCATCATATTATTATTGTAGTTATACTGATAAATAAAAAGCCCTTTTATACTTATTTTTTTTTAAATTGCAATTTAGTTATATCTGATGAAAATCAGAGGCATTTCCTCAGTGTTGAAGCTTCCTGGCCACCTGTAATCAGATTGGACACAATTTGAAAGGTCGGTAGCAAGCAGGGTTAAAATTCAAATAATTCAATCTTTGAAAATTGCTGCAAAACCCAGGCGGTGTGCAACTCCCAAGGTGGCACAAGGTTCAGCCAACCATAGAAAATACAAATGGCCCAGGCCGGTGCAAAGTAATTTTGCTGAGATTCATGTGTGGTTTGTCTAAGGATAGAAAATTAGTCAAGAGTCACAGTTTGGCTAAGGGTCAAACCAGAGGGGTATAGCTAATAACAAAATGGAAAATCTCTATTCATTGAATAGGTAACCTCTGAACAGCATTGGATTATCCAAATGAAATGTCGCCAAAGTTATGTTAGATGTTTTGCTTCAATGGAAATAGGTGTGTGTGGACAAGACAAAGACAAGAGGACAAGAAAAGTCCATGCAAGGCTAATGAGGACCACATACAAGCAACAGCATATTTCAAAACTCCCAGTAAACCATCTACACCAGTAAAAGGCTGGGTTCATCTCTAAGTGGTTACACTGGGATAACAAACTATTTCAGAGCTACTGAAACCAAAGAAAAATGAAGAGGTCTCGGTATTTCAGAAGAGGAAGTAAAGTAGACTGAGGAAGTCAGACACTTCTTTCTTGCAGGTGTTACGTCATCTGCATGTAAGAAAAGAAAAAACAACAAAGAACCAGAAGTCCAATACAAGAATGAGAAACTAGGGAAATAGATTTGTTTGGAACACTGATGCATAAATTCTCCCGAGTGATGAAAAACGATGCCGGGGACCGAGCAGAGCTGACAGATCCCCAGAGTGAGGAAGATTCACATGGCTCCATGTGGAGTTTTAAAATGCTGGGCCTTATTTACAAAGAGACACAATAATAACTTCTGTTTGCAATGACTTAATAGGTGAAAATTTATGTAGTTTAGCACCTAATTTATTAAGTAAGTTTATGCAAATCAAGTCAGAAGCAATTTTCCCATTTAAATACCTAAGGCACAACCAACAGTCTCAAAGCAACAGAGAGCAAAGGGGAGAGGGTAAAGCATGATTCCCAAATGAACCACGCAGCACCCAACACGCCACCAAAGGCCACAAGAGAATAACTGATAATTAAGAGTCATTATTAAAATAAATAAACATTAAAAGTGGTTTACATATTAACAACAAATATTTTCAGTGATCTTTCCTACTGTGCCCTATGAAGTGCAGCAAACACGCTAAAAGTGGTGCCTGCGCGCTCAAGTTAGCAGATGGCACTCTTTACAAATGTAACTGCATTAGTGCTGCCATGAGTTTGTGTCTCTGATTACATCATTGTCCTGATTCAAAGTTTAATGAGTTTTTACATGGCGCCTCCAGCTACAACTTTGAAAAAAGGAAGCAAAACTGAATAGTACTAAAATGGTTATGAGAAAGGGAAGAGCTGATGATTGAAAATAGATGGCAGAGACTTATAATGGAGTACAACACGTAGCCTACTGAGACATAGAAGATGGCCTGCAAAAAAATGTGTACCTTGGGCAATACTCCATCAAATGTAGGTGACCACATGAGGCTTTTAAGCTGATATCAGTTTCATCTACTTTGTGTTTTAAGAGACCTGCGGGACCGATGGCAATTTACGCCAACATTAGTGTCTGTCAGATGCTGAAGATAGTGCAAAAATACTGGCGTCATATGAAACTAGAAACTAAGTTAGGCAAAATTTTGGCAAGGGAGAAACTGGCATAGTGATTTTCATAAGGTTCCTTGAAATCTCACTTCAAGATATTGGAATGAAAATGGATGCTATGGGTACCCACAAGTCTCCTCTGTACAGAAATACCCACTTAAAGCTAACCCCATGCAGTTTTGGGCAAAAACCATACAGCTTTTTGCATGCAGTACGGATGTGTTATTTTTGCCTATTGTATTTGAATAATTCTGCATATTAGGATCTCTAAACAGTCTTGGAATTGCATAACTTGAGTATGACTGAAAAGTGCAGACTGTTGTGGATTTAACGAGACCAACTTTATTTACATGTGATGATGTTAGCCCTCGTAGTAGCCATTTCATTGTAGTGAGACTTTTCTTTTTTTTATTTGACCTCACTGTATAAAATGACCTAGTGTGACCTCTAGTGTAATCACAGCCTTATGAAACTTTACAACCACAAACTAGAGACCTACAGCATGCAGAGGATGTATGGCATTCTTCGGTAAAGTGACAATAAGGGAGTTTCTAAGTGGTTTCCACAACAGAAATGCTAGGCAACAAAACGCCGATAACTGAGTTCTTACAGAAATCTCCAAATTTCAAAAGTTTTGGAAAACAAATTGCGGCATGGATTTTTCTGTGGTGTCCCTCAAAGTCTAGGTGTCTTAAGGTAGTATTCTTGAGTGATTTTTGACCATTACTGCCAATTCTAGAGTGGTAAAAAAGCTTAAATTTAGCACTGCAACAACTCATGGGACACAGTTGAGCATGGGAATGGCCATTATATACTTCCATCACAATCTTCTAAGCCCTAAAGATACTCTTGAAGCTTAAACAAAACACACTGTTCATTATAGATTTATGACTAGAAAAAAATGACACAGTGCTGAGATGCATTTCACATAAATATTCAGGTTCCTAGCTTTTATGTATGCCAGTTCTGTGTGGTATATACTGTTGACCTGCTTTCTCCCCCTGAAGATCCTCTACCTTCCTGAAAAGACAAAAATGGGTCTATGGTGGGGCCCAGAGGGTGAGCCAATGGATCCCATGAACACAGGAAAGAAAATGTTGTAGCCTGTGTGGCGAGGTAGTACAAAGAGGCAAGAAATGTCTTTTGGCAGAAACTATTAATGTCTCTGTATTTGTGTCAAGATAAGATTAGGTTGTCTGAACAGGAAAGACTAGCACTGCTGAAGAGCTCACACAGTGGCTGCCACCTAGTGTGCAGCACTGTTTCAACCATTGCTACCTTCTAACCATGTATTATTATATCAAAAATTAAAGCGTAGCTTCGGGTTAGAGTGACTAAAAACCCCTGGACATCTTTCACAAGTGCATCTTGAACTGAATGATTTTGATTTACACCATATCATCCATGGCAAGAGGCTGTACAGTAGAAGTTTAGCTGCAGGAGCAAGCAAATGGATTCTTGGAAACACAAGAAAGAGGAAGGGAATAGTGTACTGCTTATTCCTAGCTTTGGGGCAAGTAACATTGGCAGTAAGAGAAATGCAGGAAGGGCCTCTTAGGGTTTACAAGGGTTTATTTGCTACTGAGATGTCAAACTGTGTGCTGTAAAATATTGCTTGGTGATCTCCCCTGGTTAACCCATGTTCAAAGAACTGAAATGGACTCTCCCATTTCAAGTGAAAATGTATCTGCGATGGCTCTCGGCTAGAAAACCTGCCAGGAGAAAAAAAAAAAAAAACTTCCTGGCAACGATTGGTTTGAAATTTTTCATGGGAGCTGAGAGAAAGATGAACTACTGCTTGGCTTTACATTTTTTTGCCTGCATGAATTAATTTGAGATACTTGAAAAAGTTGAGATTTAATGGTGTACTCAAAAAGTTTCTCAAACAGACTCAGAGTAATATGGACCTGTCATTACTGCACAAATGAGCGGTGTGTATATGTTTTCCGTCACTCACAAATCCATAGTGATTCAGAGTAGAGGGTTTCACCACAAATTATTGACTCACCTACAGAGACAGAGACAGAAAGAGAAGCAGAGGGGATGAGAAAATAAGAAAAAAAGTTATTACTTCAACACATCAAATTCCACATCATTTAATGCAATGATTTCTCCCTATGGAATTACCTCTACTGTTTAAAACACAATTTATAGTGTATGGTACAACTACAGTATAATACATAAAACATATTCTTAACATTGCAAATTACTGTTCACATTTACATTCACACACAGCAGTAAGGTCTTCGCGCCTACATATTGGAGAGTAAACAGTGAAGGAGGATCAGAGGAGAGAACTATTAGTCTTTTCCTGCTGAGTGACTGATAGAGATTAGAGAGGGGGTGGAGAGTGTGTTTATTAGAATAGAAAGGATGCATGGATGTATATTTCTGTATATGCGTTTCCGAGGATGTGCATGAGAGTGGGTGGATGAGATCTTGGCATTTTGTGAAATGTTGAGACAAGCGGTTTGGTGTCAGTCATCATTGGCAGCTCCAAAGTATGAAGGAGGCTCTGTTTTCTTAGATGTAATTGTATTTGTCTGTACTTGCAGCTATTGGTAACAGATTGTGAGACACATAAATGACAAGTCTAATAAATCCATTAATGACATTTCTTGAAAGCCTGGTTCCACTTGCTGTTTAACAAGCGTATGTGTGTGAGGGAGCAGCCCAGCAAAGGAATATGTTTGCATCGTACATTTGTAAAAATCACGAATAAGTTACATCGGTACGTTTCACCCGTATCATTCCATCAACATTTCTAAAGTGGCACAGATCAGACTACATTTGTAGCAGCTCACTTTGTCATTGGAAGGGGGAAGGGAAGGCGTGGCACCTTGGCAAGCTGGCTACCAAGCTGCAAAGCACACGAGACCAACACCAAATCCTGTTGTTTTTTTGCAAGACATTGTCGGCATTTCCAGCAGTGATTGTGCCACCAAAATTGGTTGTTTTTAGCAAAACATTGACCACATTTCCAGCAACGACTGCACCTCCAAAAGCAGGTGTTTCAAGCCAAAACATGATCTTTACCTGACCATAACCAAGTGCTTTTTGTGCCTATACAGTACTACATATTAACCATAAAGAAATGTCAACTTATCCACTACATCAGTGTTTCCCAACTGGTCCAGACACAAGGTCCAGACATGTCCTTAGTCATTAGCTATAGGTCCAACAGTTTAATACATTCAGCATTATACTTGAATTTGGCCATGTCGTTGAGCTAGTTTGCTGTCTCTGTCAAGCAGCTGTCCCTTAGTCACTTGCTCTACAGCAGAAAATGGCACTTCATAATAAAAGCTCTGTGCTGGAAATTTACTCAACTTAAAAATAAAGTGTTTTTTAAAAAACTTGACACGTTTGCAAGTCACTTGCAGTCCATTCAAAATGGGTCTGCAACCCACTTTTGGACCGCGACCCACCAGTTGGGAACCACTGCACTACATAATGTACAAATGTTACCTATCCATCGTTTGCAGAAATGTACAATGCCAACATTTATTCTGGCGATTGGGTTGGAGGGAGAAAGAGACAGGGGAAAATAAAAAGGTAAGCATGGACAGAGAGTGAGAGTCGAGGGGTAATGAGCCCTGGTCTGAAGTCAAAAGCAGAGTAGAGGCTCATCTGCTCCAATCAGATGATAGCAAAACTAATGAGGCACAAAGAAGAAGCCTTAAGATACCTAACTATAGCTTTTGTGCCAACCGGGGGCTTGCACATTAGTTCGGGTCATTGACACAAAGCCTAGCATTAGACAGTCAAACTCACCCCAGTGAACAAAGTGATCTTTAGCAGGTGGAAAATAGTTACTTTTCTTCAGTAAACACATTAATGTCGGTGTAAATTGACTTTACGTCATCATGAGCAAACACCCAGTCACGGTTCGCCCTGCTGGTGCTGCTGCTGCAACACGTTCAGCTCTACCTGCTGCAGGAAAGCTGAGCAGTGTGTTCAGAGGTGTATATCCTGAGGTGTGCAGCTGCACTGACATGCATAAAGACACACTAATGTGTTAATGGATGCTTTACCCATCAAGACGCATCTGGAGCAAGTGCTGACAAGGTGAAAGTTAGTGTCAGTCTGTGTGTGTGTGGGCGGATGCGCGTGTGCAAGTACACCCCGCTCCAATGTCTCACCACATGTGCTCATCACATGTGATGCTGCACTGCAAGCAGAACAGCCAGTGAGTGAAAGTCTCTGCTAGTGGAGCAGCATGACACGTGCACATCAGTTTAAGGATTCATAAATCTTGAATACTACAAGTAGGATCGTATCAGCTTTATGATTCTCATTTATTCAGGCAAAATACATGACATGCAAAATATTATTTTATAGAACATAATACACACACAAAAAAAAAGCTCAGATGTCCATGTTAGCTCTGCAGTACTAAACGCTGGTAGTGTGTATTTACACTGTGAAACTATTGCTGTCACTAATTACACAGCCTCAGAGCGTGGTCTGTAACTTCCTCTGTTCTGTGAAAACTTGACGATGAATTTTTGGACAGGACACAGAACTCAGACAACCGAGTACATCGCTGTTGTCAAACACACTCACAGCCTCATCTGCTCAAGAAAGACCAGAATAACTGAAGTCATGTTTTTGTCTGAGCACAACCTCAGAGCAGCCTTGTGACTGCTTGTAAATCCCCTAGATAATTATGGTGCACAGCGTAGAGACAGGGGGAGGGAAAAAAAGTGTGTTTGTGTGTGTGTGTGTGTGTGTGTGTGTGTGTGATAAATCAGAGAAAAAAAGAAAAACTGCTACTGAAAAAAAAAACTTCTATCTTTTGTTATTATTGCTTTTATAATGGTTCATACATTATCACCAGAGATATGCTCAGGAGTCTGCGCCCGTTTTATTACTTGTATTCTTCTTTAAGGGTCTTTTATAATACCACAAAATTACACTAATGTCGATACGACTGGTGTGAGACCAGGTAGGACACTGTGCATAATGGTTGGCTTTAAGATACTAATTAATTAGGCATGGTCTGAGGTCGTGTTTGTCTTGGCCCCATAAACCCACAAGAGAAGAAGTAAAGACCAGTGACAGCTCAGAGACTGGCTGTCAAGTCAAGTGTATAAACAGTTCATGATGAAGTGTGAGTGAAAGAGAAAACTGTCAGTCTTCTATTGTATACCCTATTTCAAAATGACTAGGGCTACTTGAAATTAATCTTACCAGATGACAATGAAATTGTGAAATTGTGTGCCAGGCTATTTTTCTCACCCCCCTTCCTTCCACAAGTAGCTGTTAAAAGCAGAGTGGAAATAAAAGTGCTAAAGAGATGGCAACGTACCCAAGGGACACAACACACTGTAAAAGGACTTGTTAGAAGAATAAAACTTTTCCTGAGGGCTTTTTGGTGGCCCATCAGTCTGGGATGCCACCTGGTACTGGTCCAGTGAATTGAGTCTGGCCAGGGATCTTAATCGCACATAATTCCCTTCTCTCTTTTCCCCCATATTTCCTGTCACTCTACATTGCCAAGCTGGTCGATAAATGCAAAATACAAAAAAGGAACTGAGTGTTAGGTCTCCTCAGTGAACTGTCAACTACCAATCTCTCATCTTGAATTGGCTTTAACAGCAGAAAAGATTCTTGTAAAAATAGAAAGCGTTCGTCATTGACAGAGGAGATGAGTAACCTTATGGTGCTGCTTTTTTTTATTAGAACATGGTAGAATGGAGTATGTGTTATTTGCCATGCCACCAATTTTAATGTGAAAATTTAGCTCTATTTTTTTTTTTATATACTTTGTAGGACAGCATCTCTCAAGTCCTGTTTCCACTGAGCAGTACGGTGCAGTTCAGTTCGGTACACATTTGTTATGTCTACACTGTGAAAAGTTGTGGATAGTACCAATGGAACCATTCCATACTGTCCCCATTTTTGGTCCCCCCTCTGTTGGGGTACCTAGCACACAGATCTGGTACTACAAGGTGGAGCTGTGAACACTGCAGTTCGTTGATTGGTCAATAGTGTACGGTCACTCTGCTCAGGGCTGAGTTGTGGCTGGTTTTGAGGCTCATGTAACCACTGTTCGTACTGTGGAGAGTTTTATTAGTAAACTGTAACTATAAAACAAAAGGATGCTTTGCTAAAATGTAGGCGTGCAGCCTCGTTCTGTGGATGATAAATGAGGTGCAAACTTCTCTCTGTGTCACCGGAGATGAGGAAATACAGTAGGTGCATGATGGAGCAGTGTTTGCGGTGGAAACACGAAGCAGACCTAGGGTCTAGGTACCATGTCTGAAGGGTTACTTTTGGTTCCAAAGGTACCTTACCGAAAGTGTTCAGTGGAAACGGGGCTTTAGTAGGAGGTGTACAAGGAAAAACTGTTATTAGTAGAAAGTATTTGCATTTGTGTGTAAATGAGCTGTGATGTGATTGTTGCATAAGTTCATACAATAATACTGTTGGCACAGATAACCCTGTATATATTATTATGTTTAAAATATATACATCTATTTAAAATACTACCAATACCAAGTGTTTTGAGCAGCTGCAGTGGTCGTTATCCTATCCTCAATTCCTTTTTCAATGGGTATCCACAATGCATTTGCTTTTTACCAAAAGACTCCATTAGTCTTATGTTGTAGAAATTGCCTCTGGTATTCAGCCTCTATTCACTTCAGCAATCTAAACTGAAGGTCTACAGGAGGGGGTCTCAGATATTCACCGATTTACATTTATTCATTTGGCAGTTTTTGCTATCTTTTTCTGCTGCATTTCTTTATGCTTCATTTAAAGTAATAACAACTACTTTTCAGGTCAAAGACTGGAGGTTTGAGATAGTTCATACCTCAAATGGGCCCTTTAGAAAAATGCATATTAAACTAGCTTAGAGGAAAAAGTGTTTGGTGATAAGAACACAATTTCTTTTACTTTCAAGGGGGGTTATGTTACTTTATAATGAATAAACTTTTACATGATTGTGTAATAATCTGGTTTGTTGAGAGACTTACACATTTTAGACTTGTTGTTAAGATATCATCAGATCTGCCAAAATCGTATTTTTTGCTGAAAACTGAGAAACAAAAATTGCTTTGCTTTTTGTGGTCTGGCAAGGATCAATAAGCATTTTATTGGTTCTGGCGCCATGTAAAGTAAGCCATGCAATGGATTCATTTCAATGAGTTCTACATGCTCATTCAGATGGTATTGGGAGTTTTGAGAGTCATGCCAAAAACATTCCTGCTGCCAAACTATTAGCACCCAAAAATTTAAGGTATGCCATTCTCCAACTCATATCCTGGTATAAAAGCACCTCATATTATGTCCTCAAAGACAACGGCCAGTTGGCATTGGGTTATCATAAGCAGCATTAGGAGAGTGGAAAACATTAAGTATTGAGCAGTACATGAGTGATGCAAAAGTATCATAAAAACTTTTTTTGCCATTTTGAATTTAGATCAAAATGCCATGTAATGCCAGTAACATTCAGCACTTGGCGAAAAAATTGTTGAGTCATTGCGATCAGCTCTTCTATATCAACAGATATGCTGATTTTTAATGGTCAATCTCAATAATGGGACATCGTACTTATTGCACATTTAAGGTAATTGGCAGCTTTTTATAAGGTCGTAATTACAAATGGATTTTAATGTTCTTGGCTGTGTTTGGTAATAATTCAACAGATACCATCTTTATTAAAAAAAAAAACATAATTCTTGACTTGGAGTGAAAAAAATCACACCATCTAATTACAGAGCAGAGATTAAAGATTTTTCTGACCATTAGAGTTTGTTCAGATGATTGATATTAGAAAAAGTCAATATATAACCTGCATATTTCTAATCTCGTAACACAACAGTTGCCCCCGGAGACATCCAGCTTTCTATGTTAAATGTCATCCTGTCTCGTTGCCTTGTTTTGGGCCAGCTGATAAAGTCATGGTGTACACAATAGCAAAGTTTAGTATTAAATGTGTGTCATTTATTATCAAAATGATGTCATTACTGTCACTGACTTTGTGATACATTTTTCTCATGTTTTCTTATAACACATCTCAAGTCAAACAAACCTGATCTTGAATGTTTTCAATTTAAGTTACACTTTGTGGAACTCTAATTTAACTGGAAAATAGTAATTTTTCCATCAGCGTGTGTGTGCTTCTGTGTCTGTAAACACCCACATACTGTATGTTTAGCAATGTGCACATATAGCGGTTTAAGAGCCCAGCAATATGTTGCACTGTGTCTGAAAGTCTCGGTTAATTTAGATCTCACTGTCTGTGGAAGCAGCCTGAAAACCTCGGCTCCACTCCAATTAACTCTGTCAGCAGCCAAAGACTAAACTCTGTCAATTTCCACACTTTGTAGTTCACTGAGTGTTTCTCTGCTCCTCACCACAAAAGCCTCATCCCTTTTGCCCTGACACACAAAACGCTGCAAAATAACTGAAACCTTGTTTGAAGTCGGAAAGAAAAAATGGGACAGCAAAGCAAATGTTTGGATTTCTTTCAGTTCGTTTTTTCCCCGTTAAATGTTACGCTAATAACAGCAAGGAGACCTACAGCATGTGTTAATACAACACATTGAAAAGTCACAGCGACACAAAGAAACATTCATTCAAAAAAGTTTTTTCCTCACTTTATTTCCTTGTCTTTTTTTTTTGTTGCACTATAAACGTGTTTATTCACATTCTATTCCAGCATATTCTATCAGACTTGAGAGGATGTAAAAAAAATCAAGGTAAAAGGGAGAGAAATTTAAAATGGTAAACATATTCATACAGCAATACATTTCCTTTCCCCATGTGGGCTGAATTTATTTATTGGCTTCTGCTTTGGGTTGTAGTTAGAGGTTTTAAACAGTATTTTCTGATGCCTTTGGGATTTGTTTCTTATTATTATCCGAGCGTGCTGTGCAAAGACAAACAGGAAGTTACACACTGATAAATCATGGGAATTCTGGAGTCATGCAGAGGAGACGGGACCTCAAATGCCACATGCATGTGTCGGATTAAGGCTAAAACCCTCCAAAGAATGCGCAACACCACTTACCCTCCCATGCATCTTCAAATCGGCCTTTCTAAATCCTCATTAAGGCAACTGTTGTTTGCTTTGTTTAGTATATTTAAGAGCAAATGCTTGTATAACAAACTGGAGGACGCTGTCAGAATCTGAACTATGCAGGGAATTAAAACGGCACTTGCAGCTTAAGACAGAAAAAAACATCATCTGTGGTGACTTGGAAACTCTGGAGCAACAAAGGATTTTCACCAAGGCATACTTGTGTCGGAATCAGCCGGTTCCCATTTACACAAAATGTATGGGAAATGATGAAGTGTAACAACCATGGAGGAGGATCACAGAATCCCTTCAGAGTCAGAATCTCTTCTATAAATTAGAATTTTGCTTTCCTCCAAAAGAGATGAAATACCCTCCACCTTTTTGATACCTCTGTGAGAAAGTATTTTCCTCTATGACCTCTCTAAAAATATCTCATATAGCTTCAGCTTGAGAATAAGCTCATCTAGTCGCTCTTGAGAGAAGCATTGCTGACATCTTCAACCCAGGCAGCACAGCCACACACAATGCAGATAATCCTCCATCATTGTGTGATCTGCCTCTGCCTCCATCTCAATGTCCTTAGGCTGCTAATGACATATTGTGAAGAGGAACCTACTGTACAGCGGTATCAGTAGATGAGTTCAGTGACTTTTACTGCTCTTCCTGAAGTGTTTATAAAGTGTTTTATAATTCACGATTAAAGTGGGTTAGCAATCATACAAGAAAAGTCAATACAATTTGCCTTCAGGTTGACATTTGCAGTCAAGTTGAGATCTCGATTTTTGTTTAATAGTTCTGAGTTATTATTACACAAAATTAATTATCAGGAAAGTTTCAAGACACTTGTAGTGACCTGACCTCTCTCTCTCACACACACACACACCACACACACACACACACACACACACACACACACACACACAGCTGCCTGAGAGGCACTTCATACCAAAAATAAATCTGAGGTCTGAAAATCAACGCATTCAGAGTCTGTATTAAATCACTGCTGCGCTGAATTAACTCAGCTCCAATTAAAGAACACACACACACACACACACACACACACACACACACACACACACACACACACACACACACACACACACACACACACACAGCTATAGACATTTAAACAGGGAGTGTTGGGTTACTGATAACAGCTCTAATATATTTCTAATGAGGCACCTGCCAGGCTGTAGAGCCGCTAATTCACTAGTAGATTCAGCTGAACAGCTAGACTCTCTTCAGCTCAGTGGGAGACACGGACACATACGGAGCATGAAAGAAAATTTATGGATTTTTTTTTTTTTTACCTGTCTGATAGTAACACAGATAATAAAACAATAATTAGGTCAAATAAAAAAAAACAACACAAAATGTGATATTTGTACAAAAGTGTACTTAGGCAACATGGCCAGCGTTACCTGCCACAGAGCGCCACAGGATGCAAATACAATGCTCATTCAACCACCATGTACAGCAACACACAAACACTCCCGAGCCACATTTTCATCTGACATTGAAATATGATCTGAATGCCGACATTCCACTCGGATAATAAAAAATTCCATCACACTCTTTGCATTTACACACAGCTTTTATACGTATCCTTTTTTATGGCGCTATGTCATTTTTCATGTGAACTATGCAAAGCAGCGGAGCAGGTGAGGAGGTAGCACAGTCAATAAAACCATATGGCAGGTGCAGCCTATATTTACTTTTCAGCTGAAATGAAAGAAAAACATCCGCTTTATTGGCTGGTTCTTACTGTAAGATGCATCAGATGCCACAACAGGTTGGCTGTGCTGCAAGTGTTTCCAGCCTTTTTACAGCTGTACAGGGGCCTCTTCACTATGAATGAGGGGAAAGACAGGTGGGAAGAGATCACATGGCACTTTTTCAAGTAAAGCTGCGTGGAAGGTTACATGAGTCTGTCATAATGTTTCAACCTTGTGAGAGCTAGTACTTTTCACAACTGTGATCACACTGTGCAGACTGCATTTGCACCTGGATGACTCTGGCTGGCATCCAATCGTAATTTAAGGCGGACTACATCCGGATGTGATCTGGCCCACACGATCACATTCACATTACAGTGCATGTTGTGGGCACTTACAGTATACCTTGCATTAATGTATATTTTGCTTCGCCCAGGTAAGATACCTCAATACAGATCATGTTTCCAGGAGTAAACCTTCCACTTTGGCCTGTTATAGTTACACTAAGCAACTTTTCAACCTTGAGGCAGTCTGTTGATGTCGTTTAATGTTGTTTGATGGTAATACTTAATTTTTTTTCCCCCCAACTTATTTGAGCACAAGGCTAAAATCTGCACCTCCCTACTTTAATGCATATTTCACGTGCAGTTATTGCAGGTACACTTTTGCTTTTAAAGGTCTAGTGTGTAGGATTTAGTGGCATCTTGTGGTAAGGTTGCAGAACTTAAAGTTTTCCTATGTGCCAAAGGTGTAACAGAACTATGGTGACTGACACGAAACGCAATCTAGAGCCAGTGTTTGGTTTGTCCGTTGTTGGGCCACTGTAAAACAAAATGGCGAACTCTGTGGGCGAGGACCTGCTCCACATATAGACATGAAAAAGCTCATTTTAAGGTAACAAAGCACGACAATTCTTATTTTAAGGTAATTATAAATTAATGAAAACATAGTTATGATGATTATATACCACTTCTACAAACAGATGTCCCTAAATCCTACACACTGGACCTTTAAAGTCCATCTTCAATTAAATGTATCTTGTTGTCTGCTACAGCATACATATCTTCTGTCATATCAGGTGTCCTGCGTTCTTCTTTGAGAAATAAATATCTAAGAAATAATATTTAACATTTTTTGTTTTCATGATTATGAGAGATCGAGACCTTATTTCGATACAGTCAATCAAAGCAGTAACATCAGCGTTCTATCATAGACAGAGTAGGAGGTGACACTGAGCCAGACAGCAGCCTGCTGCACAACACAAGAGCCACAGACTTTAAACAACAACCCACATTAGTTCTCTTGCTAAAGTCTCCTTCTTATCTATCTTGAAAATATGAACACCTCCACATCCTGCACCTCGGTTTGTTGAATGAGTGACCAAACATTCACACCAACATTCAGCAGGGAAAAGTGCACTGCTAACTTCAGTTTGCAGACCAGATAGCTAACTAGCTGCTGGGCTGCAGCACATAAAACAGCATGTAGAAGTACCTGCAAATGTCACTTTGGTCTGGTTAGATGCTGGTGTGAACTTCCTCTTCAATAACGAGCTGTCTGATCGGGGCATGTGGGCTACAATGCAAGTTTGTGTACTTTGTCTCTTAGCCCCCTGCTGGAGCTCAGTCTGCCAGCTGCTGTCAGTCTAACATGGGCACAGACATGCCCATTTAGCAGCAGAGATAAAAAAGGATTATTTCTGATATTTTCCCTAAGACCCCTTTTCTTCCTTTAACAATAAAAAATAGTTAACAATACATTTAAAAAACACATTTATGTTATTTTGACTATAAAAAGAGATTACCTGAAGTAATTTCGGGTGGACTTTAAGTCTAAATATACTTGACTTTGCTATACAGAATTAAACTTTGTCACTGTTCTCACTAGTCTGTAGCATGTCACACAGTGTCACTATACTTTTTTTTACTCTATCTTCTGGTCCCTGGTGTCCCCTTGAAACTCAGATGATTGTGTATGGCCTCAATAACATCACCAGAGGCACAGGTGTGAAAGTAACACTTTTTGTCTGGAAGTCATCCTACTGTATGAGTTTGTGCGTGTCTATGAGTGTGAGAGAGACAGACAGAGCAAATGCAAAAAGAGCAAGGCCAGGAGATATGTTGCTGTACCCAGAAGAGTGAGGTGACAGCAGGTTGCTAAAGAATTGATGAGTAGAGAAGGGACATGTTTCACCTAAGACATTTCCTGCTGTGATACATGTCCTCCATGATGACTTCCTGTCATCAATATCATTACATCCTGCTGAGGTGAGTTGACAAAGGTATCTGGTCTGTATCCGTACTTCCCTGTACCGTGCCAAGACTCAGTGTGCATGGATCTGAAAGAGGGCAGCGTGTGTTTGTGTGTTTGTGAAGGGCATGAGAGGATTTTATGAGGATGGCGCAGTGAATTATTCATTTCGAAATGGGCTTCTCCTTGTTTATAATCCAATTGTAAATGCTTTGCTTGTATCTCAACTCGACTCTCCTGTTGTTCATACCATTAACTGAGAGCCCATAAGTCCATTTTTTATTTTAAAATGTGCCCTATAAAGAAAATAAACCTGAGATGACTTGATAAGTTCATCTACCTTGACTATCCACTTGAGGATTACGACTCCGTAATAAAAAGAGACAAAACAAAAGAAAGCTGGAACAAACAAATAATATTTGCATAAAATAAAAAAATATGAGTCATAACAACACATCATGCCACAATCACCAGGAAAATACAACACAACATTATTACTGTAAAGCTGGTAAAGATAGTTTTATTTGGTGTCAATAGGCAAAATTCCCATTATAACCTGTCAGCATATTGTAATTCAAGTGGTCTGAGAGAACACACTAGACCTCTGCACCTCCTCTTGGCTCTCTGTTTTCAGGCTTTAGAAATTCTAACCCATGACAGGAGACTCTGGCCAATCACAGGCATTGTCAGAGAGAGGGTGCTTCTACTGGCTACTCTACAATTACACTTGTGTGTGCACGTCCCAGATTTTGTAAGTCTGATTCAGTGTCAGAGAATCCTGCCAGAAAGTTGCTATTTCATCACTGACAACATCTGCCTTCACTGCAAAGCAACCCAGAGAAGGAAGATGGACTTGTCAAAAAGAGAGTAAAAGATAAACAAGATAAAACCTGTCCATATCAGAAAAGCGTTTCAGAGATGGAGAGAAAATGTTGCTAAAAAATTTGACTTCTGCTAACTGCGGCCAAAGGCTCACAGTTGCAGCTAATTCAAGTTCATGAAGTTGGCTTAGACCTCAAATCACAGTTTGTCATCTTAAAGGGCCTTACAGGCTAAGACCTTGAGTCAGCAGCTGTAGCAACTCAAATTCAGCCAGTGCCAGGGGTCTAATCTGGGATCACCCCAACTCCCCACCAGATCGGGTTAGACCCAAGCGGCAACCTCGGAGGCTGAAAATAAAGGCAATGCGGAAGTGCCAAAAAACTGCAGTTCACTGAATGGCCGCCTGAGACTGGCAGCAAAAGAGAGTCAATCTTTAGACCCCGTCTTAAAATGCCAAACGTCATAGCTGAAATGACAATGGTTACAGCCTGGTACCAAAAAGTAGTTTTAGTCTCTGTGGGTAATTTCAACTCTCATGACAACTGCACAGGGAGATTCTTTAAAAACTCAGTTGTTACAATTTATTAAGGTCAAAAGTTGCGCATATTACAGGCAGACCCACACAAGTGACGCTGTCTGTGAGGCATCGCCACAGCGTGAGTCAGATCCACCTCTCGCTCCTCCACAGCTCCACCCTCTTGTCCAAATATTATCACTTCTGGCCAAGCCAAGCATAAGGCTTCAAAGCAGGAGTCCACAAACCAATGGGTGAAGTCACGGTTGCTGTGTCCATTTTTCTATACAGTACAGTCTATTGTTAGACACAGCAACGCCGCTGGCTATCAGCTCACCATGACCCTCGACGCTGGGGTTTGCACCAGTTGAATTTATGTTGCCTACAGCCACTGGCTGAAGGTCCCTTCTACAGAGATACTGTCTGCTCTCCTCCCGGCAAAGCAATATACAGCAGCAGGTAGAGAGGCGAAGGGACTGCAGGGGCTTTAGCTAGCTAATTATGGGCTCAGTATTTGGTCTGATAAACAGAGAGAGCAGGGCGCAGCTCTTAAGTAAAAACATATGAATCAATGTATGGGAAGCACTTTGTTACTGTATGAAGCATGCATTTGCCCATGCTTGTCTTTGGACAGAGAGGAGAGAGCTGCAGCAGAAAGGTCTATTTTCAAATTCTGCCATTTTCTTCTCACCCTTTCCAGAAAACTGCCCACTGCAGCTTTAATGCCAAAAAGACAAAGTAGAATCATGGAAAGCAAAAACACTTGCAGGTGGTATGCTTCTTGGCCACCTCTCAGGAAAAGCAACTGTTGTACAAACCTCCCTACAATCTGTCAAATATCATATCAGCAGGTGCTCTGTGATGGAGCAAATCATATTTCAGTGGCTGAGTGAAGGAGAGATATTCCAATACCACACCGCTGTCCTGTCAAATCGCGGGATACTTGCCAATAACAAGAACCTTCTGGCTGAAAACCAATGAATCAAACTCAGATCTAATAGTTCAGACACAAACTTAATCACAGCTAAAGAAAAGAGCCTACTGAGGATCCTCAGTGGCAATGGCGTGTGTAAAGAACAGGTATTTGTGCCAGAGGTTCAGACTCCAAGACTTGCACCTTATAATAACGACAGCTGTGGGAGAAGGAATAGACCTAAGGATTAACAAGGGGGTAGCTTGAAAAGGTGAGGGAAGAGGATTTGACATTATACTACAGTGAGACGGGGATGTTAGCTGATGGAAATAAAGCCAACATTAGGCTGATGAGAAGGTCACTCAAGACTACAAAACTTTTTTTTTAAAAGATAGTGAACACTATAAGGTCATAACTAAATTGTAACAGTAAATGAACTGTATTCAACTGTGAAAAAAGTTTGTTTTGTTTTATTCTAGTGATTTAAAATCACATTTTTTCTATGCAACGATTCTCCATGAACTGGGTAAGGTATGGACTTTTCTTAGAGCAGAATGCATTGAATAGGAACAAGGAAAACATTAGGGACTGTGTACCTTTTGATGTAGCTACAATACTAGTCTGCACATTCATGCAAATCTTGTCTATTGTTTGTAGTTGTTGTTGCGCTGCCAGCTTGTGAGTGCCCTGTAAACACAAAGTGGCCAGACTAATCTGATATATTGCTGAGGTGCTTGTACAAGAAACCTTTTTTTATTATGACACACAAAACAACCAAGCTGAACAAAAAGCTTGGTAAAGAGACAGCTAGGTCTGGTTTTCTTGCAACTCTCATTTGCACTCTGTTCCTGGCGTGACAATGAAAATGCATTAGAAAAAGCACCCCACGTCCACCCCTACCAGGACACTTAAGATCATTTAAATGGAGGACAATTCAGTTAAGGATTTTAAGACCTGGTGAGTCCAAATAGTAGAGACTCTAAGTGTATTATTCAACTTCTACCTGCCTCTTACAATCGTCAGTAACCATGGAAACAGAGAGATTTGAAAGAAGAAAAGGTGGGGGAACAAGGAAGGCTGAACTCTCGTACAGTGCAGATGAATGGACGGACAGATGGATGAAATTATTATAATACAGAATTCAGACAGTGTGCATTTAACTAACACTCATCACAAAGAAACCTCAAAGTCGTCACTCGGGAAATGTTCGCAAAAGTTTTGATAAGCAAAAGGATGTTACAGCTACAGTGGGAGCTCTGAAATGTCAACTACTGATTCACTTCTTCAGGGCAGATAAACAGCTTAAAAGATAAAATAATAATACACAGATTTGATAGCAGCAGGCTTGTGGCTTGGCCTTTAAAATGCCATCTCTCAAAGCATTTACCTGCATTTTCCATTTAGAAGAAACAGTTACATTATTTGATATGTCACATATGAAAAAGCAGGTCCCAAGTATACTTAAAATTTTGGACATGAATCTTAATATACAGTAGTATTATTATAAGATGTTCTCTGTTGTTCCAGGCAATTAGCTAAATGGGACTTCAGCTATGAGCACACAGAAAGCGTTTTAGCAGCTGGGGCAGCTTTTTGTAAAAGTTTTTCATGAGAATGATGCTTTTTGCCCGCCATGTTTGCAGCCCGCGTTTTTGTCGGAGCGCTCTGAACTCCTCGAGTTGAAAAAACTTCATCTTTGAGCAGAAAAGCACACCACTTTCGTCTCTTCATTAGTCATGGTCTCGACAACAAGTTTACAGTTGGTAAACAATGGAGGAGAAACTGGTGGTAGCGGCTGCTGGATACCCAGAGCTATACAGCCCAACAGTTGACAGCAGGTTGTCAAATTCCCAATGAGTCATCCTAAAATATGCCTGGAAATGGCCATCGAGGTGAAGCTCCTGGACCAACTGGTGGTGCTCCCCGTGATCCACCCTCTGTGTTAGGGTCTCATGTATCCACACAGATCTCTGTTTCCTTGTGCCCAGCAAACTATTTGCAGACAGCCTCTCACCCTCAACCAGAGCTACAGCATGTACCATCTGCCTGTCCATTTTAGGAACAAGATACTAATTACTGGAGGGAAAAAAAAAATGGAAGGTTGATTACATGGAGTGCACTCAGTTAAAAAAAAGTGCAGTGCATCTCGCATTTGGCAACCTACAAAATGTTTTCTGTGTGATCAGGGCCTTATTATGTTCAGTTTTGGGTTAAAACTTCTATTCTGGGTTTCAGCTAGAACATCTTTACATGCTTAAATGTAAAAAACAAGCCAAGAAAACACTAGTTTTTCTTCATACTGTCTCTACTGGAGCACCTGTAATCACCCTCTATCTGAAACACTCCCCCTTTAGCGCCTGTCTCTTTAAGCCTCCCTCCCAAAAAAGCTTAGTCTTCTCTGACTGCGTCCAGGCCTGGCGGCACTTTCTATCTTGAAAAATCACAAATAAAGCTTCTAATACAAAATCTTCACAACTGGACATGTTCCACCAAGAATATGATCCAAAACTGGGGAAATTAACAACACCAGCTACCAAGATCATACGTTTCCCTGACATTAGCATGTAGCTACATGTAGCAGTGTAGGCTGCATACTGTAAACACTTGCAGTGGCATACCTGGAGCAGATGACCATGTAAAGAAGTCTGTCACAAGCTGACGCCATCTTGTCTCAAAGAAGTAAAAAATGTTTAAAACAAAGTATTCAGAACAGTCTGAAGCCTGAGGTTTTGTTCACAGGGATTATGTTTATACACATTTACCTTATTATTTGAACCTTTGGCCACCCTTAATATGAACCTATGTGTCATCATATGCATATGACAGAAAATAAGGAAATGCATAATAGGTTCCCTTCAAATTAGTAAGCATTTGTTCTCTGAACTCATTTAATGGTTCAACAACACACACTATGCAGACAGATGGGCAGAGACGATGCTGTGCATTAATCTCTGTTTATGCCTTTGACATCATCTAAAAACAGCCTCTGGTGTACTTTTACTATTCCTATTTGTATATTTTTGTATCAGTGGTCTGGTAGGTTAGAATAGCTCATCAGAAATGTTTATTTCTAATCATCTGAAATAACCCACCCAGTCAACTTCCCTCATAAATGTTGTTTTTGTTTGTCAGAGGCAAGAATGCTTCCATTTACATTTGAGTTATTTTGCTGGTGTTCTCATCCAAAGCAATTAAAATGAGTGCAGTGGTATTTACCGGTAAACAGGATGTAATGTAACAATCTTTTGTGCCATAACCTGTGGTGAGCTTCCAATCAGAAACCTCATTTGGATGTCGAAAACAATGATGTACCATCTTACAAATGATTACCGATGAGAACATGAAGCTACACATCGTCAGGTACATCAGCAACCAGCTACCTGAACTAAACTAAAGTGCCAGCATGTGTGACAATAAGAAAGGATAGGGTTTGGTGTCTTATTCAAGAAGGCTTTTTATGAGTCTCTGATCTCCCAGATAGAGAAAATGATTTCAATCTGCCCAGCTGCCCTACCGCCTGGAATCAACATTGCTTTGCTTACAAGCATCAAATGATCTGATGCAGTGGTTTTCAATCTTTTCAAGCTGTGAACATGAAAATGCCAACTCATCAAGCATGCATAAATGAAAGGTGAACAATCTGACTGAGGAGGGGAAAAAAAGTCTGACAAAACAGACTAGACAAATTGTCAGCTAGAAATATGTTGCACAAACAGCCACTTCTATCCTGTAATGCCAGAACCACGTTATTAACCCCATCTCTTACAGTTGAATCGTTTAAGCTGGTATTGATACAGGTATTGATTGAATAGACATGTCCTCCTCTGCAGTCTAAAGGCAACATCAATTATCTTCCCTCAGTTATTCATGGCATTTCCACAACTCCCACGGAAACTTCTTTTAAATAATGAAAGGCTAACAATAAGGCCATTTACACAGGTCACAACCAAAGATAGTAGCCGTAAATGTTCACACCCCAAGGTTAGCCGGGCAGTGTTTGCTTCTGTGAGTCATCCATTACTGTTTAGATTATTGGAAGTGGAGCAGTTGATTAGTAATTGGGGTTTACTTTCCCACACGACCTTAAATCTAATAGGGATGGGAGGATATAGCGCAGATCACGATCACCTATTGCACATTCAAAATATTATGTAGTTTTTCGTCGAACCGTAAGCTGCACATAGGTTTACATTATCAAAGGATTACGACAAAATCACTTGATGACACCGACGAGAAAAGAAGAGGGAGAGACGCTGTGCTGCTGCCAGAGGAGCCGCTGAATGAGTCATAAAAATATTCAGGACGCCACAGTTTACGCCACATTACAGAAGCTACTCCACTTTTCAGAACCACCATGGATTTGGTAATTATTTTGCTTCCAGCCATGGTTGTTGATGCACAACATTAATTTTTCATTTGATATTAAAAAGTATACCCGCATTATCGTCAACAAGATGAAATGGCACACCCCTAGTATCCAATATGTGATGCAATCAAAATAATTGTTTCTTAAAAATAAACAATGCAGGACTTTCCTAAAAACAATGTAGATTCAAACAGAAGTAATCCCTTTCAATCATCACTAATGACCAACTGGAAGACTGGTGAATTTATCTGCAGAGACTCTGCCCATTGCCTGTATTTTCTTACCTTCTGTGTTCGGTACATTTATGAGTGTGTCCCCCACAACCCTCAGGTGAGGTTGGGGCTTTATAAAATGGTAGCAACCAGGTGCCAGACCATAAGCAGCAGGCATCCAAGAGACACAGAGCCGGAAAACCCAAATAAAGCAAGGCACAATGCCGAACAAGAAAGACTCTGCCATAAGCGTATTTACAGTCACTGACAACCTTGCACAGCACACCTTAAACAAAATGTGAAATAAAGAGGTCTCTGTATGTTTGAGTGCCACTTTAAGAGTTTTAGCCATATTTGATGATAATCAAGATAATATTGTAAATTTTCTTATCGTCCCAAGCGTCACATCTAAGTGATGTATAATGCAAATCCCTAATGTCTTCATCATGGTTTAAATACATACAATGACACATGTTGGTTGGCAAATTAGAAACTAATTATTAGTGTGCTTTTAGAGCCATAACATAGTTCAATGCAAATTGCTGTACACATGAGGCCTGTATTGATGCTATTGGTTATGGCTAAAAAAAACAGAGACAGAGTGAATAAAGAGATAGAAATGACTGGGATATAACCATGTTTTAACCCTCTTGGGGACAGAGATAATACATACTGGTTTACAAAATGGCACCTGACATGATCCTCCGCTCGCAGCGTGACGACAACCATCTCACATCCATCATGTTTCTATTCTTTAACATGCCCTCAACACCTGAAACCACTGTAATTACTCAAGGTCATCTGTTGGTGAGAAATGTAAAAATCACGCTGCAAAGTCAGAGAGGGTCAGTGGTTTCAGGACAGTAACGTATGCACTCGAATTCACAAGGGAATTTAAGTATTCAATCTTAATGCTGAGACTTTTGAAAGCATCTACTCTGTATCCTCTCTTTAAGTGTGCAATAATAACACGAGGGCTTCAGCTTTGAACAGGACGCGTCTGCTCAAAATTCAACATGACATAATGAGCTATCACAAGTATAATTCGAAAAACTAATTTTCCAACTAAAAAAAGAGTATTAAGGAGTACACTGAATTTAGCGTCTCAGTGGGGTAACTTATTTAGCACAAAACTGCTCTTGAATCAGAGACTGACAGACAATTGACCTGGAAAACAGATATGAATATATCAGATTTCTTCTTCAACCCTGCAACCTACTTCTCTATTACAAGAATATACTGCTAGCAGTGTAAGTGTGTGTGCGTGCATATGCGTGTGTTGTGTGTGTGTGTGTGTGTGTGTGTGTGTGTATGTGAAGAGGCCAAATTCCATTTCAGAGTTGTGCCTTCCAAACGGTTTGCTGATTAAGGCATTTAAAGAAAATTAGCCCCACAGCCACCATAAATCTCTCTGCTTTTCTTTAATGAATGCCGCAAATCTCACCGTTCATTTCTCATTTGCATATGAAAAGCATCACCTTCGCTTTCGCTGTCCCTACGCTGCACAAACTGAATTGCGACTCTGTAAACGAGGGAGAAAAAACATTTAAGGAGTGATATGTGGCGCAGTTTGTGTCAACATCCGCGTATCAATTTGTACCCAAAACTCAACTCGGAGTCTGAAGTGGACCGGCTCATTCAAACCTTGGCGAACCTTCCCACTGATTACAAAGTTATTATGCATCGGCAGGCGGCAGATAGTTATGATGCTCTATCATTTTGAATGATCCCTATGAACTTAGCTCAATCATTCATCACCTCGGTGGCTAACAGAATATGATGCTAAATGAGAATAGGAAAGCATTGTCAACTGAAGACAACATAGCTGGTGTTTCAGTTTGATGAATATTTGGCTTTTTGGGAGTAAACAATCATGCCTCAGATGCCTGCTGAGGCAGAGGGGAGGAATAGAGCAACTTCTGTATGGCATTCACAAAGGGCCCAACTTAATGGAAGTTTGAATTACCATTTAAATAGGATTTCTTTTGGGGGAAGGGGAGGCGTCATAGAGAAAGATAAATTACATTGTAAACAATGTCAAAACAGTTTAATGACACATATGAAATGAAAGTACACACCCCGTGCTTTCTTGGCTACTTAGTGTTATAAAGAGTGGATTGAATAAATAACGAGGCAGCCCCAGGAAAAAAAAGCGACTATGCAGACTTGTTTGGTCTCTAGCTGGGCCTGCACTTTTAATTGACTTGAATAAAAAACTCAATTACAGCATTCTGGCCACCGGAGGGAGAGAGAGCAAGCAACCGGGAGAGAGTTAGAGGAGGATGAGAGGGAGGGAAGGAGGCAGAAAGAGGAGTGAATGAAGCATGAATGGAATGAAGGAGTTATTGGGTCAGAATGGCACCTCAGGGGGGAATCAGGACAGCAGACACGCTTTTATACAGGCCAGTCTGTCTATGGGAATTACACCTCGCTGAGAGGTGGAAGAAAGGAGACGAAAAAAGAAAGGGGAAGAAGGTAAAGTGCTTTGTCAGTACCTTCTAAGGCCTTTTTATGCATTTATTGTCATCTATCCTGTGTTATTCCACTGAGGGCGACTCAGATACTGATTGAAGGTGAGGGGCATTGAATCAAGTGAAATCAGTAAGCAGTCCCACTCAGCTGAGGCGCTGATTTAGCTTCCACAGAAGTCGACAGGCCTCGTACTAGGAGAGTATTAAAGTGAAGAACATGAATAGATAAGAAGGCAACAGAACAAATGGTGAGTGTGATGCAAGGAGAAAGAAACTGAAGATTCTTTGTAAAAAAGAAACATCCTCAGCACCACACAGTGATACTGTCAGGCTGATAAAGCGTGACTGATTGTGGGTCTATTGGCAGATTGGGGTATGTGTGTGTATGTGTGTGAGCACATGCGTTTCTACATTTTTTAATGTGAAGGTATGGTGTAGCTATGGGCGTGGGAGTAGTGTGGAAGTGCGAGTCTTCCAGATATCCTAAAATCAGAAAACAACAGATTCTTTGTCAGCCTACAGCAGTCAATGTATTGTTTGTGGACAGTGAGCCAATATTTCCACTGTGTGTGTGTGTACTTGCATGTGTGTGGACAGCAAGCTGTTGTTCCCATGGTTGTGTGTTATTGATTAGTCATCTCTGTGGGCAATAGGAGCTGTTATCAGGCCTGACATGGAGACAGGCGGGGGTGGATGATGCATGGGACGGGAAAACTGTTCAGACGCAAAGATAATGGAGCTACACACACGCGCACACAAACACACACACACACATGCTGCAAAGATGGACAAGGAAACACTGGCACATGCTCCCACAGATTCTTGCACACACAATAGACCTGTTACACAACTGAGCGCAAACGTATTGGCAGCGATAGATTTGTTTTCAGCACCACGGACAGCACTCTAAATCTTGAGCAATGCCAGTACACAGTGCATATGGCTAATGATTATCTATTGTAGCGCCCACAACTATAATCAGCCATTACTCAGGGAAGTTAAGTGCAGACGCCCTCAAGAATCGCAGTAAATTCACCAAGTGAATCTAAGGAGCAGAGACAAAACTGAATGTAAAACGAGTGCCTACTGTGACGACCAACCCAGTGCTTCTCACAACCATGACACATGCAGCCAGGATCCTGGAACTCACCTAGGAGAGAGACAGAAAAGGAGAGAAAGAAGGGAGAAGGTTAGGGTCGGAGAAATAAACTGAACATAATTAAGTATGTGTGACAAGCGAGTATTTTGAGCACTTAATGGTGTGAAATGTATAAATGCAGTGCTGCTTCCTGTGAAGACGCTGCATTTCAATAATACTTGTAAACAGAGAGTTTGGCAAAGCCGGAGAGACACCCTCACTTGTCAACACATTTATATTTCTAGATTGTTAGTTGTAAAAACACATGCACACACAAATCAAGACAATATCTACAAGTAGAAAGTTAATACTCCACTGCTTATGGCTTTGCTAAATTAAGCAGAAAAAGGAACAGGGACTGTAATGAATGCTGGATGTAAAATCTGGGCCGAACTGAAATTGGTTAATCAGTACGTTATTTGTGGCTAATGTAACAACAAAGTCTACAAATGTAAAACATGGAGCTGAATCTGTAGTATCCTTTGCTCGTACTCATGCGACAACAGCAGTACATCACACAGTCTTTTTGTTTCCAGAGCAGAATTTAAGTGAGCCAGGAGATTTTGCTCCCAAAGGTTTCATTTCAGTCATAAGTCAATTTTGATCAAAACTGTAGTTACTGCGGTTAGCCTTTGTAGGGCAGTTAAGATGTCAGTTAATGCAAGTCTTACTTTTTTTTTCCTTCTTTCCTCAGTCTTTCCTCTTTTCTGAAAGCTGAGTAAGTTGTGCGTAAATGTCAGCTGCGGAACTGGCTGTCCACGAGAGGCCAACCATGAGCACACAGGGAACAGATTGTCATGGCAATGCACTCTACAATCCTCTCCTACTCCACAGGGACAGGTAGACTCAGGTTTTTTCCAGTCAACCATGAAAATACACAGAGGTCAAGCTTCCCACCATGTCCTCCACTCTCTCTGATGAGATGGACAGGGGAAGGTAAGGCCACAGACCAGATACTGAGAAAGTGATCCATGAAAAGGAATTTCCATGGCAACTTTCAGCACAAAGTGGTAGAAACATGGTAAGGACTGGGTGTTGACATTTTGCAAATGGTCAGCAATTCACAGGTGTTATGTGGGGAAGAATAAAATAATATTCAGAGTATTCAAAGCATGCCGTTTAAAATGTTAACACACTGATATAACACACAAAAACAACCGATAAAACACTTGTTTTCTAGTCTAGACTACGAGTTGTGCTCATATAACACAAATATATAATTATCTGGAGAATATTCTCGCCATTATATCTTAGCCCCGTACACTTGTTATTCACAGTATTTTGTACAGTAACAGGTCAGTGCTCACAAGACAACTAAAAAGACATGTTCACTACCAATTAAATCAAGACGCCATGCCAGCTTATTGTGGCAAAACAAAAACGCTCTATTGTCTGGTTTTGAGGAATAAGTGTGGCTGACTTGTGAACTCAGAGAGAGCGCCATTACAATAAACAGGAGAGCTGAATACATTCTTCTGGATAACACAACTTTCCACATCCCTTTATGAAGGGAGCCTCTGCAGTGATCGATGCATCCTGATAGAAAAGCCTGCTAATAATACAAGGTTGAGTTGAGGTAAGGTTTACCCCATTAAAAAAAAACAAAACTAAAAACAAATTACACATCTTGTCTCACGGTAAAAAATGAGCTCCATTCCAACATTTTTTAAAACACTGAGATATATTCTCATTTAAAAGAACACAGCCGATGCAAATGTGAAAGTCATTATTGAATATTACTAACGTTATTAGTCCAAATATGCTTGCTTACAAAGCTGTTTTGAAGACCAAATAGTGATTTAAATAACATAAAATTAATGGCAGTTGCTGAAAATACGGAAGGATTGAGAGGCAAGTGAGAGAAGAAAATGCTAGTGATCCATTTTCTAAGTCTGATCTAAATTATTTTCTCTCCTGTGTTAAGAACAGGTGAAAGGAACATTTTTTTCCCCCTGAATAATCTGAGTTTCTCAGTTTTTTTCATCTGTGATTCTTGCTTTCCCTCGTGTCATTTGATTAAAGTACATTTCTGGCCAAGAAAAGGCATGACAATGTGTTACTAAAACACAACATATGAACATTGTGTTTAGACTCCACAGAGAAATTAAAACTCAATTGGAAGAATGTCATATTTAGAATTAAAAATTTAGAACTGGAGTATTACAAAACAAGCAATTTGAAAAATAATCCTGACAAAAACAAAGAAATAAATAAATAACTTCCCAAAAAATGTTCACCACCTTTTTTACAGCTTAAAAAAGAAAAGCAACTTAGAAAAAGGATCTTGGAAAACTTTTTTCCCCCACCTTCTAACACAGTCATTTATTTATTCTTTCATTCATTTTCCATAATTGCTTATCCTGTTGGGGGTCACAAGGGGGCTGGAGCCCATCCCTGCTGACATTGGGGGACAGGCAGGATTCACCCTGGACAGGTCGCCAGACTATCACAGGGCTGACACATAGAGACAGACAACCATTCACACTCACATTCACACCTACAGCAATTTAGGGTCTCCGATTAACCTAACAGGCATGTCTTTGGACTGTGGGAGGAGAGATGAATTTTTTTCTTTTAAATTAAGAAACTTGGAAAGTTTCAAATATTCTTATGTTATAAACAATTTAGACCAAACACAGAAATTACATCACAAGACTTTTTTTCTCACTTGCCTCTCAGGCCTACATATAAACATAAGAATCAAAGATGCCACTGAAATATGAGGAAAAATAAGGGGTGCTGCACTGGGTTAAGGCTCTGTGTGGTTAAATGCCGGTGCTCCTCAAGGATGGGACAAAGAGTCACTTAAAGATAAAGAACAACAACTGGCCAGTTCACTCAGTGTAAAAGTCCATGATATAGACATGCAGTCCACAAATGCATCTGAGGCACTCTGACTGTAATTAAAAATCCTTTATTGATACATGGATAACCAATGCGTTCTGACTATAAAGTCTTCATCAGTCTGAGTGCCTCTGATGCATTTGTGGACTCCCTACACTGACTGAGCTGGCCAGTTGTTCTTTTTTTATCTTTATGCCACTGAAATATTCACACGATTAACCTGTTTTGTTTTCCAGTATTTTATAATGGAATCACAGTCACAATAGTATAACATTATCACAGAGGCTATGTCCACAGCTCAAGTTGTCAGCCAGTTAGCCAGTGTCTGTGACATCTACACATGGAGCTCCTCATTTTTCTCTAACTGGTGCAATGAACACGTATGGCTGGCTTCCTGAGCAGACTTGTCCACAATTACAGCAAACTGAATATAGACATCTGCTGAAAATAAAAAATAATGCAGAAATACTGTTTATCTTTACACTGTGTACATTCCTTACCTCTTGTCTCAATATTGTTGCCTAAACCTGATACCTCAGTATACTGTTGTTGGGATCTAGGCTGCAGTGAGAACAGTCCCTCTTTTCTTTGCTGTCTCCTCATATAAACTGGGAATCACAACTATCTGATTTGGGGCTGACTGAAAACAGGATGGATCACACACTAAGAGTCTCTCTTCTTAACTATGACAGAGTTTAAGTCAACTTGCACCACACTGTCTTCCAGACAACACACGAGAAATCACTCTGGAACAAGTGCAACCCATTAAAACAAAATTTGAATTTCACTAAGATCATTAAAAAGTTGAGAAAATAAAAGACATGCACAGAAACATTTTTTAAAATTACATTGTTTTAATATCCAAAGCAAACTGTAGCAGTTCAGCTATATGAGCTGTCACAGCTGTCATTTTTTTTCCAGAAATCAGAGTCAGAGTGGCCTCACAGTGTTACTAAAATGTATTTTGGACATCACTGAATATCATTTCTGCTAGTCCAATATGTAATCAATAGAACAACAGAGGACCTGATGTGATCTGCTGTCTATTGAACTCCCTATTTGCTTATTTATTTATCTGTGTCTCTCTGCAAATGCCAATTAGGGGAGAGGGCTGGAAAGTGACAGTGCTGTAACCTTTCCCTTTTTAGCAGGCGAGACAGTCCTACGAGGGGACACAAAGACAGAGCATGTACACACACACACACAGACAGATAGCAGAAAGGACAAGGAAACAAAGAAGAGAATGACTGTTTATGTTTAGGCATACACATATACACACACAAATGGTGACTGCTTAAAAATTCATCATGGACTGACACTGGACTGACCCCACTGTCTCCTCTTATTATAGCATAGAACAAACAAAAGCACCAGACCAAAAAAGAAAAAAACATAAAGAGAGCAAAATGAGGACAACAGCAAAAAGCATTATTGTTACAAAACAATGAGACAGAGAATTATGTAAGCACCTCATTGTAATTTTTGCTTAATGGAAACATTATTGAAATAGATAACAGTCCAAATCCCCATCCCTCTAATAATAAATATATCTGGCAGACAGTGCATGAATTCATCTGATTACATAAGCGCGTCCATGTGCACACACACATACCACATTTTGTTGATGGCTAAATTAAGAGAATAATTAGTTATAATGGCGAGGAAGATGGAGCAAGATGTTGCATAACCCTGTTTTGAATCAAGCCGGCAAATCAATAGGGAGTCTGTTCTTGCTGTTTAGTTTGCGCCATCCTCCCAAGAAATGACTCACTTATGTTTCTGACCAGGAAAGGTACGGCTCTCTGGGAGCTGCTCACTGCCAGGATGTGTGTGTGTGTCTGTATGATGAAACGAGGCAAACTGCTGAAATGAGTTGACAGGGAAACCTTGGTCATTGTATTCCTTTGTGAGATGTCTCTTGTTTTGCCATCTTTCATCACATGTTTATTCTCACCACTCATCCCTAACCAGGCATGAAGCTCACCAATGAGAGGTGATGAAAGGGTTTGAGTGACGGCTGAGGTCGGATACATGAAGCGACAAAGAGCCATTCCACAGGGAAGACCCAGGTGCAGCAGGGCGGCAGGTCGTGGGCTAAGTCACCTCCGTGGACAGTAAACACGATGCCTATGCCGCCTGTGTAACAATAACCCTGAACTCTGACCATTACAACATACGGTGGGTGACCCTGTGGCCTTTAACAGCATGGATGCTAATGGGACAGACTGTGTTAGTCAAAACACATTAGCAGGGGCATCAAGGTCAAAAAGTCACTTGGTGAAAGAAGTTGTTTTGTGTCTCTTCTTTCCTTTCACAGGTAGTGACACCCAAGTGTTTAGAGACCTCAGAGTGAAGTGCTGCTGTTATTGTATAGAGGTAAATGGCTGCTTTGTAAGTAGGGCCCATCCATAAAACACACACCTTATTTTGTGTGCGTGTGTGCACCTGCGTGCATGTGGGTGTATTGATTTTCCTTTCCACCTCTTTTCTCATCTTTACTTCGCCAGCATACCTGTATTTTTCTATTTGTTTGTGGACATTTTCTCAGAGTTCACTCTGATGGAAAATGCGATCTTGTCCCATCCCCTCACTTTCTTGCTTTTTCCATTCTTTTTTTCCCCTCTGACTAATAGAAATTCTGTTAGTATGTTTGTATGGGATGAGAGATGAAAATGATTCTGTGGATAGGAAGAAAGATGGCAATGGAAGGGAGGGAGTGGGCGATAAAAAAAAATGGCAGAGGATAGAAAATCGATGAGAGATGAAATATATCAGAAGTCCTGGAGCAAGGTCAAGAGGATATGATCTCTCACGACACACAGTTGTGCCTCACTGAGCCGGAGGGAGCAAGCGAGATGGAGAGAGAGGAGGGAGACAAAGAGGGGGAGGATGAGGGAAAGAAGGAGTCACTAAGAAAGACAAACGAGGGCGGGGGCCAAGACAGACATACAACTTTTCTTGAGAGAAGCCACTGTCCATTTATCAAAAACAGCATCCTACTCAAAGCCTGTGTTTGTCCATAGGGCAAGAGTTCTGTTACCACAGGCAGTGGACATGCAATTTGCTGATGTTGGCACAATAGGCTCTGGAACAAAATGTGGAAATTAATCTTCCTTCAGTCAACTTTCTTCCCACGCTAACTAATTCAGCAGCTAAGTAGCTAAAGGGTCCAGATCAGCAGGCTGTGTCTCCACCCCGGGTCCTAGTTCTGGTTCCATATGCACAGACCATTAGAGCCCCACTCTCACCTCCTACGGAGAGCAGGGCCAGATAACATCTGTCTACAGCTACCTCCCTGCAAACACTCCACCAATTAAAGAGCCATTAGCGCTCAGGCTTGGCGGGTGGTGTGTGGGTCAGTATGCCTGTTTGTGTTTATGCTTATTCTCTGGGTTAATGCAATCGTTCTACGGCGTACGAACTGCAATGTGTTATTTTCGCATTTAGCCATATATGCAAAGCATACGTGCACACACACATACACTCAAAAAAACAAACACATTTATTTTCATATAACCTTTGTTTTCCCTCTCCACCCTCTTGGCCCCACCCCCACCATGTATCATTCATTAGTCGCCCCAGTCTTCATCATACAATTTTAATTCATAATAGGGACAGAAGTAGGTCATTTGACAAACATGTCACATCTGCTGCAATCAAGGCTGCACCTCCTTTTAGCATCAATGTTTCATCCCGGCTTAACACGAGCGCATAGGCTTGAGGTAGCAACAGGGTTTGAACCACACCTGAAATAAAGGGAGCTGTTGTTTGTGTCGACGCGCCGTCGGCATCTCACAGGTTCAACCCTGCTGAGAATGCTATTATTACAGACAGAGCTGTCTTGTACTCAAGGCCGATTTCATGAAGTGAAACATATACTTGGTTACAGCCGTTGCAACAGAATTATCACAGAAAAATATTATGATCACATTATAGCAAAAGCAGTATCATCATGACAAAGGTCGTTAATTGTCAAAGACAAAACAGGGGATGAGATTCTATGCGTGCTATGTAGAGCATGTGCACAATTGTATCTGAGATGCAAATATTATCCAGTATTGTTTGAAACTACTTGACTGCTTGGCTTACTGCGAGAGCACAGTTCATATTCCAAGCTGGAACTAACTTCCCTGTTTTTTTTTTGGAAATTCCTTCCCGATTTCTTTGGCATTTGCAATTATTTGCATTCATTACCCAGCCTGGATCTGAGCAGTTTTCCACTTTTGCATGTAAATACACAAACATGAAAGCTCAGAATGTAAAAAAAACATCAATGAGACATTGTATACTGATGCAGAAATATCATTTAGGAGTTGAAAAGTGAAACAAAGGACCAGATGAGGTGCAGACTCTCTAAGAGTGACCCAGGTGTCAGCTGCCCCCCCATGGTGTCCTCTGTCCCTCATCACTGACCCAGGGGAGGCAAAGTGTCTCCTGTCCCCAGAGTGCCCTGCACGCCAGTCTGTTGCCCCGCACGCCAGTCTGTCTGTCCACCAACTGGCAGAGCAAATGCACAAAACAATGACGATGCACACATACATGCAGAATCCTTCCAGTATCATAATACACAATATTTCACAGTTTAATGGTGAATCGGTCGTCTTCATTGTGGGTGGTTTATGTATTTGTTCACAGCTTGTGATGTGTTAGAGATATGCACGTGAAAAAATGATTCCTGAATACACTATGTACAATGCAGTCGATTGACATGACCACTACAGCTGGAAGAAAAACATCCTCTGGGTCTGTCATCATGGAGGTCTAGATACTGTCCTCAGTGTAACCATTAGGACTTTTATAATTTAGTGTAGCAAAGTGAATTGTGTGTATTATGCTGTGTGATATATTTGTATTCAAGGGTATTTAGTAGTGTATTTCTGCGTGTGTGTCTCTCCTCAAAGTTCCCTGTGGAGAGATAAAGCCTGTAGCCACTGAGCTTTGAACGCATCCAGCACTGGAGACAACATGCTGGCTTTCAAATCCCCATGTCCAACAAGAGACTCGCTCTGCTTCCACACTGCTCACAGCCATTAATTTGTAGCTATAGCCTTACACACTACAGTGACTTCAGCATAGCTATATGCACTGAGTTTTAAATTGTCAAAGGAATTATCAATGGCTGTGTTTGCTCCACAACAAGGAACTTGTGAAATCGGCAATGAAACTGTCACCGGCGCTGTAGTGGCTGGGGAAGCTGACAACCAGCAGAGCGGCTACTGCTGCGATTGAATATTCTAGAGTCTGAGTGTGTAGAGGGGGGAGGGATGGGACTAGTTCAGTGTCACAGCTCATGGCTAATAGGCTAACACACACACTAGATTTAATAATAACCCATCAGCTAACAGAAGTAAGAGACACTATATAAAGGACATTGTTGTAACGGTACGCAAGTGCCGACTGCATTAAATGTGCACTTGAAATTAGAAACAAAAGCAAAAAATACATGGATATCCAGTCCATTTACATCTCCGCAATGCATCCTCATTTTGTGCTGCGAGTTTGTGACTTGACAGTTATCGCCTAAACAAAAGAAAACAGCTCTTTCCCTGCAGACTCTGAACATCACTTCTGCAAACTACGGATCTTGATCCAGACTGTGAGCAGGAGAGGAGAGGAGAGGTACACTCAGACAACCTCTGTCTCTTCCACTTATTGTTACAAGTAGAATATTTATCCATGCCTCAGTGCCCAACAAGAAAACATTTGAAGTCATTCCCTCTCCCCCTCTCTCCCTCTCCATCGTGTGCACACTTGTGAGCGAGTTATGTAAAAAAAAAAAAAAAAAAAAAAAAAAAAAGAGGGCTGTCCACTTAAGCAAAACAAAGTAAACAAGCTACTGCCCCTGCGTGCCACAGCATTTCACATGTTCCTCTAAGAGGGTGAATGCACAGCTGTGTTAATTGAGAAGTAAGCGTTTTTGAAAGGGGCACGATTACGTTTCCTGTCTCCTAAAGTCTTCCCTATCAACAGGGGAAAAAAAACAAAAACGAAAAAAAAAACAATTACTGCTTCACTTGATGACAGCAACCATGATTATGAGTGCTAATGAGCACAATCAACAACACTTGAAGCGGCTGCATGTGTTTGCGCACGTGGCTGCTTGTGTGGGCGTGTGTGTTTGCAATTCTGTTGTGTTTCTGCACCAATAGTGACACGTACTGTGGGGGCTGCAACTCAGGATTATTTGCATTATTGATTAATCTGTTCATTTTTCTCATTAATCAGTTTAGTTGATCTGTAAAATGTCAGGAAATGCTGAAAAATGGCCACTGCAATTTCCTACAACACAAATAAGTCTGTAATAGCCATTTTACAAAGGTATCCTCACATCTAAGAAGCTGAAACCAGCAGATTTTTTTTGATAAATTACTTAAAGTTATGATTTATTTTCTGACAATAAATGATTAATCAAGTAATCATTTCATATAAAGCGTGTGTGCTTATAGTGTTTACACCATATTTAGCTGTTTGGAGCCTGCAGCATTTGAAAATGGGCTTTGTTGATGTTTACTGCAGTCATTTACCGTCGTGTTTGTGTATATGAGATGTACAGTAGTCCATCACATTATGTTACAGTCTTGTCAACTGCACTCTCACTGTGTTGTCAAACACCATCGCAGATGTCAGATTCATTTGATGGGGACAAAGTGTTGATGCAGCTGCGTCTGTGCCTGAATTAGCTGCCATGCCCGTCTGCTTTAAAGGACAAGGGACAGGCCATCACTGAGCGTGTACCTTGCACTCACATTAGCGACTGAGAATATTCACGAGTTGATTATCCGGAGGGAAGGAAACGTGGAACAAGTTCATGTTTTGATGAGCCAGCCAACTTCCTGTGCACCTTGAGCATAAACCCATGTTCAGGATGTTACAAAACAACCTTGCTAGCAACATGCTAACAACATGTTTCTCCTCCAAACAAGAACAATTAAATCCCTTAGCTGCTCTCGTCTTTGTTCCCCTTTTAGTAGTGACAAGCCCAGACGGCGGAGGGAGGTGGATAGAGGAAGGGGAGCTGCCTGCCTGTGTCCTATTTGTAGCGGTTGCCAGACTCTATAAAATCCCCCTCTAGTTGTGGAGAATATGTCGCCCACCCACTGACAGCCTCCTCAGCTTGACACACTCTGCATTGCCAGTGGGAGATAGTGGGAAGAGATATGCAACCCAGCTGGGTTAATCCTGTTACACAGTTATGCACAGACCACAATCTCACCTAGAGAACACATACATGTATAAATCAAACAGCAAAACCTTAAATAGTGGAGAAGGTTTCCACATTTCAAACCCAAACTTCAGTAGTTATTTTACCCGTTAACTACCTGTCTTAAAATTGTACAACTGGTGCGACATTAGTTTCCCAAAGATAATATTTCTAGAATGGTAATATTTATTCTTCAACACTAAGATTAGTTGTGATGTTATGTTGTCAGCTCAAATATAAACAGAGGATATTGTGTGTGAGCACACCGAGAATAGCTGATTCGGATGCAAATGCATCAATCTCTTTGAAATTACGTCTGCTTTATTATTAATAATGCCAATTAAATTTCAGGAACAGTCTTCTCTAAACCTGTGATGTATTCAACCTCTTAAAATTGGCTGCAAGTTTGACATTAATATTCTTCCAGCACATGTTTTTATATTGAAAAAGAATTAAGTCTATTTAGAAAAGCAAGTGAGTTGGAAACAAAAATTAATGGGGAGAAAGTGACCATACACATACAATGAATTTCAATTACCTCCCTTTGCTGTCTAAGCTCAGACACTCAGACCCATCGCACAATGATGAACACACACTGACGGGGAGTGGAAACCAAGAGAATGAACAATTTCACTGCGAAATGATATTTATATTGGAAGCTAAAAAAATGCAAGTAAGAGTGTGATGAAGGATCAAATGCTCTCATTATAAATCCACAACTCTCATAATCACATTAAACTCAGTTTATTATTAAGTATAGTAAGAAGCATGATAAACTGATTTAAAATTCAGCTTAAAGCACTGTTTGCTCCATTTTACAGACAGACATAAGTGAGTTTTTTTTAAACTTCTATCTCATGACTCAGTGCTTTATTTATGTGTCAGTCACCAAGGCCAGCTCCATGATGTCTGTCATCATCATCACTACTGTAAAATACTTGATGCTTTCCACTTCTTTAGAACAGTGTAAAATGCACAGCAGGCACAGAGCTACAGCTTTTCCCCTCCATGTGCGTTCTTTTCTTGTTCCGTGATTCAGTGTTGCTGCTGTGTGTGACCCAGCACAAAGAACTTCTCCTTGTTGTTTACAACAGACACAACGCGCCGCTGCTGCACATTCCCGACAGCACCGAGAGCTTAGCATGTGATTAGGGCTCACGGTGCCAAGAGTAGAAAGACAGTCAAACTTTTAGCTTGCAAAAGGGAAGTGCACTTCAAACGTGTTTCCATTAGTCACATAGCAACAGCAGTCGCCATCACCAGTGATTCCCAAAAGCATTTGTTAAAAAGAGGGTTATTGTAGCTGGAAAAAAAGGACAAAACCTCTCTGCCTTTGACTAGGACAGTTGCTATGTTTTGCTTTTACTTGACATTTCCGCACCATTCTGCAACAGCTCTGGCCTAAACCCTTTAAGATGTTTTATATTTTAGGGATTCAGCAAATGACTCTCCTTAAGCCCAAACTTGTGTCCAATAGCTCAATCATTACGTCAGTTAACTCAGCCGAACACGTGCAATGACACAAGTGAAAACGACTTAAAAGCAGAGCTTCCTTGATATCTTATCTTAGCCTTTTAACCAGCAGTGGAGGTGCACAGTGTCAGCTCCTTGTCACTCTGTCAGCTACCCTAGTGTCCCACTCCATGTTAACATGCAAGTCCCTATCCAGTAGGCATTAACATGCAGGGCCAGCAGCCGCTAGGTGGGCCTGAGCAGAGCCCAAGGCAGGTGGCAGATAGTCAATGTGCATGCTCCTAAATCATTCATGTAGCTGGGTGGAGGAGACTGTGAGTGTGTGTGTGTGTGTGTGTGTGTGTGTGTGTGTGTGTGTGTGTGTGTGTGTGTGTGTGTGTTTGTGTGTATGTGTGCTTGAGAAGAGAAAGCAGAGGCCTCTATTGATGTTACAATATAAGAATAGAACAAGTGAGAGGGAGCGCTGGATGAAATAGTATTTCATAGCCTTTGTGGGATTCCACGAGTGGATATAATTCATTTGTATATTCCTTATTACCATATGGGTCCCTTGGATGGAGCAAGAAAAAAGATAAATGTGGGAATGGAAAAAGAGGAGAGGAAGCTGGGTGTGGCGGGAAGGGAGTGGGAGCTGGTGGGATTGGAAAGATGAGAGGAAAGAGGGAAGGTGAAACTGACATTCTTGAGAAGGGGCAGGCCATGCGGGCGAGGTTTTGTTAATGAATTAGTATGCATGGCTGGTACCACACAATGACCTCGAGCAAGGAGCTGACACGCCATAGACACTAGACTGAAACTAACTCTAACACCACAAATTATTACCTTTTCATTATGGAAATTAGCCCTTCCTTCTCATTCCTCCCACTCTGTCTCTGTCTCAGACTCTGTCTGCTTCTCTCACCTGCTCTTTTTCTATTCCTCACATCTCCCTGCTCGCTCTGGTATATTGGAGGAAGAATGGTGTTGACTCTGAAAAGCAATTACCTGTCATTTACCTGTCTCTCTCTCCCTCTGATAATGAATTTCAAGTGAAAGGTGAAATAATTATCTTTTCTCGCACAAAACCAAAGCTGTGGGCGGGGACAGTCCCTGTCACAATATGTGGCATGCCGTATGGGATTAAAGGATTCTCGGTAACGCATATGCCCACGTACAGTACAAACACACACACATACAGTACAAACTTGTTCTTTGAACTGCATTTGCATGAGGAATATCTCAGCCTTAGTCGAGCCCGTGACAGCAAGTTATCTTTATGCTACCTGGTGGCCTGTGTGATCTTATAGTTTAGCTTTAGATGTCAGCGAAACTCATGTGGGGGTTGATTTACTTTTGCTGTGGTGAACTGATTGTTTGTGCTTTGCAAACAAGACAGCAAGGTGATCATTTTTACTTGTTTTCAAGACACATAACAGTTTATACGTTGCAAAATCACATAAGTTTAGAGTCTTGAGAATTTTTTCACATCAACATATCCTAATTAGCACCCGATGAATGGTGTTGTCATGTAATGTACTAATACGTTACACGCTTAATATTAAGTCACATGACCTTGACATAACTCAACATTCACTTCATTTCAAATGGTCCTGAACACAGGTCTCCTGGGAGAAAGTCCTGTGTTTGTTTGACTCATCCACCACCCCAACCTGTGCTCTTACACTCACTTTTTTATAGCAGTGGTTCCCAACTGGTCGGTCACATCCCAAAAGTAGGGCAAGTGACTCGCGAATGTATAAGTTTGTAAAAAAAAACCCACTTCATTTTGAAGTACAGTGAATTTGCAGCACAGAGCTTTCATTTTGAAGTGCCATTTCCTGCCATAGAGTGGATGACTAACTGACAGCTACTTAAGGGACAGCAAACTACCTCAACCACATGGCCAAACGCTGAAGTATGATGCTGATTATATTAAACTGTATGGACCTTGAACTAATGACCAAGGAGAAACCTAGACACCGTGGCTGGACCAGTTGGGAACGACTGCTTTATACTACCTCCTTCTTTACTCTCATCAGCACATAGGTCACAAGATCACAGCCTTCCTAATTGCGTGCATTATATTCAAAGTGTGATGCATTACTTTTCACAGGTTTACATACAAACAGGGCATGAAAACAGCCTGTTCAAGTAGGTCCAAGGACTTGCAATGTGATAATCAAAGGGAATACCACAGCATGCAACAAAAAAAGGGCTTTAAAATGAATCAAGTGCAGCAGATAGACTTACATAATAAAATGCCTCCACTGTAGGCAGACAAGCTTTACAACCTATGCTTGACACAATTACTGATCTGAATGGAGTATCTTCTCCAAATATAGAACACAACAATTTAAGGGAAAGTTCTCTTAAACCACTAAGTGACTACTGAATATTTTAAATATGGATTCATTAGAAAAAAGGCAAACCCAAACAGGAAAAGAAGGGAGAGAAGAAGCAGGAGACACTGTATAGTTTAAACAACTAGCATCCAATTTTGTGTGTGCGGGTGCAAACAGGAGGTTTTAAGGGAAATCGATAGGGATGCTTTAAGTTTCCATTGGGGAAATCAGAGCAGGCCAAGCAAACAACAATCACTGCGACCCGTCGACACAAGGAAAATATAAAAAATGTAACTACTGTACAGTGTGGATGTAAGTTTGCTGTGGGGGTTGATTTATAATGGATGATAGATGGAAAAAGGTGGCACCTCTCAAACTGTCAGAAAAGAAATGCCTTTTTCTTTCTCCGTCCTATGCATCTTTAAACAGTCCATGTTGTGTTTTATTGCTTGATTTTGTTTTTATTAACTGACTTTACTTATCAGGGACCCCATACTGTTTATCCATAAAAAATTCAATTTGCACTCAAAACAAAACACATTTTGCTCCAGAGCAGACTTGCCAGTTTGAAGCTAGTGGCCAACATACATACATACATACAGAATGCCTAATACTGTAGGCATGTAACTGCTTCTTTCCAGGCATTAAATGTAGAAGCTGTTTTTATTAGCACAGTTATTACTTGAGGTCAAACAGTCAAAAAGGAATTGTAAAAACAGACAGAATCATATGGAGGCAGAGTACATAAACATTTTCTCGAGAGAAATTACCCAACTTCTTCAACAACCTGATCGTTTTTTTCCAGCTAATCAAATATCTGGCCTGGTGTCAAGTGATGCCACAGAACAATGAAAAAGATGTAAACATTAGACCGCCAGATGTATCACAGAGAACAGTCAGTTTGCGGACGTGTCTGTGTGTGCTTTCTAGCTGTGTGCAGTGTGCATTGGTGTGTGTGTGTGCATATGTGTGTGTAGTAGAGGATGTTGCATAAGCTTTCACAGCAGGCAGTTGTGAAATAAAATAGGGAGATAGGGAGGAGAACGGCAAAAGACGAGGAGGGCGCGGATGAGGAGGAGCAGAGAAAGCAGCGGGAAGACAATGAAATGGGAGGTGAGAAGTGGGTGTGTGTAGGGAAAAGATGGTCTTTGCTCGTTGCAGGTTCCTCCCTGTGGCACCTTTAGGGGAACTGCTTTTAGCAGCAGGTTACAAAAAGGGCTTTAAAATGAAAACTGTTGCAGTGAGTGAGTGAGGAGAAAGAAAAGAAGGGAATGAGAAAATAAGGACAAAGTAAGACAGCAAGGTATGAATAAATGAAAGATCATTTGGATGTAATTGAATTTCACAAAGTCTAACCCTATCCATCTTTTCTACAGAGCTTTGTACATCTGATGATCTTTAAATATCCTCACATCCATTATCTATTTTCTGTGAGTGTTTGCGTGCATATGTGCATGTGTGAATGTGAAGTCTACTTATGGCCCAGAGCATGATGCCTCTGTCGATATCCAATCACTGTGAAAAACTACACTCTGTGAACTAAAAGCGAACCCCAGGGAGTGTCGAGACATTTATCTGTGCCTAACAGGCTTCTCAGAAGCAAACACACACACATGGAAAAAGGCATAGATATGTTTGTTTCTTAGAAATAACATGATTCATACATTTCACAATTATACAGACTATTATAGTATAAAATGAGGCTTGGGTAGATTTTCTAAAGGTGGAAAATGATTGTTTCCACTCTCCCTCCTTCATTCATTCTACTACCATTAGTCTGTGTACAGTTTCCTGTAAATGGCACCATAAAACCAGGTTCACTCTGTGTCCTTTAAAAGTCCAAGCACCTGGCGCTACACTGCAGTAAATCTCATTTCTACCCAAAAAAAGCCTTTTCAAAAAATCTATTTTTACGTTCACTCCAACTCGCAATCAGTACACTCATGAATGCACAAATACTAAAGAGGAACTAATGAGCGAAAGCAGGACACGTGATGTGTTTATCTGACATGATATTTCGCTTTCAGCTGCACTGTCCATTTCGCCCCCGCACAGCAGCAGCGACAAAAAGCCGGCTGCAAAAGTGCAACATACACAGAGAAAAATTGATAGAGCAACAGAGACAGAGAGAGTGCAATCTGAGATAAAGAGAGAGGTGCATGCTGGAATCTCAGCACCTGATCCACAAGCAAGCTAGTTAGAGAGGTGGGCTCTTTGATCTCTGGAGAACGGCTTGGTTTGTGGAAAGCTGATTGGAGACAAAGCCGTGTTATACACAACACACTCAAGCACACACAAGTGAGATACATACTGTATATTTTTTGTGTCAAGATACACTGTTAGAGGAGAAATAAAAGATATTAAAATGTGTTTTTTAGCACATCATGTCAATCATGACATAGTTAGCACGTCTCAACCTCATTAACACCAAGAGCACTCTCAGCCCTGCTACAGACCACACACAGAAACATTTCTTTTATAGGAGTTACTGTTTATCTGATAATGTGCGGAAAAATGGGAAACTGCCTCGTACTCCTGATACAACTTTTTTGTTAGAGTATTTTAGTCTTTATTTTTCAAACCCAAATTCTTTCTTTCTTTCTTCCCGTCCGCTCTCTCATGCCCTACTTTTCCACCGGCAAAAGTTGATATTATGCAAATATTCGCTAATGCTAATGTTTGAAGGCTGGCACAGGCCTCATTTGCATATGGCAGCACACTCAGCCAGTGAAACAGTGTGACATGCTGACCCTGGTCAGGTTGCCAGGGGAACAAACCCCCCCCTTCACACACACACACACCTCACTCCCACACACAAAGACACAAAAACTGAGAGCCACAACTGCACACACTTTTACTACAACAATGACTACATCGATGTTGGTCAGTTCTGATGGGGCGACACTAATTCCCAATTAAGGGTTCATAACTTTATCTAGCGTACCCTACCAAGTTTGCCCCTTGACTACACGGTCATCCCATGGCGAACATGGTCCTGTGATCCAACAGGCAGAAAATGACAAGTGGTAATGGGCTGCTTTTGTGTGCATCGCAGCCACTTAGCTTGGCTTTTGAAATGGAAATAGTTGGATTACTGACAACAACAGGCTCAGTCCTCTTTTGGTTAATTTTACAATAGGATGACGAGCAACTATGTTAAGCTTCCCTTCCTCTTGCCACCATCTAAATAAAGACATACTTCCATGTTTCAAAGCGCTGCTATTCTTTTCCTAGTGACACTTAGACACACACCCATAAACACATTTGCAGCTCAGCGTGCGACAAACAAAGATACATGAAAGCATGGACGGGTGGGCAGCGTCGTTTATATGTATGTGCCATGCTTTCAGGCAAACACACACACACTATCCGTTTTCTTGAACAGAACAATGGCTGACAGGGATGGATGTTCTGGATTCTAGCTGCTTAAGGATTATGTGAATGGGTCTTCTCAGCACACGATAAGCCAATAAGACCTTTTCTTGGACAGCACATTTGGGCTGCCGGGTGCGACTTTCAGGAATCCTCTTCCCAGTCAGAGCATCTATGCATACATCAAAAATGACACTTGCACAAATTTGCAGAGGAAATAAAGAGACAGAGTGAAGGAGTGGTGAGATAGGACCAGAGGGAGGGAGAGGAGGGAAAAAACAAGCGAGATAGAGGAAAGGAGGAGTCGAATGGGTGGATGTGATTTACAGGCAGGCTGGTTGCATGCGTAATTGTATGACTGCTCCAATTCAGAAGCCACAATGGCAGGTGCTACAGCTTCTATCTGTTTATCTGTTTTTGTAAGCCACCACAAACACTTTTCGTGACAGCCTGACATCTCTGTACAGTATGATATTTTCTCCCCTACGTTATCTGAACCCATGTCAGCCATTCCTACAATTCTTCCCTATCTTTTCACTCTCACATCCTTTCTGTTTCTATTCCATTACCTGAACCAATCTTTCCCTCCATTATGCTTCTCTTATGGCAAAGACTCCATTTAATGACCGTATCTACATTGAGACAGACCTGGCCTGACTTAACACTAGCGGACCTGAGATTGATCTAATGATGCGTCTGGATTTCTTTTCATATCCCCTTTATGAAAGAGCTGTATAAATATAAAGTCTATTTAATGTCGTTCTGGCGTAAAAACATTCACATTTTTTTAACATCTGACTAATGGGCGACCTCTAGCACACCAGATAGAGTGTGGCTGAGGCCTTTGCAGCAGCCCGTGATAGATTCCAACCTGCAGCCCCTTTGCTACGTGTCATCCCCCCTTTCTCCCACATTTTCTACCTACCTGACACACTTCAGGATAGTTCACAGACTGATTCTGATCAGAGCTTGTCTGGATAGGCTGATATTAATTACAAATAGGTTTGGGCACCGTTCATATTTGAGCCGGTGCCGATACCAAAGAATAACTTTTTTCAGTACTTTACTTTCCTGTAACAATAAAAATGTAATATTTAAACAAGTTGCAGGGGTGACATAGTAGACTAAAAGGCAATTATGCTCCTCTGCTCTTTTCTAATCACACATTGAGATAATCTTCTGTCTCTATTTGTCTGTCTGCTTGTGTTTTTTTGTGTTCGTGCACATGGGTCTGCTGGTCTAGCAGTGATAGTAGACTATTACTTGAATAATACAGAAAGGAAAATACAACAGATGCTGACACTATCGCAGCAGTTTGTGCTGCAGCAATATTTTTTGCTTGCCGGGAAGCCAGTGGAGTGGCCAACAGAGCGGCTGACAGAGTGGCTGATGGAGCGTCCACAGAGCTCCTGGCTTTGAGGCGCTTACACCTCCTGTTTGAAGTTGAAACCAGCGGCTTCGCGGAGGGCTGGCTTCCAGGCTTCGGAGGGCTTTGCAGCACTTTGCCTCTTGTCAAAAGCCGCAATCTCACCGTGACGCGCTTCCAAGTACCGAAATTTGGCAGGTGAATATGTACTTGGCGGTGGTGTAACCATCCATCGATCTGGGTTGATACATCATTCAGTGATCAAGGATACAGTTTCATCGATGCAAAGCGAAAATATCATTCTTTATCTTAGATCGTCACCTTTAGGATATGCTTTAATTTTAAAAGGCTGTGTCCATGTCAAACAGCAGCAGGCAGATAGCAAGCAGCCAGTAAACATTATTTACTACAGAATAAATCAGCAGTGTAGAAATAGTTTCAATTTCTGAAAAAAAAAAAGGGGTCAACAGACAGAGCACATGCCGTAAGTAAACAATGCTGTTATGAGATAAAACAATGTAAACACACTTGAGTTAGTAATGGGTGATTAGCAAAAGGCAACTGACATGTTTGCGAAACTTGACAGTTATTATTGAGCTGAATTTTATATCTTAATGAAATGATCTTGTTTTAATTCATGTTTTGTGGCTGTTGGGAAAAGTTTGCCTTTGGGGTTTTAGGCCAGATAGACCTTACGTTATAGAAAAAAGATCAACGTTTGGAAAACGGCAGAAAGCCCCAAAGGCTAACTTATTCCTTGTGCTGTGTAATGTGTGTTCATGGAATCAGTACAAAGTAAATTTTACAACAAATATCATATTGTTCTACAAAGAATGGATCTGCTATTGTATCGTGATGAAACCAGTGATTTATACTCCTAGTATTTGGTAGCGTTGACATTATTTGGTCGGTTCTCTTCAAAGTACCGAGCTTGGTACCCAACCCTACTTACAATGGCTCAACTGATAGTCCTTAACTTTCCTTATCAGAAAAACTGATAATAAAAGGTGGAGATTTGGAAACAGAAATATTAAGAGTCCCACTGCTGTGTTGAGCCCCTTGACTGGAGCACTGTCTTTCTATGCAGTGCATGGTGCAACATCATAAAAGGTTAAGTGATTATTCTCAGAAGCACGTTAGAATTTGATTTTGTCTTTTTTTCCCCGCCATCTCATCCAACTGTGCAATACCCTAAATCCTTAGTGGGAACCAAGATGCAAAAATGGGGCTGCGGTTCAATGTCAGATGAGGTGGTAGAGACAATGGCAGATATAATGTCCATCTCCTGGTATTAAGCTTTTGTTTTGAGTTGTAAAAATGCCACAAAGGCAATGAGAACTGTTGAGAATTCTACAGGAAAAAAAGGTTAAACGTGCTAATGTCGAGGGTGGGGCTCGGCGACATGGACAAAAATTCATGTCTCTGTAATTACAGGCTGACTGGCGATACATGATATATATCTCGGTATTTTAATTTGCGCTCGGGGATAAATAAAGTTCTTTCTATTCTATTCGTCATATCGCCAAGCCCGAGTTGAGGGTGTAATGGTATGTTGTGGTTATAGTAATAAAAGAAAAGTAATACAATGCTATCTAAGATGGTGTAATGCATCTCTGTCCCTGAGATATTAGCCTAAGATAAATTAAAAATTTGTAGCTGTATAGGGAAATTTATTAATATATAATCATTTGGATTAGCGAGTCCAACTAGCAAAATGAGTAACCTTCCTCCAACATAATGCAAAAGAGCCAGCTCTAACAGCGCCTCTAATGCTGGAGGTTTTGGTTAAAATGTTGAAAAACAGGTTTGGCATTGGATTGACCAATTCTTAAGGCATTAAATTAATAATTCATCAAGGATTAAAAGCCTGATCAGAACACTCATACTCTGGAGCAACTTTAAAAGAGCAAAACAGCAGGAGCAGCTTTAATTCTTGCACCACTACAAGCAACCAATAATAAAAGGCTCAATTAAGAAACACAGTGACACAGTGTTCCTGAGAGAGAAGTGAGGAAAGGAAGTGCCACAATAAGAGCTAATGAGAGACAAAAAATAACTGGAACCCAATACATTTGGGAATCACCGGCACAAAACAGTGAAAGATCATGACTAAATTAGCAAAGTTCTGTTAGTGTAAAATGAGGTGCAATGTTATAACCTTGTATTTGTTCTTGATGAGTACTTATAGAGGTAAGTTTGATGAGGTGTAAAATAATTCATGCTAGTGAGCTTGTGCTATTTACATAAGACCAAATGCTGTGCAATATCTGCTAAGTGAAACTATTGAAAATCTATTCAATATAAAAACATGTCTGTAAATGTGGTATGTAGATTTCTGCCCTCTAAAAGCTTCACAGCTACTCTCAATGGCAAATTAAACCATACTGTATGTTTCAGCTACTATTTGATCACCTATATTTAAACAGGATTGATATTCAGTGTCTTCAATCTCTTTTTTAGTCTTTACACCAACCTGCAATAAGCTTAAGGAAAGCATACACCTTTATTCTCCGAACCTTAAGTCATGCTTGCTGTTGAGGGACAACAAAGCTTGGAATGGTTGTGTCTCCTTTAAGCTGTGTGTTTCAAGCAGGGAAACTCAGCCAGCTATCTTTGTATTCTACACACACGTGTCCATAGCCACGTATACACACACACATACACACACCTTTTGTCTGAGAGTGAGCGACTGGCTTTTACCCCTCAGCAGCCTTTTTGCAGTCCTCTCTTGTAACACCTGTTCACACCATTCCTAGTTGGCTAGACTGAAGCCCTGTAGTTATACACTGAATTGTATATATATTACGGTATGCATGAAAAAGATTTATTAATATTGTAAAATTGATGGTTGATTTCTTTTTCTTATATGTGTTGAAAATTGGGGTGAAGGTTCTAGATTTAAGAGGTGCTGTGGTCAAGTGCAGCCCATGGGCCTTACTTGCCCTTCATCATTGTGGATGCCCGGAAGTCCTCCTCCTACGCCCCATGTAAATGAATTTCACAGATTCATTACACCTGGTGACCAAGGTTAATCAGCTCATCATTTGGTAAAGGAAAATCTTCCCAAAGATGACTTCACTTCCCCCTTGAGAAAGCAGAGAAAATATTGCATAGTTTTAAACTTTCAAAGAGACATTAAAACCATTTGGAAGCCGTTTCCCCAGCCCCTAAATCTAGACTGCAAGATGTTGATGGCAGCTTTAATTTAGTTATCTGATTAGGCTCTAGGGAACGCACTAAGTTACAATTATAGTGGGTATGGCTGGAGGCAGTGAGTATGACTTTGTTTTGCCACACACTCAGTGTTTCTGTGCTGAATAGAGCATCCATTTATTTGTCGCACGTCTAATTCAAGACTGCAGCATATGCACTTTTTCCATTCTTTTCCCCCTATTTCTTGTTTATGAGTTTTCTTTCATTAGAGTGGCTTTTTAATTACTGTTCCCTCTCTCTTTATGGCCTTGTTTTTTTCTTCTCTTTTTTATCAAAGTACTTCTTTGATAGTTTTATAAGTTGCACCAGTGGCTGTGTGGTAAGCAGATTAATAGGAGAGTAATGTCATTAAAATGGTAATGTGTAGACTTGGGCGAGATGCTGAAAACAATAATACTCCACTTGATTAATGACACTCTAAAGCATGAGCATGCACAATAATCGTACACACACGGACACACACAATGACTATAGTCATTTTACTTTTATAAAACAACTTCAAGTAATTCTGTGCAGTTATTTTTTGGGAGAATACATGCGATGCAATGCAGTTTTCACTGGGATGATTTTATTATTAGTTCTCGGATTTTTTAAATAAATTTTATGGTAAATAGGCTGCTTTCTACAACCCTTTAAGCTGAAGCACTTTACATTTTGCCTCTCATTCAGTGATGGCAACAACCATCTGGGGCAACTTGGGGTCCAGTGTCTTGCCCAAGGACACTTTGACATGTGGACGGAAGGCATGAGGGATCAAACCACCAAGCATGCGATTAGCAGAGGACTCAGGAGGCAGAAGAAAACATGTTGTCAATTAACATGTGAATATTCTTAAATTCCAGTTTTACTTTGGAAAAATATGTGAATATATTATCAAAAATACACAATCAATGCACGGGGACAGAGTGAGAGAGACAGAATCCATGTACACGCACACACTGAGATACACACGCACTGATACAAACCAACACAATGGGCCTGGAGATGGCATTATGCAGTGTTATTGTGGATGGTTTTTTAATGAAATCTGGAGCTGTCTGTCTGCCATATGCAACTCATGGTTTCCAACCACAAAGACACAGAGTGGGTGAAAACAAAACAAAACAAAGACAGAAAGGGAGGAGAAAATAAGGACTTGGGAGAGGTTTTGATGAATAATAAAAAAAAAATTACTGACTTCTGGCCTCTTTTGGTTTTCCACACCATGACACTATCACAGAAACTACAGTTTGCAAAAAACAAATCTTGCAAGGTAGCCATGTTTGAGTGAAAACCTTGCATTAGTTCCCTGGTAGCAAAGCTGAAAGCTTTGAAAACCTTGATAAATAGGCGAGGGGATGAATTAGATGTGTTTTTCACAGAAGCTCTTGCAGGGATCCTAAACCATAGAAATCACCCTCTGTGATGTTTTACAGATGTGGCAATGTGCCTACGTGATCAATCATGATCCACAGCACTCCTGGTCACACCTCAAGGTTCGTGGAAATCAGGTTCAGTATCTCCTCCTGAGCATGGCCAAACAGGGGTGCGTCAATTGCATTCAGAGCCATGCCGTAACCCACAGAAACACCTGATCCTGTGAACCTTAGCACAGTAGGGTTTGTTTAAAGTACCCCTCCACTAAATAATGTGTTTTTCTTCTGTTTATGTCCCCTAACATGTCTGCCCTTGACTATACTGACTTGTATCTGTACAAAGTTTGTCACCAGAGAGGTCTTTACACATTCCTCTACTGAAGGGGGTGCTGTCTGTGCATTTGCCTAAAATCAGATCAGGTACATCACAAATTGATGTCTAATACAACACATATTAACGGGGAAACAGACTTCAGCACAAAACCAGCAAAGAAACCTGAAACCTACAGCACAGAGTGAACTTGTCAGTACAGAGGAGAGTCTGCATTAGCATAGTGCAAGTTTTGACAGCAAACATTGTAGAGTGTGCAGTTTTTGTACGTGAACACAGTGTAACATGGTAGTGGATATTATTGTATGTCTCACAACCACTAATGCAAGTTAATAAACAAATAAAAGATGCTAACTACACTTGACAACCTAAAAAGTCTGCTACTCGCCGATTTTGGTGGACAACAGACTCTTCATCGTAGTCTGGGTCTGACTAAAGCTCAAACATGTATGGCTGTATCTCTGATGTGTTCTCTAACACAATGCTTACCATCTTCATATGCACTGCTCTTTCAACAATCAACCTAGTGAACACAGCACTGGGGAAAGTGGAAAGGCAAAAGCGAAACCTACCACAAAAAGCGGTGGTGGGCGGAGTGGAGGCCAGATCCAGAATTTCTCAATGAGGGATGAAAAGTACATCTTCTTCTGGCCCCCTTTCAGGTATTTTTTCTTAACTTTTATGTGGGAAAACTATGTTAAACAAAATATAAGTGCTTTAAAATGTATTTCAAGGGGGACCTCAAGTTCTGTCAATAAAAATGGCTGTAGAGAATTGCAAAGAAGGAGTTGTATAAAACCAACAACTAACTTACAGTGCTGCTTCATGCAATATAACAAGGGCATGTGTGTATGAGCGTCTTTATGACTTGCTGTCTGTGTATCTGTGCCTTCTTGTGTCTGGTGGGAAGCTTTTGGCAAACGGTCAAATAATGACCAAAGGTGACAGAAACAGCGTATCTGAGAGCTTGAATTCATTGTTTCTCTCAGCCTCCCAGCATGCAAACAAATTCGCACAACCATGTCTGCTCGAAATGGCTCTGTAGGAATAAATCTAGCTCCTGGGCTACTGCACTAGATACAGCACAACACCCTGTGGGCTAAGCCCACACATACTATGATGTGTCTACTCTGTCTGCTTCTCTCTAGTACACATTAAGGCATGACAATACATGGATCATGGTGGTTGTTATCATTTAATCTATGGAATTATCTGAATATATGGGGGTCTTTATATAATGCAGGCACTTCCAAAAGCAACTGAAAAGGAAGTCAAATATGCTCAACATACATTTTTCACACATGCATGAACACAAACACACACCTCTGGGCCAGCCTCCAGAAGGGAGTTGAGGCCTCTCAGCCAGAGCGGCGTCAGGGGAACGTAGTCTCTGATCATTTAATAGGCCTGGCCCCTAACAGACAGCGCTCGCTTCGTCAGCCTGTCAGGGGGCCAAAGCTGACCCTGCAGAGCCATTTTGGCACTGGCTGGCTGCATGCTGAGAGGCTGAGAAAAACAGAAAATCCAGAGCCCCAAAGCCTCTGTCTCTGTCACTACTGGTCATTATTTAACCATTCACTAGCAGTTTTAAACATCATCAAAACACATAAGCAAACACTCGGGCAAACACTCGCAGACGCAAAAAAACAGACAGACAGAGAGAAGAGCAAAGATAAATCCATTAGATTTCTGCTGGTACTGAATCATTTATTTACACATCTTGTGTAACAGTGGGTTTTCATTGATTGGAGACACAGACACATAAACAAACATAAACAAAGACATAACACAAATCCTGTGTGCTGGCATTCTGTTACTTTGCACTATACTGTGCCGTGGGCTAGAAGTCATGCTGCATTTGAGGCACAACAAAAATAGAATGTGACTAAAAGAAAGCCAAACAATACCAGCCTCCAAACCACAACTGTGCCTGTAGCGAGGGAAAATGACAGCATGTCTGAGCGCTTACACACATTAACACTATGCACGCACGCACACACGCATGTGCGCCATACCCTCACATGCAAAACAAACTGTGAGAACAGAGAGAAGAGAGGGGGGACTGCAAGAGAGCGACGCATCATCAGCAAATACACCTCAGCATGCCGAACTAGTAACACATGACCTTGGTTAAAGATGTGTGTGTGATTTTTGTGTGTGTGTGTGTGTGAGGGAGAGCCACACTGATTATATCTGACCTGCATGTGACTAAGACACTGATATTGGCTGAGATCAGAGAGACACCAGTAGCTGACAGTGCATGTGGGACTGTGTGTTTGTGGTGGTGTGTGTTTGTGTGCCATGGGTGTGGGTGTGTTTGGTGGGTGGTGTATGAGAAATCACATACGTAAGACAGCATGCTTGTTTATTGCTCACTGTATATCATTCAGTGAAGTTAATATTCAATCTTTAGACTAGAGCCCAAGGTTCTTAAATGTGAGAAATAGTTAATATCCTTGGTCAAACATCATAGTAAATTAAAGATTTTTAGGGTTGGAAATGTTGATTAGTCAAAACAATAGGGCTGCAGGATAGGAGGGAAATATGCGATATGCAATAACATCGTTGACCGCCTCAATATCAATATTACTAACAATAAATAGATATTAAAGTTTACTTAGTCTTCTGCTGCCTCCAGTATACTGCTAAAATATACCAAACTGCTTGTTGAATTATGGACATGAAAGGAAATGATTTCCAACATTTATTTATTGAACAAATTGACCATTGAACGGAACACAAAGTCACAATTTAAACAAAAGATGATAATTACATTTTCAAGTGCAGTTTTCTATCAGAACTTTTTTTCACAAAACTCAAAAAAATCCCTGAGTGCAACAACGCAGTCCTTAGCGATGTGTTTATTAGGGGTGTAACAACAATCAACAATCCAGTATCATCAATGCAAAGTGAAAACATCGATCCATATCGTCATGTTTAGGATACGCTTTTATTTTGAAAGTCTGTGTCACCGTCAAACAGCGGCAGGCAGATGACAAGCAGCCAAGAGAAAGATGATAAGGATAATGTTATTAACTCAGGTAATAAATCAGCAGTGCAGAAATATTTTTGATTTCGGAGAAAAAAGGGGTCAACAGACAAAGAACATGCCCAATGAAAACAATGCCGTTATGACAACGTAACGTTACCTGCCTGGTCAGGCATGTCATCCTGCTAACTGCTCACTACAGCAACATCAGCAGCTCTGTTTTTACAATTTTGGGCTGAAAAAATGTGGATGCAGACTGAAATTTAATTGAGCTGTTCTGTCGGGAGATGCAGTGACTTAAACCAACGGTGAGTAAGAAAAAGTATAAATAATACACGTAATTTGTTAAGTTACGAATGGAGGGAGGTTCACTAGTCGCTAGACTAATTTATGCAATGTAAACATGCTTTAGCTAATAATGGGTCACTAGCAAAAAACAGCTGACATGTCTATGGAATCAGTATGGAATCGGTATGAAGTAAATTTAACTGCAATGAAGCAGTAAAAATTAGCAACAATGTTTATGTTTTGTTTCAATCTTTTATGGCCAAAAGCAAAAAAGAGAGGGACGGCAGCCCTTCTCTAATCAACTGTGTAATTAATTAATCGGTAACAAACATAATCATTAGTTTCAGCCCTACTTTGGACTCAAATAATTTTAGAAACTGATCATTACATAGATCATGACAAGAAACTGTAATGATCTGTTTCCATGTAAGCTCCCATCATGTGACAGGCTGCTGTCAGCACCAGTGAGCATCATACACAAGACTAAAGCCAGGTCACCTCAGAGTCAAATTTGTCTTCTCATTGTACCTCTTCAATTTCGGCTACAGTAATCGCTGATGACGTTACTGCATGTCTGCACCAAGTCACTGCTTGTAAGGAGAGGGGGGGCAGTAGGAGAGAAAACAGATACTAAGCAGAACCAGGTTTAAAGAAAACAGTTCTCTGTTGTTTTACTAGAATAAAGTGCTGTGAATGAATAGGAAAATTATCCTAAAACTACATCACAGTTAAACCCTTCAAATGTCTGTCCTGCTGCTATGGCTTGACGAATTTCTCAAACTGATAATCTGATACAAGGGCTGACAATGTGTTACTGTAAATGACAAGTCTATCTTTGGAAGTGTCTCTGCAGTCATACTGAAAATGTATTAAATGTATTAATAATAATTCCTATCCATAATTAACAATAAATTAATAAAATAGGTGTTTTCTTTTGACAGACAAGCAGCAGAAGTGTTAATATGTCTTGCTACTGCAGACTGCACATTAATATTCCATTAAATATACATGGACGCATTAATTAAGTTACAAAAATGATCTATATGGCTGAATCAGGTATTGGCAGTGCATGCCTTTGCTGATGACAGTTGTCTGCACTGGCACGCATGATGTATCGAAAAGCAAACACGGTACAGCTTTCGAAAGCTTCGCCAAGACACACTGGACCAAAGCAGACGTGATAAAAAAGACCAAACCCATCCAAATGATGATCGGACATACGGGCTGTTCATCTCCTGCTTTGCTAGATCAACACAGATTGGACTAATGTATCACCATAATCCTCACAACACTGAATCTGAACTGGTGCCTCGTCCAACAGCAAAATGATCTCTCGCCGGCGTGTGGGAAATTGTCACACTTTGATTTTCACAAACTGAGTCAGGTTTGTCTTGGCTTGGCTCGGTCTGTCCACAATGAAAGAAGCTCACGGCAACCATCATACTCAGTGAGTTTTACTGTTAATGCCTCGCTGCTACAGATGGTTTATGTGGGGAAATGCAGGAGGGTGGAGGTGGAGGGGGGCGTGCTGGAGGATGGCGTGGGTGTATTCATTACAGTGAACTGCAGAAGCAAGTTTCTAATGAATGCTGATGTGTGTTTTTTGTGCGTATGCTGATGTGTAGGTGTGAGTGTGCATGTGCGATAACTGCAGAGCAGAGGGCCACTTAGGGCCACTGCATAATAACTAGGTTTCTATGGGGCAGAAAAGCAGAAAACACACACACACACTCACACTCACACACTCAGAGAGGCCCCTCGTTACTCATGCATGACCAGTCCATAATGCACTTCTGCGCTTTCACTCACCGTTGGCAGGACAACAGAATTACTGAGAAAAGGATTTGGGAAGGCAGGATTTGCCAAGACTGTGGGAACAACCAGATTCCTTCTTATACCACAAAAGATGGAGAAAGAGCAGCTCAACTCTCCCATTCCCTAATACATACATTCGGAGCAGTGAAAGTATTATCCTTGATTGTATCACCTTCTGTCTCAGAGACTTATGCAGCAGTAAAACTATTTTTCCACTTGGATTGCATGCAAAACATTTGAACATTTAAAAAAAAGGCTGGCTGAAATCAAAACACGAGGGAAAGATGAAGCTGTATTTTCAGGATGGAACGCAGAAAATGATGCAAAATTATTGCACCTGCAAGTCATAAATGTTGAGCTGTGTATAAATGTGTGAGTGGGTGTGTGTGTGTGTGTGTGTGCGCGCGCGTGTGTGTGTATTCACCCGAGTATCCAACTCTGGCTGAGCATTGATCGGTCTGGCTCCCTACAAAGAAGATGTGAGCAGACAACTAATGGAAGAGCTAGCCTCAATTAGCCCACTGACTGATGGGAAATGTGATTTCATTTAGTTGTCGCTACAGACACTGTAAACAAGTCATGTTTCCCCTCCAGGAGACAGAGTAAAAAGAAACACACATACACACACACACAGGGAAAGTCAGATGGGTGTGAGATTCCTTGCAGCTGTTCAGTAGCTTACAATATGTACATCAGTGTCTGTTGTGAAACTTTTATGCGGTCTCATTATGTTAAATGTGTCTGTGTCACCTGTGGTACAAAGTCCACTGAGGCACACAATAGCGAACTAAGTGCCACCGTGTTAAATTAATGGCATCATTTTCATCCGAATACAACTGAAAGTGGAAAATAGTGAGACCTTTTTTTTTTCTTTTGTTCACCTCAAACTTTTGTTCTTGCTAACACATCCTGTAGAGTTAATTAACACCAGCAGAAAAGAAAACTCCAAAAAACCTGTGACCAGGCCTTGTTAAAATTCAAATTAAAATGGCTGTTAGGAGTTAGATCATTTCGTGTCCTGTGCAGTGTCCTTCCCTGTATAATGTGCTCTGTACCATTAAGTGGCTTTCACAGTGTAATGCTTAGGAATGGGTATTAAAGTCTCTATGACAGTAAAAAGCCAAAACAATACCTAACTTCTGGTGCTAACACAAAATGAAACTATTTTCCAATACTTAAGTGGAGAGCTTTAGATTATATATTATGCCATACTTATCAAATATATTTTTTTTGTCCTAGCACATCATATAATGTAGGCTTTTGATATTAGGTAATGAAGCACTACTGAAAGTTCAGTTAGGAAGATAATACTTTTCATGCTCAGGCTGTAAAGTTCTTTCTCACCCTGCTTGCACCTTCACTCCTTGTACGCATGCTCACCCACTATCTCTAGGTGTCATTGTCTGAGTTGGTTAATTGAGTCATAGCACAGCGACCGACAGCTTCTCTGTCAGCCTATCATGTTACTGCTCCTCATTTTAAATATGGTTCTTTCTCTGCTGTAGTTCTTTCTTGCTGCAGTCGTGCACACCCTCCACCTCTCCATCACCATCTAGTTTTTACAGATTCATCAGCCTCATCTGCCTCAGCAGTCAGCAGCCTCAGAGTCAGCCATCAGCCACCACCTCCACCAGTGTCTGGACTCCATGTGGGGATTTGTCCTGCTGCCATTCAGATGTCCCGCAATCACAAAATATCTCCCTCTGGTGTCCAAAGACGCACAAATAATCTGTTAATCTGTACACTCATATTCAGTATTAATATTATCTTAACTTCATTCTTCTGTCTCTCCTGATTGATACAGGCACACACCAGTTGGTACTGAACACACCATGCCATTTAACAACCAGCCTTAATTTTGCTATGTTATGTTTTTTTTTGTTCCTCTATATTCAGCAGCAATCACTTTTTTCAGCCCAGTGGCCAGAAAAAGAAAAAAAAATGTTTTCATTGTATTTGCATGTTTCTTATGTATCATTTCAGAGTTTCCAAGGTGACATGGTATATGAGCTGAGTTTGTCAACGGGAGGTGGAAGGGATGGGGGGTGGCATGTCACCTAGGTGAGACTCCTGACAAGCTGCAAATCACTGCTCGAAACCAACAAACAACAAAATTGGTTGTGACTTAGTGAGTTATTGCTGTTTTTTTCTGTGGCTTTTTAGCTCCCAAACATGGGTGTTTTTTGGCATCCCGTCGCAGACTTTAAGCAGGGACGGCGCCACAAAATGCAGTTGTCATTTGGAGAATTTTTTTTTATTTTTTAGCAGGGATTGTGTCCCTAAAATTGTTTTGTTTTTAAGCTAAAATATGACCTTTGCCTAACCATAGCCATGCCATTAACTGTTTTTTGTGCCTAACATAACCAAGCGTTAACCACAGTGTTGTTGACACATTATGTTGCAACATACTCACTACATAACAATGTGCAAATGCAACATATCAGTGGTTTGCAGATTGTACAATGCCAATGTTTTTTTCTGGCATGTGGGTTGGTTTTTGACTGTCACTATTATATCACAAGAACCAAGCAATACTGTCCCCAAGTTTGAACATTTTATTGACTGAATGAATGGCCTTTTCTGGATTTTTAAATCAAATTTGTCAAATCCCTTTTCAACAAAGTGACATTTTATTTTCATTTGATTTAAGCTTAAGTGAATTTCTATCTATGGATAGATTTTCAATGGAGGACAAATGGAGGTTAGCAAAAGTTCAATCACAAAGACTGTATTCATGGATTTTCCACACTGTCAGCTGCCTTTTTGTGTTCCAACTATTTACTCTCAACCAGTTAGATTTCTCCACACCTGCTCTTAACCAATCATCTTGCTGCTGTAACCAGATGCCAGTATTGTGTTGCTCTCCCCTCCAGCATCAATAGGCAGCCCTCAGATTGGGATACAACAGGTTGTCGTTCAACAAGCTCCTCAGGAAATCCTACTCCAAGTCAAATCCATTAACTTCAACGCCAGAAACGGTTGCATCCAAAAGTTACATCCACATTTCTTTCACCGCCAACAGTGTCTTGACACCATAAGGGGGATTTATATGACATACACCACACATTACACAGAACAAGACACGGACATGCTTAGGTCAGACATGATCTCTGACAGACGCTGCATATTGACTGTCATTTGGATGTACATAACCATTATGCAGACGAAAGCTGAAGTCTCACTTCATCCAGAGATAGGCAGACAGAGAGAGAGAGAAAGAAAGTGTAAAAGACCCAGAGAATGAAAGAAAAGGAACGTTGCTTGCTGCTGTAACAGATTCATCAGTACAGCCTGGGTGCATTCTGGTGGAAACAGAGCACTGTACGTATCGTTCTGAGGAGAGGAAATTATATGTCATGGTCTATAAAGCAGGCACTTTATATATTTTCAGAGACAGTATCCTTGTGGCTTAGATCATTGTACGGTGGATGTAGAAGCCTCAGTTATGATGACATCGCCTCCTTTTAAGACATTTAGTTTCTCTGCTGTAGCTGACTGTGGAGGATCATGCTACTTTAAGGATAGAGTTTCCCCAAATTCCATTCACATATTTTGACCAGGAGAGAAGCCAAAATAGAAGTGGAGAAACATAATAACATGGCAAACCTTTACACCTGTCAAGTGCCATTTTGGTCACACTCATGCCTGTTTGATATTTTGAATACTTGCTGTGAACATGACTGCTTCAAGGTGGGGTAAGAGGCGCACTACGGGCTTGTCAGTAATGATCAATTGACCCTTCCCTAAGCCTCGCCCCTTTGTCGTTAGCTGCTACTACTCCATCAAGCTGTCAGAGTTAGCACAGAGCCCACACTGTCACTAACTGCACTCACTATAATATTATCTAATCTTTGGAAAAACAAAAAAAAGCGCTTTCAAAGAGAGGCAGACAGAAGGGTCCACAATATGTGCTTGAATGATATATCCAGGTTGTCAAACTCACTCCGCAGAGAAATCAGGTTTAAAAGATAAATACAGACGCTAAAGCATAGCAATCACAGTGTAAAAGTGAACTTCCACATCACCTGGACAGACAGAGATCAAGACAGAGAAGCAACACTGTCCCTGTAAAGCAGGGTGCGTCTTTATTCACTGTTGCAATCATTAAAAAGCAAAACCTGTTACCTCTCTGGGTAACGAGTATCACTATTACACATGCCCCAGGCACAACGTTTAACTATGACCAGCTCAAAATCCCAAAAACCTGCCTGGAAATGACGAAAATCTGAAACAACTGCATGAGAGTGTATTAAATACATCCGTATAGATGTCTGACCCTGATCCCAGCTGGCTGATGCTAGTCCTATGCTGTGACCGGCCAGTCTGTGTTTGAGAGCAGAACTTAGCAATAGCTGAATTCATGTTGGTATCGTTTTTAACTGAGATAAAAATTGTCAGTATGAGCCATGACTCGAATGGTGAAGGTAAGAATGTGCCATATCATTTTGCTCGCGAAAATACCGGTATAATTTTTAATATGACATGAAAAATTCATATCGTGGCAATATTTCGAAGAGAAGCAAACTGCCTGTTGATTTATGTATCTACAGATCCCAGGGTACATTTTTCTGTATTTGGTAGCTGTTCAAATGTGTAATTTGCAATAGATTTTATTTTGTTGAACTATTAGTTAAGTTAAGAAATTAGAGATAACTCAGTTTTTACTGAATATTTGAAGGCAAACTGTTAAGGTTAACACATAAAACTATATCACATATTTTGTTGCAATTCTATGTTCTTAAATTCACAACATTTATTTTCTCATTTGTCATATTGTCAAGAATATCCTTATCGCAATAATACACTGAAATGTTGTGATTATTTTAGGGTCACATCACCCACCCCAAGGTGATGGATTATTTGCGCGACATGCACTGTAAACAAAACAGCTGCACAGTAGCCAGATTGATAGCAGAGTTTTAAATTCGAAAGCGCCATCTTGAGCCTTACAGGTTCTTTGGGCAGCAGCTTTGTTAGTCAATGTGAAAACTACTAGGGATAAAAAAAATAAAAAAATTTAAAAAAAGGAACATTATCAGGAGTTTTCAACCAGGATGAAAATAGGAGGATTCAATTTTATTGGGCAAGCTGGGAGGCAAATTTCACCACCATGTCTCCCCCAGTCTGCTGGCTTTGCATAAGTTAGTAGAAGAATCTGTTACGTGCACTGCTTATTTACATATGCACTTTAATCTGGTACAAGCCCAATATATTGCTAAATGGGTGCATTTTTGACACATTCAACCATCACTCTCATTTGATTTTAGAGTATTTTTCTTCCTCCCTTTTCCTTCTCCCTGGCCAAACATCGCTTTCAATACTTCTTTATTCAAACCCCAACAACCATCTCTATCCTCTGCAGTAGCTATGCATCTATCACAGTCTCCTGAAGTGACCTCTCAGCAGACTAATAATTTATATGGATAAGTCATCAACTGCCACTGGTAGTTTTTGTCCAGATGTTGCATCTAACAGCCATTCATTTGATGGATAAATGGCTACTGTACCTTGCTCTCTTTCTCAGAATATACAGAAGCCATTAACATATCTAATTATACAGTGTGCGGTTTCGTATCTGAATACCAATCGGACGTTACTGTTGTGACAGCCAAGATTAAGTGGAGATATATTTGACCAAATTGAATGCAAGATAATCAAATTCAGAAAATACGCTACGATATCCGGCTCAGTTAACTTCACTGCTGCATTTCTAAGTCCAAATCCTCCACGGATATCAGCAGAGCAAAGCAAACTTTACTTACTCGCTACCTTGGGGCTGATGCAGTGAAACTTTTTTATGTCTGACAAGGACATCAACATAACTGTCTCCAAACTTCAGTGCTTCTTTAATTTGGTCACAGGATCTGCATTGCCATTGGTATGCAGTTTCTGCTGCACCGCAAAACTCAGTGGTGCTTGTTAAAACACTTTTCATATCTATGCAAGTGCAATGAATGGTGTCTGACAAGGGCGCTTGTCTGCCAATTGGAGTATTCTCATAAAGGAAGCACCCTGCCAAGATGAAAGCCCCGGGTGACGCTGGTGAGTGAGGTGTCGGGGGTGAGAGAGAAATGAAACATCCAGATAGGAAGGGGAGAGAGTGGAGGAGTGCAAGGAGAGACATGGGAGAGACAGGAAAAAAAAAAAAAAAAACATGTGAGCTAACTATATTTATTGCATTCATTGAGATGCTTCTCAAAGACCAAAATGAAATGGGCCTTATAAAACATACCTCTTCATTGTTACTGTTTATCTCTGTGATTGTGCTTACATACATAATAAATGGTTCAAACTAGGGCTTGCGTATACTACTCGCATTTGCAAGATAGTGTGAGTGAGTTTATGTGTTTGAGCACAAGATTGAAGCTGTGTCAAGGCTCATTTCCTGAATATCTCATGCATGGCTGCTCTTCTTTTTTTGGCTCCTGTTTTTTTTCCCGCTGCACTGCACTGTGTTTCATTTATTATTATTTTTTTCAAATTCTCCGGTTAATCTGTCTCTGCTCCAAATTCCTGTCTGTATGCGCTGGAAGAACAGATGTGATATAGGAATTCCTGTATTGTCCCCCATCCTTCCTGTTACCCCCACATCCCCTTAATTCTCTCATCCCCCTCACCCTCAACCCATTTATGAGACGTGCACACACACCCAATGCTTTGCTGTTACCCTCATCCCGTCTCATCTTATCTTATCACAGTGAGGCTTTAAGAGAGCATTGGCACAGCAGTAGCCAGTAATGTGTCGCTCAGATGCCCAGCCAAGCCACGACCACAACATATACTCCCATAACATCTCAAAACAACCCATCACCTTCCCCCTGGTGATTTTTTTTTTTTTTGCTTTCTCTTTCTTGTTATCTCTTCTATCAAAGGTGGTCTCCTTTGAATGGCAAGTACCCACTGGATATCAGAAGAACTGCTGAGACTTCAGGGATTATGCTATTAATTTTTCTAATCAAGCTGTAAAGGGATGAAAGCACTGCAGGCGGTTCAAGCAGTACTTCTGTTTGGTATAGCATCGTACTTTAAAAGGCCTAATTTGATACAAATTAGCAAATAAATGTCTACTTAGTTGCTTTACGAGTACGTTCAGTAGTGGTATTTCTCGATTTATTCTTAATATAATGATATTTCTAATGGCACCTTGCTGTGCACATGAAATGCACCATAATGTCAGTGATTTTGCTTAATTTAAAGTGGAAAAGTGTCACTGATTTAAATGTCATATTTTCTGCCTATGGGAGGGACCGGCCTATATATGCAGCAATATCTCTTTATAGGCATAATGAACCCAAAAAGTACGAGAAATAAGCACTGGAATCAACACTTTACACCACCTCCGACAGCTCAACAGAAATATGTGTGTATGAGAGAGCAGGGAAAGACTGCAATTAATCAAATTTATGATTATCTTAACTGATCAATTTCATTTTTTTCAAGTTGAGCTGCATTATATGGAATATAAGAAGACATCAAGGCTCGTGTAGCCCCTGATATCATGGAAATATATAAAAACTACAGCTCTTCCTTACAGATCTTAGATAAGAAATACATCATCACTACGTATTTGCCATTTGGATATGAGCATGTAGTTTAAATGGTGTAAATGTACCGCTGACAAAAGCCTTTTTCGTTATTTCATTTGCGGTCAAACTATTTCTTGCCGCCATTTGCAATATGATACGGAGCACTGCTCTCTGTATTGCACACAGTGATAGTGTGTGAATATGAAAATGATCCATATCAAACAGGAAATCTCAGACATAAGCAATCTTACCATTTCTGGACTCTGCACAGTTTACACTCTGCACATTTCTTAGAATTCAATTAGGGTTTCTTCTGGATGAAAGCTACCAGATTCATCAGAAACTCAACATGTAACTCAGATGGGACCTCAGCTCCATCATGATAATGCCTATGGGGGTAAAAGGTGGCTCTGGGATTATGTCATGTGAAGGTCACCTCCTCTAAAACAGGCTGGCCCAGTGCCAGCTGTATTGAGGAACTACTACAGTCTAAAGATATGGCTCCTTTCTGTCTCACTTTTAATAAGGTCAGGATTAGGGTGACCAGTGCATTACGACAAGGGCTTAGGATCAGCGCTTAGTCCTGGAGCGTAGGCTACCATTTACCAGCTCAGTGCAACTGTGGTTAACACTGTCTCATTATTACTGCCGTGCCGGGAGATTTTGGGTCTATCTGTGCAGTAATAGCTGGTGTCTGCAGCTCTGTGTGCGCATGTGTGTGCTTGTGCATGTGTGTGTGTGTGCGCGGAGAAGCGGGCGTTGGAAGGTGACCACTGGTGTGAGGATTTGTGCGTGTCAGCTGTTATGATTTAATATTTGCTATGCTGATATCTCCATTCACCAATTTGTTGTCCCCTCTCCTCCACGATCCGTCTCAACTACAGAGTGGCATGATAATGTTGCTCTGAGGGTGCTTCTCAGAGGATTAGCAGAGATTAGCATTAGCTGGTCCATTTGAACTGGATACACATACAGCAGCATTAGCATGTTGGCAAGCTAGTCTGGGATTGTAGCCATAGCATGAATTTGCAAAGGGAGATAAGGAAGCGGTGAGAAAGAGAAATATATAGTTGCACAGTTTCAAAAGCAAATTTCACATAAGACCTTTAATGCCTCATAAATCACAAAAATCCACAACATAAAATTCTCAAAAGGAAGGTGCTTAAATTAGCTGCATAAATGGGTTTAAAAAGCTTCTTTCAGAAGCCTTTCACGTACGATTCATAGTTTTAAAAGTTTGACCTTTGCATACTAGATTTTGTGGCTCAGTTTCAGCTACGACAGTCTGTAACTCCTCTTATTTACTTCACCAGGGTGGCATGATTTCGATTTGGTCCGTTTGTTTGTCAGCAGGATAACAGAAAAACTACTGGCCCATTTTTCATGAAACTCTGTAGAAGTGTCTAGCGTGGGCCAAGGGAGAACCCATTAAAGGTGCACTATGCAGGAACTGTCAATTACTGTTTATAAAACAGATAAAAGTGAAAGCCAACCCAGAGTCACGGCAGTAGGCATTTCACCTTGCTATGTTTGCATTTTTTGGCACAGTGTGCGCGATTTTCATAGTTTCCTCTTGAATGCACACTGCTGTCTTAGTGCTGGTTGCTTGATTCAAATAAATACCCTCACCTGTCCACTGTGCCCAGGAATGTCCTGAACATAGCAAAATAAAAAGACAATAATAAAATACAGGCAGAGGATGGTGTCTATGCAGATAACCGCTACACACTTCTAGTGGGTTGTAAGTGATGATTGAATAGGATTTATTTTGTTTGAGCAGACACAGTTTTTTAGGAAAATCCTGCACACAATAACATTAGATTCTGGAGCAAATCCGACTCACGGGGCAGATACATAAATTATTTTTTCACTTTCATTAACATTGAAAGATGAGGCATTTTGTCATGGTGGAGGTCTGCGCTCTCTGAATGCCCTTTTACAGTGGCTATGAAATGGCCAGATAATAAGTGCTGTTACAAGAATTCTATCAGGAGCAATATAAAATTTAAAAAAAAAATGTGCTGGCAAATTCTCTAGTGAAAAAAAGGCTGTTATTACTGAAATGTCAAACAATCTAAAAATAAATGACTGCTGCCAAAAGCTGAAACATAAAGGCAAGGTTACAACTGAAATCCAATCCATCAAAAATAATCCAGCTATATTAAATGCACTTCCCAGGCGGGCTTTAGATCAACATTTAAAATTGTAAAAGGCCGTAGCAGTGCGACTCTGACTAGCAGTGTAAAAGATATGCAAGCATAGAAAGGTAGGCTAACTGACCAGGCTAAACTGACATTGTTTTTAAAGCATAGAGGAAGTGCTGTGAACCCCAAATCATGTAATGAAAATGTTTACGTTAAACGCATGAATGCACAATTTTGGCATCACTCGCTACTCACTAATGAGTCTCACTGGATTCTAACTACGTGAGAATTCTGACTCACTTCAGCCGGTGGAAGCTTTTGACTTGTGGGTAAAGGAGAGTGATGGACTGAGTAATTGAGTGCACTGTGAGACAAACACTAATGAGGAAGATAAAGGAGGAATTGAGTTAACTGTGTTTCCCATTTCTAATGATAAGAGATGAGGAGAGACAGAGAGCGAGTGCAAAGACAGGCAGGCCATTCTGTTTTCCAAAAGAATGCATCTGCTGTATGTCTAACTTGTCTCGTCGTTGTTTTTGCAAAGCACAATGCTTGCTCTACCCAGCCGGAGCGAAGTGAGAGAAAAGCAAATAGCTTTAAGATAGGCGGTGAAATTACCCGTAATTGGAGACCATTTAAAAACATAATAACTTCTTTGTTTCCTCAGCAGGAGGTTCAGAGCTGGGGAAGCTTTTTGATTAGAAGTGGAGATGAGTTAGCTATAAAACTACTGAGCCAAACCTTAGCCAGATTCATGCAGTGTGTGTAAGAGTGTGTGTGTGTGTGTGTGTGTGTGTGTGTGTGTGTGTGTGTGTGTGTGTGTGTGTAGGTGTGTGTGTGTGTGTGTGTGTGTGTGTGTGTGTGTGTGCGCGCGTGTTAAATCTGTCTGCCAAAATGCAAAAAAATTATTAATTCTGGAGGTGGCATGATTATGAAAGTCCAGTGACAGTTCAACGGGGAAGAGTTGAAAAAAAATCACACAAATCCCAACATGAAGCAGCAGGAACAAGCAAGCAGGCTTGTAAAATCTCAGAGCATCAATGCTAAACACCAACTTACAAAAAATGCAAATGGAGCATGAAAATATGTATTAAAATCCAGCTGGAAACATGCCACAGCATCTTTAACAAAGATGCGTATGTGGTGGCAAATTGTCACCGTTCCACTGAGTAGGATAGTGGAAGTAAGCTCAGGGGTGTGTGCCACTTAGGATGGGGGGAATAATGTTGTGTAGCATATAATGGATTTGCAATGTGGCAAACAGAGACAGATGGTGGAGGGTGCTGTGTGTTTCTGCATGCTATGTGTTTGCTAGCTTGGACACACACACACACACACACACACACACACACACACACACACACACACACACACACACACACACACACACACACAGCACAATGTGTGTGGAGAAGAAATCCCTAAGGCGCATTATGTATGCTGCCGCTCGCTCACCCAAGCCAAGGGTCTCAGTTCATTTGGTTTTTAACTGTTATAAATTGTCTCACTTGACTCCATCTTCCCTCCCCTCTACAACAGGCCTGGAGCAATCTTTACACAGAAAAGCGGCCAGACTCCAAACTTAGAACCAATATAGGATTTTGGAATTCTCCTTAGAAACAGGATCCATACTGGCGGAAAAAAATACAGATGACACTAAGCACAACTGAATGGAAGACATCATGGAGTATGACACCAGAGCTGCACAGAGAAGAACGGAGACATTTGGTCAGTATACACAGTTGGAGGAATAAGCTGATTCCTACATGCACTGCAATTCTCTCTTAAAAGACGTCTCGATGCAGAAAACTCAATAAATATAAAATTAAAACACATTTGGCACATTATGATTACTGGTATCAGTTTTGTAAGACGAGGCTATATGTTCCTTATGGCTGAACCAACTGTATGGTAAAACGTAACAGACGTAAACATGTCCATAGTGTTAAAAAAATAAATCATGTATACAAACGTGCCTGTCACAAGAACTACTTTTGTTGGACAATATATTGTCCCAGAAATAGTTGCAAAAAATTGTATTACTGTCATTTTAATACCATTTTATACCACTGATAATGATGATAATAAAGTAGCTTAATAATGCAGGTACACCCCTTCAAAGAACAATCAACTTTTAATTTGACCAGAAATTACATAAAACATGTCTCAGCATAATGTTTTTCTGTTCATTCAGCTTAGGCACTGTGTCAAACAGGTGTGGGCAATATGGCCATAAAATAATATCACGATATTTGAAAACATATTAATTTAAGAACATAGAATTGCAACAAAATAAGTAGTATAGTTATATTTGTATATATCACAACAGGATATTTCCTTGAGTTGTTTTTTTTTCCACCTGGACTTTCATGCTCTGCCATTTCTCCTCTAATCATCACGCTGTAACCTGTGACAGGCTGTTACCCGTGTGAGCACAGTGAGAGAGGAGAGGGAGAGACGCTGTGCTGCTGCCGGAGGAGCCTCTGAATGAGTTCCCTCTGAGCTGTAAGTCGCTAAAAGTGTCTGAAAAGTCCAGGCCTGTTTATAAACTTTAAGGACAGCCAGGCCTAACGACGCCACAGTTTATTCCACGCTACTGAAGCTGCTCCTCTTTTTGGAAGTATACTTTATAGGACATGACATGGATCATTTTTGCTGACCTTGATAAGTCAATAACGTATCATCGTATTATCGTGACAGGCCTCTACAGAAATTTTTTTTTACGATGCATCAAGATGCGTTGATAATCTTTTTATGATAGCATCACAGACCTCTAAGTTGTGATCGGATTGAATAGCAAGTTGCCTAGAAATCCTCACCCTGCCACTATGAAAGGGTATAAATATGTGAATTAAATATACTTTACACCTGCATTTACACAGATCAAGAAGGAACTTTGACCAACGCACTATAGAAACCTCTTGTGAATGTCCATTCAGTTTGCAACTCTCATGTTATGGTCAAAGCTTTAATTGTATTACACAACGTAAATACAGGCTTTAATGTTAATGGTTAATTCTATGTGTGCATGTCTGTTAACACAGGTAGGGGTGTGAAACCTTGTCAATTGGATGAAATTTCACACCTGTAGTTTTAATTACAGGCTTTAAACATAATGTGTGTTCTCTCTACTTTCACACGGAAACGTACACCGAAACCTGTGCACACACACACGCGCGTACGTACACACAGAGACGCGGTCTTGCAACGATCCCTCATTTTCTCCCATCTAAAGCTCTATTGTTCTGCACATTACCACTTGCCTGAGATATAAGAACTGAAACAACAGGGTGGTAAAAATTGCTTTGATTTACGGTGTGCAGCAACCACAATGGAAGGACCGGCTCAATTTAAGTTTAAGACAACATCAGTGGATTCTAACTGCATAATTTCGCTACATTAGATGCGTTTAGAAATGGTGCTCATGCAAAAGAGTGTCTAATAGCTTTCAAACACTGAATTAAGATGTGTGGGGACCCTCAAGCTGGTGATTAGACAAGGGACTAGAAAGTGACTTCTGGCGATAATATGAATACAAAAACATACACGCATACACACTCAAATGCACACACACACATACACAAACACAGACCCACACAGAAAGTCAATTAACATGAACATGTGTCTTTGGGGAATTATATTTCAATTAGCTTTAGCAACTTCTAGGCTTCCTTTGAGACCGCGATGCTAAAACAAGTGCATAGATCTGTATTTGTGGATGCAGTAAATCCTGCTTTTCAATTAGTATCATGACATAATTCCATAGTGTTATTGTTTAAGTACAAGTTAAGCAATTAAGCGCTAAATCAAGGCTTTGCACGATATTAAAGAACCATAACATTAAAATGAAGCACACACATGGAACGACTTATGCACATTTTGAAGCCAATTTAAAACAAAATTAAAGCAATGAGAAATTAACAAGTATGAGTATCCATTAGAAATGTGTAATAGCCATCAGGAGGAAATGAGCACTGTCATTAAAGAGGGATGCAGCTCATTTTAAGGATTACTTTATGGAATAACAGTGGTGATTTGGACAAATATGAATAGTGACTCAGGGAGCACCTGTGGGATTTTCAGTGAATGTAGGTTCATTTCCTGTTTATTAAGCGACTGGAGTTTCCCTTGAATGGACCTTTGGCTATATAGACAATAATGGGTTTTTTTGCAGTGTGAGAAGAGATTGTAGGGCCTAGAGATAGGAGTTGTATCTCTCTTTCTTTTTCATTCTGCTTTTGCTCTACCTCGAACATTTTCAACACATTCCCTGTGAATTTACTCTTCCTGTCAACCCTGATTTGAGTAAGAAGTATATGCCTGTGTGTGTGTGAACAGAGAAAGTTATCTCTGAATCTGGGTCATAAAAATGGCTTGTCTGGGTCCAGACTTTTTTATCCGCCCACTCCACCAAATTGAATGATTCGCCTGGCATTGTGACATGAAACAGCAGTTTCTTTATTGAAAAACAATTGATGCAATGAATGCTGCAGGTGGGACTAATGATCAGCCAATCAGCGCCATCAGCTGGACTAACGTCATTGTTAAGCTGTTGTTAAGCATTGTCAAGCTGTGTGCCAAAACCAATGAGGAGTCAAAACAACAATAGGGACCATTATAGACAAGCTAGATGAGGCTGCTCTAAATTGGCATGTCTTCTCAGTATTGCCTGACATCGTAGTTTGTTTAACTTGACTCAGTACCACTCTTAAAACCCTGGCAAAACCAGTATGTTGGCACGGCTACGAATCAGTGTGGGCTTAAAATTACATAAGATTTAGACGAATATGTTGTTCTCCAGCAAGTCCTTCCAGAATGTTGTAATCACAACAATTAACACAAATTCAGTAAATTACCATAAATTCTGCACAACCTTGCAATTTTGACAAATCACCCCAACTTTACTGCAAATTTGATTATTAAAAATGAGTGAAATCTAATTTCATTGTAGAGCTGTGTGCAGCTTCATGATTTACTCTGCCCCTCCTTGTCCCGCTCTCTCTGTGTTTATCATAAGACTACTGCTGTGGGAGTGTTTGCATCTCCCGTGGGACAGAGTCACATACACAGTGACAGGGCTAACTGTTAGCATCAAATGGCTAATGTTACCCAACTGTTATTAACGTGTTTAATGAGAGAGTCAAGCCATTTTGGTGATGGTGTAAGATCATTAAGATCATTTTAGGGCTTGTTGTCAGATTTCAGCAGCTGCTGTTGTGTTAGCTCGTGCTAACTGGGCAGAGAGAGAAGGAAGAGAGCGGCTCACAGCGACAACCCTTCAGAGCTGCATAGAACAGCAGCAGCAGCTAATCACTGGCCATCAGTTATTGCAACCCCTCACACACACAATCATAAACAGATTCAGCATTGCAAGTACTCTTTCAAATTTCCCTTGCCCCTGCAATTTCATTGCAAAACAAGCCCAAAAACATTGCAACATAGATCACAGGCAGGAATCAAGCTTTTTAGGCCACAACAATCCCAAAAACTGCCCACAAAATCCTGAAAGAGCTATCTAGTGAATGGTTAGGAAAAACTGAATCCCCTTCCCCCATGGAAATTGGCTAGAGTGGACGCAATGTCAGACTGAAGATGGAAACGAAGTGTCACAACCTGACAATTCTGTCTGACATCAGGCCAAAAACAGCAGCGATAAAGTCAAAAAATGCCACAATTTTTAAGCGTCATCTCATGTTTACCCCAGCAAATGCAGTCCCTGAAAACAAAATGTGTGTCTGCTGTTTTCTCACTGCTGTTCCTTTACACTGCTGAGTTTCTGTGTGCATAAGCGTGCATGTGTATTTGCGCCAGCGTGTGTTTTTGGTGTACACATATGGCTCTGTGTGTAAGAACGTTACTGTACACAATATGGGCCAACTTTGCTTTGGCTGAATTCATTTCTGTCAAGAACAGACACAGAGTCCCCAAACAATATCAGAGTTGGGGCAGAAGAGCTGAGGGAGTAGGGAGAGTCACGGCTGTCCATATCTTTATCTCTGTTGAAGAAAATGATTACTGTAACATGTACTACCAAGTCTCCAGACTCCGGCCCTCGGGGAATTGTATGAAAAGAAGCTGTCAGATGAAAGGGCACACAACATAAAAAGAACATTATCTAGGCTAAGAGTTGTTAAGAGAGGGGACAATATATGAACTTGTAGAGCACATTAGGTTCAACTGAAAGTGCACGTCAAATCTTTTTTTTTTTGCTTATTTGCAAGTATGAATATATGTGTGTATGACAGACAGAGAGGCCTTTCTTAAATTTCTTCCTTAAGTTTGAACCTTCTTTTGCGATTTTCCTGGTTTGAGTAAAAGATTTTGATTAGAACATCCTCTGTTTGGAGAGTTTTAATCCAAAAGGTGATTGTGTTTGTGTCTCTTTATTCCAGAGTGTTTGAGATTAGTGACACATGGCTTGTCAAAGACTGGAGACTTCAGATTAGCCTCTCACTAATCCTTTGGAATTCAATGCTAATACAGACATCACATATGCACGCACGCGCACACACAGACTCATGCACTTGCACCCAATAACACAGTCTATGTCTCTCCCAACGTATGTGCTTGTGTGAAATTTGTGTGGGGAGATTATATCTGATCGCTGGAGTCTGACTCAAACAAAAGAAGCCAAACATGGGGGAAGTTTGCTTGTCAATCAAAATGTACCAGATAAGTTGTCCAAAATCATACTAATCCTAAAGTTTCACTATGAGAATTATACACAGTAGGTTATTTATAAAAATGAACACCCTGTATAAACTCCGGCATCCGTTTCTAACTGCAAGGGCATTTTATCATCACGAGTCTCACGCCGATAAATGCACATTAGTTCATATTCTGACTTGTATACAAAAATAGCTACATGTTACCTTTGAAGAAAAGCCCCATCAGCTGATATGTTAGCTGAGTTTGCACACTTTTTCACCTACTGGGAGGTCTATTTAGGGTGAAAACTCGCTGTCTGCTGCCGCTGCTGTTGCAGCCAAATCCACCTGTGGGCTCATAGTCTCCCCATTCTCCATGGGAGGCTGTATTTCATCTCTCCCTACTCTCGCTCTGGGCTGGCTTTAAATTCCACTCTGCCTAAGAAATATGAAACACAGCCTTGATGCCAGAACAAAAATCTACATTTACTCTGCATTGGTTCTCCACAAAAAAATGTTAATTTGCAGATTAGAAACATCGTTGACACATTCTGTATTTGTAACCAGGAAGCTATTAGCTTGCAGCTTCCCTACATGTGATTATATTAGATAATACCTATCAGTAAAATAATATATTATTTATTGGAATTTCTATCTTATAAATGTGACATGTTCTTGAATTTAAGCCTGACAACGTAATTATAGATGTTTTTAGATTTGCATGCTTAAAATGTGCAGTGATTAACGCAACCACCCGTGATGGTGCGTCATTGCCATCACACAGCCAATTACTCTACAGAGTATTTATTCTATTTTCAGGAGATTCTTGCCAGGATCAGTGAAGCCCTGTACTGCAGAATTCAGTCAACTGACTGAGTGACTGCTTTAAAGCTAAGGGTGATGTGTATGTGTCCCCACACAATGAGGAGAGCTAGAAGTTAAGTATGAAACCTCAGCTGCTGACATGCTGTAAGGTCATATTCTCAGGAGACACAGTTGTGTGTTCACACATACAGGCAGGCTGAATCTTGCCTCCTGCTGAATCTGTAGCTTCGGGGGATATTTAGCAGTAAGCATATAAAATAATTTCAACATAGCGCCGCTCAGATTTGGCAGATGTTTTCTGAGGTTGCCATCATGGCAAAGAAGAGGAGGCCTATGATATTAGATCACTGGCGCTTGACAAATTGGTTCATTTACTGCTTGGGATGGGTATGGAGAACTGGTACTAAATTGGTGCAGGTTCCTAACTGGTCAGTAGCAAAATATCCATAAGCTCCTGGAAAAACCCTGCTGCCATCTGTATATATGTACCATTTATTCATTCTACATAGCTTGCATTTTTATATTCCTAACCATCCCCTAATGATGACAAAGCTGCTGCGTCAGGTGATTATGTGTGACATTGCATAACTGCATGTTTAGATTCTGTGCTTTCCGCTCATGGCTGACAGGGCTTTGTTATCTTTTTCTGTTTGCTTCTAAGAAGCTCAAGGACCTCAGTTCTAAGGCATTTTCTAAGTTTATCTTCTGGTAATGAAGCAGCATTACAGCTCATCTCCACAAGACATGTGTAGCAATAGCTCCTCCCTTATTGTATATAACTGTTGAATATTTTACATCATTTTATGTCATGTCTTTCTCTTTTGCATCAAACTGTTGAGAGCAGCATGAATGTGAATATCAATAAGTATTGGTATCGATATCAGCATCAACAAAATCCTATACCCCTTACTATTCACTGCTGTTATTAGTGTTTTGAAGGAAATATCTGCTTGTTAAAATCTTCCTCACCTTTCCATATCTAATACTAGTGGACTGGCACAGTAAAACAATGATGCCTAACCTGTCTGGCATGCTGTGTCATTTGGTGTGGGCTGGGAGATTTCGAAAAGCTAGTTTGGGAGTTAAGCTAGAGTAGATTTGCATGAAGCTTAAAACTTTTTACTTTCATTGTGTCTTGCTAGGTTCTGTTATTGCCACTTCTGAATCTCCTACCATCTGCTACTACATGTGTATTAAGCTTAACAATGACTGGCCTCCTGCCTCATTTTATCTCTATGTCTAAACACACTGTAAGAGCATCTGTATTTAACTTGTCATGGCTGTACATTCCCAAGGAAAAAACCTGCCCCAAATGTTTACTGATATGAGAAAGAGTTGGAACAGTTGGCAGGTTCACTGGCAGTGTTTCTGGAGCAGTTCTGGAGAGGCACATTTCTGCTCTGCCATGAAGAGCTTGTAAGCTCTGAATCCTACCACGTTCCCCTCCAGCCTCCTCCTCCTCTCTGTTTTAACTTTTTTTAACACCTGGACTAACAAAAGACTGGCTTTGATCATGGGAAATCCCTTGGCAGAGCAGCAATGAATCCACAGTGGAGCTCCGTGTGTGTGTCTGTGTGATGCACATCGAGCCAGCGCTGCCCTACTGAGGATTCTCTGCATTGAAGCTTCATGGCATCGGTATAAGGTACAGAGCACCTCACATGTTCCACCCGTCAAAGCGTGTCCATGAAAATGAACACGCTCGCAAACACACAGAAGTGGGAGGGTGAGTGCAAGCGGGCAAGAAAAGAGAGAACATCTCGTTTCTCCCGTGTAATCAGTGGCTCTGCAAACACACACACAAGGCCGCTTGTTATCAGAAGCTTTCCCACGCTGCTGTGGTACAAAGCTCCACACCAGGATGGGAGGATGAAGTGAGGGAGGAATGGACGGAAGTACAGAGGGACGGAGGGTCAGCCTTCAGCGGCTTAGACTCACTGCGGGGATAAACACATCCCTCAGCAGGGGGGTTTGTATTTAGGCTAGCAAGATCAGAGTTCAAAACAGACAGACTACCAGGAAACAGACAGAGCAGCGGAGATAAACAGCCATCCAAACAGCAAACAACCGCCAGTGCACATATCGCACACTTTCGCTGAGGAGATTGCACATTCCTCCTCCACACCTCTCCTCCCACATCACTCCAACTCCTCTATTCTAGAACATCTCCCTCTTTCTCTGTCGCTCTCTTGCCTCTATCTCCCCTCGCCTGCCGCTCAGCCCCGAGCTCTTACGTAAGAGGTCCATTTGCATAACAGGCTGTTTTCTCTGGCTCCGGCATTGGGCACATGAGACACACTGGATAATATGTTAACAACTCGGGCTGTTGGTAAACAACAACCTCCATCACAACACTTCACGTTCACACTATATACGGCGCAGGTCTAGTCGGTGACAGAGATTCAGTGTGTCTGGATCTCTTGATGCCAGCTGGCACCGGGCCAGAGGGGCTGAAACAGCTGTCATTTACAGAGCGCGCGGATATGGCTTGGGCTAGATAGACTTCATTCAGGAGGAGGCTGACCCGCCCGCTGTGTGGAACCTATACAATAATAGGTCTTGCACTGCGAGATGACTGTTCAAATCAAGCAGCCTAGCATTATCCTCTTCAGGGTTAGGGAGAGAGAGGAAGAGAGAGAAAGAGACTGATGTGAGGGTGTGCAGTGGGGAGCCACACATAAAAATGAGCCCTGACGTGCACTCTGCTGCTACCGGCACGATTATGTCTTTACTTAGGCCTCTCTTCTGACATAAGCTATACAAACATGGCACACTTTTGCAGGGATATATGCAAACACACACACACACACACACAAGAACACACATACTCACATAATGAGTGTGCCACCCTTAGAAAAATAGAGAGGAAAAAGAAAGGCCCTGGAACATCAATAAATGCTGCAGTGTGAGATGTCAGATAGACCAGATACCCTAAGATACCTAATTACATACCAATTCCTTAAGTCAAGAATGGCGTTAATCATGTTGGGTTATTAAGGAAGGACTGCCTTCACTCTCTCTATCTCATACGCACACACACTTCAAAGAGACAACAACAAATGATCATGGGAATCAAGCACAAATCATCTCTCATTTGGGATTTCTCATGTACTTGTGTGGAAAACGGCAGTTTAGGTCGAGACTTTTATGTTAATGTATCTGTTAGCAAACGCCTTAAATACATCTTGATATGATTTGAGGGGAATAAAATGGACTTTACATCGCAAAACTGAAGCTCAGCGTGGCATATGCGGCCCTGCTGTTAGACTGACAGTTGTTTGGGAGTAAATCTACCACCCTCCTGCCATTGTTGTACACAGTGTGAATGTGCCAGTCCAGATACCCCAAAAAAAGTGTCTTTAAATTCTCACATAAACAGGAAAATTGTTATATTTTCGTTGATTGATTGCCTCAAGACTTGAATGCCATCCGTGTACTTGACATTATTTTCTACACTGTGTTCCGTACACAACACCACTGACTTGTACTCTTTCGGCTTTCCATCAAGTTTGTTAAAAGTGGAACTATTCTGAAAGAAAAATGACTCAGCGGTGCACAAATTGTGGTATATAATGCATCAAAATATGAGCCTGGTTTGGCTTCAAGTTTTCTAATGATAGTCAGATTCTTGCTTGAGGTAAAATAAATCATAGCTGCATTCACTAATCATATAACCACCAAACGATTGTAGCCCCAGATTTCTTTCCCGTAATCTATTAGCCCAAATCCTTTAATCTGTTGTTACTTGCCCATTTAGCTTTTACGACACAAAGAGGTTAAAAATATAAGCATAAAAGAAACCTTAAAAACTTTAATATGGTGTCAGTTTCATCAAAAGCATTTTCTTCTTTCATTTTTTTAATTTTATGTTATTGTATTCAAGGTCTATTTGAGTGCAAGTTGCTCTTGATGGGCAAGCCAGCACCTGCATGGCAGCTCCGCCACCATTGGTGTGTCAATGGGTTGGTGAATGGTAAATGAGAGGCAAATTATAACGGCAGAAAGGCGCTATGTAAATGCAGACAGTCCTTTTACCATTTACCATTTAGAAACAGGCGTGCGCAATTCACTGTGACCTTGACCCCCAATGTCACCTTAACTCCTCTCATCTTTACATCCAGTCCTCTGTGGTGTAAACACCACTGAGAGCTGTTCAGAGTGTAATTATCACAAACAGTATTGAGATCAGAATAATATTTACATTTAATTAAGGTCAGTGAAAATGATTTTCATCACAGAGGGTAAAAGCTCAGATATTTCTGGTCCCCTATAGAAGGAAGACTGGTCTTAATACTATCATCTACAATACTGGAAGATAAAGTTTTCAGAATTTAATGGAAAACCGAGTCATTTCCACCAGGCCTGTACACCTGTTCCCACAACTCGTCTGAGGTTACTGACAACAGCCTTCCTTTAAAACCCTCATGCAGGCACACAACACACCGGAGCTGACTGTGCGCACTAGCCACAGACACCACACCTGCGCAGAAGAAACATAAGTCAAAATCATAACAGAGAACAAAACAAAAACAGTTTTTTTGGAATCAAAATGCTCTGCATGACTGTGAGCCTCTAACGCTGCCGTAATCAGCAGCATCAAACGTGCGTAAAACGCTGCCAGTGTCTCCGTGACTCATCCAAGTACTGCAAGTCAGAAACAACCGCGGGGTTGGTTACTTCATGTTGAGGTGTGTCTCCCTAGCGGGCTCGTTTTTTTTTCATTGCCACTCACGCACGGGGCATAACACATCGCAGACGCAAGAGACGCACCAGTCTGTATAGCTGCAAAGCCAGAGCTCAGGTCGTGTCCTGAGCACACAATTAAGAAAATAGGACCCCCCCTCATTCCTTAACATTAACATCCAAGAGATCCCCAATGTTACAGGACAAGCTCCCTTTCTCCCTCTTCCCTCTGTCTCACATCACGCACGTTTGCATACGCACGTACATTCAACGCACGTACACACGCGCGCAGGCACAGACGCACACTGCACTTCAGAATGAGAAACCCTGTGTGAGAGAGAGCTCCGCATCTTTCTGCCAGGACCCGCGTCCTGCTCCTTCATCCTGCCCTGCTGCTGGCCTGTAACATGCGCGCGTACACACACATAAAGCACGTACACAAAAACACGCGCGCACGTACGCACCACTCGTCCCAGACTCACCTTTCAGAAGAATCCCATAAATAGTGTAGAGGGTGAAAATCAAATGACTCTTGAGATTCATCCTGCCTTCTCTGTGTCTTGCTCTTGCCTTCCGCGCTAACTTCTCCTCACCGTCTCTCCCCACTGGAGCTCGAAGCGGACCGGACGGCTCTGTCAGCAGCTATCCAGGTGGACTTGGGAGTGCGTCTTTTGTGCGTCTCGGGGAAAAGGGGGTTGACACAACCGACTTCACGACCCGAAGACTGTGTTGCTTTTAATAAAATGTTCTCGCTGCTCAAAAAAAGAATTTCAGGGGTGCACCAGCGGTAAGGTGCAGGCTCAGTTTACGGGACTCTGAAACACAGCACTAAACCACAGGGACTGAGAGCAGTCGTCCTCCGGTCACAGAGTAGATGCTGCCGCTGCTGTACTACTGTCTGCCCCGCTCTTGGTCTGCTGTGGCGCACAATCCACAGCGCAGGGAGCACGAGTGGATTGTTTGAGTCCCGCCCACACAGGGTTGACGGACATGGAAGGTGAACCAATCACGAAACGAAGTGGGGGGTGAGGATAAAGAGGGGGGTAAGCGCGTGAGACACACTGCAAAAAATATCAATTTCAACTAGTTTTTAGACTAACTGTTTCAAAACACCAGGAAGAGTCTCAACAGAAAAAAGGCCAGTGGAGTGTGTCCATCCCCTCTTTCCACGAGAAAGCCAAAAACTTGATCAATATAATGACACAAATATCTGAAAAATTCCTAAATTGAACTGTTCCGGGAAAAAAATGACAATTTATTAATATCTCATACTTGCACAATTTCTATTTGCACTCTTTCCAAGTTTGTACTGCAATTACGGCACAACAAATTCCCTGAGTATGAATAATGTTCTACCTTATCGTATCGTAGCATATCGTATTGTACTGTATTTTAACGTATCGTATTGTATCTTTCCCCTTAGTGAAATAACTTATTTTATTTTGCTTTTGTTTGCACAATAAAAAATAAAGAAATGTAAAGCACATACATGTACAGCTTAATAAAAAGACCCTAACTCACTTATACACACAAACATGCACACAAAAATAAAATCTGTGGAGAGGTGAGAAGCAGAAAAAGAATCTTGCAAATACCTAAAGCAAAATTAATAAATTACATTTAGGGTTTTGATACCGAAAATCTGCAGCCGCAAGAGGTTTGGCAAAGACAAGCGAATTGTGGAAGGTTATGTAGAAACCTGATGTCCCTCATCTGAGTCAGCCACTGCAAAATTTGTGGACACAAGTGCTCCAGCTATCTGAAGGTGATTCTTGACTTTAGTGTGTGAAACATATGGTGTGAAGTGCACTGCTTTCAGCAAGGATGGGGGTTTAGTTTCAACATTGGGGTGGCACATATGAAACGGTGGGTTTAGGGGTCCTCCCCCAGGGAAATTTCAGCGTCAAACGCTTTATTTCTTGCATTTTTGTGAATTTTTACGCACAAATTTGTTCTTCTGAGTGTGTTTAATTTATCAAAATAAAAGGCCTCTGCTACTTTCATGTTTTTATTGGGGGGAATAAATGCATATGTTCTCAATATTAAGGGGGACATGTCCCCTGCATCTCCCCTGAAATCTATGTGTATGGCTCTCAGGACCTCAAATGGGCTAAATTATTTTCAGCCACACTAGGGAACAACCCTGAGAGATCATTTTTTGTAGTGTACAAGTAGAATGGGCTCAGAATTCAAAACAGAGAAAGAGCATGCAAACGTGCTTCTGGGTGTGAGCTGTCCTTCCACATGAACTTATAGGTTTCATCGCTTGCTGCTCCGTTGATAGTGATGATCCAGGTTAGAGGGCTGTGAAGTATTAAGGTTGACAACTGCCTGAGCTTTGAAGATTGTCTTGCGGAGGACAATCAGAGGGGTGGAGAGGTGAGGTGGGATATGATGGGACAAGGCGGTGTATAGGTGTAGGGGACAGGGGGGTGGAAGCGGTCTACAGCCCTTTGGAAAAAGCTGTTAAGACTGAAATAGAGAGAGAAGGAATGGCAGTGTAGGCAGAAAGGTGTACAGTCCACGGCTGAGGTATGTGATGTTTGCCTTGGTTTTGGACGTCTATTCTGTCTGCAGCTGCTCTGTATGTCCAGAAACTGAGAACAGTGGCTGGAAATATTTCACATTAATGACACTGCCTGGTGACCACATGAACAGAAATGAATCAGGATTGTATAATAACAAAAACATTCAACCACATATGGAAATTATTTATTCCTGTTAAAGGGACAGTTCACCCCAAGATCAGAAATACGCATTTTTCCTCTTACCTGTAGCACTATTTATCAGTCTAGATTGTTTTGGGGTGAGTTGCTGAATGTTGGAGATATCGGTCATAAAGATGTCCGTGTTCTCTCCATTATAATGGAACCAGATGGCACTCGGCTTGTGGTGCTCAAAGGGCCTAAAAAATACATTGGAAAAACTCAACAGCAATGTCTCCGTCCAGAAATCATGACCTGGTTACTCGAGATAATTCACAGACCTTGTTGTGAGCAGTTTTATGCAAGAACTAGTTCTTTTTCCCAAACTATACCTGCCAAACCTATCACCACGCAGAAGAAAGTGTGCATCTACTCATGGATGCGAGGCTTGTGCTCTTGACAGGGCTAGATTTGGACATTTATGGCGTAAACCTCAACTGAGCTGTAACGTTAGCTAGCTCAGTGATGCTAGGTGAGCTAGCAGTAGATGCATGTTTCCTTCTGCGCTGTGATACAGTTGGCAAGTGTAGTTTGGTGGACAGAAAATAGTTCCCACAAGAAAGTGCTAAGAACAAAGGTCTGTGGAGTATCTTGAGTAACCAGGTCATGATTTTTAGAAAGTGACATTGCTGTTGAGTTTTTCAAATGTACTTCAATTTAAGCCAAGTGCCATCTCTACAGCTGATACTTCAAACACCCAGCAACTCACATCAAATGGATCTAAATAAAGAAATAGCACTACAGGTAAAACAAAAAATGTGTATTTTTGATTTGAAGTGAACTTTCCCTTTAAGTAAGTTGAGGAGCTATGGTTGAGAAGAGGGACTACAATCTGCTTTATGATGCTACATGAACATAAGAGGAAGACTATAATGAGCATATATGAGAATATAATCAAATAGCATACAGTAGAAGAGCCGACCAAACTGCTTTGAACTATGTAATTACTGTACATATAAATGGATGTCAGGCATCAAAAGACTAATCTCAGGAGGGACATCATGAGCTCTACAATCACCGTTTTCATGAATTAATAAGGTGTTGTTTGTAAAAAACGTTGGCAAAGTGTGACTTGTCTGATTGAAAAGTGGAATCAGTTACAAATCTATCAAATGTTTTATGTCATTAAATGTATTTGGCAATCACATACTGTATCACAGTATGTCTAATCTTTCATGTCATATTTCTGGGGCAAAGGCACGGGGTCTCTCTCTTGGATTGCATCTTTAGCTTGATTATAAGATGGCTTCAAAAAACACCCTATGCATTATTTATAAAATTAACATTGCTTCTTTGAAATTGCCTACCTATGCTAATGACAACCCAATGTCAATTCAATCACACAAGTAAAGCTGCTTAGCAGGGAGTGTCCCCCCATCAGACAACAAAGAAAATATATACAGCAAGTAACTTTTTCAGTTCACTTGAGGACTGTCAAAATGCAAAAGTTTGACTCACACTGATTTGGATATGATGACGTGGTCTAAAATTTATATTTGGAACCAGATTATTTTATTTGCCATTACTCATAACCTGCCTCGATTTTCAGCTGTCATTCATTTCCTTCTTCTGCCGGCTGGTATCTTTCAGAAACTCAGATACTGTTTTGCCCTCTCATATAAACACACTGTCTTATGCATGTACACACTCACACACAGCTGTTATGTTGTCCCTTGTTTTCCGTAAAAGATTTTAATCTGTTTGTGGACAACGTTCTATAAATAAACTTGACTTGGCCTGCTGATCTCATTTTGGGTCAATCCACCTTAAGAGGTGGGTGCTGCACACCTTGTAATGGCTCATTTCACACTCTCAGAATTGGTGTGTGCCATCACTAGAGGCATAGCAAGGAAACACTGGGTCTTCTCTGAAAAAGTGTTTGGATCCAGGAGAGAGGCCAGTCAGTGAACTGACAGAAACAGCACATTCAAGTTTCCGCCTCACCTGGGATTGTCCCGGTGCTCCAGATGGCAGATAGACCAGTCTCTCTCTTTCTGTCACACACACATGTGCGCACACACACGGCCACTAATGCACACCCTCCTCTCAGAGTTTCAAGTAACCGCCACCTGCTCCTGGCTGAGACCATTGTTCACTGGTCCACCTAATGTAGGCTGACACACGTTGCCAAGCCGAGGGGCCGAGCACTTTGGCTTGGATGGAACAAGGCGGGGCACGACATAAATCACCTCAGCTTTTATATTGAGATTTTCTTTCATCCACGTCTGTGTGTGTGTTCAATTGAATGACCTACTTCGTCAGTCCCGTACAAAGCCCTTCACAACAACAAATGTAAAATAGATAAATAAATAATAATTACATTTGAAAAGATAAAAAAACTAATAAGGGATCACGCAGGCCTGTCATGAATGCGTCTTTTAAAATGGGTATTTCACATTTGCTTCAGAAGAGAAGAATTGTGTTATTTATCTGTTTTTAAGAAGGGAAGGGAAAGGAAACACACAGAAAGAGTATCTATCCAGTGTATCTGTTTAGAAAACATGCTCCAATTCACTTTCAATATGGAGATGCAACTGCCTGGTAAGACCGGTAAGAAAAAGCAGATTTTAATATTACACATTATGTCTCTTTCACACTTTTTCTTGGACTCATGACATCTGTTAATAACATACAGTTTAGAAGTTTGTGGTGTGACATCTGGAAGCGTGTGGGTGTTGTTGCCAGGATTTCGGGGGGTTTGGAGCGCTCTCTTTTCTGCAGCACTCTCCTGCCATCCATTTTTCATTTTCCTGTTGCCTGCTTTTGACTTTCTACTTTGAGCAAAAAGGGCATCTTCTGGTAGATGAGTTAACAGTGATCTGGAACCGCTTACAGGCATGAAATGACTAACTGATTTCAAATCACAGCTATTTAAAGACTGCTGGAGCTCATCACATTACGTGTGTAACATTTCTTTTAGCCAACTTTATCAACGTGCGTGCAGTTTAGCACAGAGTGCATGTCGACACACATACCGTGTAGTCAATGTGCATGCCAAAAACTGGAAAATTAGATACATTCAGTCCAGGCGGGGAAGGAAAAAAGCACATTGATGAGTTGTACTCCTGCACAGGTGGCAGAGGAAGGAAATGGTATAGCTAATACAACGCACCAGTAACTGAAAAGGCTTCACAGCCCAGTAGCTACTATCCAGAATGGATGTATAACTTCAGTATGACACAGGCGGCTTCTCTTGCAGACACCTGGGTGTTTTTCTCCCACTGTGTCTGCAGTATAAATGACCTTTCCTTCAGATTTTGGCAACCATGAAGTGCCACGGAGACCGGGGCCATTGCAGGCTGCCACACCACAAGGGGAGACTGTCCGCCAAAAACAGCCACATCCAAAGCTCAGCGGCAGTGTTGAGATTAGAGTGGCACACCAATTGTTTCAGTACCACTCACTCGGAAAGTGTTTCCTAGACCAAACTCTGAATACAAAGACGGTGGGGACTGCCCTCTTATTAATGAGAATGGCAGCATTCCACATCCATTCAGAAGTGTAAAAGACTGTGAAGAAATACCTTTCTGGATGACATTCATTCACACACTTGGACTCTTAAAAATGTATGTGCCTGTATATGTTTTTGAAAGCATCACTTTTCGTTTTGTAGCAGATACCAGGAATTAAGCAGGTTGTTGGTTCTGTTGCTTGGTAACTAAGGTCAAGTTCGTCTCCGGGCATATTCAGGAACAGAACATTTACTGTTAGTGGCTCCAAGGCTGCATGCTATTTGGCAGCAGGCTTAAAAAGACCATACTGGTGGTTTTGTATTTTTTAGCCCATTAACTTGGAATTGTGAATATTTCACCTTTTGTTGTCTTCTGTATTAGCTCAGTGTCTGCTCTTTCCGGACTGTCAAGAAAAAGAAAATCTATAGTTGCTAGTGGAGAGCAGTCTTGTGTGGTGGGTGTGGTAAACGTTCTGTGTTTTTTTAAGTGAGTAACAACAATAACGACAACACCAGTATGACAGGCCATTTAGGTCATACATCTTATTTGCTCACAGAATCATAATCACACATCCAGTGCACCACTACGCTCCCCCTCACACACTCCCACACACTCACAATTATACTCTGGTATCACACATAAACTACTTTTCTATCTAACACACCACTTTAGTCATACTCATGTAATACTCTCCCATGTAACCAAGACAGACTGACAGTGTATGTGAGTATGTCAAACAGAATAATGGTTTATGTTGAGAAAATGACAGCAAGTTTGACTGAAATTAATATAATATGAAAATAATTCTACAATTTAATTTCATCATTGGCTTACAGCCTCAAACATTACAAGTTTTTGGTCTATAATGGTGGTCCAGGAAAGTTGCAAAAACTCCTTCAGGCTTTCTTATAGACACCAATTTTTGGACCATAGCATATGCGCATTAGAGTTAAACTAAACTGGCTCACTCCCTGTACTCATAAAATGGCATGAAAATAATGTCTTGATACAACTCTACAGGGCTTTTTCACTTTTCGGAGCTAATGACTCAGATTTGTAAATGCAGAGGATCAGTTTAATAAGCCTCTGTGACGTTAACACAGCAGTGTCTTTTGTAGCGGTTGTGCGTAGTAAAATGTCACCACTCTGTAGATGCTCCTAAGTTGTCATGATAAAGATTCACGGCTATATTGTTGATGTTATAGTTTCACATTTTCCACTTTGCCCAAAACTTTATGGTTTGGGAGACAGTGGGGTTCTGTCGCTGCTCCCTCGAGATATGGAGAAATGGACCCAGACGGCAGTAATGATTGGGCAGCAGAATATTCTCAGGCATTGGAAAGCACCAGGAACACCTGCTTTTCAGGATTAGGTAACTGAAATGGGAAAAGTTGCTGTGTATGAAAGGATGTCATATATGAATTGTAATAGGGCAGAAGGTACATTGCTTTTATAGATGCACACGAGTGAGGGTGAGGTGGAAGCAAAAGTTTTGGCAGGTGGATTGTATATTGTTTTTTTTCCTTTCTTTGTCAAAAGTCCTCATCTGTACTGAGGTTTCATGTATTTGTCTATTTTATCTGTTTATTTCTTCTGTCTATTTTCTTGTTAATAAAGCCACATTACCGATGTACTGAATTGTTTGTCCTTTGTGTTCAGGAAGGTGGGTGGGTGGGGGGTATGGGGTTTAGGATTGAGTTGTATTTGTACACTGGTTTGGTTCACTGTGCGTTTTGCATATTGTAAAACAGAAATTGCAAGTCATTAAAAAAGGTTGTCATCTGCAATACAAGGGAAACCCACCTGAAACTAATGAAACATGGTAAACATGGTTAGGTTTAAGCACAAAAACTACTTGGTGAGGGTTAAGAAACGATCGTGTTTTGGCCCAAAATACCTGGTTTTGTTGCAACTAACACAGCTGGAAACATCCTGACCTGGTCTTCAAAAATACCTGCTTTTGTTGTTTGTTGGTCTCGAACCGTGTGCTGCTCTCTGCTGCTTGGCATCCATCTCGGCTTGGTGGACTGTCATCCACCATCCCCTCCTCCTCCTCCTGAAGAGAAAGACAAATCATATACATATAACCTGAATTACAACTCTTGATACAATACATGTGAAATGTACAAATGTAACATATCCATGTTTTGCAAAAACACACAATACCAACATTTCATTCAGGCGCCTGGGCTGAATAATGACCATGTTACTTGTAGATCACACCGAAGTATAACCTGTGTGAAAGCCAGAGAGACGTGTGTGTATGTGTGTGTGTGTGTGTGTGGATATCAATTTGATTCATAAATTTGAACTTCGAAAGGTCAGAATCCTCTTCCTGTATGTTTTGTTGCCTGTGAAATGTCACATTATGTCTTGCTGGTGGTTCAACACAGCTTGTGTGCCACAGTAATTTCAGAGACAACACCTGTACCAGCAACAGTCTTTTTTTTTGTTTGTTTGTTTGTTTTTTCACACCAAAATTTGCATATTCAAACTGGATTGCAGTGAGGTGTGAGGGAGGTAGTTTGAATTATGATGGCTGACTTGTTACAAATGCAAACACAACATACCCAATTTCACTATATATAGTGCTACAAATTTACAATGTGAAATGATACCAAGCTGTCGCCTGTTGAAAGTGAAGACAGTGCTTTGCTGTTTGCTTTCATCTTATTATTACTGAACATCTAAAACTGGAAGACCCTTTGCAACATCCTTGTTCCTTTCCTGTGAGCACCAGGTTTCATATGTTTACACAGGATGAGCAATGAAGGGCAAAGTCTGACATGTCCATTAAAAAACACTGGAGTCTAGTCCAGCCTGTATTTTTGCGTTTTTTTTGTCTGCCTCTGTCTGTCTTTTCATGTGTTATTTTTCTGCCTGCCTGCATGTCTGTCTATGTGCTTGGAGACAATACATCATTTGATTCAGTCAGATCCAGCAATGGTCTGGAGGGAAGTAGCCAGAGCTGAATACACCAACTGTTTCCTGGCAGTCGGGGATAAATTATTAGCCAGTCCATTTAAGTTACATTTCCGTGTTTGATTGCCATATTCAGCTAAGCAGTGCCAGTGGTGCCAAATCAGTGGGAGTAAAGCTAAGATCAAGTGCTAAAAAAGAGGCTCCTGATGCCTCAATGTTCCAACCACACTCTGTGATGATGGCAGAAAAAACTGATTAAGGTGGCTGAAAGAGGAAATTCAGAGTGTAACATAATGAATAGTTAATAGTATTTATTTATTAAATAAATGAATAGAAATAGCTCTTTGGTGCATTATCTATGTGAAAAAAGACAGGACAATTTACTAAGTAGACGTGCAGGATTCAGGAACAATTATGGAATCTCATTCAAAAATTACACACATTTAAAAAAATGGAAAAAAAAAAAAAAAAAAAAACTCAACAAAAAAACAATATGCCAACACTTAAAATACAAGGGCTGGTATAAAATAACAGCACATTATGGGTTACTAATGAAGTTATATTAACACAGTGGCAAACGATACATTTTTAAAGGCGATTAATCATGTTTAAAATTATTAAATTATTATCAAAACCCATTACTTTAAAACAGTTTTGAAGTCCAAATTAACAAGGTAAAGCAATTCTTACCAAAGTGTCCTGACTGGGATCGAATAAATGCAAAGATATTTGCTTTATGATCATGACTTTTAGATGTATTTCTTTCAAATCAGTGCTGAACCGTTACAACAGTGTGGTCTTGAAACCATGACTCAGAAATAGGAGACAACTTCAAAGTGCTTATTCTGTGACAGTGGGCATACAGTGGATTTTTTTGGTTTGTTTGTTTAAGGGGAATACACTGTTTGAGTAATGAAAGTGCAGTTAGTCCGACATGATTTTTATTACTCACTGACACCTAAAGACCCCCCCGGTTAATGCAACAGCATTTGCACTTAATCTTCAGTTTAGTTGCTTTACCCGATTCATACGGGCCTGTCTATGCATGAAATTATCATTCCCCATGACAGTAAGGCATATAACTGGTCACAACATGTCAACCTCAGCAACCTGCAGTTGCACCTACAAAACAAAAGTCAGCACTGGGGTTTTGGAAAGTGCTGTTAGTTTGACTGATTCAGAACACACCTAAAACACACATAAAGAATGGCTCAGTAGTGACAATTTCAAACACAAGTACACAAATTGGCTTCGATATAGCTCGCATTCACAGACAAAACACTTGTCGTTTGCTTGACATGTTTTCCAGACAAATACAAGCCTATGGCATTTTATATTGTATAAATTAGCCTAGTGGCTGGCGGAGTTCTCCTCTACTCTAACAAAGGTAACATTACAATACTCCGCTCAATTACAACTCACAAGATTCAATGACAAACTAATTGTCTTAATACAGACACGTTTTCCACAAAAATACAACATGCTAACATTATTAGCACAAGCCTATGGCATTTTACATTGTATACATTAGCCTAGCAGCTAGTGGACTTTTTCTTTAGTCACATAAAGCCAGGATAAATCACACACAGGACTCAAAATGCAGGTCTGCAGTCAGTTCCCATGCATTTAGCAAGCGCTGGAGTTAACTTCTTTGGTTTAGTTTAATCTGCAAGTTTGTGGTGATTCTCACACTCCAAAATAGTGCTTTGCTGTCTTTGGCAATGTGGTTGCCCGCTGACATCAGTCTGATTAGCTGCACCTGTGTGCTCAGCTTGTAGGTGATAGCTCAGACTCAAAGTACTTTGATGATATGTTAATTCCATTTAACACAAAGTGCATATTACTTTTGACTTGTCAGCTGAACCTACAGGGAGTTTTTTAAAGTGAAAGGACCAATTCAAAAGCGCATCACTGCTGCAGCAGGAAGTCACTGCAGCAGCTTGACTAGAAGTGAGGGTGCGTGGAAAAAACAAAGTAGCAGCATGCAATTACTGTGATTTTTTTTTTTTTTAAGTCTTAAATGCAGACCTTAATCGCATCATGATTAGCATGTTAACGCTGACAGCCCTTATTAACACTGGGCCTACACTGGCAATACTAAAAATAATTTTAAAAAAAAAGATAAAATTGTGAAATATCAATGAAATAATAGTCAACAGTTAAAAAATACTTATCAATAGTTTTTCAATATTTTGCTCTTTGAGGCCTATGTTTTTACATCAGAAACCAACAACTACAGACAGACAGACAGACGGACACACACACACACACACACACACACACACACACAGTAATATGCCCCATCATTTGTCATTTATTTGTAATATGAGTGTGACTGTCCACAGCTGAGGTATCTAGTTGGGCCAGAGACCTCTCACTCATGCAGAACCACACAAATGCCACGTGCACGCAAACATGCACACAAGCACTATACACACATGAACATACACTGAGCCCAAGTGTAGACTGAAACCCAACAGACCAGAACTTGCACAGATTTTGGGATGATTCAGTGGAGAAGTGGGCCTTCAGCACACACATAAACACACACGCACACACACACACTCTTTCTCTCGCTCACTAGCTCTAGCCTCTAGGTAAGGGAAGGCTCGCGAAATTGAGTTCACGGTGGTCGCTTAGCAATGTTGAGCAGAGGGTGTGCTATCAGGCCAAATTGTTCCGGTTCCTCTTGGCTCCCCTCAATTCCGTTTGAGTGTTCAGAGGTGGAACGACGGCACAGTGATCTGGCGGCACTGACATTTAGAAAGGAGGAAGGGGAAAATAAAAGGCCGAAAGTGAGAATTTATCAGCTCCTCACATAAAAGAAGCTGTAACATGGGCAAAGGGAAAAAAATAGAAGATCTTTCCTCTCTAAAGACAATTGGAATTAGTTTTATTTGACAAGTACACATGTTCCACATATTTTTCAAGAATATCTTCACAAAAATAAACTTTTTTTGGACAGCACTTTTCTCAACAAAGTTATGAAGTACTTTACTTAAAAAACTGTATAACAGAGAAAGAGTGAAAAGTTCATAGAAGAATGGACACTGTATATTATGATGTATCTTCAGTCTAAAACTTTAAAGTAGTACCTGGAACCCAAACTTAGCCACATATGGATGCACACTCGCATACAAATGCTCACACCACTTAAAAGCCCAAGGGTCTATGTGGCTAATTAGCAGATACCATTTCCAAACCTCACTCTCAGCACTTTTCTACCATTTTCTTGTTTTAATTCATTTGATCTTACGGCTACAGAGGTAAGTGTAGGAAAATGGGTAATTTGGCAGCTCATCTATTCCTGCTTCATCTCATACTAAAGGACAAAAATTACAGGCGCAGTTTGATTTTGCAGCTTGTGGGGGCAAAACTGGGTGCACAATCTGCTAAACTCTTGGCTAAATGTACAGTCTTGTCTAAATTACCTCTCACTCCCGAATGTCACCTTCATACACTCTGCCAAAAGGAAGTTCTATGTGAAGAGCAATTCAATTTGGAGCTGATACAGATACACATATGTGTGTGTATGTGTTTTTATTACTGCTAGAGGCTTCGAGAAAACCTGGCTATTACTGATCCAGATGTTTCGCTCCACTTGTACCTATTAGACTGCTTCCCTCGACACAGAGTTCTCTGTCCATGCAGCCATGTAGTAGAAAACAGGCAAACCCTTGTTACTACTGAGTATTGTGAAGTTTAATGTCCAGAAAATACTGGATGTCTTGCGTGAACTGTGTGCTCACATCTTCAAATGTCATTGCCAGAAAAAAAACAATGTTTTTGTGCATTAATAAGTGGTTATTGATTCTTATCAAAGAGATTATGCTGTGCTCCCCTTTTTTGCTTCTTGGAAATGGATGGGCAATCATTCCTACAGTGACTGCTGTGATTCCAACTGTCTGTTAATCTCCCTCCAAAAATCCTTCCTCAGAGACTGACTTTATCTACCTTTACCAACTGTTTGTGCAGCCGTAGACCAGTATGTGTTGATAAGACAATGTGCACACTTAAGGATGAATTTTCTATCAGTATTGGCCTTCCACCCACACTAAGCTAACATTTTTGACCACAATAAATTGAGCTTTTTGATATTGCTTTCCCTGATGGATACATTTGGAAACATGCACTCTGGTGTTGTAGCGTTGATCGGGGAAAATAAGAGCTTTTTAAAAATGCTGATGCATTTGTCAACCTTTCACAAACATGGCCAAGGTAAAGCTCTTAGCAGTAATGTAACTTTCTGTCACTTCCTCAGTGATCAAGTACACTGAGTAACCTGACTCATTGGTGAAGGCTGTGAGTAATACATTTCAGCTTGCAATAATCAACTATAGTAGTCACTGATGAGCAATTAGTACTGGCTTTCAGCAGCCAGCCTGCAAGGGCAGCAAAATACGCCACTTGGGCAGTGGCTCCAGCATCACTATAATAACACCTAGGGCATCCTTCAGCATCTGTATGAGACACACCAGGCTTTCAACAAACTCTAATGTGAACCCATCCACGTCATTATTAGATGGTCAGAGCAACACACACAGTGTAAAGAGAAAGAAAGCCTGTTTAGGAGAGGTGGGAGGGGAGGTTGATAGGTCCAACGAGCACAGGTCTTTGACCCAGGGAACTGGTGTCCCGGTCCTGTGTGAAACTAAAAGTCAACATCGGCCCCCTGTTAGTTAACTTATGTGACTAACGTCAACTACAATCTTTTCCTGTATCTAACTAAGCAGTTTTTATTCCTAAGCCAACCGCCAAGCCCTTCCTAGTCACGCAAGCCGACTCACATGACTGTACTGCCAACTCCTACTGCGTCAAGACCTGCCAACCTCTTCTGTATCTAGATACAACACAAAGCCTGCCCTTAGCATCACTCTTATGACGCCAGGGGGCTTCTGCTCAAGAGCCAATATATGACAAGTAGGGATGAGATCACGTTGCAGCAGCAATTTCTTAACCTGAAAAATATATAGGTGAAGGCAGGGTGAGTGTGTTTTTAACTTGCAATGTCTGACACCATCAGCCCATGAATAGAAGTTAGCAGCAACAATAATAAAAAGCAGCAATGGTTGCAATAAGCTGGAGAAGCTGTTTAAGTACAGCACTCTGTTATGTGTATGTAGGTGTGGGTTGGTTGATCTTTGTGGCACCATGGAAGTCTTTCAACAAGTAAACAACTTTTTAAACCCTTGCACAATGATGTGGACATTGCCTTACTCTCTCTTTCTTGCAAAGTATCTTTGCCACATGAGGGTATGTTTGACACATCAATGAGGAATGTGAGCAAGGGCTCGTGGACTCACTGGTCCCTTCCCTTCTTCATAAGCCAGCGTTGAGCAGATAGTGCCTGTCTGTACAGTATTGGGGGAATTTGTGTTGGACAAGGAACAAACATGACTTTTTAACTTTGCAGACTGTAGAATATGACAGAAAATATCTCTTATAGACAAGATGCTTCAACTGTAGACACTAAAAAAGTTATAATATAATCTTAGTACTAATTCAGATGCCTGGGGTTGCGGGGGACAGTGTAGGCCTAACAGGACCTGAATACTGCAGCTGATGAGATAGGCAAAATTAGCAGTAGCAATTGCTTCAACGTCATCTTTGGTTAAATCATCTGTTAAAGAAGAAGCTCTATGATGCAGTACAAGCAAGAGCTTTCACTGAGGACCTGGCTGTTGTTTCACTTTACATCTGTCTGTGCATCTGTCATCAGTCAGCAAACTTGTGCGTCAATATGACAATAATACCAGTTTTATGATGAGCATGCTCTCACCCCAAAGTCGTCAAATTCTGGCACTTGGGCAGTGACTTGCGGTGTCAGAAACCAATGAAAAAAGGCGTCCTTTAATAACGGCATGATACTCAGTCAGTTGCCATTATAGTTTAATGGTGCCGGGTGGCATCAGGGGGAAGCTGGTGGGATAAGGACGAAAGTTAAGGGTGGCAAAAGTCTGAGTGGGGCAGTCGGGTTGCGGATGGGTCCAACAAACACCAACTTTTACCCGAGAGTGCAGTGTTCATGTCCTGTACGATTCTAAAGCCAAACCCTGTTCTTTTGTCCTAAATCTAACCACTTCCTTTTGTTGCCTACACCCAACCACGTGTGTTTGTTGTTGAAGGGTAAAAAATGTCAATTTGTAGTGTTGTACCGACATAGTGCCTTTATTTTGAAAGAGACTGTATGTAAATGTTAAATTTCCTGTGAAAACAGAAGTGTATCTTGAAAGAAAGGAACTTGACACAATGTCCCAGAACGTCATCAACCAACGCACCCAGGGCACCTTGCATTTTGAACGTGGATGTGAAAAGTCCATGATCAAAACTTCAATATGTGACAAGGTCGGAGTGAGAATGTTTTGTTATGACAGCTCCATGTGACATGGGGCTGGTTTGCCAGTTACTGCTTTGCTTCACTTAGAAATGAAAGAAATCAAAGTAAAGTTTTAAAAGAAGAAACAACTGTGAGGTTCTTGATAGTCTAGATGAATGTCAACAGGAACAATGAATGCCAACAGTTAAAGCAAAAAAAAAAGTATTTTGTCATGTTTTATGAAGTAAGTGAGAATTTGTCAGTGAGTTGGGAAACAAAGTGACAAATTTTGGCCTCCAGTTTGATGTCATGTTTATAAAAAAGAGAAAAATTGCACGATGGAGCTACAAAGTGGTGGTGTGGTCCTAGGAAGTTGACAGTTAGTTGGCATCCAACTGTGGATAACCTGGGGCGGACGGGGGAGTCGAATGCTGGAGCCATGAGATAGAGCACAAATATTAGAGAAAAAGCACACAAAACTATTTTTTAAATAAAGCATCACCTTAACAAAGCATAACACACAACACAACACTTGGAGCAAAATGCAAATTAAGTATATAACGGAATTAGACAAAAAGTTGGATTATTTCCTGTTGGCATCAATACAGATGAGCACGATTATCAAATTGCAGCTTAGAAAGCACTTTAAGGTCACCAGAGACCCGACTCAAACAGCAAAACTTAAAGAGAGAATCCTTAATGGGCAATTGTATATCATGTGGTATATCTGATTAGTTGACACTGAGTTACAAAATATGTGTTCATGTCTTCTTATATCTGGCCTTTCATCCCTTTTTTGGCTTCAAGAAATGTGCTGTCATCAGTTGGAAAGTGATCATTTGTAGCAACAGAATTATGGTCCATTCATCTTCAGATCAATCAGGATTTGGACTTCTAACGGCTGACAGATTTCCTCACAGCACTCCTACCTCTCTGTTGTGTTTCTCTACCAACCCGTACAGCTGGTAATGCCAATGTACCTGCCTTTGCAAGCCAGTATTTTTAATTCACCCTTCCTTCTGCTTGCTAATTCATTAAAACTGCTCTGTTGCTATGGATTGGGTTTTTTGCAGAACCAGTCTCAGTTCATATGTGTGAACTACAGCCAGCTGGTCTGCACCAATCTGGCTGCCTACACAGACTGTTAAAGGAGCCAGGTCTATCCAAAACTGATCCAGCGACCTTTTCTCAGACCAGTAAGCGCTAAAACAGACAGCATAAGCTGTCACTTGAAGATGCTAGTGCGTTTTTGTGTGGGCGCTATCACCCCATTAGAGTGAACACACCGCTGATCTATGCCCTGCTGTGCTCTAGAACTCGTCTTCCTCGACAAAAGCAGCATTAATAATACTGTTTGATAACAGTGAAGTGATTGCTTAGTAAAATTCAGCCTTTCAGCTGTTGAGACACAAATATTACCTTCCTACAAGGCTGCATTTGCATGTCTCATTGTTCCCAGTGCAGTTTGTGGGGCCAGATCATTAATGAACGTACTAAGCATTTGTCACTGCTTGTTTGCTGATCAGAAACTCCCATTATTACAGCTATTGTAAAATGTAATGATGCATGTATATTACAGTCAATTAATTCCATAATTAATTGCTTGATTAATTACAATCAAATATAATCCCATATAATTATAATCCCTCTGTCTGCTGCATTTTGTCAGGATGTTTCTTCTATCATTTCCACCAAACATCTCTTAAATAACTGGTTTAGGTTTGTTCAAATGTTACTCATTTTTAAAATCTATCCTCAAGGTGAGAGTTTTCATTAGCTGGACTAGATGAATTATATTCTTTGTTCTTTTTTTTGGTCATGTTTAACTTAGTCTTGAGATTTTTATTTTATTATTTTTTATTTTTACAAACAGTGACGTCCAGTAAATAATCTTTTTCATCTGCCTCCTCTACTTCAAGGGAAACTCATTCTGACTTTGAACCTATTGCTGGGAGAAAAAAATGTGACTACTTCAAACTACAGCTTTGTCAGATCCAGCAGATGGAGAAAGGGACTGATGGAAAGCTAAAGGCTATCCACGCTAAGCAAGTTAGCCTCACTGGCTGTGAGTGTTGGTGCCATAAATTCTCATGTGAGCAAGCTAAAGTCAGCAGTTTAGTGTAATTCCAGTACTTAAGGCAACCTCAAGTCAATTCTGCAATCAATCCAACTCAGGATGGTGGAGCTGGGGAGGAGAGACAGAAAATGTTGTAGTCAACTCTGTGTGTTCAAGTCACTCAAAGAGGCTATTACATCAAATAGTGATGGCTAGGGAACATTTTTACAGGTGTAAGTTAAAGATCTAAGGCTGTTTTTATGCACTCATTAGATATATTTCAAATTTTGGTCACAAATTTGTTGCTGCAGAGCAGCCACTGCTCCACCCAGCTTGGTCTTGGCAAGATGCTGGAAACATCAATAAGTCCAGAGTGGTAGAAAAGATTTCTGCACATTTACATCTATCTGAAATGTTTTCTAGTGGTCACAAATTTGTTAAAATCAGTGTTAGTGAGCACTTTTCCTTTTCTAAGTTAATCCATCCTCCTGACAGAAGTGGCACATCAAGATGCTGATTAAACAGCATTATTACTACACAAGTGTACCTTGGGATGGTCACAATAAATGGTCACTCTATAATGTGCAGTTCCCACAACACAATGCCACAGATGTCCCAAGTTTCGAGGGAGTGTGCCATTGGAATGGTGACTGCAGAAATGTCCATCAGAGCTGTCTTCGGTGAACTGAATGTTTTTTCACTACCATAGCTGTCTCTACTGTGTTTTTCGTGAATTTGGCAGTACATCCAACGGGCTAACTGGTTACTACTATGAATTGCTGTCAGGTCAAGACCCTGGCAAGGACAACAAGCATGCAGATGAGCCTCCCTGAGATGGTTTCGAATGGTGTGTGGGGACATACTTTGGGTGTGCAAACCCATTGTTGCATCAGCAGATTAGGTGGCTCGTCTCAGACTATCTTGCAGGTGAAGACACCGAATGTAGAAGTGGTGTGGTTACATATCGTTTGTGGTTCTGATGTTGGTTGGATGTACTGCCAAATTAAAGGAAACTACACTGGATATAGCTTGTATCAGTGAAATGAACACTGACTTCACAGGCAACAGCTCTGGTGGATAATCCTGCAGTCAGCATGCCAATGGATTGCTCCCTCAAAACTTGGGACATCTGTGGCACTGCGTTGTGTGATCAAACTGCACATTTTGGAGCTGCCTTTTATTGTGACCATCCCAAGACACAGCGTTCATGTGGATGGATTATCTTGGAAAAGGAAAAGTGTGCTCTAATGCAGATTTTAACAAACTTACGACCAAACTGAGAAAAATATAACTATTGAGTGCATGAACTTAAACCTGTGAAAAATGGGAGCAAAAACAAAAGTGTTGTATTTAAATTTTTGTTCAGTATAAATGAACCTGATAGACTGCGACATTGACTTTTGAAATGCATGCTTTGTCATAGAAAACTCCCCTGCATATCAAATCAAGCGCTTCCTAAACTAACAGCCAGCCTCCACTTTTGAAGAGCTGTCATGCAGCTGTGCACGCACTCTGCAGCACCAGGCTGTGAAAAAACTTTTCTGAATGTTACAACTGCAGATGGGCAAAACTAAAGTCATCTGTTCATCAGCCATTATCATCCATTGCTTGGTAGTCTATGGGATTTAGGAGAGAAGTAATCATGTGCAAAGACTGCATGTGACTTGTGTTTTCACTGCAAAGCCCCACAGCTAACCTGTTAAAGCACTTTAAAGGAAGAAAACACCACAAACTGCAGTACGAACAATGCACGAAGGCCAAGAAGAAATACGTCGCTAATGTTACCTCACTGAATCCCCACCCGTCCAGTGTCATCTCAGATATCCATAACAGTGATGTTGTACAGCGAGTCACAGTACCGTGACCACTGTAAAAACAATTTAAATAAAATGCAGCGGTGGATGCATCTCCATCCAACTCTCAAACACAGACTGAAATAATCCATTTGGCCAAGGACATGCCCAATAAACACTGTTTTTGTTTGGTTGCATTTTGAGTACAATGTATCTATATCTTTCTTCTAGGAGATGAAGAAGAACCTTATTTTAATTGAAAACAGATTTGTACATCACTGGCAATGGAGCACAAATGGGAGTAATTTCAGTGCTCTGTTTATTTAAATGTAAAAGTGCAATAAAAATACTTTGTCTCTAAAATCAATGAAAAACCATCATCTCAATATTGCTTAGAAAAGTCATGGTTATCATTTTGGCCATGATTGTGCAGTCCTAGTGTTGGTGACACAAGTCTCATTGTCCAGTCATATGCTCAGCACTTCCCAAACATGTGCATTTTGCTTTAACCTTACTATTTAAAACACTTCCACATGAACAGTCTCAAGCACGGATGAGTAGCCTGCCTGGGCAACTTGATGAAATACATGATCAGAATTGACACACACACACACACACACACACACACACACACACACACACACACACACACACACACACACACACACACACACACGCCCATTAGCCTGTTTTCTTCATGAATTCGAGGTAACACAGGGTGAGCTGCATTGCAAATGGTCATTTTGTGGGTAAAGTATGTCTTTAATGCATAAATTCTTCAATGAGCCCTTATATCTTTTTGCTTATATTCACTATTTCTGATAATGTTTGTTCATACAGTATAACTGATGATGAGTAATATCTCCAGAGTATGGTAACTGAATTACATGAAGTGGTTGAGGCTGCTGGAAAAAGGAAGAAGATAATGGGATAGTGTGTAAATAAAGAGTGGGGACAGTAATGGTTGACTGAGTATGGGGATGTGTGAGCTGGCTAGTAAAGTCCTGTGGAGTCCTAAAATAAGAAAAAAAAAATGCCTAGTCAGGGTAACTCACGGGAGCTCCCTTGCCTAAGCTTGCCTGCTGAGACTCAACACAGTGTCAGCACAATTTTTAGTCACTGTGCCGTCAGCTCACCAATATTGAAGTGGGAATTTGAGCCGCAATGAATGGGGAAGAGGGATAAAACACTGATACAGGGCAAAAAAACAGACAGCTAATCCTTGCGGTCTTGTCTTGTAACAACATGGTCATCCACAATCCCAACCTCCCTACCTTTCTCGCTGCATAGGAGCACAGTACCTCACAGATTTACGCTGAACATTGGTATTCAGTCATATGCTGCAGAATAGTCCAAAATGATTCCTAGAGATGTCAGGCTGGGTAGGACAATGTGACAATGTGTGAGATGAAACAGACTCAGTAGTTTGTTGAAAGTAACTTTTGGAGACATTCCCTTTATATTTTATAGTTGGATCAAAGAGGTTTTGCACTGTATAAAACCTGAGAAAATGAGATCCTCTCTCAAAGTCTCTCGAAAATCTTTCAGGTAAGACTTCAAGATCCCTCTCTGACTAAACCTGGTCTATGTAACCTTAAAACAATGACGTCTCTTTTGTCCTTTTAACTTGTGAGCTTATTTATTTGATCCTAATTAAATGTCTATTTTTATATTACCTTGTGTTTCTTTTCTTAATGCCTGCATGTCTAATGTAAGGCATTCTGAATTGTCTTGTTGTTGAAAGGTGGTGTACAAATTAACATGCCTTGTCTTATGGGTGCAGAGTTGCTATGATGGGTGTGGGTGGATAAGTGGCTTCATGGGGGCCGTAGGCAAAACAAAGGCTACCATCGTGCTGTCCTTATTTAATATATGCCAGCTGATGCAATTAAATTGATGCTCAATGGTTTATTTTTAATTGTGCATATAAATTAATCAAACATTAATGAGGTATGGGTTAAAAGTTACTTTATATATATATATATATATATTATTATTATTTTTTTTAATTATCAAAGGCTGCATAAATGAAGAAAGGGATCTCTTACAATTCTTGGCTCTATCCCATTTTCAAACCTTTTTCTATTACTCTTTTATTCCCTTTATCTACATTTCCTGTTTTCTCTTTTAGCTCTGGATACATGTGTTGACATGTACTTTATGTGTGTGTAACTGAGAAGAAGATGACATCAATGAGTGTATGAGTCTCAACTTGAATGTGAGAAGGTGAAAAGAAAAGGACATGAAGTGTTAAATCTCACTTTCTTCTCTCTGGTCTCTGGTGGGAAGAAAAAAATGAAATTACCTCTTCCTGCAATATCACCAATCTGACTCAGCACCAACTTATTGTTCTTTTCTCTTCATTCCTATTGCTCTCAAGTCGCCTTTTAGTATTATCCTTTACCTCCCCTTCTGCCGCAGTACAGTGCCTGGCCGAGGAATTCAACATAAGGTCCCACGTTTATCTGCTATTTTCTCCTCCCCTGGTTGCTCCCCCCGCACTCCATCACTTATGTTTTCTCCCCACGTGTTTTGTGCTGTTGATGGGCCACAGAGAAGTCATTAATTCCCAGCACAGTGTGAGCGAGAGCGCACACCAGAGGAGAGCAGGACTGAAGCATTCACAGCTCCGCATCCTTCTGATCCCTCAGCCAAAAGAAAAATATCCCCATGGGCCACAGCTCCTGCATGTGTGTTTGTGTGTGTGTGTGTGTGTGTGTGTGTGTGTGTGTGTGTGTGTGTGTGTGTGTGTGTGCGTGCGTGCGTGCGTGCGTGAAAGTGAGAGAGAGGCTGTGCAGAAGAAAGCGAAAGAGAGATAGAGAGGGAGAGTAATGGCCAGCCTAAATCACAGGTATTGTTCCAAAGTTAGCTCCTTTGGGGAAAACTGACAGCTAGCTCATCACACTTGATAAGAGTGATACCTGGGATTTTCAGATGTCTGAAGGTGTCACAGACCCTGAAAATCCTGAAAAAGCCTGTACTCATCAGAGACCAACTTTGTTATTGTCTGTGTGATCAGATACAGCGAAAGGGGACACTATACAGCACTTGACCTACTCCTAGAATGATCAGGCTCATGCACCTCATCTGATTTGCTGAGCTTAAAAACACTGAGTACTATGAGGACTAAAGGACTGGATTTAGGTAGTGGACTCACAGACTATGTCCTGAGAAAAAGACGCATTGGCTATGTGTGTCAGGATACCGCAACCTGTAACTTCTAATTCAATATCCTCCTGAGACCCTGTGTCCTCATACAAGGACATCACATTTTGGGTTTACTTGATCCTTATACTTATTTCTACTTAACTCAGACCAGCTGTCCTCATCACTGACACTTTTTTGTGCCATCACGTGGTAGTAAGAACACAATAAACTAATCCATGTAAAAACAAGATGGCAGCCATCTCTGCAATGTCAGTATGCAGCCGACCCCGACACAAAAGTCTACAAGGTCCAAAACCTGATCACATTTTATGCTTGAAACTTGTTTATTTCTGATTAATGTTTATAGTTCTATATGGCAAGAAATTTGACCAATTTTAGTAACAGTAATAAGCTCAGACACTATTAATTAGGAAGTCCTCGATTGAAATTAAAAATGTATACCAAATAAAAACTCTACACTACACTGTAACTTTGTCAAACCTAATTCTTACAGATTTGTATTTAATTGATTTTGCTGTATGAACAAAGACAAAAGCAATTCAATAAGCAAATCATAACAATCACAATAGACTAAATCATAGTGTTTGTTTACAATAACTACCGTGTAGAAAGCCCCGCGTCACATACATAAAATGATACAGCACTGAGCAAATGCTACCTCAGCTGGTTAGTTTTTAGTCACCTAAAAAAGGCCCACCTAAAAAAATCAATATCACTAAAGTGTACTCTAAATTTAGAACATTTTCACCACTTAACCTTGCCATCAGGCAGCCCTTTCCGATGGGGAACTGAAGCCGTTTTCTTAAAGTCAACAGACTTCATTGACAAAAACAGTCATTTTAGAAAATGGGAGTTGCTGCTCTACCGCTGCCTAGATCAGTAAGTGTGTAAGGTACAGTGATAAAAATATTCCGAATATGGGGTGCATTCCGAATCGCATACTTTTTCTTGTTACTCTTAGTAGGTACTGCAGCTGCCTTTAAAAAGTACATACTGTTGCATGCAGTATACACACAATCAGGACATACTACTTTCTCATTACATTACACTCTAAACTTTGACCCTCTTGCTTTTGGCTCTGTTACCTTGGGGATAAAATAAATGCCACTTACTGAGTGCGCCAGAGACGGAAATCTCTGCTGTTGTTACTTTGCAATGTATGTAGTTCAACATTAAAGTTATAACTGCACAGATTGTAGATTCTAATATATTATATTTGTGACAGTGAAATTACATCTGCAGTTCTCTGTCATTGTTATTTTTATAGTCCTGTCCTTTTGTTGTTTGTAGTATTTATGATCATTTTGCTGACTTAAACAATCAATATTCCTGTTATTACTATTCACCTGGTCATCAGTTACTTGAATTAGCTGTCATCCATCACTGCTACTCCCGTCAACTGTCAAGCCGTCATCTGTTTGCGGCTCAGTCTGCTGTGCAAAGGATTGTGGCTCAGAATAGCCAGAAAAGCATACTGCAAAATTGGACCAGAGGTAGTAGAACATCCTGGTATTTTTGGTACACTGCATTTCACATACTATGTATTAGGACATACTAAATAATTTTCTGGCATACTATATAGTATGGTAGTATGGGTACTGGAATGCACAGATAGTGTAAACTTACTAATAATTATTTTTGTAGGTGGCTCTTTGTAGGGTCACCTACAAAATACATTTTGCTGCAGCCATCCGCAGCAGTTTACTTAATTTTCAAGCTGGTAGATTTGGTTTATCAAAGACACTGGCAAGCAACACCGTATATAAAAGTTATAAAAAAGTTACAGTTGAAAATGACAACCGAAACAAACAACTTTGCCGATTTTACACATCTTTGCAAATCAAAACAATTGCCAGTTGTCTGCCTGTAAGTGTTTGATCTATATATAAGGAGAAAAGTAAAAAGGCATACCTCAACAAGCACATATACAGTATATACACAGATATATGCACATGCATCTACGTGTATCTACATACAAACACACACAGACACCAACGTGCATACACATATACAAACACATGCACATGCAAACCCACATAAACAAATATTACCTGTCCTCTTTTGCACAGATTTGTCTCCTCCAACATTACATAGTAATATGATCTAAAAGGTCTTACCTGTCCTATGTTCTATTTTGTTGCAGCCACACATCAACTCATTTCAATAACATAATTAAAAAAGACCAGCCAATTTGGTGACATAATAATCAGCCATGTATCTCATTCTGAGTGAGATTTTTCCAAACGAGGCCACCTTGACGAACTGAAAAAAAACATTCATGAAAAGACTGTTTTTGTGGAGTCTTCGCAAAAACCTGTCTCCTCACCATTATGCTAGTCTGAATCATATCTGAAGTTCTGCTGTACACTGTAATTAGGAGGTCACCTGATAAACACAGAGAAATCAGAAAACATTTATGGATATTCCACCAATAAGTCTGAACTAAATGGCATTCCCAAAGCACATGCATACATGTTCTTTCACATCCTGAACATTTTCAACAATCTCTGATCTTACATTAAGTCTAAACATTTTGGATGTGGTCAAATGAAACCTATTTAGTACCTGTAAAGAACCAAATAGAAATCCCACGACAGAGATCTCTTAACATATTGTTTTATTAAAAAAAGTATGCATGTCATTCATCCTCATCTCCTAGTTGTATTCACACAACTCAGTCCAGTCCAGTGTTTTGTTCTCAGTGTTTTCTCTTTGTTGTATCGTTGGACCGAAAATGTTTTAATAGTCATTGTATGTTATCCAAATGCTGGGAACAAATTGTGATGCTGGCTGTGTCTCTAACGCTATCTGTAAGAAGAAAGTCTCTCAAGTTGCTTTGGAGGAGAGAACTAAAGGTAAACTAATCTAGTGCCAACAGGTATTGTAGTCACCACAAAAAGGCCAGCAAAGACAAAAACTAACAAAAACAAACAGTCACACTTTTATCACTATGCTGTAGAATCCTAACACTGACTCCATTCATTTTCTAAACTCTACCCAGCCTCATCCAAAATGGAGATTTACTTAAAGTTAAAGTAGACGGTTTTATTTTGGAATCATTTGGCAAAAATCCCATAGTGCTCTTTAGGCATATTGTAATTCAAGTGGACTGGGGGAACGCTAGACTTTGGCACCTCCTGTTGGCTCTGTTTTCAGACTTTAAAAAATCTAGGCTGTGATGAGAGACTTTGGCAAATCACAGGTCGTTTCGGAGAGAAAGTGTTCCTATTAGCTGCTCTACAAATGCAGATGCACTTGCACTTCCCTTCAGTGAAAACCTGATTCAATGCTGGAGAACCCTGCAGAGTGAGTTGCTATTCCAGCATTGGCAACAACTGCTTACACTGTAAAGCAACAAAAAAAGGAAGAAGGACGATATCCAAAATGGAACACTTGTCAATATTAGCAAAGCGTTTCAGAAATAGAGTGAAATGCTGCTAATAGTTTGGCCTCCAACTAACTGGAGCCACAGACTCAAGGTAGTGGCTTCAAGTTGATATTGATGTAGCTAGCGTTAGCAAGAGCCTTGAATCACAGTGTGTCCTCTGTGTCACTCCCTGAACTACAGACCACCTCATCAGGAGGACAGGCATAGGATGCTTTGGGGTAGCAATGCAATAATGGGGTCTCGTGGGCAGTGCCCACTGCGTATGAGGGGATATACTACAAACTGTGGAACACATAATAGCCAGCTGCCCCGAACACCGGCCACCGAATGGCGATCGTGGTATAATTGACTCAATGGAGCTAAAGGTCCAAGGACATACACCAGAAGAAGATCAGGAGGAGACCCAGCAGCAGCTCCCAAGACTGACCCCCAGTCAGCAGCTGCAGCAACCCGCATCCAGCCAGGGCAAACCCCAGCTCTGATGGACAGGACAGCCCTGACTCCCCAAGAGGTCAAAAGACTTTCTGTTGCTGCAGTTACAGCGGTTAGACCTGGCGCTACCACTGGCAACCAGCCTGCTATGACACCAGGCACTCTCATCTCTATGATTTACCTCATTTAGATACAGAGTATTTCAACATTAAAGTGAGCTGAAGCCCAACCCAACAAGCAAGAGCAGCTGTATGTAGGCAGCACGATCTCTTCTTTCTGATCATTAACAGTCTAAGATTGATCAGCTGTCAACAAAAGGTAATCACCTGGCCAGGCCAGACACTGCAGCCATTCAGTTGTGCCACATCACATTGCAACAATGTTTGAATCTCAGGTCATTATTTGTGCAATAGCCTTGCTCTACTGGATCCCCCAGTGGCACTGTTTTTTAAAGAACTTAAACACAAAGAAAAGACAAATTCCTGAGCTGCATTTATGACAGAATATAGAGGCAACAGCTTTGAACTTTTGGGGGTGCTGCAGGGGTGTTATGACAGTTCTTGCCAATGTTTAAACATGGCAAGCACTTGCCCGAGGCTGCCCTTGGATCATTTATAGATCTGATGATAATAAAATACATGACTTCATTTTCAGCAACTTTCAGCTCACTGTGGGTGACTTCATATACTTATTCTGAAATGTCCATGCCTAATATTGTCTTTGCTCGTTTTCTTTTCTTTCAATAACCTAACAAGCTAATACAGTATGAAAAGTACTTTTTTTCAGTGTTTTTCTTTGAGTGTTGCTGCTGCTTCTTTGCCGGGTATGTATTTTAGTGTTGGTACTGTGTGAGTACCAACAACAATACGACTGTCATCCTATAGCCAAAAAGCATTTGCTCTGCAAGCTCCTAGTCACTGTTCTTTCCCCTTTTGCTATATTTTTTTTAATGATACACATTGTTTCATTGCCAGTTTTATTATACGATAAGCAACGTCTTAAAACAGAAACTATGTATCACATTAGTCCCACCTGTTGTTTGGTTTAGGCATCCAAAGCACATAAAGTAAGTAACAGATTGTGGTCTTGGTTAAATGTTAAAAAAACATGTCGTGTCTCAAGCTTTCTCGATCTTTCCCCAACCATAAAAAACATTTAGTAATGCTGTGGACACAACGAGGAGATAGTGTTGCAACATTGCATATTTGGCCCCAAACCAAATTAAATACTTAAATACTTGCCCTGACACAGTCCTATACCCATGATGAAATCATAGTCTTTTACAGATATGAACAAAGCCTGTGAGATTTAAAAAGAAAAAAAAAACAATACCTGTAGGCAGGATTAGGGTTACATACAAAAAAGTCAGCATATGTGAACTACATTAACATTGCAGGAGGCTGACAGTTGGGTGTGTGTGTGTGTGTGTGTGTGTGTGTGTGTGTGTAACCATTAGACCTGATCCAACTTGTATGTGTTTGATGTGGGCTTTTTTTGTATGTGATTGCTGTCCAAATACAACACACCATTATCTGTGATTGGAGACACACTTTGCATTTTCCCCCGAATATATGAAAAAGAACAAATATGGTGCTTACATGCCGCAGTTTGTCCTCCGTTGCTTTTTTTGCCTCCTGCCAGCGCTGCTAAGTGCTTACAGAAGGGTGAATTCATTGTTTCTCTCAGTTGCGTATTTTATGATAGTGTTCATGTGACATTTACTGCAAAAAAAAAGACACCAAAAACAACTGTTGGCCACACGCAACACAGCTTGCATTGTTTTTCAGTTGTGACCACAAACATGTGGTTTAGCTGTCTGATACAGATCCAAAATCAACTCCTGGCACTGTGAAGGCTATTCAAAGCTCATTGGATACAATGAAAAAATGCATGTGGTTATGTTTACCTTAGTTTTTTAAATATTTTGAGGTTGTCATTGGACAATGAGCACTTTCAGAAAGGTTAGGGGATGTTTTGAGGTGGTTTTTCTGTCTCTCCTGCCAGATCCTCCATTAACATTGTTGTCCATCCTCTGTGATATTGCAGCTGATGAGCAGACTACTACACACTTTTAAGGCTGCAACCTTTGACATGCAAGTAATCTCCTTGCTGGATCCTTCAGCTTTACTATCTCATCAAATCGCTTCTATTATTTCTTTTAAGACTGAGGTGTCGGTGAGCATGTCTAGACCCAAATATACAATAAACCTTGGGTTTATGACGGAGGTCCAGATGATGACAGGCTTGAAGGGTTTCCGGGTGCTGACAAACTTTCTGGTCATCAGGCTCACTGAGTTTACTGGCCCTCCCTGTACTATTAACACACACACATTTGTGCACACAGCACAGAGATGGAAAAACACCAAAATTTGTTTAGTGAGGACCAGCTGCTGCTTTAACACAGCACAAGGATGAAATAGACTTTTCTGAAAGGTTTGCCGCAGTGCACACAAAAAGCTTTGGGACAGATTAATTGCCCTACCAACTTTACCACAAAACAAAATTCAAAGCTTAGGTGAAAGGACAAAATCATATTTCAATAAGATGCTGAGAAATCATTAATATGGATAAATTAACTGTTATTAAGTGTCATGCATCATGGCCTGCCGCACGGTCACTTAGGGTACTGCCACAAAGAGATGACAATGTCATGAATTTTCCAATCAACACCAAGGAGCTTTATCAACAAACCAAAACCTGCTGCCTTGATTATTATTGCTCAGTCATTAGCCTTCCTTTGGAGTGCTGTTATTAGTGAGGTTTTTCATGTTTGACCCAGCAGGCAAAGGCAAATCAAGCCATGGGTCATTACGAATCAGCATGAAATTAGAGGTTGCTGTACCTTCACTCCTCTTCTGGGAAGTGTTTTATAGCTGGAATGCCTCTGATTCTAAATCTAGCGTCTCATTTTGCAAAAATCGGATGTCTTGTTATGCTCATTTACCTCCAAGTGCCTAACAGTAATTGCAAAGAAATATGTGGCCTATTAATATCCTAGCAGACTGCAAGCAGGTGGAATACCATCTATTTTTGAAATGTTCTTTTGCTCATCCAAATACAGTGTGATGTCTTGATCACAGAGAGCTTACACTATCAGTTCTGTTGTGATTCATCTTAATTATGACAAGTTTAGGTCCATTTAAAATAGCAACTTTTGAGGAGATAATTAGAGTATATTTTAACAGACTGGGGAATGGCATTAAGGCTTCTTCACATACAGGTTTTGACTGTTGTGTCTTTCAAAAGACTTTTTTTGGTTGGGTGCAAGGCAAAAGCTTAAAATAGCTCAAATTAGAGAAGATGGAGTGTGGACCACCTGTGTAACTGCCAAATGACTGTCAAGGGGTCTAGGAAAACCAATCTGTATTCCCGTCTTTTTCACTGCGGTCACTCCCAACTCTTCTAAGCCACTGCAACCCCTATATCAGTATTGCTAGTAAACATGTTGTCATACTGCTAAGCTTGCGAGTCATTTCAGCTGCAAATTGCAGTGTTTATTTGAGCTTAAGTACCTGTAGTTGGAAGATAGTTTAGGGGATGGGATTTTTATTCTGCTGGTTAGAGAGAGAAATTGTATACAAGAGTGTGAGGAAGAGTCAATAAGTGCAAACTTATTGTCTTCTGGTAGCATAGACTGCCTATAGCATAGTAGTATAGTGTAAAATCAAATAAAGATTTTCTTACAGGGCTACAGTGGTATCCAGCAGTGTGCCCAAATGTCTTATCAGCTCACCGATGACATTTAAAATCTCAGCTGTGAACAGAATTGAGTTTTATAACATCACCAGTGAGCTAGAAGGAAAATGTGGCATTTTCTATTACAAAATCACCAGAGTATATGCATCTTTGAGTAAAGAGATAATATGCTCCCACTACGACTGCAGCTATTATCCAAAAACTAATTATGTTTTTGGCTTAAAGTGATTTTCTGGATACCAAGGCAATGGTCGGACCTTTTTTTTTTTTTGAAGCTAATCAAATTATGTAGAAAGAATGGGATGGGAGAATTCACCACAGTGATGCTTTCATGTGTAGAGGAACCAAATTTATAGCCAGCTATTGGATGGTTCTGTAAAAACCTGAATTCTTGCTTTCTACAACTATGGTACAGATAGGGTGAGGGGAATATAGAGATTATGGCAAATAAATCTTGGTTGAGATGTGGTTTGGGTTCAGCAAGTAAAACACTAGATTAAAATTAGGGCACAAACAGAGTAGGGATTTCTAGCGCAACTTCATTTGCTTTCAAGGTTCATGGAGAACAATGAAAACTCCAGCATGAATAATGACATTTTGTGACACCAATGCATTTCTGCTCATGGCGTTCATGAGAGTATGGTTTATGTCAGGCAGTGACATTACTTTAGCCCCTTTTCCCACTGCACAGTGCCTGCATGGCTCAGTTTGATTCAACATGCTTGGAGGTGTTCTTTCTTGATTTTCCAAAGTTGGGGATAGTACTTGGTACCTAGTACTGTTTTTTTGGTACCACCTCAGTTGAGGTTCCAAGCATGCTGAGCCGTTACTAAAAGGTGATATTCAAACACTGCAGACCACTGACTGGTCAGAGAGAATAGTCGCTAGGGCAAAACAGGACATCCTGCACAAACCTGTCATTTTTAAATAGCCAAGACATTGTCAATTTTTTATGCACTTGACCAAGATTTTAAGAAATGACAGCCCGTAAAACCATCCTGTGGTCAACTGATGAGGTGCAGGCATTCCTTTGTTTGATGGCCAATGAAAGGATCCAGCAAGAACTGAATGGAGTAATGCGTACTGCGCCGTGTTGAAGATGATGTCATGGTAGTTTCACATGGTGTTGCTATGAAGGTCACCTAAGAGTCCTGCCTACATTGACCAGGTAGTATCTGCAGTAGAAAACGAAACTGAGAAAAGCACCTGGTACCAAAAGTGAGTGGGGGAGAGTCAAGTTTAGCCAAACCATGCGGTGGAAATGACTCATTTGTTGAGGTTAGGCAGACAGAGAAGTATAAGATTCATTCATTCATGTTCCATAACCGCTTATCCTGTTGGGGGTTGCAGGGGGGAGCCTATCCGAGATGACAATGAGGTGGGGTACGGTGTGGTGTGGACAGGTCACCCGACTATCACAGGGCCAGAGACAGACAACCATTCACGCTCACATTTACACCTCTAGTCACCAATTAGCCCCCCCCCCGGCAACACCATGCCGCCCCAGTTGATTAAAAAAACATTTATTGCAGGTCTGGTGCAGCTCAAGCATCAAAGCTGAACCCACTATAGTACAGTACATGTCCTCAATTCAATCCCAGCCTCCACACCCTTACTTTCCACCTTCATACATATAGAGCACACTATTTTCCTCGCCAACACTGATTGATAACACAACATAAATTGTGAGGTGTGGAACTTGTCCAACATGGACATGATTCGTACGGAAGCTGGGGATTGGAGGATCCTCTTGCAAAAAAAAAAAAAAAAAAAAAAAACCTCTCTCAAGGCACTAGACAACCACTACATTTATAGAGATCAATGATAACAGAGGTAAGGTGTTGGAAACGATAGGTTCCCTAAACATGTTCCAGTTAAACATATAAAGACCTTTGAAATTCCATTTCCATAACTTAATTAGGACATAGAACAAACTACTTTGTTCATCTTCCTTGATCACAACTATGAGTCCTAGAGGGCTGTATTGCTTTAGGCAGGCTGTGGGGAAATATGTCCTCCCTCTGATACAAAGGGGTCTCATTACTTTTCTACAGCTGTGACTTCTCAGCAAGGGCTGTGGGATTTGGTATGGTGTGGCGTCTTACCTTTGTAGCCACTCTTAATGGCAGCAAACCACAGAAAACAAAAATGTGAGCACTTATTGACAGTTAGCACACAATGTGTGCACTTTTCACTCCTCCTACTACCAGTGTGGCACCCACAGCTGCTACTGCTACTAAACCTATGGCCACCAACACACCAACTGTTTGAAGATCTGTACAGACACAACTATTCCTAAGTGCCTCTGATATGACTAATGTAATTTGCATATAATGAAAAATATACAACTAACACAACTGCCACTGAACCAACTGTTTTTCATGTTATACACACAACACATTTCACATGGATATGAAACAAAATAAAAAGAAAAGAAAAGGAAACACAAAAGCTGAGAGAGATATATTGAAAACATAGCAAATGACCTCCGCAGCCGTATTTTTTCTGGGTGTTTTTGTTGTTGAAAGCCTTCCAGATGCTGCAACCATGGTACTAAAGGAAAAAGTGTTACTGATTCAAGTATATGTACATGTGTTTGCATGCCCAAGTGGGTTTTTTTTGTTTGTTTTTAACCCTTGTCTGGGTTATTAGATGGGTGGGTCAAATAACATACACATCATGACAAGGTTATACTTTACGTGCTGTAAAATAACAGCAGAAAGCCATAAGGTCCAAATCATACAGCATGCTGTTTTTTTGTTACACAGTCGAGCTTTGGAGACTGGGATCCAGAAATAGATGAAATCATCATACCCCAGGATGGATGAAAGAAACAAAGAAATGTGATTTAAAGAGAATAATGAGGTGGTAGAGAGGTTTGGACTGGAGACCAAAAAAAGTGCATAGACTAGAAGAGTGTGTTATAGAAAGCAATGTCTGCTGCTGTGCTTAATGGCACAGTGGACAGAGATGTAATTGATTACTGTTATCAGTGGACAGGCAGTTACTATAACACAGATAATGGCAGCCATAATACAGTGCCCTGCAATATACTGTTAGACTGATGGAAACAGACTGATAGAAAACTCGGGAGTGAGGGAGAGGAAAAGAGAGAAAGGAATGGGAGATAATAGTCTAAAATGAGCATTGAGACAAAGGAGAGGAGACAGAGACAGAGGAGAGCGATGAAGAGGTTCTAATAATATAATGGTGTATTCATATATCAGTGTTGTCCTTTGGAGGGAGGTTTGATCTTTCCCCACATGCCTTCAGCCCACTCTGTTATCCATATTTTCTTCACCAGCACACTTTCATCTTATGCAGTTTATTATCAATATCCACACATGACACCCATTCATCTCTCCTCACCTATTCTTACCCTCTTCGCCCCATTTCACTCGTTGGCTCTCAGCGATCACCTGTCCCCACCCCTCCTAAATCAAGCCTCCCTCATCTATCACCCCACTCTTCACTATCCTCACCCCCTTTTTCTCTTTCTCATCCATTCTCCACTATGCTGCTAAGCCTCACTGTCTTGGCGAAATCAGAGCAACACTTGCTGCTGTGGTCACCACCTAATGACAAGGGGCTGCGAGCAAGCCAAAGGGTGAGGGTAGAGGACGAAAGAGAGGACAATGTCCCTATTAATATGCACGCACATTTAAACCGCCTGAAATGGACACTTGTGCAGGTGTACAAACAGGAGAAAGTATGCATGCACCCACACGCACAAAGTCAGACAAACCCAGACAGAGGCACGCGCATAGAAGAGATATTGCAATATTTAATGTTCCAGTGTGACTCATGTCTCCTGAAAGCCCATGCCTCGGCAGTAAATCTTTAGACTTTTGCAGCTCTCTGTTTTGTTTAGTGGTCATCTGGGAGCAAACACACGCATTCTCATGCACACGCACACACACACATATGCTCACACTGCCTCATAAACCTTTACAGTTATTATGATGGAAATCGCACAGGCAGGTGGAGTGAAGGGAGTGGCAGAATTAGGATCTGTATTGTTCAGACTTTAACGTGCATTTGTTTTGTCTGCATCGCACTGTTGACAATGACTGCAGTTTGACAATGAACACTGAGAACACGGACACATGAAGTCCATAAAACAAATAACAAACAGGCTAATAGATGGTAATAGATGGCAATTAACTCCAGGCAACTACTGTGAATCCTGCTCAATAAGTTATGACAAACTTGGACCCATGACTTCTTACTTTTGCATTCCTCTCTTTTTACTTAAATGCATACCACTTGCATACACCTAAAGTTTTTGCCAGAAATGGTTTTGCATGATGCTTTGTGAAATCATAACTTGGACACCAATGGAAGTCTTTTTTCCCAAAAATGTGCAAATCACATTAAGTAAAACTGACTAGTGTCAAAGTGTTGTGTTAAACCCTCCCGTTGCAAATTGCATCATAATCTTTTATCACCCACCGTTTTAATTTTAAAGATAATAAATCATATCTAATAGCATTTAATTTTCATTCATTTTTATTTTCAATTAGTAAGTTACATTTCAAGCACATAGATTATGCATCTATAAGGCTTTAGTGTTATTTGTTTAAGTACTTGAAAGCAACTTTAGCATGCGCATATTTGTGCACACACACAATTAAGTTGTGGCTCATTTAAAAGGTTATGTAACCACTGTTCCTACAGTGGCAAGTTTATATACATACTATAACTATGCCTTTTGTAGCTAGCTTTAGACAGAGACAAAATAATTTTGTCGTTGTTCTGGTGCACTCTGTCAGCATTGCACAGCATGGTGAGAAAAGATAAATGGACATCGACCGAGCAAAGAAACATGGATATTGAACTACGGTGATGTTTGGCAATGGCACATTGCGAGTATTATAGCCCACCGATGCCAATGCTAAAGCCAGCTAAATGAGGTCATGCATGTGTGATCAAAGACAAGACAATAGCTAATTAATATGGCACGCCACCAACTGGACAGGAGTGAGAATTACTTAAAGTGACAATAGCTCATCCTCAGTATTTTTCCTCATTGTTAAAAAAAAAATCAGATACTGACAAAAAATATTTGTTAAAAGTGACCTGCTGGTGACGTCTATGTATGAGTGGCTTGCAGGTGTTTTCATAATGTTCTACTTACTTGGTGTTTGCACAGATAAATATACAGTACTTGAACCCATGGCATATCCCCTCCAAATTACACAACCGTAGTGCCAAAGTAGCATGCCTCCCATTGTTAGGCAGTACTACTGAATGGCACCTCGGCCTCTGTAATGCCACACATAGAGCCCATGTTGACAACTGACACTAAACACATGCTTAACACGCTTCTGATCCAGTTTTGTGCCATGCGCTTGGTTCCTCTACTCACACAAAATCCAGGTCTGCAATGACAAACCATATAATCCTATCTGACCTTGAAATAAACACTATTTGCCACACAGAGCTGTCAGCTTTTCTACATTAAATGCAGCAATTCTGCACTTATGTTCAAATATCTCTGTGATTTAAAAAGGCAGACTAAACTTGAAAATGAAGAGAGCACAAGTCAACACCACTACCTACAATAAGGACACGTTATTTATATAATTATTCTAACTACTACTCCTATAGTCATCAGAAACCAGAGGCCACGTTTTCACGTTAAGCAGACTGTTGTTAAACCTGGTGGGAAAATGGTCATAAGTCTAGGATGTCGCTCCTGCTTCAACAGCTTCATTTACATATAGCTTAATACTAGCCATAGTCCAGCTGAGGTTTAATGGAACTCAAGCAGTTTGCAGGTGATGTTGTTACCCATTAATCGAAGCTCCCACATGCCATGAATAAAGCAATAAACAGAATCTTCCAGCCCACTTGTGGTGAGCCACCCACAGATCAAGCAGTCCGTCAGCAAAAAAGTCTGCATGAAAGTCTGTAAAATGCAGACATCCACTGTGGGGTTTGGCTGAGCAGTAGTTTACTTTTAATTTAGGAGAAAGATATGATGATGATAGTAGTAAAAATGATGCCAAGTACTGCTAATTGACTGATGTTGACATGCAGTATGTTGCAAAACAAAAGTGAACTGAGGCAACATGGTAAAATACCAAAGTAACAGCATGAATTACACATTAAGGGTTTTCAAGAACATAAATACGACTTTAAAGGAACCCCAAAATTCACAGTATATCCCAACCATATCACGGCAAATAAGGAAGCGGGCAGCAGTGATACCACTGACAGGTGTGATTCAGTGGAAAGAAAATAGTTCCTACGTGAATGCTCACAACAAGATCTGTGAATCGTCTTCAATAACCAGGTTGATGGCTTCTACTAAGAGACATTGCTGTTAAGTTTTTCAACTGTGTTTTTTGGGCGCTTTGAACACCACAAGTGGAGTGCCATCTAGTTTTAATATATTCGAGATAAGGCAGACGCCTCTATGACTGATATCTTCAACCGTCTGCAACTCACACCAAAATAATCGAAACTTGATAAATAACACTGCAGGAGAGAGGAAAATTAAGTATTTTTCATTTTGGGTTGAACTGTCCCTTTAAATAGGTTTAAACCAATGTAAAACCATAATACTTGAACAACCAAACTAACAAGAGAAATCTCTGCTGAGCCCCACAGTTGCAGCTCCATGGATGGCGCACATGTAAACAAAGAAGAACATGGCACACAAATGGAAGGAGGAGTCACCAGAGCCTTGGCTGGCAGCTCATCACTTCACACACCTGGCTGCCGTCCCAGCCTGTTAGAGGCACTACCAAAGACCCGCCACAATCAAATTACTAGGAACACACAGCAAGGTAACACAATCAGTCCCCCAGTGACTTCTACACCCTGTTTTCTGGAGATTCTAGCTGAGACAGGCCTCCACCCCCACTGCTGCACAGCCTGTGACAGAAGCAGAGCCGAACCCTCTTTTTTGTTGCCATCCTCACTATTTGGCCTTTTTTCCAATCTACACACATTTGGACCCTTCAGATAACCCACTGATTTTGTAGATCAAAATCATAGACATCTATTAGGGATGACTATCTTGTTGTAGATTTTAAAAAAGTTCTTTCTGCTCAATCTTAAATGTAGGTTACCTCATCAGACAGATAAGACTAAATGCTGGATAAGACAATTATCAAACCATGAATGTGTTAATATTGAGAAATGAACATATTACATTTTATGGCATGCTATTCAGCAAGCAGTTTTATCCACCTATATGAATTATGGTGGAGAACCTTTAGGCGATGTTACTAAATAAGAAGGTTGAGCTGAGGACCAGCTTATATTGTAGTAACAGAGCTCTTTTTAGCGAAAGTGATAAGCAGGCCAGGGGACACAATCAGTCACTCCACTCGCAGTCACAGCCTCCACCACCTCCACCTTTCATTTTCCCCAAACACCACAGTGTTAGAATAATAATTACACTCATTAAATAATATACTCTACTTCTTCAGGAGGATCTGTAAATAAATGACAACTCAGTTTAATTAAAAACATAACCCTTGACATTTTAGAGCATATCTACATGTACAAAATACATGTGTGTCATTTATACACATACAGTTAGCACATAAAGACTTGGCTCGCGTGGAAGAACCTAATTAGGTAAAACAGGAAAAAACAGGAAACCCAGTAATCACTTGCACAGATTGTTTTCCAGACATCTTAAGGGTATTGGTACGAATTTTAATTAGATACCTTAATGATAAGGTAGGGATTAAGGTTCAGGATGTAACGGTGAGGCACAATAATTACCAATGTGTCTATAAAATTAATGTATGCCAATACAGTGCCTCGACAAGTTTAAAGAACGAGTGTTTATAAACTGTATATATGTGTGTATGTGCGTGTTTGTGTGTAGACTGAATTGCATTTTGTAATTTACAGCACCAGCCCAGCCTTTCTATATTGAGTGTGCTGAGCTTGTGTGTGTGTGTGTGTGTGTGTGTGTGTGTGTGTGTGTGTGTGCGCACAGCAGCTGTCTTTTTGTGCAGGATTGACTCCATTGTGTGGTACTTTCCCGGCCATGCTTGAGGTAGCCTGAGCTAAGCTGGCTCGGTGTAAATTGATAGGAGAGCGGAAGAGAGGTTTACTAAATTTGTACAAGTAAACACTGCAATAATTTTCATGTATCACTTCAAACCAAAATGAACTGGGACTGCTGAAGATCATTAGGCTCTGCTCAATCGTAGCTTGTGGATTCTGACAGCACATTCAACAAAACAAGCAGCGCGGTGATTGGTAAATACACAACCCAATGCTCCTGAGCACAGGATATCAAACCTATTTGGCTCAGAGTTTGAGGTTTTTAATCGGCTTTCAGAACTTTGCTACCCTACCTCCTCTTGGCTGAGAAATTCTTACCTCAAATTGCTTTTTTTGGTTATGCCAGTGGATGCTTGTTGACATGCAAAATATTTTAATGTTAAGGGAGCAAATGGAGACTGGAGATGTTGCTGAATTTGGAGCATGATTGGGTAAGTTTTGGGGAGCTTTCTTTCTCTTTAATAGTTGATGTGCCTGAAGTGTTATTAATGCTGCAGATTTATCCAGCACGTGCACTTTCTCAAGATGAAGTATTACACTTCAGTGTTTCTAAATGTTAATTTAGAGGACCTTAAAAAAAATAATTATTGGAGCAATTTTCAAAAAACTAAATAGATTTTCCCATTTAAAAAAAATTCAATTAACTTGTGACCAAGTCAGAAGAGGGCACTATCTGGGACCAGATGCATAAAACTCTGTGTAGATTCACCACTAAAACTGCTTGTATGCACAGAGGAAGTTCAGTTAGGAACACTTTAGTCAAAGTATTATATCTGGTGGTATGGCTCTGTTCTGGGGCCTCTCTGCCTTTCCTCGGGCCTACGCATAAAGCCTCTTCCAGGCACCTACGAGGAAAGCCTAAGCTGGAGAAAGCACACTTCCCCATCCTTCTGCACGCCTACGTGGAAAGCCTAAGGCAGAGAGAGTACACCTCCCTGCCCTTCCATGTGCCTGCATGGTCAAGCCTAGGGCCGGGAGAGCAGCAGCGAAGACCCCTTAGGAACAGAACAGAGCAGCATCAATGACAAACAGAAATTACATTGATAAGTCAGACACAGCATGAAAGGAGGAGCTGGGGTGGAGGCAGGTTGCAAAGCAGCTTGCAGAGGAAGCAGCAACAGTAGGCAGGTCAGAGCAGTTTAAATAGGGCGTCCTGAATAAGATTCACCAATTGGTTGCATAGAAAGAAATCATGTGATCTATCAGCTGACCCCCTTCCATTAATCAGCTGCTCCATCAGTTGACTGGGCTGTTTGAGATCAGCTGATGTAGCTGGGATGTGAGCTGAGGTTGACATTGTGTCCTTTCTGAACTAATGATGCCAAATAAATATGCATTTGCATTCTTTTCATCAGATTTATAAAGCCATACATACCCCTGACTCTGTGCTGATCATTGTGGTGCTGGGTGCACGCGCCTGAGCCTCATTTCCACACCCACATTTAGCCATAAACAGATGTAAAAAGGCCCTTAAACAAACACTTGCATATCGACACTTGTGCCCCTCCACCATTCATTAGACCTGTCAACGAAAAATACAATATAACGACTGTGCTGCATTGGCAAGGTTCTTCAACGGTGCCAGATCAGCTGTTATTATGCACAGCTGTGGATATTTGTAGCGCTAACTTTTCTGCAAACCATCATCCTTATAAAATCTAAATCATAATTATTATTAAACATCAGACAGATAATCAATGATTCATCCATAGCACTCATGTTAGTCAGAGGGATGATCAATGATTCATTCACAGTGCTCATGTTGAAACTGACTTTACAAAGTGCTTCACAGGAAAAAAAAAAGATCAATAACAAGGAGATGAATGTAAATAAACATGATGAAATTCATCACCCATAAATAATTTAAAATGAATTTTATAAATGCACTTTTGATTGACATGTTACAGAGCAATGTGTAGCCTGCAAAAATATAGGACTAACACAATCAGCGGAATGGGTAAACAACCTAAAAAGCAATGTTATCTGTCTCCCAACTCATACTTCTTCATGTCCTTATCACATCACCTACAACTATCTTGGCTAAATCTGTGCGTATGCCTGGTCTGAAATCTATGTGAGGTCCTCACATTCTCACCGCACATTCTTCCTTTGACACATCATTTATGCATCTGGCCCCAGGTATTGTTGCAGGCCAAATTAGCAACACCGCGGGGCTTTCATCCAAAGAATATGTTCATTGAATACACTTTGTTCAGACTTAATTTCTGGCTTAATTTCACAGCCTCAAATTGCAAGAAATGCAGCTGATTGCACAAAAGGGGGAGTTGTTATAAAGAGCCTACTGATTCCACATGAAAATATAACTGGTAAGCACAAGGGCACAGTTAAACACTCTATTTGCATGCACAGAAAAATTAAAAAACAGGTAGGCAATTGCTACAGTGCTGCAGAAACAAACACTTAGGGCTACAATGCAATAAAATGCCCCACGGAATTTAAATGCTCACCAATCAAAAGCACAAAAGCAGTATAGCTGAAAACAAGGCAGTACCCAGGTAAACAAAATGTAATTGAGAGAGTGAGCTAACAAAGCAAAGCAAAGCAGTGGCAATCTCAATCCTGAAGGGAAATGAGAACTTGTTACACTTGTCACTAGTATTCCAACAAGTATAAAGACATTGAGCCAACCGATAACTCAGCTGCTCCAAACAGTCCCTCACTCATTGGCAGTGCAGCACAAAGGAAGTGTATTTATGACTTAGTGACCTGAATGAACAAATGAAGCAGCAGTGTCATACTACAACTCACACCACAAACCTTGACCAGGGAATGAGCAGGGACACCACAGCAGTAGCGGCAGAAAAAGATCAGAGCTTCCCTCAGGCATTTATTTCCTGTCTTGACATGCCAATTAATTGAATTGGTCGCATTACTCACGTGTGGCACTGAGGGCTTGTATATTTAACCCGCTGGTTTCACATTGTATCCAGATGAATTCAAATAAATTCAATTCACTATAATTCAAAACTTTACAGTCCCATAATTAAAATTACACACCCATGTAAGATTAAATAATAAGACACACAAACTACCTACAAGCTGAATGCAATTTGTATTACTCAGCGTTGATGTAGACATCAGACTTCAGCCTCTATGCAAATGTACTTACTTCCTCTCGCTTTCTCTCAAAGGCATACACAAATCTAAGTGCATACATCTATAGATGCCAACAGCGATATACCAGCAGATCAGCTCAGAGAGAGCCTCAGGATGTATTTTCTCTGACCAGAGCAATTATGGCTCATCATCCAGTCTTGACTCCTCTGATCAACCTCAGAGAGACCTAGAAGATTTGAGCCAGTACAGTCTATTAACCCATTTAATCCCACCGGTAACAATAGTGACTGCAAAAAAGTTTTCAGTTATAAAGTTATAAAATGGTACTGAATGATGTATCAATGTATTTTCAGCAAATACTGAAATAATAAAGGTCTCAATGAAATATGTACAGTGTCACATGTTTAGTGTAAAGAGCTGTTTACCTCCTCGTTGCACCGTGAGACGAGGATGGCTCCATCAAAGCTCCCAAACAAAAGGTTAGTAAAGTATGTTAACATAAAGATAGGACAGAAATTTCTGGTCCACATTATCTTTAAGGTGTCTAGTATTGATATATGCATTTGCAATCACTCAACTTTGCTCAGTGGGGTCACAGCAATTAGTGAGCATGACGACTGCAACAATAGAGACTGGGGAGATAACACAGTGCATCTACATGTACTTCTACACATACATAGTTCTTGGTCTACCTAATCCTCTACCCTTTTTTTTAGGTTCACTTTGAGTCAAGTTTTGGAAATGTGGGATCTATCTGGCAGCTCAGACAATACATACAACCTTACAGTACCCTCAGAATAAAAAAGATACTGTCTTCAGTGATTGTGATAGCGATGGGTCAGATATAGACTATGAGGGGGAGACAGGCCATTTGCCAGGCTTTTTAATACATATGCTGAGCTTATACAAAGAGATCATGACAGGAACAAATTTATCTGTGATTATGACCTCCCCCTCTGACCTGTTCTCATTCCAAAGTAGTCAAATACCACCGCTTTGTCGTCAGACACCTGACGCCAAAAGCCACCTTTCACAGCATGCAATGCGGATGGACGTAACCTGTGGTGTTGCTATGATATGCCGCTGGTCAGCTGGACAACATCTATCAGGGCAGTATGTTACGCTGATGGACACAGGTCAGGCTGAAGTGCTGCCGGTAATGACGTAATATAAGGAGCAGGAAAGTCCGTATAGGGTAGGTAGGAGGGGTGGTGGATGGGTCCAGCAAACCTTGGACTTTCACCCAGGAGCCCAGTGTTCCCTTCTTAGAATGCCAAACCAAGATGCTGATCCTGGAACATCAACAGCAGACACAGAAGGATACCTAGCAGGTCATATGTGAATGTAAAAGGCCACTGACAAAGCGGGGATATATGTACGTACAAGGTTTTTTGATATGTAGTCACTCCAGAATATCAAAGAGCATTCTAGTGGCAATGCTGGGGCCTGCCAGTGACAGAGTTTTAAACGTTTTAATAACTAAGATATATAAGTATTTTGATGACTGCATAGTATACTATGTTACTTTGGTCAATAAATGGCAGATACAACTCCTTATCCCACCGGTTACAATTGTGACTGATCATAAAACACACTTTTTCACCTACTTTTCCATGAAAATTAAAAAAAAAATAATGATTGATTATTTCAAAGGGTTATCAGTGACAGATGATTTGGATTGCTTTTTGTCTGGGAAAAAAATTTGGATAAAACGGGTTCAACAGTGAAGAGGTTTTAATTACAGAAAGTGTGGACGCCATGTCAGTGATTACAATAATTTCGGGTCATCCCTATGTTCCCAGGTTCCTCACTGGTAACGGCTATCTACAGAGTTCAAATTGAAAAAGAAGTAATGGAGACAGACTTTTCAAGTGCAGTCTGAGTGGTAAAAATCTGTTAAGCCATTGTGGAGATATTAATGTCTAAAATCAAGAAACTGCCATAGGCTGAAGTTTCAAGGACCTCATCAGCAGTCTAAAGGAAACATATACTGAACATTTGACCTATAGGAAAAAAGCATTGTTGACAACATAAAGCCTTTTGAAAAGTCTCCTTTATGTCATATTAAGAGGTTACTGAGCTGGGGAACATAGATGCCAATCATTCTAGCCTTGGCCCTTTTAAATTACACATTGAAGCACTGACACTGCAATTTTTTTTCTTGAAGAATATATAAATTTGCAGTCTGTAGCATTCTAAGCTCTGTTGGACTGCATATAGAGGGCAGCCCATATATGAACTTGTATGCAAGGTTATAAAGCATCAGAGTTTCAAATGGGTACACTGTAAGAAAAGTAAGGCCAGACTTTTACCTCCTCATCGAACCTGAGAGCTCTTGTTTCATAATTAATGATAACATGGAAATTTTCTCTTAGGATGAGTATTGTTAGTCTGACACTCATCCTGAATTAGCATTGCTCTCTGCTTCATTATTCAGTGTGAAACGTTTGTAATGATGCCAAGCGGAGGGCATTGTGTTCAAATTGAATTCAGCCCAGACTGGATTGTCCCTACCCAATTACAGATTCGTAGCCACTAGACAGTCCTGAATAGCTCCGGTTGTACCCACGTGGGTTTAGTCAGCCCATCGCTGATTAAAATCAAAATTTCTAATCCCCAGCATGATTGATTATTAGGTCTGTGGAATGTTGAACTTGCAGGTGAAACATTCAACTGAAAAATAACACGCAATTAACACGCATTATTTTAAATTGTTAAAAAAAAATCTATCCAGACAAGCTGCTTGTAAATCATCAGTGAAATTTACACAAGACCTGAAGCATGCAACCTAATCCTCAAGATTTACAAAAAAAATCAAACACACTGTAAAACACCCATTTTTGCAAAACAAATGAGGAAGAAAAAGAAAATGGAAAAAAATGTCACAGTGATTATAAAACTTCTCATTTTCTTTTGGCTCAGACACTTCTCCTTAATTCTTAATGTCCAAAACACCTTCGACATATGTTTTCCAACCCAATAGCCAGAAAATAAGTTGGCACTGTACATTTCTGCAAACTATAGATTTCCGTTACATTTGTTCATTATCATGTAATGGATACATCAAAGCCAGTGGTTAACGTGGTTAGGTTTAGGCAAAAAAAACCCACTTGGTTATGGTTAGGGGGGGAAGAAAATCATATTTTGGCCTAAATTACCCATTTTTTGTGGCACTATCTCTACTGAAAATGAAGCAGTGTCTCCACAAAAAAACAACTTCCTTTCTTGACACTACCCCAGTGAATAACAGTAACAGGTTGCTAAAAAGATCAACCATGTTTGATGCCTAAAAAGCTGCTGAAAAAACAGCGACAGGTCACTAAAACACAACCAGTTTTGTTGCTTATTGATCTTGAATAGTGGCCTGCGGTGGTTTGCAGCTTGGCAGCTGTCTCGCCTAGGTGTCACACCATCCAATGTTCCCTCCACCTCCAGATGACAAAGTCATCTCATATATTACGTTACTTTAAAAACACTGAATGAAGCGTGGAAGTGTAACATATTCGTGGTTTGCAGAAATGTACAATGCCAGCATTTGCCTCTGGTGACCATGCTGACATTTTCATATGCAAACTAAGACAATCATCAGAAAACACTAACCTCGTGGTTTTATCATATTCCATTTGCCCATGTTATTAAGTTCTGCAGCCTTGCATCCTAATTGAAATGCATATCTTTGTGTGTGTGTTGCATCAGTCTAGCTTTGTTTGATCAAAGAATATCAGTTTAATTATCCGGCATGTCATGGTGCCTGGGATGGAGAAGTCCTTTCTGTTGTTTCTTTCATTTTAAATATAAAGGGGAGAAAACTGGAGACACACACCCCCTGTTTGTTTTTGTGGTTAATATTGAATTATGCCTCCTTTGCAGACTTTGGAGAACGAAATATCCCCTTTGGGATTAATCAAAACAATAGGGAAGACCCCAGGCGAATGAACATACAATGGTCCTATAAGGTGCAGAATATTAACACATGCTGCTGCCTGATATGAAATAAAATCTTTGTGACACTAAAACTGTTTAGAAGATGTGTTTGTGGTAAATTTGATGTTTAGCTCAAATAATTTTATAGTTATCCCCCCCAAACACACACACATGCACACGCCATAGCCAGCCTTGTAATGAGATGCACTCAGGTTACTCTTATTCATAATCACTAAAAAAAGTCCCAGGCTATCCAATTTCCACCCAATTTTTATCTATTTTTATTTTTTTGCATTGTGTTAATCTCAACGCAAGTCATCCGTCACAAATGTAGCAACAAATGAAAAGGGCGGGATAAATCCAGATAAATCAGAATTCTTCCTCTTTATTAGTTTTATCTCAAGTGTAATAATACGTTCAGGGCCAAGTGGAGACAGGCTGGTGTGTGTGTGTTTGTATGCGTGTGGGGGGGAATTAAGAGCATCTGTCAGAGAGATCCACGTACAAAAACAGAAGCCCAAAAGCCGGAGTAAAAGCACATCACACACTTAGACATACACTTGAAGGATTTAATGGGCCAGTCAAAATAAAACACCATGTTGAGGTGGAGAGTCGCATCTTTAAAAAAGTCACTGTGACTGCTGAATGATGAAAAGGAAATTTCATATAGTCAAGTGCCATCATGCTAACTAGGTGAAAGACCATCTTGGTTTATTTTTACTCATTAATCTGCTCCTGTGTGTGTTTGCATATGTGTGTGTGCGTGTGTGTGTGTGTGTGTGTGTGTGTGTGTGTGTGTGTGTTTGAGTGTCGGCCCTTACTCACAGGCGGCGTGCTATTTTTAAATTAGTTTAATCACCCAGTACTTCACAACCTCAGGCATGCATTACATTGTCTCATCTACATACTGTTCTGCCTATAAATTAATTTCAGTACCTCGACTAATATCTGATATAACACCAACTGTAACACACATAATAATAGGCATGCACATTATTATGTATGTATTTGAGGCAGAGCGCACGCTGACACGCATGCTGATGCACATAAACAAGCCCACATGCAAAAGCACTCATGGAAAGATATGAACAATGAGCAAATATGTAGACACATTAATTATGTCTTTGTCTCTCTCTCAAAAACAGAATTGTATGCAAGCGTGCACGCATACACAATCGGGCTAAGATGCACACAGGACTCAGGACGTTAGATAGAGTCAGGCAGGGATGGTGCTATAAATTACAAAATGCAACTCCTGCTTATCTCAACATTGATTAAAAGGGAAAACTGGCCCTGAATACCATCTAGAGCCCAAAATGGTTAGAAATGAATAAATCATAGCGCTTATCCCAAACAGCAGAAGGAGAAAATGAGCAATATCCTAGAAAGCTTTAATTTTTTTTCCCAGCGTAAATATGAAGGGTTGTTTAGTGAATTCTAAGCAGATGCTTACCTGATTGGAATTTGATGCACAGCAGCAAAGGTGGAGTTATGGGCAATCCAGTGAGAGGAGCACATATCAAAATCCAGCCTTTAATTTCACCATGAAGAGTAATTTGAAAATACTGTAGACAGTACATCTAAAAATAAATTGGCTGTGTAATTTGGCAGATATTAGAGGATCAAAGCCCGTGTGAAGACAAAGTGAAGAAGTAATAAGAAAATGTTTTTGCATGCGTAAATATTGTACATTTCAAGGGTTTCGCTGTTTTGCTATCCAAACTGATTAACAGGTACTTACATTTTGCCCAAGGACTTTATGTAAAATGGAAACCACACATATACCGCAGTATTTTCAATAACTGGCTGCATATTTTGAAGCAGGCTACGTGAAATAGTTCATCAGCCCAGAATATAGATTGCTTTATTTTTATCTCAGTCATTTGCAGGCATGAATTGGACAAATGGCTCTTTCTGTTTCTCTAAATGATGGAATGAATCGCCCTATTTAAAATGTAGGTTATAGCCATTGCTCTGATTAATGAATTCAAGGGGAAAAAAATGTAAATGCATGTACTCATCCCAGACCCAGCTGAGTATTTTTACCCTCCTCGCGTTTCCTCCTCATAGCCCCCCCTGACAGAACAGAGCTTTACCTTCTGAAATCTGAAGGGCTCGAATAAACAAGCACATCACAGCCTCACACTGGCTTACTTTGATTCCCAGTTGTATCAGTTGTGCAAGACACATAATCTTTTGCACTGCTGCTCTTTTATCTCTCCTGTCTGTACAATGAGCATGACCAACACAGAGGAGTGATAGAATGAAGTGAGAAAGAAGAGGTGCAACGGCAAGAGCCCTATAGCACAGATTCTGGTGAGCAAAAAAAACAAAAACAAATAAATACACTGATTATGTTTAATGATCAATTTAGAGGCAATATTCTCTTACTAAAATAGTGTTTGGAATCTAGCAAAGCTTGGTCTAGTTTAAAAGGTTTCAACGTCAAAACAATCACACACAAGACAAGTCGTCACGTCTCATATTTTCAGCATAAAATACCGTCAGTGACAGATGGTGCAAGGTGATGACTGCAAAGCACTTCTCAAAAAACACAGCTGTTGTTGGATAAAATTAAGTACTTTTGGTGTATACGTGCTTAGACCTATGTGATTTTTCCAACACTCTGTCATACCTAAACAACAGATTAGGTTGCTTCCAAAATGACTTGTATGACCAGCCCCAAATCGTTCTACGGGTCACAGTTCTAAACACGTCCTTAACATCATGAAACCGTCACAGTTCTGCTCCAGAGCGACTTGGTTAGGTTAAGACAGACATCATAAACAAGTGCTTTTGTCACTAATGTAGTGTCATACGTCAAATACGCCACTTGCAAAGCATGCTACACGTGCTAGCACACTGAACTACATTGTTATTAAAACAAGTCAACCTTGACTTAGAGACTAGAACAGTATCCTGTGTGAAAGTCCTGTGTTTTTGACCCATCCACCTCTCCAGCCCACTCTGTCAGGGCTTCTTCAATATTTGGACATTACACAGACTTTGATGCTTTCTGTGCTACATCACATCACCTCCTGTAATAACTACTACAGCCACAATGGGGCATCACCTTCCAATAAACGTAAGCATTGGGTCGTAATAAGCTGCTTGCACAGCAAATGGCAGATGGTAAATGGCTGCACTTGTATCGCGCTTTTCTAATCTTCTGACCAAAGTGCTTTTTACACTACATGTCACATTCACCCATTCACACACACACATTCACACACTAGAGGCAGAGGCTACTATAGATGGTGTCGAGGCTACCATACATGGTGCAACCATTGCATACTCAGTAACCATTCATACGCACTCCCACTCTGATGGACCAGTCATCAGGAGCCATTTGGGTTTCAAGGATACTACGACATGTGGACTAGAGGTACCAAAGATCGAACTGCTGATCTTCCGATTAGTGGACGACCCGCTCTACGTTCTGAGCCACAGCAGCCCCACAGTCAACCTATGTGGTTCTTTTGTTTGGTTTTTTTTAGGTGAGAACAGCCTGGAATTTTCAGGAGACAACCTTTTCCCCCCCATAAGGTAAAATTATGTATAGAAAAATGGTGAACCAAGTTTTCGTGTGTTCAAATATTTTTGTTGCTACAAAATCGCCTTTATTTTTCACTATGGTCAGAGCCAGACTCCACTCCAGGTAGCAATTTCCTTCCATCACTAGAATATGATCCAGGATGACTCTTCCTATTGCGCACTGTGTTCTGCAGCTGCTGGAGGTTTTGCAATCCATTCTCTATAGCAACCCATCCATTTCTCAATCTGGTCAAAACTCTTCTTCCTCTTCTCTCCGGTGTGAATGTAATTTCCTCTGAGTCAGAGCTGCAGTCCTCCATTTAGTTTTATTATTTATTTATTTATTAGAAAAGGGTTCTGTCATTGTTACCGAAGACATCAGTTTGTACTTTGAGTAAGAGCCTCAACAGTACAGTTTTGGGAACTTCACAATCTAACCTAGACCTTGACAGTGCAATCATTTTGCTCATCTTGAGTGATCCTCTTAAAGAGTAATCAGTGGATGCTGATGTCAAAATGTTCCCAACTGCCACAAGAGCAATATGAATTATAAATGCTCTAAAGAAAGAGAAACAGTCACAAAAGGTCCCCTATAAAGCAAAAAGCAAGACAGCAGAGTGCCTGTGTTGCTAATTCAAAACTCAGTTACAGCCACATCCCAAAGAGGACTGGAAAAACACTGCAGGTAAGTGGTACATTTAAAATTAATGTTGTTTTTAAAAAAAACATGATTTTTTTTTTTTTTTTCTGGCAGTGGGCACGATTAACTTCGGTGGTTTACACTGTGATTAACACAATCTGTGATTGTGTGACAAAAAAAAATGAAATGTGATTTTGGAATTTTAATGAAGAAAACTAAAAAGTGGATTTTAATTTTGTGAAAACTGAAGGCATCTCTGAAATAATTATATAAAGCCATTTGCAACAGCCAGGAGCCTGGCTTGGAATGGGCCATTTAAATCACAGCTGTCTTCACACTGCATGCCCTGAAGCTATTAACATGTGAGTTGTCTTAGTAAAATCCCTTAAAAATCCATGTAAGGAGAGTGATTTGTAACATTCAGTTGGTTCATTGGGCTTCTTTCAATATTCACATCTTATATTAATGTTAACTGACGCACTATTGGGTTGGTTTTCTTTGCTGGTACAGTAATGTCTTCATTCAATCGGAGAGCACATCCTTGAGCACGGGCATTGCCACAGAGGCCGAAGAGTCTGCAAGTTTTCATTCCAATGTACACCGTGTGCTTCACTGATCAACATATTTTTAACTAGAGAGCTGCAGCTAAGTCTCCTGATGATTAGCAAATCAGAGAATACTCTCACTAAGTTCTTTAAAGAGGTGTTCAGACTGAACAGCAAGTGAATTTTGAAGAAGTGTGGTTACACACAAGGTCAATTGAAAGATGTGAGTGCACACAGGCAGAAGGGGTAAAAAAGCCTAGAGATTTTTTTTAAAGGTTTGTACTGCCATGTACACTGGCCATGGCTAATAAATGGACTGAAAAAAACATCTGTGGTCACATTTGTGTGACTCATAGTCCCTTTATTTGTTTGATGTATATTGACAGGCCAAATATACAACAGCATCTTTCCATGAAAATAATCACAAATGTGTTTACAGTAAGACATGAGCTTATGAATTTGATTTGCTTGGGTTCACATCTTAAATTCACCCACTTCACCAAGTTCAAGTTGACTGATTCTTCAGGCATTGTGACATCAAACAGTAGTTTCTCAGATAAAATAAAGAACAACCAATGAGTGCCGCAGGGGGACTCGATTAGCAAACCAGCACCACAGATGGGACTAACATGGTCGTCAAGCTGTTGTCATGCGTTGTCAAACTGTGCACCGGAAGAAATGAGGAGTAAGGACAATGGCAACTGCTATAGACAGGACAGATGCTGCTTTCAAGGCTGCTCTAAATCAATACGTCTTCTCAATATCGCCTGACATCGTGATTTGTTTCACTCTTAAAACCCCAGCAAAACAGCTATGGTGGCATGCCTGTGCATCAGTGTGGACTTGAAATGATGTTAGATTTAGGTGGATACGTTGGTCTTTAGTGACTGGTTAGGGAAAACTGAGCGCCCCTCCTCCACTGACAGCAGTGAGAGTGGACAAAATGCCAGACTAAAGATGGTAAAGGAGTGTAATGAGTCAACAGTTCTGTCTGATATCAAGCAAGCACTTGATATCACAGGTAGCATCAGTCTAGCAACAGCTCAGGTGTCTGTGGGACAAGGACATCTTAGATGTTTCCACCTTCTTCCTCTCTGTTTTCAACTGCATCTAGCTGCGTGTGTGTGGTTGTTATTGTGGTTTTGTGCAGCTCTGTGTGTGTGTGTGTGTGTGCGTGTGTGTGTGTGTGCACGTGTGCGTGTGTGTGTTTACAGATGTGAAGGCTTAGCAGGGTACTGACCACCTGGTGCTTGACTGGCATGTTTTCTGCTCAGTAGGTAGCATGGGCACGTCTCCAGAGACATCATTACACAACCTTCGTTTTTTCATACTTCATAAGTTCACTCACTACCCTTAGTCACTTTATTTGTTTGATGGTTAAGGACATTATCTTGCAGAATTTAAAAGGGCTGTAATAGAAACAATCAGTGGTCCCCTGCATTTTTGTCTCGGGAGGTGTCTCAGGACGACCTGCAGAAGACATATTTGTATTTACACTTTGAATAATCAATGGTTTTCTAACAAGAAAAAACATTGTGCATGATATTCTATGCATTTTCTTTTCATAGACTGTATGTAAATAATGGATATAGCCACCCACTGGTTTGTGGACTCACATTTTAAAGCCTCGAGTTTGACATTTTGGCTGTGATCATCTTGGATTTTTTAGAAGTGACCATTTTGGACAAGAGGGTGGAGCATTGGAGACATACAACTGTCATGAATGGGTAAATTAAAAGTCACACAATAACACAAACTAACTGACTGATCGAGGCAGCAATAGATCAGCAGCTCCCGTGTTCTGGGAGGTAAAATTACCATTTTGTCAAAGGAGTCTGGTGGTTTAAAGGGAGCATAGATGGATACCATGACTTCAGGTCCCCATAGAAAAGGGCTGTCTAATGGTAAGGTGAAGTGGTGAAAATATTTTAAATATAGCATACCCTTAATGTGATACTGAGTTTTTTAGGTTAGCCTTTTTTGAGGTGGCTATTATACATTCACTGGCCACTTTATTAGGTACTTCAACTGCTCTTTAACGCAGATAGCTAATCAGCCAATCCTGTGGCAGCAACTCACCAACTGCTTTTAGGCATGTAGACAAGATCAAGACGACCTGCTGAAGTTCAATCAGCATCAGAATGGAGAAAAAAGATTATTTAAGTGACTTTGAATGTGGCATGGTTGTTGGTGCCAGACGGGCTGGTCTGAGTATTTCAGAAACTGTTGATCTACTGGGATTTTCACACACAACCATCTCTAGGGTTTAGAGAGAATGGTCCAAAAAAAGAAAATATCCAGTGAGTGGCAGTTCTCTGGGTGAAAATGCCTTCTTGATCTCAGAGGTCAGAGGAGAATGGCCAGACTGGTTCAAGATTATAGACTTAACTCAAAAAAAGCACTCGTTGCAACCAAGGTTCAGACCATCTCTGAACCAACAATACGTCGAACCTTGAAGCAGATGGGCTACAGCAGCAGAAGACCACACCAGATGCCACTCCTGTCAGATAAGAACAGGAAACTGAGCTCACCAAAGCTGGACAATAGAAGATTGGAAAAACACTGCCTGGTCTGATGAGTCTCAATTTCTGCTGTGACATTCAGATGGTAGGGTCAACAACATGACAGCATGGATGTTTTGGTGTGGGGGATATTTTCTTGGCTTGACCTGAGTATTGTTGCTGACCATGTCCATCCCTTTATGACCACAGTGTACCCATCTTCTGATGGCTACTTCCAGCAGGATAACACGCCATGTCACAAAGCTCAAATCAACTAAACAGGAGATTTTCATCATGGATGTGCAGCCTACAAATTTTGCAGCATGTCAATATGGACCAAAATCTCTGAGGAATGTTTCCAGCACCTTGTTGAATCTGTGCCACAAAGAATTAAGGCAGTCCTGAAGGCAAAAGGGGTCCAACCTGGAACTGGCAAGGTGTACCTAATACAGTGGGTGTACTGTAAATTTTGCTGCTGCTCATGTCGACAGCAGTATTTTGCTTTGATGGTACTCCTGTCTGCTTCTCTAAACTCAAGATGTGCCAACTGCCATCTACTGGAGGTGGTACACTGACTATAGATAAGTACCTCACACAGCCCCACTCCAAAAAAATCTGAACTATCCCTTTAAGACCGATTATGGTTAATGTGGACTTCAAAGTAATTCTCATTCATTCATTTCACTTGTGGTAGGGCCTTAAAGTCTGACTACATAATGTATGAACGTGAAGACGGTGTCTGTGTCGCTGTGTGTGTGTGTGTGTGCGCGTGTGTCCTCATGGGTGCATGTGTGTGTGCTATAAACCCTTGAGCCATGAGAGCTTATGGCTTTGAGGGCCCAGCCCCTCCAATTATAACACGTTAAAGGCAGAATTCTCTTTACTTCTCTCCGCAGGGAACCGGCAGAGAAGGCTTGTCTAGTTTCTCACTCTACCCAGAGTAATAATTACCTGAGATAATTACTTTCCTCTCTCAAGCAATTAATGCCAATTCCAGGGGCAATGGTTTGGGACTCAGGCAGGGACTGAGGTTATGCACACGCTTAGAAATTAACAGCAGGGAGCTTTTATTTATTTTTTTACTGTCTTTATTAAACACTGTGAGACATGAAACCCTGAGATGTGCACCATAGCATGCTGTAGTGAACTGTAAAACAGAGGAAGTCATAGCAGAGAGAGGTAAATCCAAACAAAAGACTGGTGTAGTGGAGGGTGAAGTAAAACCTCACTAAGTCAAAGAACACTTGTATGTTCACGAAAAAGGTAAGTAAAAATACACATGCAGCTGTGCTTGTTATTAAATTAAACCATGGCACTCATACACCTCCACAGGTATTAAAACAACAACAACAACAACAAAGAACATCAGTCTCTGACTTTGACTGTGCTTTCTGTGAATGACTAAAACAATCCTTCCAGCAGTGTGACATAGAGCCACATTCAAATGAGCAGGATCAGGATCAAAACCATACATGGCTGTTTTCTGATCCTGCTGTGTGTGCTTGTGTGTGTTTTTGCACATGTGCACATGTGTAAATAAGCGAAGCTGATAGCCATCACATGCAGCTGCCACCTCGGGCTGAGTGCTCATGTGCTGGTGCCAGTGTCTCGTCATGGGGTATGCAAAACATTGTGAGAGAGTGACCCCTTCTTTTTTTTTCTCCTGGAATCACGCAGCGTCAGTGATAGAAAGGCACCCAGCAGGTGAAGATGAACACTCATCTCATTGTACGGCAACTGATCCCATCAACTGATTAGTTATTCTCACTCTGTATTTTTATTCCCTTATGGAAAGGGGTGTTAACAATATGGGTTTTTAACAATGCAGCAGGTACATGAGCTCGGGCCAATGCTTTGTAAGCTCTGCATAATCAGTGCTATGTTGCCTTTTGAAAGTTTTTCCCCCTGAGAAGAACCATGTGCACCAACAACTCCTTAGAAGCATTATGCAGTATCATAATGCATCACAAAAAAGTAAAGATGATCCCAAAGGAGAGACACCATATATCTTGCCTTTTTATTTTTTACTTCAAACTTTTTTCCATTTATGCCACTGTCCAGAACAGTGGTTCCCATCTGGTCCAGCCCCAGGGTCCAGATTTCTCATCAGTTTAAGGTCCACACAGTTTAATACATTCAGCGTCATACTTGCGTTAGGCCATGTCGTTGAGCTGTTTCTGTCAAGTAGCTATCAGTTACTCACTCACTCTGAAGCATTCAAAACTTTGCAGCTCGGCTATTAACCAGAACCAAGAGGGGAGAGCACATGAGGCCAGTCTTAGCTGCTCTGCACTGGCTTCCTGTTACATTTAGTATTGATTGTCTACAAAGCCCTACATGGGCTGGGACCAAGCTACATTGCTAACTCCCTTGTTAACTATTTCCCTCCAAGAACACTGCGATCATCTGCTGCTGGTTTAATCGAGGTTCCCAGCAACAGCTGGAAGAAGATCAGGGATGCAGCCTTTGTCAGTTATGCCCCAGAGCTATGGAAAAACACTATCTATAGATATCAGGGGAGGCAGCTCACAAAATATGTTTAAAAGAAAGCTAAAAACGTATCTGTTCACTTTAGCCTCTAACTAGCTCTGACTTTCCTGATACAGGTCTGAAACTCTTTCTATTTATGCTTCACACTCTGCAACTCTTTTAAAATCTTACTTGATGTTATGATTTATAGTTTTACAGCTCTATGACTTTATGAATCAGTTGACCTATGTTTTAAACTGTTTTAAATGCCCTTTTATATTGCATTGCCTTGTCTGTTTTATGTTCATTATGTCTATTTTCATGTGAAGCACTCTGTGCTTATACTGCCCCTATTGTAAAGCTCTTTGTGCTGCATTTCTTGTATGAAAGGGGCTATATAAATAAACTTTTATTAGTTATTAGTATTATTATCTTTATTATAGCAGGAAATGCACTCAATATATAAAAACACTGTGCCAGAAATTCACTGTCTTTAAAAATATAGTGTGTTTTTTACAAACTGTGGACCGCAATCCACCAGTTGGGAACAGCTGGTTAAGAAGACATTAGAAATGGCTATTTACATAAGGGTAGTAATAGGGGTAGTTTTTTTTTATCTCAAAATATTAAGTTATGGATACTCTATATGTCCCTTTATGTCACTAATGATGATTAGAATACTTATGTATAGCAGCAGTAGCAAATGCAGTATTTTTAGATTATAAATAAGCAGTCAAAGTGGTCTTGTGCTTACCATACAAATAGTGACTATGTAGTGTCACACAATAGTCCACAGTAATAATGTTCAAAGAGGGCAAAACGTAGGCAATATGATTGTAATGACCCTTTGGCCTTTTCTGTGTTGCAACCACTAGACCAAAGATTTCACTTGGGGATGGAATATGTCAGGATGTAATGGAAAATTGAACTAAAGCCTTTTATGCTTCCCAGAGGATCTTTGTCCATTTTGGTCATTATGCAACTTTGTGTCAGAAATTTCACTTTGCCAGCAGACATTGTATAATGTATTAGGATACATAACATTACATTTACTGTGGACATTAATGCTTGCAGAGGAAAGAAACATCCTGCCACCCTGAGGTCAAACTTTACACTCCTACCAGTTTGATTAAAGAGGACACTAAAGTGATGTCTGATGCCACTGCACGTAGTTGTCATATTTATTAATAGCCAGCTTATATGAGAGAATACATCAGCAGAGCAGTGCTTTCAGCTTCCAGAAGCTGCTCCAAGCTTGTTGCTATGTATTGTTGTTGCTTATGTATTGATGGAAAATGCATGACGGTGAGCATAACTGACCTCATTAGGCTATTGTTGACTGAACCACAGCGACCTAAGAAAAAAGTAAAACTGCCTTTTATTTCACAGCTCTTAAAAACGTGGTGATTCATCATTGGCTTTAGGTGAAAAATACATTTTGTTTTTATTCGCAGCAAATTGACGAAACACTAACAGCTAACAGACACTAAATTGATCACCCATTTTTCTTAACTAGCCACATTATTAGTGTATTCGTGAATCAATAAGTAATTATTTTATATGTAAAAGTAATCTTTAATCTACGCAGATTATATAATTAGTGTATATTGGTAATATTGTTAGACTTAATAGTTTTCAGCGGTTTGTAATAAAATGAACAAAAAAATAGTGCTAGGTATATGATTTTACAAATTAGCAAATCATTATTAGTATCTTTGAAATTAATTGTGTTTATACCTGTGATTTATGTGCAGCACTGTGTTTTCATTACCCTATCTAATTACACTGCGTCGTGGATGTTTGTTCCTGCTATAATCACCTATACTTTTTTTTCCAAACACTCCTTTACAAAAACATAAAAACAACATTCTCTATAGATTTCAACAGCACCACATACAGTGACAGCCTCCAAACTTACAGAGTTAAATTAACGCCTCTTTGACACTCATAAACAATCAGCTTCATAAACGTCAGATTTATTAAATGCCTGTTGTGGCCTTATCGAACAACAGCAGCATTAGCTAAGTGCACCTCATAAACTGGCAAGCCGGTGTGAAGGGTAAAACACGCAAAACCCATTTCTTTCTCTTATGCACAGGTGTAATCAAAGTGTCACCATATATGAAAAAATAAAAAAGATAAAACATGGCATCAAGATGCACACAGATAGTCAACCAGTCTCAGAAGACATTAAACCATACGGTCTTTCATTTTAATAGTGTAAGGCATGAAAACACTTTCCATGAGAAATCTGGGAATTATGAAAGGAGAATCACTATATTCATTAATGATGGAGAAAGAAAGATGGACATTGGGAGTAGCTGAGAAAGACAGCATCATAGAGGGAGGTGGCATTTAAAATGTATAGCTGTTGTTGTTGTTTGTGTCCCATTACTATGGGAAGCAGAATGACCACATTGTGCCATCAATAGTGAGTAAATGACAGTGAGAGAAGGAGTGTCACCTTTAGAGTGAGCAAGAAACAATACCTGTAATGCCTCATTGTGTCCATGATAAACACAATGAGCTCATCTTTTTAGGCTGTTTTTGGCTGCCAGGAACAGATAATGTGCACGTTAAATATTCATCTAATTACTGTAGATGAAGAGCCTTTCTTGTGCCGTGGGGTGACATTTCAAATGCCATTCAATAAATCCTCAAGTCTAACCTATTGCTTAACTGAGTTCTTATTTCAGGTTCAAATAGAGCAGATGAAAATTTAATGATCTCAACAGTAAATTAGGGCAAAAACAAGTAGTAAGAGGATATGCAAGGAAATGGAATATGGTATACATTATATAGTTTGTATATGGCACGGAGTGGTAGGAAAATGTGCAGAAAGAATGGATGCTATGTACAATATAGCAATAGGACTATATTTGTCCGTCTACAGTGTCAGGAATTTTTGATACATAAATGTGAGGGGTTTTTTTTGCACTACAGAAAAGAAAGAAAATTATGAAAACATCAATCAAAAACAGTCACATCACACTTAAAGCGTCCTGATTGGGAAGAGGAGCTGCACTGAAAGAAGAAAAACCTCACTGGCCAGGAAGCGACAGGCGTGGCGTGAGTGACAACAGAACTATTGGCCAATGAACAAGCTGTGAGACAGGATTTCAATGAGCAGAGTTCAAACAAAAGTGCTTCCCCAGGCGTGCTACTCGTCCGTACATGAGACTGTTTATGCATAAGTGTTTTAAATAGTGAGGTTTTAGTGAAAATGTATGTTTGGGAAGTACTGAGTTTACGACTGGATAAATGAAACTTGGATTATACTGCATGATGTTGCGTAAGAGTTTGTAAACGGATGTTTTGATATAGTTTTGCAGTTGTTAAAAGCGGCCCCCATTTACTTCAATGCATCAAGAATGTTCTTCATTATCGGTATCCTCATTCTCCACGGAGGCATGCGAGAAAAACAAAGTTTTGCTTACAAATTAAAGGTAACATGCGGTGAGTCATTGATATACAAATGATCATTTTGGCCATGAAGTGTTCCTTTAAAAGAGGCCATTGTGACCAAATGAGCTTAATTTTTAATTAGCTATAACAGGAATAAGTGAACCTGAGTTAGGTGGGGATCTAACCTAACCATACACAACGTGTGTTTGTAAAAACAAAAACCTAAAATATACTTTTATGCTCAAACACTTACCCTGCAATTCCCAGGTTGTTATTGTGGTATAAACCATGATATAGAGGTGTAGAGCAGAAAAACTATTAAAACGTGTTGCACATATCTTACAAACTAATAAAAAGGGTTTAAAAAAAAGCTGGCAAAGAACTGTAGCTCTTTAATACCGACGGGAGCGTCCGCATTCCCCCGATCAACCAACATTAACCCTGATCATTTCAAGCAAGTCAACACTTAATTTCCCACTTAATTTGAACCAATGTGACAGCATCCATTCAAGTAGCAGGAGAGAACTCTGAAGAATGATAATGATAATATATTAGCACCAGTAATTATTGAGCACCAGTTGGAAAAACTGAAACTAAAGATTAATTTGTTTGCTTAAAATGCATTCCCGATTTTTAAATGTAATATATTATTACTCTATTGTTAGAATGGCATTACATTTGCTATTGAGCGCATTATGACTTATTTGGGACTAAAACTCAAAGTTTAGGACTTGGGACTTGAGTGCAAAGACTTGAGACTTGGTCAGAACGAGATGAGGGAATTACTGGACATTGAGGATGAATGATTGTGTCAGAGAGGACTACTTTATATTGCATTGTTTATGGTATTGTGTATTCTTTTCTTTATTTGATCCCTGATCGACAAACTGCGGAGTCCTCGATTCAACTTGTTCAGTACTCCACTGTTGCCAGTAGTCACCATACCTGATATATAAAACATATATATATATATATATATATATATATATATATATATATACACACCTGCAAGCAAGTGCCATGAACAAGAACTTTAATGAGAATAAAGTGACAGAAGATGAAAGATGAAGGGATGAAAACTGCATGTGAGAGTGACCAGCGTTGTTTCTGCTAATGTTAACAAATGCTGTTTTCATCATTCCAGTGCTGGCTCTGTTAGATCATTTTTGCGTTGGGTCACTCATTTAGAAGCTAATGGGTTGTTATCAGCACTGCACCACCCAGTGGCTCAGAGTGGCCTCAGGCTTACAGCATGAAGCAGTCTCGTTATCCATTTTTTTTGCTCTGTGATCACTGTGTTTTCTGTCGAGTAAACAACAGTCATACTGAGGGAAAAAAAAAACACTTAAAAAAAAAACCTCTAGATTATTATGACAATCCAGTCATTTATATTCAGCTCAGTTTTTGAGCCACTGCAGTGTCTTTTAGACCCTGACATTTCTCTCAATGAATCACTGTGATTTTAGGTCCTGTGGTGTTGTTTCCATTAGCTGGGTTCATCTGCATACGGTTAATAAATTGCCTCCCTTGCTGCACTCTGACTTTTTGAAAAATTTGACATTCAAGAGGGTTCTTTCTCTTTAAAAGAATACAGAGGATCATTGGATTATTTCTTCAGTTTTCACCAGTTAGCATACATATAAAACAGTTTAAATGGCTCCGAGCACTTGCTGAGCATATTCAATCTGTCAGATGTAACAACACGTACTGCACGAGAAAGCGCACTCACATGTGCAAGCACAGACGCTTATAAAAACACAAATACGCACACCATCAGACAAACACATGCACTGACATGAATATTTGGATTTTCAAATCTGCTCAGTGGCTTTAAAATTTGGATAATCATTCCTTCCTCCAAAGCCCCATCTCTTTTCTTCTCTTTCTTTTCATTGATGGAAAGTCATCTGGCACAGTAAAGTCATCTGTAAAGGAGACTGATGGCTAACAATTGATGTGCCAATCCTGAGTCTAGACAGCAGCACTTCATCCAATTATGTTGGAAATACAAACATGATTGCAACAACAATGGCAGGATTACCAGCACCATAAAGAGTAGAGGAAGAAGTGGAGGAAGACAAGTGATGAGGATGAAATTGACAAAGGAAGATAGATGGAGACAAGCCTGGACTGTGGAAGACACGATGGTATCAATAGTGAGAGATATGGATTTTATTTAGAGGGAGGAACAAAATACAAATAAATGTAGCCTTTTGTCATGGTACCATTGAGTTGGCATCAATGAGATGAAGGCTTGGGATTGAGTTCATGTGTGTGGCAGAGAAATATGTCGATATGAAGAAAATAACACACAAAGATCCTCACACAGACACACACATGTTTAACTTGTTTGTGTTGCACAAAATCAGGAGTTGTCAGTTGAATATTGTTTACTCACAACTTCTAAAAGTAATCTTTTGTCATAAGTATGACTGTCTTTTTGACTTATCTTAGCTTTGAATAGCTATACCAGAGGCCTAATTCTGGTGTCTGTCAAACTTTAAAAGGGGTTTTTAGTGTTCTATGAAAAGGGATAAGAAAATTTACAAAACTGCCAGCTAAAATGTAGCCTTCTTAACACTGTTTATGCTGTTTGTGATCAAAAAACAGCACTTGAATACAATGCTGCTGTGCAAATTAAATGCAAGTCCAATGTATCAGAGCTTCCCGTCAGCACATGAATGCAGCAGAACAGTCATAGTGACAAAACGAAAGAAAGAATTGGACAGCCAAGATCTGAATCACCATGTCTGATCAAATCAAATGATCATAATGTTTTTGAAAATAAACTTCTAAAGATATGTTAATAATAATAATCAGACATAAGAAATGAAAACATATTTCCCTTCAGGTAAAAAACATAAAAAATATATCAGTGTAAACGCCACTGATAACATTGGTATTTAGTCTAAGTCTGAATTTCTGTACCACTTTTTATGTTTAATCATGCTCTCATGGAAATGCAGTACTGTACATAGCAGGACTGAATTAGGTTACATTTCCAAGATATCTCCCCATTCATTTAATAATCCATGCCCTTTAGGATTTGTGGAAGAAATAATAAAATATTGATTTTTCATTTGACATTCTGTGATGCAATTAAAAGCCGACCCTGGACTAAAATGTAAGAATGTAGCCTGTGATGTCTGGTGGTTGTGTGGAGGTTTGATTTGGTGTGTGAGAGAGGGTGACTAAAAAGTGCTGACGTAATGTCTGATGACCAGCTCCACAAATAGGCATCCAGCCAGACAGTTAAAGATGATATGTGGATAGATCAACCTCCTTTAAAAGGTTTCCACTGGCCAACACCAGCCTGGAATTCTATTGCTCAGATGTGTGAATGTCAGGAGGAGCAGAGTGTGTGCGCTTGCTTACACTTTTGTGTGTGTTTTTATGTCTTCAATTTTTCCATCCATCGTCTTATTTACTTACCCCCTGTGATGCGTAGAGTGTTGACTTGGAGCTTGTCAGAGACATCTGTCCTCTGTTTCTCTCTCCATTTGGCGTCAAAGTGTAATCCACCTCACCAGTATGTCCCTCGGGGTTGTGTCACCAGGTGTTGGCCACTTCTTTTCCTCAATCTTCCAGTGGTCTGTTTGTTTTGGTTTGTGATCTACAGTGAGAGAAAAGAAAAAGTTAGTTGATGCACACACTTTTGTTTTTGCTGATGTTTTTGGCCTGAAAATCTGGGGCAGTGTTCAGATGCATTTGTTGATAAAGGTCAGTATGTTCGTAATGGTGACTGTTCTGTTTTATCTGTAGGAGAGATGCTAAATCTGAAAAAAACAAAGCAGCCAGCCTTCTATTCTTGAACTAGATAAATAGTGCCTTTGCATGGCCATCACTTTATCTGTCTCTGCGGCTACCTGCTTTTATGTAAGTGGATAATGTCTCCTTTTAAAGCTCACTGAGTCTGTTTGCAAAGACTTGATTACTCCTGATCATGCTGATGCTAAAACCTCATGTTAAGCTGTTTGCTATGGCTGTGAAATTAACAAGATCTGAAGGTTGCCTACTGAATTATGTTCCTCTACAGGGGCGACTGCTGTAGCTTAGCTGTCTGATGTGACAGTAAATGGATGATTCTTTTTATTGCCTAATTTGACCTCCTGCTTGACCTCATGTTCTCTTGTTCTACCAGGTGTCAAAGTCTGGATGAGCTGAAATACGTCATTGTTAAAGCAACGCTAAGAGAAATGTGTGTCTATTTAACCACATTGCCTCCGTAAATACAAACACACAACTCATATTCTGACAGGTGGGGTCATGTCTGTAGGTTACTGGCAATGTCACCCACCAGGACAGATCCTGAGTAGTGACTGTCAGCAGGGAGCTGCAGCCAATTATTGCAGAATAAAGGTATTATTGTAATTTGTAAGGTTGTAGTCAAGCATAACAGAAATATTAGAGAGCATATAACAATAAGCTGATGTATACAACAGTGGGAGGCGCAAGTGTTATCAGCAGTAACCACTGTGCGGTGCAGAGGCGATCAGCCAACCTTAGGGCAGTGTTCATTTTGTTGACGAAAACGATGATGGAAACAACCTTTTTTCCATGACACAAATAAGACGATGACGAGCTAAAAATAGATCTTGATAATAAAAACTAAGATAAAATCTATGTTTCATTTTCGTTGATGAGACGAAACGTGACGAAACCGGCTGTTAAACTCTGGTAAATAGTCTGCGCCAGGATGTTTCGCTAGCCAGCAAAACCACTCACACCATAGCAACGCCAGCTGTTGGTGAGTGTGAGTGTTAGTGTTATTGTGTTAGCAGTTAGCTCTGCTTGTTGGCCGCTGAATGGCAGCAAAGCAAGCAGCAACCGGCTGCTAGACTCTACATCAGGACTTAAATCAAATCCGGACTGTCTCGGGAAGGTTTATGGGTTGATGCTGTTTAACAGACAGGTAGAAGGCTCGGTTATCTGAGTGTAGCTATGCTGTAAGTTAACAGTCTGAACTCAGCTGAGTTTTCTCTGACAGCTTAAAGTTTAGTTTTACTCACCAACTCAGTGAGACATGAGTTTAAACTCCCAGACTAACATGCTGCAGATTAAGAAAGAATTCAGGCTTTAATTGTTATTTTTCTAGTTCTTAACAGTGAGATCAATTAGTCAGAGTTTCGATGAACATGGCAAACCGACAAATCCTAGTTGTCTCAGATTAGTTATTTGTGGTGTCAAAGTTTCTGAGAGCATAAATAGAGAAATGTTGAGCTTTTCAAATAAATCACCACTGTCAAAAACTGCTAGAGAAATTACAATTTGTAAGTGCACAGAAATTATTTGTAGTTGTAAAAAGAACATTGTCTAAATGAAATTTTTATACAACCTAACTCTAAGTTTAGGAAAATTAGTCTCACTTGATTAGTTTAAATATTTAAGGATCAAAATGACTAAAACTATCCATCCATTTTCTAACAGCTTATCCTCTTGGGGGTCGCGGGGGGGGTGGAGCCTATCCCAGCTGACATTGGGCGAGAGGCAGGGTACACCCTGGACAGGTCGGCAGACTATCACAGGGCTGACACATAAAGACAGACAACCATTCAGAGTCACCAATTAATTATCCCCAATCTGCATGTTTTTGGACTGTGGGAGGAAGCCGGAGAAAACCCAGTCTGACATGGGGAGAACATGCAAAATCCACACAGAGGGGGCTCCCGCACCCAGACCTGGCAACCAAAACAAAGAACAGAAAAGCTCAGATTACAACACACAGAGAGAGCATCACTTCATTCTCTGCTCAGGGTGCCAATACTTCACTGTATCTTTACATAGCAAACAGTTGTATGCTGCTATATTAAGGCTCCCTATCTCAAGCTGTATACTACCCTTAAGGATTATATCATAGACAGGTGAATTTTCAGCTGATTTTTCGTAGAAACTGTTTCCTTGGCTAATTACAGTGAGATCATTTAGGACTTCAAAACATCAAATATGAGCAATGTTTCTTTTTGATGCAATTTCTTTTCATCGTCAGAAAGAGCAGAAATGTTATCATTTTTTTCAGCACAAGCCTAAGAGAAGTTAATTAGTTTAAGCAACATAATGATACAGATTTTATAAAGACAGAGGCTCCCTAAGTTGTGCAAATAACAGTGAAAAGGAAAGGAGGAAAGTAACTCATTTATTTATTTCCTCAACGATCTTACTTATGTAGGGTGGTGCGAAGATGATCTTATCCTGGTTTGGTGATTTACGCATGTAGCAAACCCATGCTTGATTAAAATTAATGATACACATCTAAAACATTGATGATTATTTCAGAATGTTCTGCCTCACAGTGTCCACATGGGTTCATCTTTTCTTCAACGATTGACATTAATTTATGATAATAATTAGGGGAAACTCTGTATGCTGAATTCTGAACAAAGTCAGAGGAGCTGCACAATATTTCGAGCACAATATCACGGAAGCATTGCACTCAATTCTGCCTTGTGGTGATGTTAATATGATATGATTTTGACAAACTACTTCCTACGTCTCTTTTACTCAAATAATAGAAAGGCTGCTTCATAAGGGTAAAGGCATTAGAATTTCGGAAAGATCAGCATGCCAATAAAGCTTTTCTGCATTTCAATTAGGGCCGGCTCATTAATGAGTCATCTAAAACTGCACACTCTGAATGAACAACTCCTTTTTAAAATGTGGCATTGGCTGCCTCTGAGGCCAGTGTGCTAATAGAAAAGTTAATTACATCAGAGGCATTCATGTTAATGTATGTACTTTGACAGAAGCGATATAATAAAAGGTTAGAGGAGTGTGTTCCAGTCCCCCGATACCAGACACATTTAATTGCTTTGTCTTGGGTTCCACAGTCAGTCATCTTGACAATGTTGTAAAATACAGCTGTATATTAATCGTGAATAGCTTGTTGAGCTTTGTTAAAAGCACAAAGTGCAGTTTTGATAGACTTCATATGATGATTTGACCAAAATATTATATTAATATGGATTAGAATATTAGAGTTAATATTTGTTCTTCAGCCTGTGACCTAAAGGCTTTAATGTAATGACGAGAACAAAGAGAGAGCACACAGAGCAAGGAGCGATGATAACTTTTCCTTTGAATCCTTGAAGGCACCGACAAGAAGAGAAACATTTCCCTGCTGCAGCCACATCACCATGCATGCAAGATTTTAATATTCTACTGAAATGAATTGGGACCCATAACTGTGTTTATAAGAAATAATTCTGGGAAATGATGGCAACCTAATATGATTTGTAGAAAAACATGCAAAACCACTCTCATTTCCTTAAAACTTACAGCAGAATTATATTATGTGACCATTTGAAAAAGCACTTTACAGTATACATTTTGCAATGCTAGCTTTTATACTGGAACAAATCTGCCATTAAGAAGCCATTTATGTCCAAGAAAAACCACAGAGATACATAGCCTTTTCTGTTTGGAACCCCCCCCCCCCCCATTCAGCTCATTGCTCTTGACTCCTTAGACCCCCACCTTCCGCACACACACACACCTCCCTCTGTTGATCTGTATATTCAAAAACTGCAAGTTGCAGCCAAAAACGTTACCGTAGATGAAGCATTTCAAGAACAACAAAGTAATTATAACTGTAGCTTGATGAAATATAGCCAGTGATGCATCATGTCCAATTTAGTGAACAGATGATTAATAGTAATTTTCTGCCAAAATAAAATCAATACTTGGACATGTTAACAACTGCATTTCTCCTTAGGTGTTGCTTGATAAAATTCTATTTCCCTGCCAAGATCTCTAATAAGGATTGGCAAGATATTCCTGAGCTGCTCAAGGTTTGTGGCATCCTGACGGCCTTCTCGGCTCTGAGAGATTTGTGTTGCACTTAGAACAATGGGTGGTAGTGGACTGCATAATGCACTAGGGTCAACTAGAGTGGTTGATATGCAACTATACAAACCCATGCATATACAAGAAAACAGTATTTGAGTACCTGTCCACTGTGACCATCATGTGTGAAAGGGTTTGTTGTATGTGTGTTAGGCCACTGACAACACTACATACCAGGGCTGGGCATTAATCGAAAATAAATCCAAAAATACACTCAGAACCTCTAGAAGACGTAATCTTGCCCAATCTTGGCATTTTATTTTTTTTTAAATTCTGTCGTACTGTCCCCTAAAAAATGTACTTTTGCGTGTGTAGTTACGTGACTTGGCCCCGTCCAATTCGTGACCCAAAAGCAAAATAGAGGAGCACTCAAACACCAAGCCAACCGAGCAGCTTGAACCAAAGAGAAATACCATGTCCGTTGTTTGGGCACATTTTGGCTTTTGTGAAGATGACACCGAACAGAAAGAAATCAAATGTAAACACTGGAAAAACCATTTCAGCGGCCAAAGGTAATGCCACCATTCTGCTTCAGCACCTGGAGCACAATCACACTACTAAATATGAACAGTGCATGGCTTTAAAAAACAGAGACTGACAGGCCCAAGCAACAAGTGCCTCCACAAAGAAGCTCTCAATAACGCAAGCATTCACAAAGGCTACACAATATGACACAGATTCAAGAAGATGGAAAGAAAAAACTGGTGCCATTTCCTACTATATCACAAAGGATATGGCTCTCATAGCTACACTGGAGTACAGTGGGTTTAGACACCTTGTTGAAACCCTTGACAGAGGATACACTGTGCAATCGCGAAAATATTTTTCCCAAACTGCGGTGCCAAACCTGTACAACTCATGCCGTAAAAAGGTAGCTGCTGAACTGAAATCTATTCAGCACTTGCAGTCTCTCTGGTCAAGTAGGACAACGGACCTATACTTGAGTCTTACTTTGCACTACATTGACGATGAATGGTAGCAGATGCCTTGAGACGGCATATTTTCCAGACATGACCACATGTCAGAGATAAATGCACAGGGCCTGAGAAATATGCCTTCTGTGTGGGACCTAAAATTCATCTCAAGGGATGTGTGTTTTGATTTCAATTGTTCGAAATATTCAATAATTAACCATAAATAGTTCATATGTGTGTTTTCCTTCAATCATTTTAAAATCACAAAGACAAGATATGCACTCTTTCAATAAAAAAATATCCCAGCTTTAACAGTTGAGCATATTTACAGTGCAAACCTTGTCAGTGAACTATGAGGACAAATAAACAAAAACAAAATAATCATTCATAAATCATAATCTAGGTAAAATGCTCAATTAATTGTGATATCAATTTGACACCCAGTCCTACTACACACACACATAAGTACACACACATGCTTGCATACACACACACACACAAACACACACTCAAATGAGTAGTTAAAACTGTATGCAAATCATGTCAAATTCACTAAATCTGAGGTGCAAATAAAACACAGCAGTGGAATGGTAAGTGTGAAATTTAGTGTTAAAGCAATGTCAAAGCAATGTTAAAGTTTCTTGTCTTGGTTTAAAGGATGTAACACTTGCAGATGGGATGCAGCGGTGTTTCTTATGCAGTATCATTTTAAGTATTTTTAGTAACAAGAGAGAATATCTTGTACCAAAGACAGAATAAAGTCAAGAACAGTAATAATGTCATTTAACCTGTATCAGGGACATGTTGATTATTTTTATTTTTACTTTTTATTGCTTAAGAGTTAAGAGGGACTCAAGATTAAAAGAACATTTTACAAGGTGAGCTCTGACGTGATGACTCCTTGTTTTGAATATAACCTTGTATTTGTCAAGACTTTCTGGAGGTTAAAGAAAGTGTGACGTATTTAGTCCAACTAAGATAAAAAAGTTCTTTCAAAAACAAGAACATGAGGTTTTCAGCTCGGTATCGGTGTGTTTTTGTTTGTCTGAAGCCATGTAAAATACAGGGTTTAGTTGTTTCGTGTATGTGGTATGCTTTTGAAAGAAACATGGTGATATGAAAATGTGTGTAAACAGCGTTCAAAAACAAAGATGAAAGAACACCAACTGCAAGATGAGGGATTGTGCGGCTGCAGGCGGAGCAGGGAGAAGTCGACCACTACCCTACCACCCAGAGATGTTGTGGGATTAAGGGGTGAACTTCAAGGAGGAGTGCTTTCAGCTCATGATCTGGTCTGAAGGCACTGGCGTTGCCATAGGTGTGACAAGGAGAAGTTACCAAAGACCTCAACCCAACATGAGTACACTTTGGAGACCATGTGGCAGATTGTTTGGGTAAAGTGGAGACTTTTTTCACCTTATTAAGTTAAATTATGTTCCAGTAAGTAAAAGTATAGAAAATAAATGTTTTTTCATCAGAGAAACCAGTGATTACCCTTTTATATTGAGGTCTGTTTCATATCAGAACAATGTCTGACCCACACCAACAATGAATCCATTAAACCAAGGTCAGGAGAGGGTTGGATGACACACGCTAATTGATTTAAATGTATGGCAAACATGGATTTATCCAGACTGACTTAGTCAAAGTCGACATTTCACAAGCATTCTTAAAAAGATAGCCTTTTCTATGCTCTTTGGCATTTTGTGAACATGAAATCTGCTTTGGGTCACTGAAAATTAACCTTTTGTAAAACTCCTTTCATGTTTAAGATTTTCAGAAACCTAGTTTTCAGTGTCGATCAGTGAACAGGAAAAACTGAGCTTCTGAGTGTGCACCATTATCTCCTTTGCGAGGCGTCACAAATGAAATGACATTTTGTGCGAAGGTGAATGTGGTCAAAAATAGTGCTGATCGAAACAGGGCCATATACTGTACATGTTTACATATACATGTACAGTAAATCCCAGTTCAGATCAAAGATTCGAGACGAGATGAACTGAAACATGCAACTATTTGCAAGGCGCCATTCTGCAACGTTCTCAAAATCTGCCTCACCACTCACCATCCAAAACCCGCACACCATGAAGATGGAAACAGAGGGTTTGGTGGGGATGGAGCACGTGCCGCAGCAAGTGAATGCACCATCTGCGGTCATTTTGACTTCATCAGAGGACTTCACTACAAGTCCAATGGCCGAAGAGACAGGTGACATGCTTTACATTCTAAAACCAATCACCAGCGAATTGACCAGCGAGTTTCAGGTGACACCATCAGCTGGCTTGAGTCAAACTGAGACGGCCAGTTCACACCACTGAAACTTTTCTCTAACGTTCTAAAATTATTTTGTCTCGTTGCGAATCATTGGTCTGAACTGGGCTTTACTTCTTCACTCTCCTGAAGAACAGAGGCATCAGAATGCACTATAGGGGTCACTGCTCTGGGGAGCCTTCTGGTATTAGTTTTTCTGGGGTGGGCCTCTGATTGGCCAACATCTACTTCTTCTTCTTCTTTGCATGGCTTCAGAGTTAAGGCTGTAATGCCTCTTGCTGGTTTGGCATGCTCTTGACAGTGCTTCAGTTATGTTTTTGTGTTTTTATTATGGATGGACATTTTTGAAAACGGAGGGAAAAACCCTGTTTACAAAAATACCCGTGTACATGTGGGATAGACCTGAGTGTCCGGTGGTGTTTAACTTTAATAACCCTAAGCTTGGACGTGACTAGTTGGTAGGTGCTTGTTATGGTGTACCGTGTGGTTTATAGGGTGTTACTGGCTGTTTGTTAAGCATGTCTGGGATGTTTGCCATGGTCATCCTGGGTGGGTCCCTTTAATATTTTATGTGTGGCACCAAAAGCCTTAGAGGAGCAGTAGCCTGGCAAGAATGTTTTAGCACCTTGGAGTGAGAGACAAAACAGACTGGGTTTGATTGTTTTGGCACAGTGGAGATAGACAGACAGACAGAGAGACACACTTAATACTAATACTGTTAAGTAGACACTTAGTGATAGTCTCAGGGAGACACAGACAGAGAAACTGGCTTTGAATGTTTCAGCACCTTAGAGAGAGACAATACATGTACAATAAGAGTTTAAAGTTCATCCATTGTTTCGCTTTACAAACAAACTAAGCCGGTGGAGGCAAAATACCAAACGTAAAGCTGGCTGTTCACCAATGTCCCACTGTCAAGATACTAACAGGGCTTACTGTAATGACAACGTGCTGCACTGCACTGTAAGAGATATACCAGCTTAAGGGGACAATGTTGAACTCTATTTTCTTCTAAGCCTTTATGTTAGTGTAGCGGGAGCAGTCAATGATATTAGACTGGGCTGTACTCCCAGCAGAAAGCCTTTCGCTGCTGAGCAGAGAGATAGAGAGGAGGACAGATGGACGGGTACAGTGGACAGATAGAGGGACATAAACCAGATTAATCATCTCATCATGTGTGATTAATTTGGAACTGAGCACCATTGGCAGGGCAACACAATGAACCAGACAACCCACTGACAGGTCAATATGTTTACACTGATGGATGTGCTCTCATACATGTGCAAATGTACACACACGGACACACACACACAAACAAACACACACACACACACACACACACACACACACACACACACACACACACACACACACACACACACACACACACACACACAAGAAGGTTTCCCTTTGAGTCAATATTGTCAATTACAAAAATACATATCCAAAATAAAAACTGTCCGCACTCTCTTTTTTAATGATGTGTTACCAAACAGCTAATTTAACTAAATAATTACAATAGAGTCAGTACTAGCAAATCATTTTTTAAAGCAGGATGGTACTAGTGACAAGGTCAGAGATTAAATATCAAATCTGTAATTCAAGTTTGTGATCATATAATAAATCTTTCCCACATGAGTAGACTGGCTACACTGTTCGACAGGCATTGTCACCCAGCTGGATAACTACTATCTTAAGGTGCAAACACAATCTGCATAACACTTCGGAAGGGCTGGAAATTGGCGCATAAATCCCTCGGCTGGGGGACTTGATTTTGAAAGTTATCCAGCTATTTTTTGCCTATGAAATACAGGGCATGTGTCCGGTATGTCTGCCTCCTTAAAATTTTTATTTTAATGTTACAAGCTGACTTTTCACAGTTTATTTCACTTTTTATTAGTTGAATGTCACTATGAGAATTAAACTGTAAAAGTGTGCCCTCTCATTGAATCAGTCGCATGTCATCACTTTTACAAAGTCCAAGGGCAAATATCAGTTGGCTTTGATGTGTGGATATCACAGGTGGTTTTGAACTACGGTTAAAAACCTTGGCAACGTGTCAGGATTTCTATTTTGAACACATACTGTGCTAGGTGTCACTGTCAAGGCCCATCTTAGCAGGACAAAAAGAAAAAGAATTCCGTATCTTAGCTCTATCTATCTATCTATCTATCTATCTATCTATCTATCTATCTATCTATCTATCTATCTATCATATATTTATAGACACACAGACACTGTTTGTACATAAATACATATGTATGAACTGTCATGTTCTAGAGCTGGACATGAAAATATATATGTATATTGCAAAAGTTTACTTGTATGAAGGACAGCACATCAGTAGAATGCCTTTCACAGTAGAGTGATGACCAGCTCGGTGTCTAATGGCCTCTCTCATAGAGCACTTCAATAGGCCCATCCTTTCTCTGGCAGGAATCAAAATGCACAGGGGAGGAATACAGGGGGAAAAACAATGGCGTGTCACCTCATGGCTGCAGAATAAAAAAGAGAGATGCTTTGTGTTGCTCCCTTTTTCAAACGCACAGGTGTTCTGGCAAACAACTCAAAGTGGGTGTATGTGTGTTTGCTTATCCGCTCACCTTTACTGTCCTCTTCTGAACTGCCCTTGATCACTGAAACGTACTGCGTCATCAAAAAACCGACACATCAAAACAGAGAGTGTTTGCAAAGTTGTGAGAAATGCTCTCTGGGGATCCGGTGACTTTTGTGTTGTTCAGGGTCCTGCGGAAAAAAAAGGCAGAGAGATGGCAGGAGTGCTCCACTGTCAGTCACAAGGAGATAAAGGGAAGGCTTTATCACAGGAATGCACTTCGCTGTGGCTGTCCGTTTGTCACAGCAGCCTGCACTCAAGTCATCTTTTGTAGGTTCAGGATACAGTATACATTTATAGTATATGATTTGATTCTCTGGTATAAGTCCTAACTTTACAGGGTGTTGCTGAGTCAACATCTAAAATTATTCTAGATCTGCTCCAAAATATTTCTACAATGAGAAATCAGTTTTCTCATAATGTCTTTTGTTTTGAGAAAGCTTAACACTCTCATATTCCCAGTCAGCAACAGTTTAACATTGTGTGATGAAGAACATTGTTTTAAACTGGTGCTATGTCTGTTGCACATGGTTTATTTTTAACCCATTAATAGTAGCAAATGTGAAAAACATTTTTAGCCACAGTAGCAGCTTGGCAGTACAGATGGCAATGTCTATTTGTCAGTTGATCCACCACTTACGTCCAGACTGAAATATCTCAACTATTGGATGGATTGCCATAAAGTTCTGTATGTACAACTACAGTTCCTACTGACTCTGATTTCCTGACTTTTTTGACATTTTTGTTTTTTAATGCAATCTTTCTGACAACTGCTGGATTGATTGCCGTGGAATTTGGAAAAGATGCTGAGGCAATGAACCCTAACAACTTTAGTGATCCCCTGACATCCTCTGTAGAGTCATCATCAGGTCAAAGTTTTCTTTTATCCAGTGAAATATCTCCAAATGGATGGACTGCGAAATTGGGGTTTCTATAATGAGTCGTATTTGTCTTAGCATTACCAAGAAGTTTACAACTGTGCCTTTGAAAGAACTATTGTATGGGTTGGCATGAAATTTGGTAGACATTCATACATTTTGTTTTCATCTTACGTCATCATCAGGTAAAAATGTTGTCCAATATTTCAGTTTACGACCAAATACCTACAAAACTACTGACATTCCCATCAACCGTACTTTGTGTTTAGTGCTAGCAGATGTAGCAAGCTAACACGCTAAACTAAGACACTGAACATAGTAAACATTACACCTGCTGAGCATGCTGACAATGTCACTATGAGCATGTAAGCATGCTGACATTAGCATTTGGCTTAAAGCACTGCTTTGTCTAAGTAAAGCCTTGTGGAGCTGCTAGCATGGCTGTAGAATTATGTTTCAGTATGTTGTGCTGTTAGAGGTGTGTTTTTCTTTCTGGTACATGTATTCCAAAAGGAATAAGCAGGGAAAATCTCACTGTAGATTTTATAAACATGCAGAGGACAAACAGTAGCAGAGGACTTACTTGGATAAAATGAAAGAAATATCCACAATAAACTGGTGCAGAAAAATTAATCATAAGGCAGAAAATGCCCCAGTGTGAAGTGAAACCTACACCCCTGCATCCAACAAACACAATTAAGATACCGGTCAGCAACACTGTTTCAATGCCTTGATTTAATCAGTAGATAGAGAATTAGTAGAAGAAATAACTGGGGCTATCAAAAAATGTAATTTTAACTCCTGATCGACATCAGTGCTTCTCTTTTATAAAGTTTCTTATAAAATCTTTGTTCCTGCTAACACACAAGTTTTGTGAGTACTGTATCTGAGCCTTTATCACAACAAGATTGAAAAGCATAGTGTGCTAAATTGAGTTACCTCCTTTGACAAACACCAAAGGAACAGAAAGGTTTCTTGATTGAAAACATGCTATTCTAACCTCCAGTGAGCCACTAGGATCAGTGGAGGTTACACTTCTGGGCTCAGTGGCAGAATATCTATCTTGTGTGTGACAAAAGTGGTTGGCAGTGGTGGGTAGTTTTTGTTAAAATAATGTGGTAATAATAGTGGCCTGCTGAAATTAGATGACACGTAGATTGCTATCATTCAGGATTAACAAATGTGAGGAAATTGTGGGTTATTACGGAGCATAAAAGGCAAAAAGAGTTCATTTATCAGCAGGAATCCTGATTCCTCAAAAAGCCCAATCACCAACAAAGTAGATGAAAACCTTCTATATTTGTGTGTGCGTGTGTGTGTGTGGTTACACATCTACATTACTGGCTGAATGCCCGAATGTCATTGTATTCCGTTCCATTCGAACATGCAGATTTGTTTGGTCTTTTTATTTTTCTTTTTAAAGGAATTCATCTATTCAGTCATTCACTGGTATGCATGTTCATTGAGACAGCAATCATCTCAAGCTAAATTGATTTTAGGGAGATTCGAGGTACAAACCGGACTGAAATCCAGCTGATAAAACCTTGAATTGCATACCACAACTGCCATTTAATTTAATACACTTTAAGATTATCTCTAATTATCTGTATCCGTATTATGTGTAAACACAATGTCTCAGACCACGTCTTACACCAACATGGTGGCATAAAAATATTTAATATAACTGGAGGATTTTGTCTTATCCTATTTTATGAGTCTTTCAGTCATACATCCAAGGTATTAAAAATTGTCCATACCTCCTGTCTGATGTTGCACCTTTAACCTCATATCTCTTTTTTTTATTTACTTGTTTTGTTTTAGGGGTTTTTTTAAGTGTGCTGGTCTGCCATGAATTTGAGACACTCGTGTACATGATTACATAAATATTTTAGTTGTTCAATGGCAATTTAAAAAAAAAAAAAGAAAACTGAGAGAAACCATTTTCTCTCATAGTATGTAAACACAATGCACAAACCACTTAATTACCAATTCTGCAAGCCACAATAGAATTGTGCCAAAATATGGCATAATATCCTCCATAATACTGCAGCATGCCTTCGGTAACACCAGTTAAGGTCAGAGTAAGTTGACCCACTTAGTGTTAGCATAAGATGAGAGAACCTTTTCTACTAAAAAAACTGCTGCAATAGCAACTAAGGTCATCAATTCAGGAAATGGCCTTGAGACTTCTTTCAGATGCTGCTGATATCTCCATATTGCTCATATGCTATTTATATCCTGAAGGTTTGCAATGCTTCACTACATCATCAACACATGTAGACGCAGTTCCCTCCAATCTCCCAAGAGCTTTACAATGTTCACCATCAAGCTGACCATGGAACATAACCACCAGAGTTGTTGCAAAGCATTACTGCACTGCTTAGGTTAGGGTTAGGACCAGAACAACTAGGATCATCAATGTGCTACAGTCCTGAAAATCATTCCCTTCAGAACAGCTGCCAATGGACAAGTTAAAAAGATGTCAAATGCTGCGACTTGTAAATGACAGAATTATACAATAGTTTCTCTGCTATGTTGATCTTACTGATGAAACTGTATGTTTGACGTTAAATGATGAAGATAAGCCAGGTAGCCTCCAGCTGCCTGAGGCAGCAGCAGCCCCCAAGCCTTTTTTGACCTGAACTACCCAGTGGTTGTCCGCCCACCAGCAGAAACTCAATTTTATCTGTTAAAAAAACATAAACAATCTATGATACAACCTTGTACACACTTGGATGTACATTGAGGCTCTGAATATAATTCCTAAAGTCTCTGTTTCATTTTCCCACATGTAAGTTTATATTTACAATTGTCTGTATGTAGACATTTTATAGACTATGGCCTGCACAGTTACAGATAATAACAGATATCACTCAGATTTCAACCGTCAAATGTCCAGTTATGGAGTAAGTAACTAACTAACTTACATGAACTCATTAAAAGCACATGCTCCATGCACAGCGCTGTCAGGTAATATGGTATCATGGATCCTCTAGTGATTCTCACCCCTAATATTTAACAGATTCACTGTGGACACAGAGTGATGCTCGTTCGCTGTTACGACACCGTGTAAAATTCACGAGGGAACAAATTTCCCATAATCAGATTTTTAAAAAGTGTGTGCAGTGTATGGAGTTAGATTAGTCTCAATATTAATAAATGCACACAGAAGGATTCACAAATACATGTTAAGATTTATATATAAATGACTCTCTCCACACAAATATTTTCAATGCACACACATATATTTGGCATTTTATATAAATGTAAAAAAAATCCACAAATAACCAAAAAAGTTTCACAAATGTATTTCTGATGCACACACAAATATTTATTGTTTTAAATATATGCAGTTTTCATCAAAACATATGTGGGTGTTGATACATTCATATACAGATGCTTTTATTTTGTGAACCTCAGCGCATTCGTGTGTGAATCTTTTTGAGACTCCCCTGACGTGACCCGATCCACAAATGCATTTTTTCTACCAAGGGGATATAGGTAGCCAATCAGATGTCTCCTTCCTCTTCAGCCAATCACATGAGCGTCCCGCTACCACCCCCACGTGGGGTATGTTTTAACGTCGTAGTGTCAGAGGGTGGCAGTAATGCACAACTACATTGTTTGCCGACCGCCAAATTAATAAGGACGAGAAGAAGAAGAAGCAGCAGCAGACAGCGGTCAATGCAGAGCCCCGGGTCAGCGCTTGACCAGGGTTTCCCCTAGAAAAAATTGGCACCGGACAACGTGATCGGCTTTCCGACGTGTTGATCGTGCCCTTGTTCATTTGTTTGTTGGGTCCTCTTTTCATGTTATTTTCTGCAGTTATTTTTGCATTTGTTCGTGCCCATAGCTAGCCTGTCTGGTTTAAGTGTTTTTGCTTTGTGTATTAATCTGTATTGTAGCAATAACCTCAAGCTGTACATCCGTCATCCATTCATCCATTCGTATATGTCCGTGTGTGTGTGTGTGTGTGTGTGTGTGTGTGTGTGTTTCTCAGTGAAACGAATTTCCCGAGTTGCAGAGAGGAGGGGAGCAGCAGCATAAAAATAATTTTAAAAATCCTCTCATTATTTCGGTTTTTATGTCTTTTCTTCTGCAATATTTTATAAAAATTCACTATATAGTCAACAATATAGCAGACTAAAAGTTATATACTATTTGTTATTAAAGAGTGTACTAAGAGTGCTAATTGTCATTATCAATGGAGACGTGAAGCAGCGAAAAAAATGCGCACGGTAAAAAAATTAAATACATTTTAAAAAGCTGACTTGTATATTGACATGAGGCGTTGAAAGGTTTGCTGATCCTCTTGACTGTGACATTTTGTTCATTAAATTTAATTGCTGGTACGTTTATCTAAAAAAAAACCAACAACTTCTTGATGTGCTTCTGAGCAAAAACAGTCGAATTGTGTATGACGGTCTGGCTGACCGCTGCTAGAATGTTGGCGGTCCTAGTGTTAATAACGCGGCGTGCTGCCAACTTGAAATAAAAAAGTCAGTTCGCTATTGAAATATATATGCAATAAAAACTCTAGATAAACAAAATGAAAAAATCCTTTGACATGTTTAATTCAAATTGTGCTTGGAGGGAATATTTTCACCGGACTTCGGCAGATTTTACCGGTCAAAGTCCGGTAATTACCGGATAACGGACCATTGACCCGGGGCTCTGCTTTTACCGCTGTCTGCTGCTGCTTCTTCTTCTTCTCGTCCTTATTAATTTGGCGGTCGGCAAACAATGTAGTTGTGCATTACTGCCACCCTCTGACACTATGACGTTAAAACATACCCCATGTGGGGGTGGTAGCGAGACGCTCATGTGATTGGCTGAAGAGGAAGGAGACATCTGATTGGCTACCTATATCCCCTTGGTAGAAAAAATGCATTTGTGGATCGGGTCACGTCAGGGGAGTCTCAAAAAGATTCACACACGAATGCGCTGAGGTTCACAAAATAAAAGCATCTGTATATGAATGTATCAACATCCACAAATGTTTTGATGAAAACTGCATATATTTAAAACAATAAATATTTGTGTGTGCATCAGAAATACATTTGTGAAACTTTTTTGGTTATTTGTGGATTTTTTTTACATTTATATAAAATGCCAAATATATGTGTGTGCATTGAAAATATTTGTGTGGAGAGAGTCATTTATATATAAATCTTAACATGCATTTGTGAATCCTTCTGTGTGCATTTATTAATATTGAGACTAATCTAACTCCATAGCAGTGCACCTGCCATGAGACAATGTCAGAGAAAACGCGCAGCCAGGAAACTGTCATGTTTTTAGCATGGAAATATACGATTCTGAAGTACTCCAAAAGTAATCCAAAGTATTTAGAATACGTTACTTAGTTTGAGTAATCTAATGGAATAAGATAAGAGATAAGATAAAACTTTCTTGATCCCACATTGGGGGAATTCACATGTTACAGCAGCTCAAAAAGCACAGATAGAAATGCAAGCTGAGTGGCAATAGAATACTTATAGAATAAAGATAAAATACAAAAAGACATATATCAGAAATGGAAAAATATAAAATATAAAGTACTAAATTTAGACAACTATACACTCAATACTATTTACATTATATACACCTTTCATTTATGCACATACGGAAAAATAATATATGTATATGAATATATGTATGGGTATATATTGACAGCTGTACAGGATAATTAACACACTGTAACAAATTATGTCTTTAGGGCATGTATTCAGTAATCTGTAGTGGAATACAGTTTAATGCTGGGTTTTAATAATTACCGTAATGCTGAATCCTTACATACATTCATGTCTTCAGTCCTTTCAGATGTGGCTAAATGTATCTGAATTTTGATTAGTTTACTTCACATATCATCAGTATTCATACAAATATAAGAGAATATAAATTACCTGTAAAAGAGGCTCTGTTTTTCACTTAACAAAAATACATCTAAACAAAAACTTGAATTTTAAACTTTTTGAACTTCTTGTGTCTGTTTAATTACTCAGTAATTTATGCTTACTCATTAACTTTATGTTTGTATGCAAGGGACTTTTAAAATCACCTTTTTCTCATCAGTGTATAAAGACTTCAATATTATCTGTTAATATTCTGACCACAGTTAGTGGAGCTTTGAAGCAAAGCTTTAAAAAAAAAAGAAAAGAAATTGTGAGCCTTTTCAGTGAAGGTAAACTTTTTTCCGGCGCTTCTGTAATTTCCATGTCAATAGCGTGCCTCTTAGCAAGGTGAGCCATCATATAAAGTAAAGAGGTCTAGAGTGCTTCAAGGTTGACGCTGAATTGGAACATATATTGCAGTATTTTAAAAGTCACTTACATAAATGTTCCTTCCCTGTGGATGCTCTGAAACAGTATGAGTTCAGGTTCTTTAAAGCCAAAAAGCACTTCAGGGGGTTTCTGTGCCCAGGAAATCATCAGTTCACATTCTGGACAAAAAGGAGTCTGTATATTGTACATCGGTTGACTCTTTCTTTTCCCCTGACCACGAGATCTGTCTCATATGATATGAGATGCATCTGTTTAGTGCTGGCTGAAAGCAAAACAGAGCTGTACCCATTCTTAGTTAAATGCGCTCAAACTTTTAAAGGTCATTAGTGTAAGTGTATTAGTGTATTGTGGTATGTGTACTTAGTATATAGTGGTATGTCTATTGTAGTAGATGTATTGTGGGACATGTTGTGATGTATGTATTGTTGTATATGTACTGTGGTATGTGTATAGTAGTAGTTTACAGTGCAATGTGGTTGTATGATGTTTTAAACTGTATAATTTTAATAACATTTAAGGTCTACATGTAAAAAACCCAACCAGGGACAAGTGTTGAATATTAGCAATCGCTATAAACTCTCTACACAACAAATCAGTCCCATACTCTGTATTAGAACAATGTTAAATTGCATCATCCCCATCAAATACAATTTAAAAAAAAAACGAAACATAATGTCTATCTCCTCTAAGTGCACTAACTAATTGCTGACCACATAATGAGAATAACGTTGTCACAACTTACTCATTTTAAGAACGCTGTTGTGCTTATTGTATGTGCTTACGAGCATGATGTGCACAAAGATGTGTACTGTGTAAACAGGTCAGTACAAAACATTACCTGAATTGGGCCAAAGAAATGTCAGTCCTATTATTCAGCAGTTGCATGACATGATCCTCACATGTAGGGCTGCCCCCGAATAGTCGACCAGAAAAGTCATTAGTCGACAAGATTTCATTGGTTGCTTGGTCGCAGAAAAAATAAATAAAGCAAATGTGAAACTCTGTTAGAAGCTGCTCTCTGTCAAAATAAATGAAATTATGTATGACTGGACCACGTGGGAATTTAATTTGAAAGGACAAACACGCTCAGCAGTCAGACAGGAGACAAGTGACAAACCAATCACAGCCCGATATCTTTCCCTTCTCCCAAAAATTATTCAGTCTGATAAATGCAGAAAAGTTGATCATTTTAATGCAGGGCTACCCAGAACTTTACATCTGTCCCACAGACGATAGGCCTACACACTTATAAACAGTGCCTGGAAGAAGATCAGCTCTGCACTCAAGATTTCAGGTAAATAGGCTTTATGATGCTTGTTAAAGTTACCTGGCAACCTCAGATGCAACCTGCCACCGCGCTCTTGAAAGCTGGCACAAAAAAGGCACAAGAGTGGCGCCCAGAGCTCGACCTCATGTTTTTCAGGCAGTTAAAGACGTGACATGTGTGCGGCACCTAATTTACAGGGCTGGTACCTGCGGTTATTCCACAGGCTAGTTAATAACATGTCGGGCAGGAAATCCAAAGTGTGGGATGATTTTGAGAAGGTGAAGGATGAACCCAAGGTGACATGTAAACTCTGCAGGCAAACATTTGCCTATCATTCATCGACTACAAACATGACGTATCATCTGAAACATGTAAGTAGCTACATGCCCATTAGCCACTTAGCACAATCATTACTGCTTTGCCGACAGCGTCATTAACAGGCGGCTCGCTCAGTGTGTGACGTGCACTTGTAGATAAAATATAGGCCTATATTAATGAAGGTTCATTAGTATGGTTTTGTATTTCTCTGTAATGTAGCACAGTGTTGACAATGTTACTGATACTATTCTTTCTCAGACATTGAACTTAACCCACTGTGTTGTTCAGCTGAAAATGTATTATGTAGTAATTAAATTAATATCATAAACATGTGGGCGTCAACTAATGGCTCTAAATGACAATTATTGGTCAACCAGGAAAATTCCTCTTCAGGAGCAGCTCTACTCACATGCCTTAGATATATTCTTATATATATGCATATCTTGGATATAAATCTCATTTGAAATGTATTTTTGTGTGCATTTCATTACACAGATTACATACGATGTGCAATTCCACAGTTAATATATTTAATATTTTTAATGTAGCTATCTACATAAATCCAATTGTGCAAAAATAGGATTGTACGCATGCTACAATAAAACCAACTGAAAATATAATATATCTTGGCCCACAGATTAAATTGGATATCAAATAGGAATACCGAAGGCAGGTTTATAATGTATGGACGTGACTGCATTTGTGTAGCTCTAATAATGCAGTCACATGAAATGTTACCTTGAAGTGTGTCAATTTAACATAAACAGAGTATTACTGAAAACTTATTTAAATTCCCCACTTTATCTTTTGGTAAATCAACAATTCCCCTTTGCAGTAATGGAATGTACACAGCATGACAGAACACAGAGGGAGAAAAGAGAAAGCATTAGAATAGCATGACAGTTATTTACATTGTTGCATTGGCTCCATGCTGGCCTTCAGTGTTTTGTTGTGATATTTTTTTTGATATTCAAAAAGGGATATAAGCAGATGAATGCCGTATGAGACCTTCAGTTGAAGATGTTTATTCAGCAGTGAACACTGTAGAAAAGACACGGGTCTGCTAACTGTAGGTAACCAACTTTCCTAACATCATACCTCTTTTGGAAGATTCAGATCCAGCAGTCAGGTGTGCTCTGCAGTACCGGCCCATTTCAGGCACTGCTACAAAAATGATTAAAAGTGGATACATTGTCCTCTAGAGAGCAGTAAACTGGTGCGATTGGCGGATAACCCCCTAATTAGCACTGTAGTGCTATGTTGGGGGTGCCATTCCTAATGAGGGGTATACTATGAATATTCCAGTCTGTGAAGAGTTTTGATTAATTCATTAGCAGCTGTGTTCACTGGCAAACAAATCTCCATCCTTTATTTTGAAAACCTATGGATTGGACACAGAGACTTGCAAATCTCTTGGCAAGTACTTTTCAGAAAGAGTTGGCAAAGTACTGTAAATTGCAATAAAAGCCAGGATAAGAGACAACAGTATACAAATTAGAAATATCACAATGTTTGTCTGGTTGTGGTTTTACTTTCTGCACTTTGAATGTTTTAGGAGAAGGTCACAGATGAGTAAATATGACGACAAGATAAATTTGTTTTGCATCAACTTGCCGGTTTGAGGATTAGCAGCATGGAGCCCCCCCCCCAACCTTTATTTCCCCAAGGCATGTCATTACAGTAATATCTCACTCTGCTTTCTCCATATTTTCCATTACAACACTACTTTATGCATGTTTATCTTTTCAGTGTGTGTAGTTCTGAAGGACAGCACAGTTTACCACCCAGGGAAATAAATAAGCCATCAGTTCAAGTGATGCTAAACTGGCCTTTCTGAATATAATCTGGTCCCAGAGATATTTGTTTCCGTGTGGCCATGTTGTGTGTATGAGCCCGTGTGTATGGACTTGTATGTGTTTATGTGTATATGTGTGTGACTGATCTGATGATTTGGAGGGCAACCCAAGCAGACAGGGATGGCATTTGTTGCATGAGAGGGGGGTTGTACCGCTTCTGTCAGCTACACCGTTGTGGCGCACACACATACACGCACACACAAATACTAGAATACCACACACAAATGCCACACACACAAACACTCACAGTATGCAAACGACATTGCCTGTGGCTTTTCAGATGCCCCCTGGGCCTTTCCTGTCCATCTGTGGTGACAGAATGACCACTCTGCCCCCTACAACTTGAGCAGAGCCATGTAGCCACCGCACACATACAGGAACACCGCACCAGAAGCTCTACAGAAACCCGCCGCTGCCCTGCAGAAAAGCAGCATGAATCTTGTTTGTCTAATTGACAGCATTCCAGACAACCAAACAAACAAGCCTTGTTGCAGTGAACTCAGTGACACATTTAGCTTGCAACACCTATGCCCTTCTGTGTAATTGATGTGGAAACACACAAGGTGAACTTTTTGTGAAGGCTAGCGTTGACAGCAAGCTTTGATATTCTCATGTTTTCACTTTTCATCAGTGCTACCTGCAACAGATGGACTCATGCAAATTTTGTTTTTGTGCAGTTGTTGATGATGAACAAGAGACAAAAGTCCCATAAAATCTGTATAATGTGGTATTTGAGGATAGATGCCAGATCATGCTGTGGAAATGTTGTTTAGATGACTACAATTTCATGGATTTTTTAAGATGGAGTCATAGGAGTGCCCTAAAATTGTATATATACTGAATACATATATATAAATATATGAAAGAATAAGAACATAAATGTGGAAATATAATGAGAAGTACATAAAAAGAATAAACAAGTATAAAAAAAATCTTGAAATATTAAGATAAATAAATAAAAGAATCAATATATACAGAATCAAGTATACAGAAATAAATACAAACATAAATAAATGTGGGAATATAAAGACCAATAACAAAATGTAAATGAATAATTATAAGCATTTTCATATTTATTTGTTCATTTATTTCTGTATACAATTTTTATATATATTTGAAGAATTTTTTTGAATATAAATTACTCATTTTTTTCTATATTTTTTTTCCCAGTTCGAACCTGTTATTTATCTTTATATTTTTTTATTAACTCATTTATCATGATATTGAGTCCTCTTCATGTTTCATTTATTTCCTTATTGTTTTACAGATTTATTCTATTTTATTGCACTCTTTTGACTCCATAGTAACTGCTGTCGACTAATGTAGACAAAGTTTAAATCTTCAGGGACCTTTAACATCAACTTCTCAATTTCATAAGTATGTTGGGAAAATGTCTCTTTTTGTCTTTACCTTCTAAATAAAAGTTTGATAATGATGTAACATTTTTACAAAGTTTAATGTCAACAAAATCAAAAGCTTCGGCTAAGGCGGAATCAAGGACAGCAATTATTGTTGCACTGCATGAATGTGTCAGACTAACTACTACATTTCAGCTTTTAACAAGCCAAACAATAAAAGAAATGGGTGTGAATCTCCTTAATGCTTTGATAAACACCTCACCTCAGCGATGCAAAGATGAACTTCCTACATTTTTTACACCAATTATCTTTGACACACTGTTACTAACGAGCTGTAATTGGTTAATTGCCGTCTTGTTTGTGTGAATGAATAATAACTTAGAATGTCACCTTGTGTAAGCGCGCTGCTTTAAAAGCAATTTTAGTGGGACTTTGAAGCCCCTGAGCTGCAGGTTGAATGGGCTTTGCCAAGTGACGAAGGCAGTTTCTTCACTCGCTGTTACTTAGCGGCGCTAAAAGGCTTTTGTGTGAACTTCAAGCAGTAGACTGCAGGCTACCATGTGATGAAAAATGGGAAGACATCAAAAACAAATCATGACACGTGCCTAATAAAAAATAGGGCTACAGAGTAAATACACAAATTTATATGGTAATTTGACAACATTTAAATAAAACATTGTCTCGCACTACTGAGAAATATTAGAGTAACACATGGATAAGCATATGGACAGCGGCCATGAACAAAAGATGTCTGCACCATTTTTTATTTTAGTCTTTAGTCCCATCACACAGCAATTTGTTATCTGATCTTTGCACGCAGATGTTCAGACAGAATCACCTGTCTTACAGAGGGACATCAATCTAAAATAGATTTACATTTAGGACAGACAGCTTGGCAAAGGTGTACATGTGTTCCAAATTGACTGATCAAACTGAAATCTAAAAACATGATTTGAAACATTGCAATATACATGAGAATGAATTATTTATGCTGCTGTACAGCTTCAATCAAGGAAATGAGATGAGCAAAGCCCTGATCATTACGGGGATGGCTTACATCAAAGCCTCATAATTTGTGCCTGTGTGTGTGTGTGCATGCGCCTTTGCAAATTCACACTCAGTCTTTGTACGTGATTGACCTAGAGATTACTGCAAAGAAAATTATATGCTAGAATTGTATGAAGCTAATGATAATAGAGGTGAAAGTATGTGTTATGTGTGTGTCTGTCAAAGCAAAGTGTTTGGCTTGTTCTGTAGAATTAACACCTGCGTTATCAGAGCCTGTGTTCCATCGAGCCTCGTGAGACTGAATGTTGGAATGACAGCTAATTTCACACTGTAACAGAAAATTTAAACTTTGTCGAAACTATTGTTTTATAAAACCATATATCACACAGAAATATGGGCTTGTCTGATTTTTTTTTTCACACTGAATTTGGTCAGACATTTTGCAGATGCATGGTAGTAATTTACAAGAGAGATGCGAATAAATGTCAGAGAGGTTTGATGGCACTCTCATTAAATTGGTGCTGGTAATTGAACATGTAACCTTCAAACAAGTGATCCCATTTGATTTAAATGGCATTCATTCAGCGGTTTTAGCACTTTGGTGCACAAGCCTGTTGACCTGACCTGCTGAACAGAAATCTGATTGTGCCCAATACACACTATGAATTATTTAGCTACCTCAGGGTGCCAAAGTCTCCAACAAGTCGTCCATATTAAACAACTAAATACGTAATTTCTACGGCTATGTTCAGACTGCAGGCAAATCAGATTTGCTTTTCAAATCAGATCAGATCAGACGAACACCAACAGTCCATACTGTCATTCACAAGTGATCAGATTAAATTTGTGGGTCCATACATTACCAAACTATCTGTATGGATTGCTGTGGCCAAGCAGGCATCAGTAACTATGTAGCTACACTGGTGACATAGCTTTCCAACAAGGGAGCGTGAGAAATGGAGGTCTATCATTTCACCCTCCAAACAATCGTCCTGTCATTTTGCAGTTATTTATTTATTTCTCCTAGTTCTCTGGTAATATCAGCATGGATTCTGCTCAGCTCTGCTGTCGGTCTGGATTTGATGTTGTCGCTGTGTGTCATGTTCAAAGACACTTTGAAATCCGATTTGAGCAGGCAAGAGCATCTGGAGTGAGACCATGGATGTATGAAGAGAATTGGATACAACGTTGGTGGTGGAGTCCCATTCATTCCTATGAAAGTTGTTCAGTGGTGCATAAAGCCAAAAAAGTTAAACTGCCCTGTATAAAATTACCCAAATGATCAATAATGCCTCCGAACTTTGTGAACCATAGAGCAGGCGCAGTAGAGACTTCTGCCGGCCATTTCCGGCTATTTCTGCTTTAGCACTGACTTGAATAAAGATTAAATGGTTCAATCGTGCTGCATTTCCAGATTTTCCAAATGTTATTGGACCAAGTGAATCAAATTCTTAAAGTGGAACGAGTCATTTAGAGGCACTGTGACATGCCAAAGGAAAAAATCTAAATCTATCAACTGATTTCCAGACATCTCTATTGCCATGTAAGTCAATTGGAAAAAAGTCATCTGGGGCCACAGGGCATCATGTGATGGATGTAATTACACTGTTTCACCATTACAAAAATTGCCTGAAAGCCCTGTGCACTTCTTCAGGCTCCTGGAAAGTGGCCTGACTGAGACAAATCTGTAGAAATCTGATTGGAATCACAATTTAAACCACCGGCATTGGGGTTTGGATGCGATTTGCAAAAATCACCTCTCATGTTTTTTTTGGTTTTTTTTGCTGTCTAGACTTTCTAAAATCAATCTGGATACAATCTGGGTGTGCCAAAGAACAGATTTTGGCTGGCACTCCTCCAGAATAACACATAAGAGCTTTTTGATCGAACCCCCTTGTCAGCAGTACAGTATAATTTGTCTGTGCCCTCCAAAACCATTACAAAAATAAAAGCATTTTCTAACATAACACCGCCATGGATATGGTTTGGTTAGAGTCGTCTGACAGTAGGAAACAGGAAGTGAGCAGCACCGTGTCAAAGTTTGATGTTTTATTGTCTCATATTAGCTTTGGCTGAATCTTATATTGCATTTTTGCAGAATTTGAATTGTGGCTTTTGTCCTCTTATCTTTTAAAGTGTTGTGCTAGGAAATAGATTGCTTCACAGCATGACCTGTGAGTACTGTACTAAGATAAACTTGAAAAATCTATACCTATTCTTTAATCAGCTGTGGGTGCAGCACATGGCTGCATGCCATTTATCTCAACTCTTAATTTGTATCTGTTTTCACCTTCCACTCACTCGCCCACCACTACCACTAATAACAGTAACCTCTCCTCTGACCACAACCTCTTTCCCTCTTCTTGCTGCCCAAACATGATGGTGGCACTACGCGAAATGCTACAGGGCATCACTTGAGACCTGTGCCTCATTCACTGGTGCACACACATGTGAATATACGCTGAGAAAAGGAGTGAGAGAGGGACTCACTACCAGAAAGAGCCATGAGCTTGACTCTTCACGAGCATCAGCAGCATTTTCAGAAGCATTTGGAGCTGTTGGCAGATGAGGAGAATAGACCTGTTATTGGGCACCGGAGTCAGAGTCAGCTGTTTCTACTTGAGAGCTGCTAAATCCATCCTTTCTGCCACCCACTGCCTCTTTCACTGGAAATAAGGTCATGCTCCTTTTGAATCTCTTCCAGAGTTGGCGCTCACTGTTTGCACAGTACCTGATTTAATTGGAGGCATGTGAGTGCTTCAAAAACATTACACCTCTGTTGCAATCACTCATGTTGTGGGATGTTGAACAGTATGTAGAGGGTTGAATCTTGATGTAGCGCCTGTCATGTATGAAAAAGCATGTGCACTGTTGTGAAACAAAACAAAAAAGGATAAGGACTAATCAAGCAAGAGCTGTTTATCAGCACTTAGCTATTACTGTATTTACGGGCCTGATCCACCATAATGAAGTGTGTAGGCAAACCAAATGAGGATTTTCTCGTTCTCCTCTTTTCTCATCCTCTTAACTGCTTTCTACTCTCCCTCTCTCCCCTATTATCTCTGTATCCCTCCCCTCAACTGTGTGAAGAGTCACATTAAATATAAATAGAGAGAAAAGATGGGCAGGGATATCTAATTGTTTATACTCCATATTGAATTTTAGAGGTCTCCATTGAATTAATAGGATAAGATTTCATCGTTAAAGATTCATGATGAGATTGTGAGAATGTTGGTTTTAATTCTGTGAGCGCCGACTGCCTGGGTTGGCGGAGGCACAGGATAAAATACAGTCACATAAAAAAGATAAAGAACTTCTGACCTTATTTAACTCCCGAACAAGTGCTCTCAAGGGACAATTGAAATAAAAACCAGTGCAGTGCAGGGGGTAATCAAAACCAATCCAGTCAATCAAAATAGAAGTCCACTCTAAAGCGCTACTCTGTGCAAAGACAGTCGCAGTAACATGCATAAAAGATCAGCTTTTCTCATCTTATAGATGCACATGCACAACATTTCTGTATGAGTACACACACAAACACACATTCACACTCATGCCGACTCAGATGTAAGGGAGACTTGTACCCTTTCTTCCATCCCTTTAGGAAAGGATTGCAGGCAGCAGTTCCTATTTATCAGACTGCCAGCCATCTGAAATCAAATTTCCCCTGAAGACACCATGAAATTACAGATATTTTCTCTCCCAGTCCACCTCCCTGCCAAAGCCCACAGGATAAATATCACAACTCTAAGCCTTTCAAGCTGCTATAAGCTGGCACGCTGATGACATTTTGACCAGGCCTGTGTTTCTCCCCAAAGCCTCACTCTAAGTCACACACGCACACACACTCACATACACATTAACACACACGTACACTGTGTCCGGAGTTTCTCCCTTCTCTGTCTCCCTCTAGCCCCTCTCCTAGTGACAGGCTTAGCAGTGCAGTGATCCATGGTACTAGCCGCCTGTTTATCCAGGCTAAGTGCTCTTTGCTGTGCCACTCCACTTTTCTCTGTTGTCTCAGACCTGTTTGATTGATAAATATTGCAGCCGGCAGGCAGAGCCAGCCTCTGACCTTAAGATAATGGAAATAGTTTGGGAAGTATAGGACAAAAGGCTAACCACTGAAATCTCCTCGTCGCCATGTTCAGTATGTTTGGGGGAAGACATGGCAGGTAAGATGGATGGAATTAGGGTAATTCACTGTTTAGCCAGGTCCATGCTGTGCGCTTAAATCTGTAAAATGTCCATGGTAAAGTAATGGTGATTTACTGCCGGACCAGGGAAAACTTTTGTGTGTTTCTGTTTCCTTTAGAAAGCCCAGGTGGGTCCTATTTTTGTCAATGTGAATGCCTGTTGGATTTTTTAGCCTAACAATCTTGAATTATCAGGAACACTTTACTAAATTTGCTTTTAAGATCGACACAAATATGCATACATATCAGCAGAATGTACGAGGGATAACTGTGTTTGAAGGTTTACAACATTTATGAGCATGCATCTGTTTATTAACAACTCAATGCCAAAAACTGCACTTCCTTAAATGGCCACTTGAGGCTAGAGTTCTCTATCTCAATCCGAGCCCGACAATCCCGAAAAACCCAAAGGGTTGAACCAGGTTTGGGATTAAAATGTGCACTGATTGACTGAGCCGGGTAAGGCTCAGGCTGTAGGAAGAAAAAAAATCTTTTTTTTTTTTAAATAAATGAATAAAAAGTATTAAAAAGTGAGCACTCTGTGCTTAACTTATTTATTTATTATTTATTTAAGACATAAATCCAACATATGTTATGGACATTATATACTGATTGATTGATTGATTGATTGATTGATTGATTAATATTATTTCCTGTTTATTTTGCTTTAACCTGGTGGGTTTTGACCGAGACAGCTCTTTGACTACTTCATCCATTGTAGCACCAGACAGCAGCCCCCTCTCCTTTTTGCCCTGCAGGGAGGAAGGGAAAGAGAGCCAGAAACCAGGCTCTGTGCTGGGCTCCCTGTCCGTACCTCCCGGCCGGAGCAGGGAGCTTCACTGGCGTGGAAATAGTGTGGAGAGTCGGTGATCCACCAAGCTGGTCCATTTTCAGTTGGAGAAGTGAGTGGCTTGCGCCGCCACACAGCCGGTGTATGCCGGGCATGAGAAGCCGACTAGTGCTTGTTTGGGGGAGTCGGGCTTGGTCAGGCTTGGGTTCAGTATTTACGAGATGATCTTGGAGGGCCGTGTTGGGACTTTAGCTCACATGGGTCAAATCAGTTTGGGTTGTAATTTTTTTCTGCTTTCTCTACTTGAGGCTGGCTCCTTAAGTGAGTCAATCCCCTTAGATCCCTACGTTAAAATGCCAAACTTTACAGCAGTAACAAACATGTTTAAAACCTGGTACAATAAGACAGTTTTGATCTCTATTGATAATTTCAACATTCATAACAACTGTACAGGGGCAGAATTTTCATATAACTCAACTGTTGACATTTGCTCAACTGTTTACAGCGCTGATGGCTACGTCCATTATTTGTATGCAGTTTGTGGTAAACAGCCAATTTGATGCTCAAGTTAAACAGGATCAAATGTGAAATAATACGATGGCAACATTCTTTAGAGTCAGGTCGTATATCAGTCCCTTCAGGATTGCAACAATTAAAGCAATTTCAGCCAATCCTCGTGAATTACACGACGGTTACAAATAGATTACATGAAGATCATGCTCATAATGATACACTCCGAATCCACGACAGCATCAACTATTTTTGCCATTGCCACTTGCCACTGTAATCTTATTGCAAAAAATGCCTACAAACATTACAACATGCGTCGCAATTTTTTTTTTTTTTTTTTTTTTTAGAAAAGCTGTTGTGAAATCAGGCATGTCAGGTTGCAACAATCCCAAAAAACAGCCCGCAAAATCCTGGAGGTACTGGTGTATAGCTGGTATTGGATAGATGTCAAGCATTCAGCCTCCTGATAGAGTATATAAAGGCTGTATGTTTACCTGTGAGGACAGCCCAGTCCAAAACATGGTGGTGAAACCAAAAAGATTTTTTCAGTGAGTCAGCTACTGTTGCCATTGCTATCATCGCTGTTATGAGTTTCTCTGTCTCTGTTGCCTCCACCTGAAAGCTACCCAAACCTTGATTGGTTTACACTTCACAGATTATGGATGCTGCTATGATTACGTCCCCATGATTTGTGATAAGCCAGAAAGGGAATGTTGAGCCTTTACTTACAGACAATAGCCTCCAGCTCGTTTTCTTAAAGATTTTTCTCCTGGAATTTCCATCACATGCAAACTACACCCTGATAGAAAGGGATACCAATCAACTAAGTGTAAAGGTAAAAGCATCTGCTCTTTAAACTTTACAGACCACTACCAACAATTCAGATATGGCAGAACGACAGTCCTTGAGTATTTTACAGGCCGAACTCCTGGCTCCATAGAGCAAGGAGCTGTGAGACGATAGCAAAGGTACAACATTTGCTGTGAGACATACAAAAAGCCTCTCAGTGCACCCTATGCACTTTGTGTGTGAGACAACCTAAAAGAAACAAAGGAAAATCCAAGTTGAGGGAGCCCAGAGTGACACAGCAGGAACCTGCAGTTACACACTGAGTGATGGAAAGATTTTAGATGCTTCCCAACTGTCTCGGCTGCCGGAGACCTTCACTCTGCCAGCTGAAGAACAGAGGCTTGTGGAGCCCAATGCAATTGAAAATGCAAGAGATGTGAAGCTATGCCTCCAGGGAAAGCTGGCTTCGTACCCTGACAATGAAACTAGAGACTAAAAGGGCTGATTTGGAAATTAAGACAACATACTTGCCATATATCTGCAACATACATAACACTTACTGGTGGACTTTACAGACTCCTATGTCAGAAGAAAACAGTAAGTAAAAAAAGGTTGTTTTCTTGACACGCATTGCAACTTCAGGCTAAACTGATTCATCAACAGACAGTACAGGAAATTATGAGCAGCCACAAACGGGTAGAGCAAATCTCTATCAAACCCTGGTGCAGTTTAGCATTCCACTTAATACATAAAACCCAATGTGCCTTAAGCTCTTAATAAAACATTACTTTTTGCTGTGCAATTTGTTGATAAGGCTTTTTTTATTATTAAAAAGTTAAACGATTTTTGGCTCCCCACATGTAAAAACAATGATACAGATCAAGACATGATGGCCATATTTTTTTTGTTTTCAACACCATCCCCATTTCCAAACACACATGTCTTGTAGCTATATTATATTACCTCCTATCGAGGTTGCTGTCTGTTGTTTGTATGCCAACATTAAATAAGTATCTGTTTTTCTGTCTCGCAACCTCTGAGTCTTAAAGGGATGGTTCCAATCATTTGAAGTGGGGTTGTATGAGGTACTTACCCATTGTCAGTGTATTATACACAGTATATATCAGTCGGCATGTCCCAAAGTTGGAGAAGCAGGATGGAGTCCAACAAGGAAGCTAAGCAATGTAGAAGGAATCAGCAATGGAACATATTTTAGCTACTTAAAAAAGGGGTACACTATATTTGGAATATGTTCATGGTTTTGTTTGTGTTATTATGACTTTGGTGTTTTAAAGACTAAGTTTGGATTCAACAACTATAACACAAACTAACTAACTGATCAAGGCAGCGGTAGACCAGCAGCTCCCCTGTTCAGTGAGCGGAAATTAATATTTTTGTGAATGGAGTCTGGTGGCTTGACAAGAGCATAGATGGGGACTTGAAGCCCTGAACAGCTTCCCTGTTGGAATTGGCTGTCTGATAGAAAGGTAAAGCAGTGAAAATACTCTCAATATAGCATACACTTAATCTGTTATAGAATTATTTAGTTGAGACTTTTTTTAGATGTCTAAAATACATTTTTCTGCTGACCCCCCTCTACAGCAGCACATTGCTTAGCTTCCGTGTTGGCACTCCTGCCATTCCTCCAAACTGGAGTAGTGCCGACTGACATCTGCTGTATGCAATACACTGATTATGGATAAGTACCCCATACAACCCCACTTCAAAAAAATCCAAACTATTGCTTTGATGAATGACATCCAACCCTTATGGTTACAGTAATTTAACACATGTGAAATAAGTAAAAATGGCTTCTTAACTTTTTTATAGTAAAAAAAAAAAAAAGAGAGAAAAAGACAATTTTTCATGTTAATCAGAAACAAGATATTTAAACTATTATAATTATACTATTGCGCCACTAATTTACCTGGTTAGGGTTACATAACTTTAAATCTAAACCACATCTTTTGCCTCATCAAACTATTTCGGCACAGGCACACAATATCAAAAAATGCATCATCTGTGTGTGCATTTCAGTCACTGCTGGTCTTCTTCCTGAGTCATCAAAATAACCACTGATATAAGTTCTTAAAATGAAGGTAGAAAGGTGAACCTGTTCTACCACATTTCCCCACAGGAGAGATGGGTCTGACTCCCAGTTATATAGGACACATTTGATCTGCAATCTCATCCCATATTCTGTTGTATAATATCTCTGAGACACACACCAAGCTTCATCTCAGTAACTGGTTCTTGTGCTCTCCAGTCTCTTGTCCATTTATTTCACTGTCTCCTTTCTTCCAGCTGAGCCCGTGGGGGCAGTGACCTCATCTAAACCCAAACTCTGTGACCGCTGGGCTTCCTGTGTGTCTGAGAGGAGATGAGAGTGCCAGACACCTCTCTTATTAAACCTCTGTTTGGCTATCAAGCCAGGGGGATACAAGGCAGAGACGGGTGGGCTGGACCAAACGGAGTCTCTTTTGTCATCTCCAACATTACACTCTAATTGGCTCCCATAGGTCTTGAGCCTGCTGTAAAAAAAAAAAAAAAAAGAATGTGCACCCACGCAGACACACACATTTACAGTAATAATTTTGTTAACAGATGCTCAAATTTAACTAAATATTTTATTGGAGTAATCAAAGTTTCTAACTTTATAGCGTATTTGTCAAGAGTGACTTTCCGAGTGAGTTGAACATTACTACTAGAAGCTCATTAACGTTCCATCAGGCTACACATTTTATTTAAAAACTTGACCATTAAGTAGAGTACTACACGATCTGCAATTGCTTTGCCTCTTGGTTGACTACATTCATGTCTATCTTTGTGACAGACTGCCCTGTATAATTGGCTTCCTGCAAGGTATCCTAACGAGCAATCGGACAGTATTTGTGAAATTACAAATGGTGGTTATGTGTGGCACAGTCTAGTCTTAAAAGTTTGTAAAGGCTATTATGTGGAGGAGACAACCAAAAATAAGCAGCAGTCTATCATAAAAGGTACCCGGTGGAGTTTTTGACCACTGGTGGTGCTATGAGGCAATGTTCTGTGAATTTTGCAGCAAGAGCACAGACTTTGTAAAAATATCATCCTGGTCGTGCTAATTTAGACTACTGGCACATGAAGAATATTGTTGTGTAAATGTACGTATGGGTATGTAAAGATTTTTTTAAGATATACTAGATCAGGGGTGTCAAACCCATTTTAGCTCATGAGCCACATAAAGCCCAATGATCCTAATTGGGCCTGCAGTGGGCTGCAGGTGTTGTGAATGATGCTAATGTTACATCAACAGGCACTTATTTAGCAACACAGGATTTGGCTTTGGAAGCTCTGTTGTGTCAATTTCTGACTTGTTTTTGTTCTCTCTGTGTTGTGCCTTGGGAACCAGGCCAACATTATTGTAATGAAACGTTACTTAGACTAGCCGCCAACAGAGAAAAGCAAGAGGACATCAGCAGGTGAGCATCATGTAGAGTGCCCCCATGGGTAATGCAGTTTAGGGCTATGATGAATCACTCAGAAAACCTGATATGGAGAGGGCAGAAGAGAGAACTGACAGCTTGTGACAAGTGTCTGTCCACGAGAAAAAGTCAAAGTACACCAAAGAGTAAAATGTAGAAGTGCTGGTGTTCTGTACCAGTGAGAAATGGCCCACTTTAAGCACTGAAAGTTAGGTGTGCAAAGTCATCCACAGGGCCAGACTGGGTCCTTTGGTGGGCTAGTTCTGGCCTGAGGGCCATATTTTTGACAACTGCAGCCTTAATAGATAAAATCTGAACCTATCCTTTAACCAAAGTTAAGCACTCACCCATAAAGACAGAACATCTGTGAAACAACTAGGGAGCTACAAAAAGGCTAGAGCACAAATGTTACTGCTTTCCAATATTTAATGACATCTGATTTTGTTGAGAAATATCTCTGTAACTGTGACAGCGTGTTACGAATTGTCTTGAAAGTTCATTAGTTTTATAGGTCCATCACAGACTATCACCTACAGTACAATGTCGCATATGTCCAACTCTGTCCAGCAAAGACTGAAGCCAGGTCTCAAACCCAGGGGACACCATTGCTAATCACTTCCAAGGTTAAACCAGTGTTATATTGAAGTATTATCATGATTGTGACACAAAATTACTTTCTATAGCAGCAAGTACGTTAAATTACATGGACCCATAGATTCATATGTCAGAACATAAGTGCAGACTCTGAAACGCCTACAGTCATGACGACAGTGTGTCTTTGTTTTCTCTGTTCCTTGTGACTTTCTTCATTCCATCACGTTCTTTGTGACTTTCTCGGCTCCATCAATATGACACTCATCCCTGAAAAATGAATAAAGTGGCATCATTTAGGAACCTCACAAATTATACTCTATTTCTGCTCACCGTCGACTGAGTCCCCCAGGTTTTATATGACCAGCCTCGTCAGCTAAATCATCCTCTCTCTAACACAGCCTGCCATCAACCGTATCCCGATGGCACATTCACAGACTATAGATTAATTCACTTTCTCATATAACAATGTTTAATTACACAGCCTTCAGAGCAGCACCATCACAGGCGGAGATTTATGTGTGTTTGTCTGCAGATATGAAGTCTATATAACAGTACGCTGTCATATTCATCATCCCAATAGATGCAACTGGGTTTAATTCCTCCCTCTGTTGGGATGTAATTACAGAGGTTTACTGAGATGGAGAAGAATTCTGACAGAAATACACACACTTACGCTCAGGACTACACATACTACACACATACACATCAGACATTCACACAGATGAGAATTTTGCTCTCTGTTGTGCTGTATTCATGCACCTTTTTCTGCCAAAAATATGTGCCCAAAATAAGTCCCTACCTTTCCTGTGCACTCCCATAGGAATTAATTCTTGTAATTGTGATTCAGGAAGCAGAGATTTGTATCTGGCTAATCCTATTTACATCACTGCAAGTCTTCCTTTTGGACTATTTTGGGCAGAGTGTCAGATAAGGAGCAAATAAATAGCTAATATAGATGGAAATGGTTCTGAAAGTCTCTCACAAGCACTCTTAGAGGAAACGATTGTTCCAGTTATTAATTCTCTTGCTGATGCCAATCCTTAATGGCCATCTGAACCCTTAGTGGGTGTTTAAGCACACTCTCGTGCAGCTCCAGCCTTTTCCTTGGGCTTGGCTAATTGGTGTAAGTGTGGCCATTGATTGTAGATGAGAGGCCGCTGTTTATATCCAGACACAAAGCAGAAGCTGGTCCACCGTAATTGGTTAGGCCGAAGAGGGTAGAGAACAGAGACTGAGGGCTGGTGGAGTGAGAAAGGGATGGGTATTTTTTAGTTATTGTATGTCTGCGAATGTGCTGTGTGTGTGTGTGTGTGTGTGTGTGTGTGTGTGTGTGTGTGTGTGTGTGTGTGTGTGTGTGTGAGAGAGAGAGAGAGATTGTGTGAATGGGTCAGCAGGGAAGTGAATAGACAGTCGTGCTGTACTTCTGACGTATTGTCAAGTGACTAGCTACAACCCCCACACACATTCCACCACCACCACCACCAAGCTGTCAAAGCTATCAGTTACATTTTTTATGCCTATCAATCACTGGTTCTCCCCATGCCAATCACTCTACATCTGTCTCTGGACGCCTGTCAATCCGTCACTGTTTTTTCCCCCCTCTTATTTTCCGATGTTCTCTCTTCCCTCGTAAATCCTACGGTGGGTCACTGTCTGGCCCTATAATGTCTCGTCTCAGTCCTATAAACGCATGGCATGACCAAACAAATGCATGGGCACCTATTTGTACTAGTCTGCCACTGTTTCAGCGAGAGTCTGTCATCACATTGTTAAAAATGCACGAGCTGAGAGGCTGCAGCTGAGAACTGTGAAAAAATTATGATCGTTATTCAGTATTTCTCTGAAACAGGGATTTTTTTAAAATGGTGTTACAGAGAGTTGAATAGGAGATATTTTAAAGAAAAATGCATTTATTGTAACTATAATGCCCTGGTTCTCTCTTTTCAGTAGAAGGAGCGTAATCACACATTCATCACATGTAAAAGCAAGACATTTGGAAACAGCATTGAGAAACTGTGCATTGTCTTTCAACCACAAATGTGTGTTTACCACAAAAATATTCCATCATATACTGATGGTATGTCTTATGCATTTTTTCCACTATGTCATAGGCCACTTGAATTTCCTGTTCTGGTTACATAAGCTGCCTTGTGTGTCACTGTGTTTACCCTTGCTTTTAATTAATTTCTTGTTAATCTATTTTTTTTGTTATTTAGTTTTATTGTTTTTCCTGTCTTACTCTGTGTGCATTTGCGTGCTTGCTTTCATTGTTTTTTTGTGTAATCTGTAAGCACTTTGGGTTGCCTTTGGGTATGGAGTGAACTATATAAATACATGTGACTTTGTCTTGCTTTAAGGAGAGGGGAAAAAAACGGGCAGCCAACATTGTAATGGAGAGGCAATATCTCTATAAACAAATAGCCATCTATCTCTCTATCTATCTAGCTACCTACCTACCTACCTACCTACCTATCTATCTATCTATCTATCTATCTATCTATCTATCTATCTATCTATCTATCTATCTATCTATCTATCTATCTATCTATCTATCTATCTATCTAGCTATCTTGCTATCTATCTACCTATCTACCTATCTATCTATCTATCTATCTATATGTAGAATCTGTTGGCAACGATACAAGGTCTTGGTATTGTAAGCATTGTGGTTTCTATTTGTAGTCTGAGTTGTATTGACCAATCACTATTGAGCGGCAGTTACACAGTTCCATGCAGAGAGCAAAAGAGATGGAACACATTGGCTGAAATGCCATCTCCGAACCCACTGGCAATCATCTGATGATGATTTAGCTTTTCATCAGATTTTTAATAATCAATCTGCATTCATATGCACGCATCTATTATAGAGACAAGCCAAAATGCTTGGTACATGGAAGAGGAAGTCATGGCCCAGATATCCGCTGGTCACACCAGAACCCCTGGAAATACTGGCTGTTGCCCTCAGAAGCTTATTGTCATCAGACCAAGATCTGATGGGTTCCTTGATTGGAGGTGAGGGTGCTATGGCAAAAATATCTTCTCTTCAAGTACAACACTTAAAAATGGCCTTTATATATTTGGAATGTGATCGTGCTGCCTCAATGAATGGCAACATCATCTCAGCCCTGATATGATGAATGTTTGCTTCTCAAAATATGGGTTCCATTGACAAGATTATTGGTCTATTGGTGGACAGCCATGAGGTTATAGGTGGATGCTGATGTACAGTATGTGGCACACAACACCTCCCTACCAGAGACAGAAGACCTTTTCATTCATACCGAGCAGCACGGAATCAGTGTCTAATTTTGAAGAGTCGTGCACTGAGGGCTGAAGGGCACCACTCAGGAGAGTCAGTACATCCATGGGTACTCATAAAAGTCCATGTGAGGAGATTGGGAAAATAGTTTGACTACTGTTGAGGCTAGGCAGTTGTTGTAGTCCAGTGGGCTCCAGATACTTGCTACCGCAAAGTCAGCAGCAATTAAGCTTAACGGGAGAGGTCGGCACAATTTCAAAAAATGTTGTCATCCACTCTTTCTAAAAAAGTGGATGAGGAACACGGTGATCACTGAGCTTTAACAGGGTCAGGCCCCATAGGGTTGAACAGGCTCACCTTGATTGTCTGAACATGTATATGCAAAATTTCCGTGCGCTTATTTTCAAAGATAAGCAGCTATGCCTGTGGAGCCTCTGTCAGAGGGCGAACTCTGTGTGAATGGTACTCTTCATCTGCTAATTGTTTGTGATTGCTGCCAAAAGTGATTGGCTTATATACATGTGTCATAGTGGGTGCGTACACACACATAAGCACAGGGAGATGGAAAGCGGGAGTGTTGGCTGATGGTGGCGTTTCTATCTTTGTGGTCAGTGGAGTCTGATGGATGTGAGAAACAGACGGATTTTCATTTATTTCCTGCTTTGGGTTTTGGAGGGATAATGTGGGCGTGAGTTTGTGTGTGTGTGTGTGTGTGTGTGTGTGTGTGTGTGTGTGTGTGTGTGTGTGTGTGTGTGTGTGTGTGTGTGTGTGTGTGTGCAAAGGGGGGGCTTATTGGTGAGTGGTGGAGAACTGGACAGCTGAAGGCATTCATTAGCTTCCCAGTGAGTCAGAGCGAGTGTAACAAAAGGTTGAGGAATCTAAGAAAGGACATTGTATAGCACAGCATTAGCACTGATTGCAATTGCTGTTTCATCAGGCATAGGGGATGGAAGGGTGTATAGGAGACAGAGAAAGATTGAGGAGAAAAGTGGGCAATCATGTGAGAATTTTTTGCATGTGTGTGTTTTAGACAGTGAACTTGTGCATGTTTCTGCACAGTTAATTTTTTTTTCAAGAGCCATTCACTTCCAGCTCCATCATACTTAAGAGTACTTCATTGGGAACACCCAAGTAGGGAGACAATAATAACTATGAATTATGTTAGCAGCTACTATCATGAACATTTTCGGCACTTAAGGCCAACCAGACCATTTGTAACTCCATCGATGAACAATACAGGTTCCCTTTTAACAACAAAGACAGGCCCTTGTGGAGACATTTTTACCAGAGTCCCCTAAAATGACATTTCTGCATGTGAACATACAGCATAAGTGTTAAAAGCAACTTAATACCAGTTTAGTCTGCCCAGCTTCACAAACTTAAAGATGTCCCTCATGATCTGCAGTTGACTGAAAACTGCCCTGTTCTTCTCTGACTTCCAACATCACCCCATAACAGAATCGACAAGAAGGCAATCCAGGCACTCCTAAAAATTATTATATTATATATCTAATTATTGTATCATCATTAATCATTACTGTCTATTTGTTTCACCTGTCATTGCCATTATATGGGTCATGTGATGGCCACTGATCGGTTCCTGCCACTATATAGGTGGGTCCATACCTGTTTTGTATGTTTTGAAAGTCCTGACAAAGACCTGGAGTGGTCGGAACATGTTGGTTCTTTTAGCTCTTTTAATGATTTAGCCTCTAAAATAAAGGCATCTTAATATTTTCTTCCTCATTTGTCTATATTTTTTCGGAGTGCCTGGATTGTCTTCCTGTCGATCCAATTGTTTCCCACTCTCTAGGAGCACCTGACGCAAGATTTTGATCTATGTTTCTATGTACAGAGCAACCAGCTGTCTCTCTCTCTATCACCCGATTAACAGCCAGTATGTGACCTAGACATTGGATAAATGAAAAGTATCTTGTGCTGAGATATAGTATGTGTCATTGGAAGATGACTCTATCTTTTTTTTCTTTATTTACAGCATTAGAATGTTAGAAAAACAGCAGTAATTTGATTTCAAGGCATTCATTTAAATGTTAAATGTTGCCTTGGTAAAGTTTTGACTATTAATTTCAAATATCTAAATTTGATAACTTTTGCAATTTTAGATCTAGTCAACACCTGCACCATTCTCTTTACATGACTTTTAGTCTGGGCTTGGAAAGACTTCTCTTACACAGAAATAGAAACTTGGCAGAGCTGACAGGCTGCGTTGTCTCTGCCTCTTTCTGCCTGGTGGAGAGAGCCACTAACTGCAAATGTCGCAGCTCTCTCACGAGAGTCATTTAATTGATTTGTATTGGAAGGCACCTTTGTAGTGTCTGTCTAAAAGGGCAAGAAGAAGTGCGCTGTCTGTGTGCATGTTTGTGGGTCTTTGGAATGTGTGAAAACCAATGCACTAGCAAATAAAATGTGAGAGAAGGAAGTTATTAATTATTACCATGACACTTTATACTGATAACATAGCAGGTGCTATTTTAACATGTCTTACTTATTAAGTGTGTTTTTGTGTGTTTTAATGCACATGCGCATATTTTGTGCTGATGTCAGTTTGTGGTGTGTACGGCTTTCTTGCTTTAAAGGTATACTCTCTAAGATCAATGTTTGTTTGTTTGCCTGGTGAATTATTAATTAGTTGCTAGGCAAGTGGGGTATTCTTCTTTGAAGCTGAGTTATCCAACCTTGCAGATTCCCTCTAATGATATAAGCAGAGCCTCAACCCTTCAAAGACCCTTAGAGTCTCAGTACTTTCCATATGGTTGTAACCCAACCAAGCTTGAACTGGTTGTAGTGAAGTATAATAATGTTGTGGTTTTAAACTGAGAAAATCTGTGCTTAGAGTCTTTCAGACAGCACATCCAGCTAACCCTTCTCATACCTGCTCAATTCACTGGTGAGCCATTCATTGAATAATAGAAGAGCGATCCTTGGATGAAGTCAGCTCAATGCATAGCCTTTCTCTAGGAGCCAATATTCTTTGTCTCAAAGTTAGGATCACACAGAAAAGAAGTTGTCTCTCAAGGATATTTAGCGTTAGTGCACCAGCATTTAGATACCGAAAGAGTGGATATGATGGGAACCAGTGTGTCTGGATCAATATTGGGATCGGATCTAAACCAAGAGAAAGGTTGTGGAGACTATAATGATATAAAGAGACAGTAAAACAACCATGTCTGTGTAACCTATTTGTCTTCAGGTCAGCCTCCAGTTTGGCACATGACTGAAGTACAAGGGACATCTGACTGTTAACTAAGCAGCATATTATCCTATCCACACTAACACCTTGGATGGAGAAAAGTCCCACCGTGCAGACCTGTGCTAGACGAGAGACAACAGAAGGTGGATAGGTTGAAGTGAGGACAAAACGAGGTCCTAACATTGTAGGCAGTAGGGCAGGAAATTAAGAGGACAGCAAGCTCAGGGGATGCGACTGTTTGTGTGTGTGTGTGTGTGTGTGTGTGTATGGATGGATGCATATGAGAGGTGATAGCGCACTCCATCTGGGCACTGAGCAGCTCCAAGCTTTAGCACCAGGGCACCAGGGGGGGACATTGGGGTCCTTCCCCCAGACAGAGGGCTTGTAGGCTGGGGAGCCATCTGTAAGAGATGACCTGTGGAATTGTGGTTCAGACATTCACAGTGTGATGGCGGAAAACAGACGGAAACTCTCAATGGTTTCTTCCTATACCAACCAGCACACATGCACATGTGCTAAAACAAACTGTGTGTACTCAAATACAAAGACACACACACATGCGCAGGCACACACATACACCCTAATGTCCATGTCTGTCATCTTGCCACTGAGCAAGATGGCCCAGTTGGTACACAGGGAGAGAATTTATTTGCCTTGATTTTCCTGTGGCTCCAGAATGGAGGGTTGTACATTGAGCTGAAAATCATCTGGAATCTTTGCTCAGACAAATACTGTGAAATGAGGGATGTGTCTATACTGTATGTGTATGTGAGTAGCAAACAAAAACTCTAAAAGACAAAATTGACTCATACAAACATCCACACAGCAGACAGCTTGTAAGGCACAATATCTGTCTCACATATGCCTGTCTAGAAGTGTCACTGTGCAGTCGAACTCCTCTGACTTACTGTTTACTGTACAATTGAATATTTGTGCACCACCTCCTGTTGCAAGAAAGTTTGTGACAAAACTGCAAAAACTTTATTTATTTATTTTACTATGAAACTACTGTTCATAATGAAAGCCAATGTTGGGAATGTTACTCGGAAAAACTGCAATGCTACTAACACTATTTGAGTACTCATTATTTATCAAAACAAGTAAATAAGTTACTTAACTATTTACTCAATAACAAAGTAATTCAATTAGATTTTAAAGTCTAGTCAAAAGTGCTTTAAACAGCTCTACAGCTTCTACAACAATATGTCCCCTCGCCTGTGTTTAACGTGTTGAAAAAGAAGACGAGAAGACCATCCTCCTCCAAATGTAACCACATAGGTCAATTTTACAAGCACAAATTCGAACCCATATTTAGGATTTTTGTTAGGCAATGACCTCGGGTGGCTGCAGTAATTATTATGGGAGCAAAGGAGGAAGTCAGGCAGCATAATATAAAAAGCGAGAAAGTCAGCTTAAGGTGGGAGGGAGAGGAGGTAGATACTTCCACACTTTCATCCTGGAGAGAAACCTAAACCTTACCATGTAGTTTTGGTGCAACGGTGACCGTTATAACCTTACCCACATATTTTAAACTGCAACCATATCAGTCATTCAAGCTATTCTGTCGTTTACCAGTGGGTTCGCAAATTTAGGAAACACTCCTGAGGGTCATATTCAGAGGTATGAACCTACAACTTATGTGGTCGTATGGGTTGGAGGACTTGTTGAAAATGAGACATGGTTTAACACACAGCTGACTGATGTTTTGAAGCATTTCCTGACCCTCAACAGCTGTCTAAATGTTAGCCCTGCTGACTGCACACAACAGTATAACAGAAGTCTGGTCCACAGTGAAGCTGTCAGGCTCACACACCCTCCAAATATAAACAAAGGATGATTCGTGAATGTAGTTTTGGGCAGGCTCACTGACATTAACCACTGATAAGTGGTATAAATGGTTAATGTTATCAAGCCTGCTAAAAAGACACAACAAAAATTGGACAGCTTCATAGTTTGGAAGCTCATTTGTTGTTATCTGGAGTGACAAGAGTAACTAGTCTTCTGGTGGAGACTAGCTGCCTCCCTTCAACTCCTGTCCACCAGACCAGTCTGTCCAATGAACACATAGGCATTGAACTAATATTAACCCTCCAAAACTCAAAGTAAGGTTGTCTACAGACAAAATGTCAAAGTGACTTGTTGTTGTCCCTTACACTACTAGTTACTTAAAAAAAAAAATTGGAACAGAAAAAGCAGGGGACCTAGTTTAGAACCCTGTGGAATCCCAGTATATCTAGAGAGGGGAATTTTGTTTGTTCCTCAAAACTATCATGCGTAGAGAGTAGAGCGTCCTAAAATCCTTGACAGGGTAAGATAACATTAATTTTGTTAATCTGTGGCTTTGATTTATGATGCTCTTGTTCCTTGTGTCACTGCAAATGTACTCTGTCCTTCAAATATCAGCACTACATTGTGCATTAGTTCTATCACGTTTCCTACAAAGCTCATCAAAGCTGAGCTGGGCTGCGAAAAGCATGTAACAGTGACTATGACGGCTACACAAGTGTGTCATTATGCCTGTTGACATACTCATGCAAATCATGATTTCATGTGTAAAATGCCAAAAAAAAAAATATCAATTGCAGACAGGGAGAGAGAAGGAGCCTTGATGGCTTAAATACAATAATTCATGAGTCTATTCACTCAGATGATACGGTTATTTGTGTAGCAATAATGAGAGTAATTATCATTGTCAATAAAAAGGATTTTATCTTGAATTTATGTAAATGAATCATTTGGTTGTGGAATAAGCTAAATTGCCTTATCAATGGACTCCAACCCTCACTGACACAAAATGACTGTTTATTAGCTATAAGGTTTACAGCTGAATACAGTCCTCGATCAGCAAATCACAGACTGAGACTTGTCACTAAATTGTAAGATGGGGGAGTATAAGGAAAGACTGAGGGCTGAAGATCCTTTTTGGCCCCTACATAAGTGGCCAATTTGAATGTGTGTCTAAGTAAGAGAGAGGGAAAGAAGGGATGAGGTTGAGATTGAAAATAAGTCATTCACTGTGTTTCATCTTACATGTGTCCTGTTTAAAAATAACAGTTTAACAGTAAGAGATTGATGTGACTATAACGTACACACTTTCACTTTAAAAATAAGAAAAGCATTTTAATCCTTTACCATCAGAAAAAAAGCAGGGCAAAACACCAGTTGGAGGCCAATCTTTTAAGTCAATTCTCATACCTTTTCATATTTAAAAGTGCAATTATATACCAAGTGAACAAAGTGCACAAAATAATAATGCTGTATAATCATAAGGCATTTCTGAGAAAATCTGTGTGCTACCTTGCTAACTCCATCTCCTTTAGAAAAAGGACACGCAAAAGTCAAAGACATGCAGAGAGTCAGACCTATAGTTAAGGTTAATTTACAACTATTAAAAAATAAATTGTACTTTTACAGCTGTCACGCAGCTGGGGCCCATTACGTGTGTGAAAGTACACTTGGTGTTAGAACGCAAACTTTTTTGTAAGACTTAGGTTAGTGTTTCAGTATAAAAATATGCCTCCTGGATTGTACCACTATATCAGCGAATAGATATCTGCAAAAGTTCACAGAGAAAGTACTGCAGTTACATAGAAGTTGTACCAATAATTGTAGTTTTAGTATTAACCCCTTATAATGTGTGCATGTAGTATCTCCAGATAGAGCCCCAGGTGAGCACAGCTTCATATAAACAGATGTGTTTATCAATGGTGTCATTATCAAAACTGCAACCACTGCAGTTCATCAGGGCCCAGAAGCTGTCAGGGGCACATTTTGAAAGGCAATATTTCGTACCTTTACTATTGTAGGTGGGCCGGCCCTCTCGCACATTGACTGTTATGATAATACTAAAATAACTTAACTTATATAAACCACATTCCCACCTTGCGTACAACACTTAAGGTTTTGATAGCTATGTAAGCCATCTTCCAAATTAGTCTGTGGTTGAGTGCAGGGCTTTTAGATTAGAGTTGATAAAGTTCTTTAGTTGCTATCCGTAGTGCTGATCAAAGGCTGATTTGTAGGATGGTAGTTGCATTGTGAGCCTCTCCATGGTGACACTGCAATTGCCTGCTTTGCAATTAACTGAAGTGGTTGTGTGTATCGCTGCATTTGTGCGCGCAGGTGTGTGTGCATGTGTTTGGGGCAAGGCGAGGGCCCATGAAAAAATATCTGCACCAGGGCCAGTCACAATTATGTTTTGCTGCTGGCGTTACAACTCTAAAACTATCTGAATGCTACTACAGAAGATACGAGTTTGAGCAACTTTTATTTATGCCTTTGGTCAGCTTACTTTGCATTACTAACACAGTCCTCTGTAAAACAGTTGAAGCAGTCTCATTTAAAATGGGTAAATATTCCACTGGGGGAAGTAGAGCACTCATGCTTTTACTCTGCAGCAACCTTTTCAACATTCAAAAAAGATGAACATTTTCACACCTGGGAACTACCCAGGAGATCTGTAGTCTTCAGGATGTGGGCTGAGCAGCTGGAGGTGATGTTCTCAATGCCATCTTAATGGTACAGCGGCTGTTAAACTGTTAGTCATTCTGAGAAGGTATCTGTACCAACAACCTTAAGGACACAAGCAGCTTTCTCAAAAACTTGAGAGTTGTGCACCACTACCACTACACATGCAAGTACAGCAAGTACAGTGCTGTAAAATAAATGTTATGCATCATGTCATACAGAACTGGCCCAATGGTTTCCTGACTTATTAATGTAGGTTAGTTTCCTGACTGTGTTGATAGCTCGTTGATTTGATATTAGCTAAGTTACAAAAGTTAAAAGCAGAATTTTACACTTCATATATAAAGTTTTTGGATTTTTAAATGATGATGGATTCTCAGAACCGTAGGCCTGATATTTTTCCATTTACTGTTTATTTCTTCTTACAGTATGCTTTTCACAAATGCGGTATAAAAGCATCTTGTGTTTACAAAAGTCTGCATTCAAATTCAAAGTGCTCCCTTTGCCAACCCCCACACACACACACATCTCTGCTAACCCTGCCCCCTGACCTAGATGCTACAATTGAACACATAAGTAATTATTAGGGTTACTCGGAATAAGAGTGTAAAGCTCTACTGCGGAGACAACATAACATTCATAGTTATTCATGAGGGACTCTGGCTAGATAAGGGGGATCAGACCATGGCCAGAGCTATTCTCATTATGACCTCATTTCAAGGTTTGGGAGCACAAAATTAGCCACATGCACCAGCAATATTACTTTATTTGGTCTCCATTTTCTAATTCATGAAGGTCCTAAAGCTTGACCAACCATGTGTTTCACTGTCTTTGCCATGCCATTAAATCACAACATGACCATATTGGTTGGTAAATTAATGGAGTTGGCCATCAAAGAAGCGTTTGAATTAATTTTTTAAATGTATATGTATATACATCCATTTATATAGGAATGAATAAATCCATCAGGACTCTTTCACTAGTGCGACATTCAAATATGCTTACCATCATGCTTCTGTAAACTGGGAAAATGGTATATCTGGTGAACACAGTGGAAAAAATCTTTTTTTTAGGGTGTGTGAATGAATGCCGCTGAGCCTGAAGGGGCTACAAAATATTTAACAGGGCATTTAGGCTCTTCTAACCAGTGGTATGGCTGAGTTTCTTTGCACCCTACGCTCTTGTCTGTATTGCTCTCTTTTTGTGCATAAATAAGAGTGTAGCATGGAGAGGTGTGGACGCAAGTGGGATTGCAGGTGTTTGTGACTGTGTGATCATGCATGTGTGTTTAGTGTACCGAACTGGAGTGCTAATTATGTAAAAATGCTGCTCTTCATGTTGAAGCGTAAGAGGTCTGTGTGATCTTGGATCCCTCCACTCACTGCTGAACAACACTTCAGAGGCAAAGATTGTATGATAACAACTATCTTAACACCAACTGTTATATGAGACTCTGTCCTTCCCCTTTAAAGCCCCTGTATTATATCATATGAATATTATCATCATGTCTCTCCTTCACCTCTGCCATTTCAACAGCCCCTTCACTGTATGTGTGTGTGTGTGTGTGTGTGTGTGTGTGTGTGTGTGTGTGTGTGTGTGTGTGTGTGTGTGTGTGTGTGTGTGTGTGTGTGTGTGTGAGTGTGCGTGTGTCTTTGTGTGTGTGCAAGTGTTTGTAAAACAGTCCTGAATGAAGGATATAACTATGCGGGGGTTTAACCCAGACACATTATCATTCCCTGACTGTTGCTAGAGGGGGGAATATTACAGTCACCTTCCACACTTCCAGGACAAGAGAAGGGAGCAACATAAAAGCAGAGTTATAAAGGAGGTAGAAGTATGTAGAAGTATATGTCTGTCTGTCTGTCTGCCTGCCTGTCTGTCACTGACTGAGAATAGGCCCATTTTATTTATCTGTCTTACATTTTCTCTTACTGAACTACATGGCAAGCAAACTACCCACCCTCATTACACACACACACACACACACACACACACACACACACACACACACACACACACACACACACCTACACACACACACACACACACAGACACACACACGACAAAAGAACAAACACAATCGCAGTTCTTTTTCTTTTGTAATACTAACTAGATAAATAACCTTCATGAAATTTAATTAGTGCAGACTTGCAGCACAGTACCAATAATAACTTTGCAGCCTGCAGCAGAGAGAGGGATTGAAAAACCATCAGGCTATCAGCAATAAAAAAAATACCAGATTTTGCAGATTCTCTACATGAACCAAGTTGAGTTTTCTTAACACTTCTCTGACATTTGCTATAGCAATTAATACAATGAGACCAAGAGAGCAAAGGGAAAAAAAATCACAAATGGTGTTGCATCAGCAGTTGTGTTTTGTAACATCCACATTTTTGCTTTCAGACTCAACTGCAGCAAATGTGGAAGTTATATTCCAGCGGCATTGAAGCTGTCCCTAATTTTTGCAGAACTTTGGCCTGTATCTCAAAATTTTAAATAAAGTGACAGGACAGGAGGTGAGAATTTACTCCATCAGCATTCTTTTTCTGTGGCTGTTTTGCCTGAATAATACCTTAGCACAACCTGACAGTTTTCCCAGTTATTATTTGTTATTTTAGGTGACAATTACAGTCAATAGATAGGCTATAGTTAGAGGCTTAGGTAGGCATATTGTACCTGCACGTCTTATTTCTGCCTGTAGTCGTCAGGGTTCATCCAGTGTAGACACATGAATATTGTATGTTACAATATGATACAGCGTGCTGCTTTGATGCATTTATAATCTTTACATTCAAGCAGACATTACTCTTATTATTTCTCTCCAGTCTCCACTGAGTATGGCTGAGCCAGAGACAACATAAATGAGCAGCTGCAATGGATTCTTTATTGATTTTGTGGTACTGTCTGTATTTGTTGGAGAGCCAGACTACTAACCACACTTAAACCCTGTTACCAGCAGATTTAAATCAGTTACTGAAAGTTCGGGCATCTTACTGTATTTGCCAGAGGTGTGGACTTGAGTGATAGGACTAGGACTGGGGTCAGAGTGGGGTAAAAAATTTGACAAAATCAAAAAAAGATTTGCAATTTTACTTGAACTTTACCACCAGTGTGACTTGCAAATACTCGATACCTTGCCCCAAGCCCAAAGACTAAAAGGCTAATCATTTCAAAAAAAGTGTGCCACAAATCTCTTACCTTCATTTAGTGAAACAACTAACGTTGACGTTTTTTTCGTTCCAATAATACCCAGATGATCTACTTTGTCTGAAACAGTCCGACTGCATCCTGTCAGGTTGAAGGAGAAAACGAACATTAAATTCCTGAGGAAAAAAAATCATAGCAAAGCTAATTTAGTTTGCACACACAAACTATGCAGTGGTCAACAATACGCAGTATGCAGCATGACAAATGTATAACAAGGGGGATTGGGGATCCTCCGTCAGAAAATTTTGTGTGTCAAACATTTAATTTCCTGCATTCTGATGAATTTTGATGCACAAATCTGTGCCTATTCTGAATCAAATCATGGTGTAAATGTCTTTCATTTGTCCTCTGCTACCTTGAGGTTTTTAATCGAGGGGGATAAATGCACATGCTCTAAACACTGATGGATGTGGACATACAGTACAATGGTCACATCATTTAACCAATATTACACCCACTCTGAAACCACTTTAATAACAGAATTGAGAAAATTGTGAATCACCATATTTGGTCAGCTATAACAAACACGTGAAAGCCTGTACTCATATTAAACTGTTAATGTGTAAAACTTTTACCATCCATTACAATCACAGATGACTTAAGGCAAAAATACACCGGCAGTAAACACCACAGGGTCAAAAAATACACCCCTATTATTTCATTGTACAACCCCACACCAGCGATTTGATGCACATCGGCGCACCCGGACGTGCCGCCCCATGGCACTGCATGCCACTGTCCTATTCCCAACCTTGCCACCTCCAGAATTAAATGCATTTTTCCCCCACTTGCCCTCTGCTTGTACATACCAGCTCTAGTAGCAGCTCTTTTTCTCTGCTCCTATGGCAGCTTCACCCTTCTCTACACCACTGATGTATAAAGACAACTATGTAGGTGTTGCTTTCTTGTGTGTGACAGAGGATATATGAGGTGAGACTCATTGTTATGTTTGAGAAATATTCCAAGCAAAACGACCTACAGTCCCAGCATTACAAAGACAAGGGCCAAAAAGATACTGCCTGGCAAGTCATAGCTCTGGAGATCAGCTCTTCAGGTGAAAAACTAACTTTAGTTAGGGGGTGTCCACACATGATTTTAAGTTAATGTATAGATGGTGGAAGTACAGATCTTTCAGTAAAAGTAGTAATAACTTTGTGTTGCTGTCTGTTGATGAGCTACAGCGTGATGCATCCTGTGTGTGCTAGGGGCAGCACATCACATGACATGGCGCACTTCAGTGGTGCTGGTGTGTTTTCAGCTTTAGATAACCTGCCAGCAGAACATCAACATGTAAATCTGCCCTCAGTCTACATGGAGTTATTGGGGAACGTTCTAGGTGAAACTGGCAGTTTATTGGCCTGTTAGACTTTAATATTTTCCTAAGTCACACTTTCTCCATGTGTATAAAGTGTTTCATGATAATAATTGCTAAATTTGTCATTTTAACTGTAATGAAGAGACACTTGCCAGTTAGCTGTGCCATGCAAGTGCCTTGTAGGCACTGAGTACCTCCCATATAATTTTGAGTGCAAGTGGAAAACTAAGATAAGGTGTGGTTTCCAAGTCAAATTGTGGTTAATAACAAGTATTATTTGAATTCATCCCAACCTTGTGTATCTTATTTGTTGCCTGCTTGCAAACGTCTCACAAAGCTACCTCTTTTACTTTGAAATATCATTGTTTATCCACGATAAATATGTATGAAAATGCGTGATCCATTTTCTAAAGCTTCCTGTCTGCTCCTCTCTCTCCCCCCAGCCTGCTTGTTTAGCCTTCGGCAGGCTATAGAAGGTGCCAAGATTCATGCCACATGTTTTGTTTAATTTCCTACTCTGTAACACCAAGTTGAAAATATATGGTGAGTATGCCCTTTCATCTGCAGGTTTTTTACATAGTGATATAACATCTGCTTTGATATTTCATTTTATTTTCAAGAGAGTATAAAAAGACCATTGGGTAACTGCATCATTGTCGCAGAAACCTATGTTTAAGTAAGTAAGTTCATGGTAAAATTAAAGGATTTTAATGCATCAACATAGATAAATTCGTAAATACAATACAGTACATGTAATGTAGTCAGGTCATATATGTTTCAAGTTGTATAGGAGGTCAGTGAGTGAATCAAGTGTCCCTGCATAGGGATGGCCAAGACACGACATGAGATGAAACCATCTTCCTCAAGTCCCAAACAGCTGTAAAGACATACTACTAGACCAGGGGCAGGCAACTTGCGGCTCTGGAGCCACATGTGGCTCATTATTTCCTCTACAATGGCTTCCTATGGGTTTGTAAAAAAAAAGAAATGGAAATAAATAACTGTTACTTCATTTTTATTTCTTATACATCATTGTTCTAGGCCTAAAGTGATTTTACATTTGCTGATTGTAAAAAATGTGTAGCCTATACATCAATTAAAAGAATTTAGCCAAACCTCAGTGAGGCTCGTCTTGAGTCTCCAAAGCTAGGCTAACTATGGATTTCAAATTCAAAAAAGGAAAACAAAATTTAAAGGTGTGCGGACAGATCTGTGTGCTTTTACTGCCAACGCTGCAAAGTTAAAGTTACAAATGATCATGAATAGCCCACTACAGAGGAGCCACCTTGTAGTAAAAGACATTAATGAATGCTCATTTGGAGCCATTAGTAATGTTGATAAGCTAATTTGAATACCTCCATTATAAGGCTCAAATATGCTTTGCAGCTCCATGCAGCTTTTTTTCCCCTTTTTCCATTTAATAGTTGCTGACCCCTGCTCTAGAATATAACAATAACTGTGATTATTTACAGAGGAATGAAACAAAAGATATTGTTGGGAATAAAATCAGTTTACGCCAGGTCCAACACAACAAACACCAAAATTATGGAGTTAACAAAATCACTACAACTATGAATGACATATTATAGCTGTAATCAGTGTTTCTACTGTATACTGACAAAGGGTCACATGACTTCCTACAGGTGAAAAGAGTCACTTGTGCTGTAATAATAAATCCACAGAGAATCATCAGCTGAATCTGTGGTTGCCCTCAGCTTTATAATGTCTTTTAACTCACTTGTTTGGCTTTCTGGCCTACAACTTAACTTATTTAGTTCATTGTCATCAGCACCATTTTCATCCACCACATGCAGCAGCTTTTAGTGAAAAAGCTCAATTAACTCACGGTGCAGTCAGCAGCTAGCTGATGAACATAGCACTGACAGTAGCAGCTTAAGTCACATGTAAGTTAGTGGAGACCAAAAACCAATGAGTGAAAACTAGACTTTTCAATGCCCCAAGAAGCCTAAAAGTTGGCTATTGTAGGTCTACTTAATTCAACAGGAGAAACCATGATGAACTGAACTGGCAGCCATCCCTAACTAACTCCAGATATGTGACACCATCAGCATGCCAAAAGGAAGATCTGACAGATGACAACACAAACAATGGAGAGTGCAGCTGTTTGGAAGAAGAGGAAGATGAGCGTCTGCCCCATGCAGGTTGAGCATCATTTTGGCTCCCTGTATAGTCTCCTTATATGTGGCCCATCACCATGTGTGCCACGAGCCACCAAACTGCCTGCCAAATTGCCTGCCGCCTATTTGCATATATGTTTATGCACACACCTGTCACAGCTCAAATCCACTCAGTCATGAACTGAATGATCATAGTTGAGTCCTCTGACAAGCAGTGGTGAAATAAGTGGTCCTGTTTCAACACAAACAAGAAAACAATTCAAGTTTTCAGTCTAACATGACAGAATATGATGTGTGTGAGTATGGGTGCATTAACTGCAAGAGCAAGTCTGACAGATTGTGTTTCAAGGCACCACAACAGTCATGTTATGAAGAACAAGAACTAATCAGAGTAAATTATTTGCAACTTTTTTCAACTGAGCACATTCTCTCTAAAGGACTTTCGAGTCGTGTGCGTATTAAATTACAAGTTTAATGCAAAAATTGATCTAAATTCATTGGGTTCTGTCAGAACGCAATTTGGTAAGTGTCTCAAAAGCAACAACAAAACAAAAAAAAAAACTAAAATTACTGCCTCGCTGTTGTATAGTATGCCGCCGCCAACCAGTCACGTTGCAGTTTACATCTATGTCTGTCCAGACTCATATTATATATGCAATGAAGACTTTGACGCAATTTAATGAAAGGCAGTAAGAGCATTCTTTGGTGAAAAGAAGTTGTTACTATACTGACATGTATGATTCTAATTAGAAATACCATCTTCACTCATTGACTATTTTTACAGCTTTGTCTCATAGTGCAACACCTATCACCTGAACCTTAGTATCAGCAAAACACAAGCTCCCCTTCTGTTCCTCAGTGATAGTGTTGAATAATGGCCAGAAAAGTGTTTCTGCAGAACAATCTGATGTCACAGTAAAGTTGACCTTTGGCCTTTTGGATATAAAATGTCATCACTTCATCACTTTTTCCTACCATTTATGAGAAATTTTGTTATCATTACTGTATAATTTTTGAGTTATGGCCAAAAACATGTTTTCTGAGGTCACAGTGACCTTGACATTTGACCACCAAATTCTAATAAGTTCCTTCTTGAGTCCAAGTGGATGTTTGTACCAGATGTAATAAAAGTGCCCCCAGGCGCTCCTGAGATATTATGCCCACAAGAATGAGATGGCCATGAGGTAGCGGTGACCTTGACCTTGGACCACTAAAATCAAATCTAAGTGGATGTTTGCGCCAAATTTGAGGAAATTCCCTCAAGGTGTTCCTGAGGTATAGTATTCATAAGTATGGGATGGATGGACAGACAACACGAAAACATAATGCCTCTGGTCACAGCTGTCGCCGGCGGAGATCATAACAATCAAGTTAAAAAACAGAGTGACAGCAGTGTCACTCAACCACAACAAGGCCCTGGACAAAAAAGTAAGATAAGATTTGTAAAGAATAACAAATTATAAAATTATTTACATGATAGTCTGGTTTATTCTATCTTAAATCAAATGTGCCCCAGTGTTTTTTCCCGTTCCAAGGACTTTGTATGTACATCTTCAGGTTTTGGTTTGCTACGTGTCCTTGCTTCTTCTCAAGCAGATCGGTCCCTCTCTTTTAAATTAAAAAGGAACTACTTTTTTCCCCCCATTCCTCATGAGAAAAAGTTAAATAATATCAAGTACAGCACTGAATTTGCCATCATGAACACCAAAATTGTACATTTTTAGTTGCTAGAGGATGGGCAGAGACAAAAAACTGTCCCACTTCCCCAGTCATCATGAAAAGGTTAAAAATATGGCTGTACTAAATAGCTTTTAGGCCTGATTTATGTAGCTCAAACAGGATAAGGACAACAAGCCTTCACAAAACCATTTCTCTATGGAATAAATGTGAAACAAGCACATATGAAGACTTATTTCTGATAATTGCAACTATTTTGTTCTGTGAAAGCAAATACAAAAGCAAAATGTTTTAAGCCTGGCATTATGGAAGCACTGAAAAGTGACATTTGAAAACTTTGATATTATCCCAGTCATTCCACATAAGATCTCACTATCAGGCTGTTCACAGTTGATTTCAGCCAAATCTATTGTATTAAAAATAAACCCATTCTACAATCCTGCAGCATAATTCACCTCTCCGCTGCTCATACACTCACAAAGACTAATGGCAGGGTGTGGCATCAATACTTTTAAAATCACTTAGATTTTACGACTGATATTATCTTCTGCCCGTGATGTTTGTCATTTCAAATGATAAAAGCATCGTTCAGCTAAAAATGAGAAGCCTCAAGGGGTCAGGGATCAACAAAGCCAGTCAGATAAATTGTCTAAGAACCATGAAAGTCTGCCAAATTCTGTGGCAATTCAAATAACTGATGTGGCTATACTTCACAGGATAAATGAAATCTTTTACCTGCTGGTGGCACTAAACAAAAAAATCAAAGGTTACACGAATTCATTGGGAATACGTCTATGATGACCTATCTAAGGATATCAGATTTTACAACAATCCATCCAAGAGTTCTACAACCATCTCATACAAAATGTGCAATGTCAACCTCATGGTGTTGCTAGAGGAAAGGTCAGTGAACCTGAGACTAACGTTGTCAGGTTCATTATCTGGGGACCATGAATGCAAGTTCCAAAACGTAACTTTTGGGTCTATCTGCCGATGGCTGGTAAACTGGAAACATTTTTCAACCAGCCATAAAACTGTATAAGATAACAACGATCACAAATAAACAAGCAGGTCCTTTTTATTGAGTACCTGTGCGTGCAGAGAACCTGGCTTTGCTGTCAAAAAAAAAAAAAAAAAAAAAAAAAGCCAATCACTTCTCACCCCTTATCTGTGAAGCGCCACTTCTTGGTAAATTTTACTTTCACCGTACCTCTACCATGCTCTTCATTTTTTCCTTTTAGGTTGCTTTTTGCAAGCAATGTGCCACCACATATTTGCAGACTCTCTTTGCTACAGTGGCCCTGAGAGCTCAATGCGCTGCAAATTAAGTAAAGAAAAAAAACATGTAACTACACAAAGAACATTGGTGAAGATGTTCCCTAAATGCTGCTCATGTGTTGTCGAAATGGTGATGTTTTCCTAATGTGAAAGTGTTTTGTCTATTTGCATGTGTTTTCTTAATTTGCAGTGTGTTGAGTTCTCATCTACTTTGTGGTACACGGCTCAGTAGAGTAAGCGTAACCACAGAAGGGTGAACAATGACAATCGATGAAAGAACTGCGATAACATTATTAATGCTCCTAGGTATCATGCTGGCACCAGTCTGCAGAGTTGAAAACAAAACTTGGTCAGTCAACTAATGAGCTGTGGTGATTAGAGTTTGGAGTAAAGTAGACCTATATGAGCAAACCTCAAATGGCTGCTGACCTAACTTATTCATTTATTTATTTTACCATATTAGATTTTTACTTGCATTTGGCGAGTGATGGGTGCTAGTTTTGGACCCTGTGTGTATGTTGGCACAACATTTTATAGCAACCCACCCAGCATTTGACAAAATAATCTGGACCAAAGTTTACAACCAGTACTGCCAAGTAAGCTCATTTAAATCTACTTTATTTTATATACTTCTAATATAAACAAGTGGGTTAACTGAGCCAACTTCAATGCGACAAATACGATAAGAATGCTGCAGTTTCAGTCAATCACTGTTATTGACCATATCTACTTTGGAAAAAGACTCTCAAAACACAAGTTTAGGGAGATTCTGACCAATGTATGCAGGCAATAAACAAAGTGCTTGACCAGGCAACAGATGAGATTGTACAGTACAGCTGGCTGTTGACTCACAGGAGCAGCTTATTGTTGACCTTTCCACAGCACTGGATGGGAAGTTGTGTAAAACTGAATGAATACTGAGCAGCAGGTTTTTATGAAATATTAATTTTGCTGACGTGTATTGACTGTTATACATTGACTACATGACTTAAATTAATATTTAATATAATATTTAGGCAATTTTTGACTCTCATTCTTGTTCTGCAGCAGAGCAGTAGATCCACTCTAATGGACTGGACCTTCAGTTCTGTGTTACAGTAATTGGTCAGATCCAAAGACTTTTAAAAAAATGGATGTAGCTAGCGTTTATGTCACCCACTGGCTTGTGGACTCCTGTTTTCAAGCCTCGGTTCAGTATATCAGCCGTCGCCATCTTGTCTTTTTGGTGCCAGAAGTGGCCATATCTGGGCGAGAGGCTGGCACTGTGGATGAGTGAGGGGTGGATCTCACTAAGAAGCCAAGGACACTATTGGCAAACAGCCTGTCACTTAAAGCAGCCTGCCCTTAATTATGCATTACTTTAAGCCTTAAACAAAGTAAATGGGTTTTAAAAATATTCAAACCCTGTACAGTTGGCACAAAGGGGGATATTAGCTATAGAGACCAAAACTGCTTTTTTGCACCAGGCTGTAAACATGTTTATTCAGAGTTGCCAACTCTCATGCATCTGGCATGAGTTTCACACTTTCAGGCTTGGTCTGCCGTTCTCACGACACCAAGGCAAATCTCATGCCAAAACACTGTGGAAGCAAACAAGCTGAACAATCTTGAAAATGTAAATGTCTGAATTAACAAACAGTCAAATGTCCAGCCGTGGAAAGTGACTGTTTGGGCGCTTTTAGTTTGGAGCCTAATAGGAAAGTCCACCCCTGACTATTACAAATAGTATTTTGTTTCTCATACAGGGTCCACCCATTATGGTCTCTACACCCTCAATATAACTAATCTAGACTGGTGCAGGTGATGTAGATTTGTAGGAAGTTTTAAATCACGATTTTTTTTTTCTGGGGCAGCACCCACACACCCCCTACCAATTATGATGCGCCATCATAAAATATAGTATGCTCTGCCCAAGTAGCTCTCCAACATCGACTGAGTTTGAAAGAGAAACTAGATAAGTAAGGGGTATATTTAAAAAAGGTAACCACTGTCACATTTTCACTGGCCTCCATGCTGCGTTCTACTGTTTACTAACCTGTTTTTCAGGCCTGCCCATGATGTCAAATGTGACAAACCAGTAAAAAACAGAACAGACAGACATGCTCTTCTGCAGCAGAGCTGTGTCAACAGCTTTGTTCTACTGGCAATGGGAGAGAAATCTATTGCCTATTTCTAGCGTGTTATTCCATGTTTAAAAAACCTGCGTACATGTGCTAATTTTGGTGGGAAAGGGGTATAAGAGTGAAGTTCATCCCTCACTCATCCACAGCTCTACCCACTCATCCAAATGTGGTCACTTCTGGCTCCAAAATGATCAAAATGCCAAGCTCGAGGCATCCCAATGGCAGTCTACAAACCAATGGGTGATGACACCATTGCTACATTCATTATTTTATAAAGGCTATGCTACCACCACACATAGTTTCTAATTCTGTGGGAAACACTGTCTGTGGGCTTATGAAGGAACAAGGTGAGAATGCAACTGAAGTTCACAGTTAAAAGTGACAGTGGGCTAGCTTTCAGTAGCATACTGCTTATGGCATGAATGCTGTGTAATCCTAAAATCTTGATACTCTATGTCAACTGTGCAGTTTTATGGGCACTTCTGGCCTTTCAATTTCACCTATGGCTGCATAGTCTGTCTTGCAGGACCATGAATTAAGGCACCATTTCTTGAAAGCTGCTGAGATAAAAACCTTGGGACAGCCACCCCATATCCCAGTTCAGATGGAAAATGACAGACCAAAGGTCACCAAGATGAAAATAGGTTTCATTGCACATTCGAAGCATGTACAGCTGAAAGTGACTGCTTGGGGCAGTGGCTTTGTGATTTTCCAACAAGCACCTTTCATCTTAGGGGTATATGCAGGGGCCTGAGTGCTAAAGCTACAGTATATTGCTGACTATGGTGCGTAAAAGACTTCCAGCTGAAATGAATGTGCTAAAACACAAGCTGAACAACCTAACAATGATGAGATGTCCTTTCTAAGCTGCTGCTGCTTGCTCAGCAGGTGAAACAGGTAAGCCTGTCGACTCAATGTTTCATTGAAATCAGCCCGCTTCAATGTAACTTAGAAAAACACAAACGTGAACATGCTCTCATATTTCTCATTTTCTTCTTCTTCTCATTTCTGCTTCAAACATGTCACTGTTTTTTTTTTTTCCACACAGGGGCATTCAAAGCCTTGCGATTTTTATTGCCTGTCTTGCTGCATGAATAATATCCCATTAAATCTGCAGTGACAGTTGAACTAAATCATGGCCCGGCTTTAAGAAAGCCATTGACAAGGAAGAAAGCTAAGTCCTCACAATTTTCTGGGACCAGATGGGGGCTGATGGAGTGTGAAGCACTTAAGAAGCTAAACATGGTGCCCTTTTACCTTTTACAGTAATTCAAAGTGGTCTGTTTGAGAGCCTTTCACACATACTCTGCCAGTCTTTCATCAGCTGCAGGATATCAATGAAAAAGACAGACTATATGCAGAAATAGAAAGGGTTTCTGTTTAGCAATCCTTTACCCCTGAAGTCAAATGAGGCTAACTTATCCATATTAAGGCCAATCACAGATTCACTGATTTGTGCATGCTGTCCTTTTTTGTTTACTACTGGTACAGCAAAAAGCAGCCTTATTTGCAGTTTACAAATTATATTACTGGCTCACACAACGCTAGTCCAGAGTTTGAGTTTTGGATATTTAGACTATGGTTTACTGTGTGCTATGCCACATTTTAACCAAGCTTCACCCCCTTCTTCAGATTCATTAGGACTCAAACAAGAACAAAAACTGCTTTAAACCCGAGGTGAAAAAATCTCGACAGTGGTGGCTCCAGCTAGGGCAAGCAATCTTGTACGAGTTGGCACCTTTTACCAACCTGACAACCACAGAACAGGTGTACGGCCTCTGAAAGATTCAGGGAGCTCAGAGCCAGACAGGAGTCCTGGGACATGCCGGAGATTATAGATAATTATTGTTTCAGGGCCTCAAGTTAGCTTTAATCAGGGGACCCAGAAATTCTTGCCGTATGTATCCCTGCCTCTGAGATGAAGTAAAGCCTCCCTGCTATACCTCATGTCTCTTCTGTCACCACTACAGTATCATTCCAATAAGAAGGTATTACATAAAGAGCCAACTTTATACTTTTTACTTTATGAGCAAGCTCCCAGTGCTTCATCTCACATGTGCACTCACCAGTGGAGTGTGCCTCTCAGCAATCCAGCAAGGTAAAAAAGGTCTAGAGAGATTACTCTGTCTCACACACACACACACACAGACAGACACACACACACACACACACACACACACACGCACACACACACACACACGCAGACAATTTAATAGTGTGTGAGGACTGATTAGAAAGCATAACCAAGTGTATCTGTATATCTTCATATTTAACTGCGGCATTTTTTTTTTAGTCCTGACTTATAGCGTATATAGAGAGTAATACTGTACATGTATCTGCTGCATGTTACACTTGATATTATGCATGGCTTGTAGGCACAATTTTATTATGAGTTTGAGAGGTCATGAATTATTATGTTTCATTTGTAAAGCTAAATGTATCACTGACCAGCGTTTCTAACACATTCATTTATTTGTGGCAGCCCACCACAGTAACAACATCTGCCGCCACGTATTGATTTTTTATTTTTGGAGCTGGGCCGTCCATTAGGAGCGCTGTGGGAATATATTTACACTGTTCAGTTATTCATTGCATTACACTGTCAGAGCAAAGAGCGTACTGCGGGCACATACGGAGCAGCAGAACGCAAGGCGCAATGAAAGTGAAACTCAACCGTTCATTGTGCCATAGACTGCTGCTGAGGAAAAAAATAACTCATTAAGTGTTCTGCCTGCGCTGCATTCACAGACCTGCAAAAACCTCCTAATTTAAAGAGGGGACAAAGAATAACACAACGACACACACACACACACACACACACACAAAACGTAAAGTCTAGGAAACCCCCCCCACTGTTGTCTTGTACTGCCACATACAGATTCTAATTTTGTGGGAAACACTGGTGACGGAAAGGCAATTTTAAAATAAATGTACATATTGTCTTGATTAATATGAAAGATTTTACATAACATTAAAATAAAAAAACGTACACTGTAGATCCAGACATACAGCTAGTAATACCTCACTATTAGTACTGATACTCATACTTTATGATATATGATTTTAAAAATGTAATTGGGTCTAGTTGAATCACATATCCAAATTTTGACTCCATAGACTAAAAACAGGTTCTCACACATCATACGCATAAGCAATAAATGGTTATGTCAAATTTGAACTACTTAGATACAGTTTTTTGTACTAAAAACAACAAAACAATTACCTTAATCTAAACCTAATTCTTACCTTAAACCTAAAATCTTGACCAGGCAAAATGTCCTCACTTACCAGAACTGTTCTTACTCTAAAGGTCTAAAACCACACACATGCACACACATTTACTCACCACTACAGTCACAGACTGTGGCGCACGTAGTAGTTATTAACTCACACTCTAGCCAATGAATCAGTGTATTCTGATATTGTGGCTGAGTGGGGAGATTATATTGTGTGTGAGTGTGTGTGTGCCTGTGTATGTGTATGTGTGTGTGCACTGAGATGAAAAGAGTAAGGGATAGCTGGAGATGTTTGTAGAGGCTGCACTCCCACTCAGCCACAGCAGGAGGTCCGTAGCTTCAACTCCACCTTAATAAGGAGAACAGCTTACAGACCTGCTCTACATGCACAGCTCGTAGGCTAGTGGAGTGTTCCGAGTTGTGTGTGTGTATCAGTGTGTGTATGATATGAATATATGTCTACTTTTCATTTAAAAGACAAATGCATGTACTTTGAGGGCAGTAAAGAGAAGCGCTGAATATTGGTTCGCAAGTTTGAGACACAGTGGTGGACTAAATGATGGGGCTAGTAAAAATAATTAGCTGTGTGGGTGTGCAGATCTTTTGTCTGCTTCTTGCCTTTGTTCCATGGACTATACCAGATGTATGCTATAAGACACTCATATAAAACTAAAGATATAGTAAAGTTTACAATCCAGCCTTGTTAAGATTTCGGCAAGCCTCCAGCACACCACTCCTAGACTATAAAACCTGGGAAACACTGGGGTCCCGTATCTTCTAAAAACTAACAAAACATCTCCTACACCATCAACCACCGTTTACTTGTCCATAAGGACTGAAAAATGGTCATGATTAATAGCCTGTAGTCTTAATAGTGGACTCCCTCCAACATGTTGCTTGGTAGGTTTTATAGAAACTTTAAGTCCCCTTTCACTCAAAAATGTGTTTGTCTCATATTTATCTCCCCTAAAATATCTGACTTTGACTGTACTGACTTGTAAAAGTGAAAATGTGTCACTAGAGAGGTGTTTTCACATTCCTCTACTAAAGGAGGCAATGTCTGTGCACTTCCCTAAAATCAGAGATTTAAACATATGCAGGGCAAACTAGATTAGGTACGTCATAAATACAAAAGCCAACTGCTGTTTAATACGGGAAACACATATAACACATATTGACGGGAGAACAGACTTCAAAATATCACCAGCAAAGAAACAGAGAGCAAAGTTTGCATTAGCATAACAAAAGTTTTGACAGTTTTTGGATGTAAACTGGACCCTGCGGCTCCCTTCCACTGTCTACCAAACCCTATCATAGCAGATATTATCTAATGTTTCACAACCATTTCACCACACCAGCCCCTGTCATTTGGCCTACAGTCTAACAAACAACATAAACAAATAAAAGAAATACTAACACTTACCATTCTACTATGCCTGCTGAGGCTCAAACATGTATGGCTGAATCTTTCTGCTGTTTCCTCTAACACTCATGCAAGCCAACTTGATGCACTCAGCTCTTTCACTGGTCAACCCAGCACAAGCAGTGCTGGAGAGAGTAGAAGCGTAACCTATTGCAAGCAGCAGTGGTGGATGAGGCCAGATCAAGAATTTCCCAATAAGAGAGAAAGGAGTAGATCTGAACTATTATGTTAATAGTTCTTTTATTATTTTAGAACTATTATGTGGGTATACCATGTTATACTAACACTACAAATTTTCTAAGTGATACTTTAATATGTGTCTGAGGGTTACTTTCATAAAACAGCCCCACTCAGTGGACTCTGTATCATGTGTAAATCAACTTAAATATCAAATTTCATATAATCCATTCATTATAATCTATCAGTATCTATTTGTATCACGTGATCAAGCTTGTCTGTGTTTGTAGTTTCATTCTTGTAAATGCCTTAATTTAACAACAATACATAATAAAGCACTTACACAGCAGGTACAGTATACACTTAAAGAGTAGATTAGGTTTTGGAGTACCTAGCTGCATAAATTTGCATGTTCATGAGGAGAAATTGTGTGACATTTGGCAGCTCAAGTACCTCTTGTTTGGAGTAGCTGTGATTTTGGGTGGGTGTTATCTGAGATTTCGCAGTGCATTAGACTCTGCTCTGATGCTATTGCAAGTTGCAGAGCTGATATTTTATGTGTAATAAATTCTGGGGGAAAAAAACACACTAAAATGTTATGTTTTCTGCATCGTAATGGGCAATAAAACTAGTATTACCACACACAGAGGGGCATAGAGATGATGGGATGACCATTGTTGCTGAATGTGTTCAGTTGCAGTAGCCTGTGATATGTCCAGCTTCATGATATGTCTGGTCCCAGTGCCTCTGGCCTACAAGCTCTGAGATCAACTTCATTCACTTGGACTAAAATGAATTTACTAAGTAATAAACTACAAATTTAATAACATTTAACTATACGACTGAAATGAAACTCACCAGGGTTGTGATAGAAATTTGGTGATAGAGTAAAAGTGAATATTCCAAACTAATTGTGCAACTAAAAGATTTTATATGATACGATATAATCTCTGTCAGTGTCTCTTGTTGCACAACTGTGCCATTTTTTTTATATAATTTTATAAACAGTTACTGTGCAGATTTTACTAATGTGACCTTATTTGATAGCTCTGATTCATCCAGTTGTGCTGGGTTTTTAACTGGCATACAGTCCCAAAAATTGCAAAATCTCTCCCTTTATATTTTTATTTTCTTTGATGATGAAAAAAAAATAGGAAGAAATGTATTAAAAAAACATTGTTGTTTATTAAAGAGACCAAATAATGAACCCGGAGGACATGAATTAATTCTTCATGACTAGAATCCAAAGCAAGGAGGCGGTATTTCAGATGTAATTTCTGCAGAAAATGTGATTTGAGGAAACCTGACATGGTACACAACCCTATCACGCCAGAAAAAATATGTAGGCTTTGAAAAGATGGTTCTTTATCTAAAAAGAAATACTCTGCTCATATGGGAAGGCTTTTGTTTGAAGTAAATGAATCATAATGTGGCTTGTAATTGGGGTTAGACAAAGGATTTGACATAAATGGTCTTGTCACAGCCCTAATATCTTCATGTCATGGCTGATTATTAATAGGTGGTGGTAATTTAGGCGAGGCCACATATCACCAGATTCTATTTCACTGCTTTGATACAGATTATATGATAATATCCCTCACTGCTCTTGTGCCAGTAAATTAGTTTTGTGCTGTGCTCCCACTGTATAGGCATATGGGGATTGTACGCTAGTGATGTTTTCTTGACTATTATTTGGTCTTCAAGTTTTGTTTGTGCAAATATGTGCTGGAGCTGTGAAATGTTTTGGTTTTGTAATTCTTGATGTTTGTGCAGTGGGTCTGAGAGATGAATGTAACTTAAGAAAAAATATGCAAATAGGCAAAAGTAAAGCTAATGTAGAAAAGGTCTTCACTAATTAGACAACACATATGTTGCAAAGTTAGAAAAGACAACTGACCAAATGCAGATGTTTCCAGGGAACATGAAATATTAACAAGTTCTTCAACCCATAAGTCCACATATGTCGTTTGCTCGGACCCTCTAATATGACCCACAGGAGCGTTTCCTAAATTCGCCCCCCTACCAGTTAGGTTAGGTTTAGGAAAAGAATTATGGTTGGCCGCTGTCACGTTATGTACTTAACATCAAGTTATGTACTTAACATCAAGTTATGTACGTATGGTAACGTGATGTTAAGTTATGTCACGTTATATATGTTCATAACTTGAAATAACTTAATGCTGACTTGTGCTTTTTGACCTATTCATCAACCCCAACCACCTCTCTACATGTTGCTCTTTATATTACATGACCTGATTTCTTACTTTGCTCCTATCATATTTACTACGGCCAACAGAGGTCGCTGCCTACACTAAATGTAAATTTGGGTCTTAATAAGCTGCTGTACAAATTATCTATGGGGTTAGGTTTTGGGGGAGGACAGTCTAAAAATATGGTAGGTGTGTTTATCAATTTCTAGTGTCCCCTGGAAACTCAAGCTGTTTTGAGACTCATTTCTGTTACACGCAACATGCAGCATTTCTTTACATGGTTGTCTTAGTCAGATGTTTTTGTTTGTTTGTTTGGTTAGTTGTTTTTTTCTCTTTAGCCATTTCTGTATTTTGCACATTTTTGTACTTGGGTGTTTTTCTTGTTTTTGCTGTACATGTCTGTATTTGGTTGTGTTGTCTAAATTTGCAGCACATCTCAGCATATGCTTGTGTTTTCTGTCTTTGAAGCATGTTGCTGTATTTGGTTGTGTTTTGTTGCATTTGCTGCACATTTGTTTGGGGTTGTTTTTCTTGAGTTTGCAGCACACTTCTTTATCTGGTTGTGTTTTCTATTTTTGCTCTATTTTTTTTTGCATGTGTGCTATCAAATTGATAGATGCTTTCTCCATTTGCTTGTGTTTCGTCTCTCAGCGCATTTTTTTCATAACTAGCAGTGTGTTGAGCTTCAGGGACATTATACATAAGGAGCACAGTATGTGTCCTATCGATAAAAGAATTATATAGTGCACTATTCCTGTGCCTCTTATTATACTACTCAGTAGCAACGGACAGTAGCTCGTCTTTCATAGTCTGCAGGGATAGTATGTGTGTGTTTGACCAAGAGAGAGGAGCAAGAGAGAGAGATTCAGTCACACTGCGAAAACATGTGAACACACCGTTAGAACATACATGTTATGTCTAGCTTGTTGAGAGTCAGCATCTCTTATTTTAAGTCATCCTCCTGTGACAAGGTACTGAGACAGAGAGGGAGTGTGAGTGTGTTTGTGTGTTTTAGGCATGCACTGTCAGCACAAGCCTACCCTCCTTGCCATCGGGGAGCTGATGCTATGCTTTTCTTCAACATTACCTCAATGTGGTCCCTCATGAATGTGAAATTTATGTATTCCCAACTTTTGAAGAAAGTTCTCCACAGTCAAACCAGTCACATACAGCTACTCATAAGCTCATAAGTCACATAAACTATTTAAAAATAAAGGGAAGTAAAATATTTATGCCTTTAAGCTCATTTAAACCCAATCCTTTGATTGCGCTGTCTCGCATTTCTTTTTCATCCTTTTACTTCCTTTCTTTCACATTCACATTCACACACACACACTCACAAACACACACAAACACACACTCACACACACACAGGCACGCGCACACAAAAAATAAAACTGTACTTCTGCTCGTCTCTTTCCTGACTCCTGTTTTTTTCCCCCTTTTAAAATTAATCCTTTACCTTCCTCTAAATCTTGATTTGTTGACAGATGTGACAAAAATAACAACCAATTATTAGCAGATGAAACACGTGAAGAGGATACGGGTCTGATCCTTTTGCTCGGCTTATCAAAACGCAGCTGTATTAACACCTTCTGATTTATTGTTATTGATGGAGACATTACTGAGAGCATGACATTTCTTCTCCGATACAATCTTTCGCCATGCGTCTCATTTGTGGCAGGAATCATGTCTCCTCAGTGTTCTCCTGTCCCTCGCCTTAACAACCCTGTCAAGGTATCTTAGCAACATGTCAATCCTTTTTCCAAACAGCAGGTAATTTGCAGGCTAGACTGTGGGCTGAGCTGATTGTCAGGTTTTCTCAACGCCTTTTAGCTGGTGGTGTGATTAGTATTTGAAAAATATTTCAAATTAAAATAGGTGTTCTGCTTGTAAAAAGGGGCGAATTTACTTTAAGTGTACAGGCTGTATATTAAATCTGAAGGCTCTCCCCATCCATGATGTGTCTGACAAGAAGATCTGTGCCGCAGAATGCCAAGCAGAAAGCCATGTGGAGCTAAATGGCAGAACAGAGTTGAGCCAGTTTCCTCTCTGCTTGCAGACACACTGCCACAGTGTGGGATGGTGTTGAATGAATGCAGAAGCAGCCACTACCTAACACTGTGATCACTCTTCTTCCACCTCTACCCCACAGCGGTCTTACATTAAATTCAGCCTCTGCCTATTTCCTGAATCCATTATCAGTTTTATTCTATTCATCTTCCGCACACCTCGGTTGCGGTATGAAGCAGTTCCTGAGACGAACTCTGGTGGGTGCTCTGAAACCTTGGATCCTCAAGCTTAAAGGTAGGCCCCATCTATCCACATGCCAGTCCTCAAATATTTAATCATTTCGGGCACCTAATGTGAGCTAGTGGACAAATATGTGTATGTGTGAATTTTATAATTGGGTGGGTTTTTTTATTATTATTTTTATGTGTGTGTGTCTTATATTCTTCTGTTTTGTCGTGTTTCAAGCCATCTGTGGCCACTGTCGCACAGCACAGATTGCCAATAAATAAAGAAAACTGGCTCTGAAGTGCACATGTTGCTGCAATAGGTTACTTTCTCATATTTTACGATTTGTCTTTTCAGTGTGAAAGCTGGCAACAGAGAATACATCACACCTCATCCAGCACTGCTTTTAAGCCCAGTTTGATAAACACAAATGTGAGTTTATACACCTATGTGTTGTTGTTATTTCAAAGTTATTAGTTATCTTGTGTTTTTAGCTCTCTCTATGATTCTTTATAGCACTGACTGCAACAGTCATTATTTTGTACAATTCACTTGTGACTCTCCTACTGTGGGACACATTGACTTACTGTTTAAGGACTGACTGCCACTGCTTTAGGCCCTGTCTACACGCATACAGATATTTTTGTACACATATATTTTTCTCTATGTTTTGGCTTCTTGTCCACACACAACCGGAATTTTACCTCACTAAGATTTTTTTAATGCCTTCCAAGGTGGCATCACTTAGAGGGTGTGGTTTTTCAAAACTCTGGTTGCTTTGTATCTGTATGAAGATGAAAAACAGAGCATTTGAGAAATGATGAAATCATCCTTTCAATATGTGTATTCCCATTGTTTCTTTTATGTTATGAGAATGTGCCACTACCAGTTTGTTAGCAATGCTTGGTCTAATGATTACTTTACACTTAAACTTAGTATTGGTGCACCACTTTATGAACGAACAAAGCCATCTGCCGTGCTCAGAGTAATTTGGTCCACGGCACGGCATGTGCTGTTTTAGGTCCTCCATAAATGGCAGTTTTGGATCAGGAACGGTCAGACCAGCAGATGGTGGGACACTTCCCAGAGTGGGATTGTTTTCGGTGAGGAGTGGAAGGAAAACTTTGAATATCCAGAGCATCACTTGCATGTTTAAGCGAGCTCCTTCATCCTTATATCAAAGAGGAATCAACAGTGAGGAGATCTCCAGTCATCATTTTGAAAAAGGTACCATTAGCGTTACCTGTGTGTGACAAGGGGAGACTGCTGTAGACAGATTACGCTGGTGAGGGTTTGAAGTTGTTTTGCGTTCTAGTGTGGATGGAGATATTTTGTAAAATGAAGGTTGTGTGAATAGATTTTTTTGTTTTTTTTTTAAAGGGAGGAGGGTATCCATTTAAAAAAATATCTGCAAATTTGTAGACAGGGCAGGTAGACTATGGGCCACAGCCACATAGTGAGGTGTGTATAAAGATCAAAGACATAAATAAGGAAGTAAAGATTGATATAAAATAAAACTCAGTACATTATTGAAAAATATAATATAATATAATATATAAATACAGTAAACACCACTAATGGTGCCTTTACAACAGGATTGCTTCAGGCCCTCTTTAGTATTCCCCTCCTCAGCCTGTGTTTTTGATAAGGTACATTGCCATTCAGGGGTCCTGTCTCAGGGGCTTGTTTCAACACACAACTTTAATGGGTTGGAGGGAAAAAAACAACGTAATGATATTTAGAATATGAATTTGAATAAGATGGAACAAGCCAATTAAAGATGTGGTGTGTCTCAGAAGGCATGCATAAGTGGCTCTGACTGAATGGAAAAGGAAATGAAAAAAAAAAAAAAATTACAAGTTCCTCTTGTTCAATTTTCATTTAAAGCTTAAAATACTCGGCCATGCGTTGCCTGTCACTCAGCTATGTGGCTACAGTTGCATAGCAGTTTAGGAAGTAAAGGTCTGTTGTATTCATGAACTCTCCTGTGAGTATGTAACAGAGTATTTTTACATTCTTCTCCTCCAAACTTGAATTTAGATTGATAATGACTAATTATAAGCTCTCAGGTACTTTTACATGTGCATTTAACGTCTTGAACTTAACGCATGTTTCCAGTTTGTTAAAAGTTAGGTCTTATTTCAACCCTGTATCCTGGAAATTATTACTAATTTGTTTCCCAAAACATGTTGTGGTGCCAAAACTAATCTCTGTGTGTTATTAGGCGTGACTTTTTTTTTTTTTTTAGGTAGTGTGGACGAAGACATCCAATTTTTCCAATCAGATCTTGGCCACTTTCATATGTGGTCCTAAATCTAATAAATGTCTGACTACTGGCCAGGCAGCCGCTGTGAGAACGGTAATATCCAAATTCATGTGTGTTTCTCCCATTCCATGATTTTTATGCGACACACTCAACACGCAGGTCGAGATTACTCACCATACAGCGTCAGAGCGGTCTGCTAAAATTACACAAGGCTGGCGATGACGTACCACTGCTGCGGTAGGCTGCCCCATTGGCCAGGCAATAAAGCTCGACTGTCAGACTCTTTCTGACAGGGACAGCTTGCCTACATGCTGAGACAGCATTTTTGTAAGGCACAGACAGAGATACTGGAATATAGCCCGGGAAATCCTAAGGTTTGGAAAAACTGTTCCTCTGCGGCTCCACTCCCGATTCCTCTCCTGGCCACACCCACATCTCTCTCTCTAGAGAACTACCAGCAACAGCTGCTAAGAGACCAGTGGACTGAAAGCCCATTTGTACAACCCTGAAAAACAAGCACCTATTGCTCCAAAGGGCCATTTCTCTAAAAATACGCTACACAATCTCCGAAACAAAAGCTCCTTGCTAATTATTATGCAGAATGACACCATTGATCCTCCTACGACAGCGATTATTTAGGAGATGAAGCTTGCACCGCTTTGTCATTAATTTTTCCCCAAATGCCTGTTTCGAATGTGACAGGTTTACTGTTGTTCCAACACGTGTGTGGCGTTATTGGTTGCATGTGAGGCGTTTCAGTTCACACTGTTATCAGATATGGGTCACTTCAAACATGAATGTGAACAGTCTAGACTGGAGGATCGCATCTGGGGAAATAAATTAAATTCAGTATGAAACCCTGTGATGTGATCGTAGCCATAGACCCTAACCATTCACTAAACATAAGCTATGAGTGCCTATATATGACCATAAAATACTTGAATAATTCTGTAATTGCTATTAATGGATACGCATAACAAAATTAGATATTTGGGCAAAAACAAAGAAAATATACAGTGTCTCTAAACATTTAACTGGTATGTTCAGAATCAACATTTTACTACGTGCCAGAAAACCTATGCAAATTAGTTCTATATCAACATAAATTCTAGGAGACAAGGTTGCTTGTTTTCATTGTTTCGTCCATCATTTCTACCGGAGATAATAACATCGTGCTCACTGTGAACACAGCAACATGTTTCTCAAATAAGTTCTGCGTTGTAATACACCAGAATTATCCCCTAAGCCAGTGGTCTGTTTAACCACATTGTTATTGCAAGCAGCAGCACACTGCTATACAGTGAATGTTAATGTATATAAAACACTGCAAAGCTGATATAGTTTGCCTGTCATTACATCTATTTACTGTATGTGTGTATGCGTATAAGTGTGAGAATAAGTGTCGATGGGTGCGTTTGAGGGCAGGTCACTTGTGTCCCCTCCGGCTACTTTGAACAGAAAAGCTCGGAGCTTATTAGTGTCAAACAAGAGAAGAAGGAGAGAAGATGGGATAGGGCTCACCAAAGAGAAACCAGGTTAGAGATAGAGGTGTGGGTGGATTTCATTTTCATTTTCAGCTGTTACATATTCAGCAGGGAGAGCAGGGCAGGGCAGAAGGGGTGCGCTCTACTTGGTGTATAATGAAATAAAATGAGGGTATATGTGACAAGAGGTAATGTGGGAAAGATGGGCTGCAAGAAGGGGGATTAACCCATTTGAAAACTACTTCAGGTAAGTTATATTTATTCATCATTATATTTAATACATCTTTGATTTATATTTTAAAATAAGGAGCAAGTTTAAGAAGAATGGGAAATGGCACAGCACTGTAACAGAGAGGCGGTTAGAGGTTAAGGGGAGAAATTGAGATCATGGTGATAGGAAAGGAACAAACACGAAGGGATGCATAGGTGGACAAATAAAGAGGAGGGATAGAGAGAAAGAGAAGCAGGAACCTCATACCTGCTATCCCTTCTTTTCCTGCCCCTCCTGCTCAACCTCAGGCCCATTAAATTCACTTTAACGTTTGCTACATCTGTAATGTGGCATCTCAGCAGCCCTTCCACCCTCCCCTGGGACACCAGGATAATCTCTGCTAAGCCTTCAGGAGAGAGGGATTTTATCCCTCCACTGACAGATAGAGAGAGACAGAAAGAGGGTGAGGGGAAAAGAGCTGGCTACTGGAGGATAACGACATAGATAATGAGTTAGCTGTCAAAAGACTTTTTTTCTTCCTCTCCTTCCTCTGCTTCCATGTTCCTCAACTTGGCCAGCTGCTTAATCAGTTGAGTTGCTTTTGCACTTGCTTAATATTGTATTAAATAAACGGCACAGTATAGAGACTGTACAGTACTAATGCGTGTGTGAGGTTTTTTTTTTTTTTTCTTTTCTTCCAAGACCGGGTGTTTACTAATATGTTATGTGGAAATACTTTCATAGATTTTTTAAACAAATACTGTAATATTATATACTGTACAGAAATAATGAAACAGGTTTTTTGCTCGATGAAAAAGTTGCATCTGTCTAATTGGAGAGTCGAAGAAGAGTCGTCGAAATCCGGCACTTAGGCAGTGACTTGCGTTGTCAGAAACTAATGAAAAAAGGTGTCTTTTAACATCAGCATAATACGTGGCCGGCTGCAGTTATAGTTTAATGGGGCCCAGCAGTGTCGGGGCGAAATGTGGCAGGACAAGGACGAAAGTTAAGGCAGCAAAAGTCCGACTGGGGCAGGTGGGAGTGGTGGTGGATGGGTCCAACAACACCGACTTTACACCCAAGAGAGCTGTGTTCGTGTCCCGTGAGATTCTAAAGCCAAACCTGTTTTTGCTGCCTAAACCCATCTATGTGTGCTTGTTGTTAAAGGAAAAACAAAGTCAATTTGCAGTCTTGTACCAGCGTAGTGCATTTAATTTGAAAGGGACTGTATGTAAACGGTACATTTCCTGTGAAAACGGAAGAGTATTTTGACAGAAGACAATGCATCTAACAGGCAGAACTTGACACGGTGTCCAAGAACATCAACAACCAACGCACCCAGGGTACCTTGCACGTCGTTTGTTGATGTGGAAAGTCCATGACCAAGCACATCAATATGTGACGAGGTCAGAGTGACAATGTGTTGAATTAAACCCTCAAATCAGCACAGGGCTGTGAAGTGATCTTTTTGCATTAGGGCCACAGCTAAAACTGCAGGTCAATTATCTGTACTGGCTTAAAAAGACACAATCTCATTACAAAACAAAAGGTTGTAAGACATTGAATACTGTTTACTGTGTACTTTCTGTTACCTCAGCATGACTCGTTTCACAGACCAGTCGCCAGAAGAAAATGTTGACATTATATATTGTATCTGCAAACCACATGTTACATTTTCATGTTCCATACATATCATATTAACGTTTCTAAAGTGATGTAATATATGAGCTGACTGCCAATTGGAGATGGTGGATGGCATGTCACCTCATCAAGGTCAAGTCAAGGCCACCGAGCTGCAGAATACTGCAGACCACTAAAACTGCAAAACCGGTTATGTTAGTGAGTCATTGCTGTTTTTCCATCAGCTTTCAGGCTCCAATTGTGTTCTTTAGCGATCCCTCTGTTTTTCCATCAGCTTTTTGGCTCAGTCGTGAGGGTTTTACAGCAACTCATCAGCGGGGATAGTGTCAAAAACAGTAGTTGGTTGTTTTGGGTTTTTTTTTTTTACCAAGAAATCGCTGCTTTTCTTGCTAGGATTGTGCCTCCAAAACCGGGAATTTGATAGCAAAGCATGGTCCTTTGCTACCCACAAGCAGGTGGTATTTGTGCCTAAACCTAACCACACATTAACCACGGCATTGTTGAAACATAAAGTATCTATGTTTATACATAATAACGTACATAATGTGGTTTGCAGAAATGTATGAAAGCAACATTTCTTCTGGAGTTTGGTTTAGCTTTTAATAGCAGAACTTGAGCCATAGGTCTTATAAAGATCTTGGACAGACATATCAGTAAATTACTTTCACAAATAAAATGAAGTGTTCTGCTTTTCATTCATCCGTATACTGACCTTGTGAACATATTGTCAGTACACACTGGGTTAATGTTAGGGTTACAGCATGTTTTAGTCACATCTGTTTGTAACCTTGTAATACATAATAGATCAGGGTAGTGGAAATTCTCTTTGCTGTGACCTTCTCTGTGGCAGAAAAACAGCTGGTAGGAGTAAAACTGACATATACTGTTATTGCCTATCATGTTTTAAGTAGCTAGAAAACAGATTGCTCCCTAAATACAAGCTGCCACCTGTGAAGAACTGTTGACACCAGTCTTCAGCTGACAACTAATAGTATACTGTTTGACATTTAGGGAAATATGCGTTTTTGCTTCCTTGCCAAGAATTAGATGAGAGGATCAATACCACTCCTGTGTCTGTAAGGTAAATATGAAGCTTGAGCCTGGAGATGGTTGGCTCAGCTTGAAAAGTCTGCCTATCAGCACCTTTATATTGTATTAATAAACATGTTTACCAGGCGTTTTGTGCTGAAGCACAGAGGCGGAAAGTAACTTGTGTGAAAATTTACTGAAGTAAATATACACTAGTGGAACACCATCAGGCAACATGACCCCTCATGTCCTGTACATACAGTATTACCAATCAGTTTAGCCTTACCAGAATTAACCAGTAAAGAGACAAAACTCATTCAACAATGACAAATAAAAAGTCTACGGGGGCAAAACACAGAAAAAATAACCTCATGCTCTTCTAGAATGCTACACTACAGACATAGCTTTAAGTCGAATGTTAAGTTGCACGACTTAACATTCCTGCCACAACAAGGCTGTAAAGCCGTGTTTTGCATGATGACGTTCTGTAGTCTCATTTAGCCACATTTTAGCAACCCCCTTTCAAAGTTTTTGTGAGGGATATTGATGTATTTTATTTTGTAGAACAAAACGTGAAAGTCTCTTAAACTTGTGTGAACCACAGACCTTATGTCAGACTTCTAACTAAAAAACTATTTGAAAAAAGAAACCTATTTAAAAAAAAAACTTCTAAATGTGGCGACTGGGAGTGCTAAAATGCTAACTCATTTCCGGGTGTTAGGCCCCATACCTGGAGCACTCTAATGAGCTCTGCCATCCTGCAGCCACAGACACAACTTCTGCTTCCTCTCCTTATGTTTATTGTTTCTTTATGTATGCACCAAAAAAAACCTACTTGGCAAAAAATCCTTTTCTGATTCTCTGTTGCAGCTGCTGGTTTATGTCCTTTCTTTTGTTCTGACCTGACACAGTTTATTAGGACTGACTCATGTAACTGTAGTTTTTACTCAGAAACAGATGTAAATCTAACTGAAGCAAAGTATATTTGTGATAAAAAGTAATTCTGTAAAAGTAAAATCACAGATTTTTAAAAATGCTCAAAATATAAGCTTCCACCTCTTTCAAATTCTGAAAGACTGTCACTACAATCAGAAAAGTGCAAGATATCCATAGAATTTGGCAATTATAAGTATTAATTAGTTAAAATGACCACAGTAACACAATCAATCCCATAAATCAAGCCGTGTGAGTGTTAAAGTTTATTTAGGGCTAATTTTGAGAAATCCAAATCCAAATTACTTTTGTTGAGAAGCAAACTTCTTTGACAAAAACAAACTCTAGAGTCTAGTTAGGGCTATATACGATATGGCTGTCTTTATTCACGCATGGACAGTTCACAAGCAAGCAGAGTCTCAACAGGAGGACTGTGAGGTATAGAGATAACAGTTGTGAGAATGATTTGTTGCAGTGTAACGTGAACTTTCTGACCTTAGCTAATGAGCATCAAGCTCCAAACTACAAGGAATAGCATAGAGGATACTTTCAAAATATTGGAGTTGTGTGAACCTACTGCATACATGGCAGTATATACTTTGGTTTGTGTAGTATGTATTTAAAGGAATGTAATAGTTTAGAGAGGCAAGTTTCCATACCAAACACAATAAATGCTGATTTCGATCTTTTCTATCTCTCTATTTACATATAACACAACTATAACGGTTTAACACGAGTTAGTCACAATAAAAGGTGTTGATATTTATCTTTGTTTTCTTTTATTTGTATTACATAATGACAATGATCAAAATAGGTGAAAATCCCACATAAAATCCTCACGAGGCGCTTTTATTTCAGTCCTGCACTCATTTATTTCTGTTCACTGTCAATGACAACTGCACTATTATGCTGTCCATAACATGAGATCATGTATTGGACTAATTTTGCCAATTTTGACAGAATTATAAATTGGTCACCTACCTGTGTCAGCTCACATTATTTTCACAATCCCTCCTACTTGTTCTGACTATTACTCCAGTGCTCTGTTCGATGCAAGTAGGTATAAATCTGTTAGCTGTCTGTTTAACTTTGGCGCTACTCTCCATCACTCCAGCAATCAGTTACACCATCAAATGCTTGAAGACCAAACATGTCAATCTTTTGGGGCCTGAAAGATTTTGTGTGTGAGTGTGTTTGCTGACTTTATTTTTTTGGATTCCACTGACTTATGAGTATAACAAGAAGAAGGTCAGGGCAAACTAGAGAAGAGACAAGAGAGAAAAACAAGCAAGATGAGTGTGTTTTGCAAACTGTGCCTTCAATGGGCACATTTCTTTGAAGAGAAGACCATAGTCGGGTCAATGTCAGGTCAACACAGCAGCTGTTTGATGTTGACAAGCTCAACAAAGACATAACTCTTACTACCAGTGAGCAATGTCATGGGTAAGACCCAGCAGAGACCTTCAGCGCTAGTAAGACAGACATGCTGGGACAAGAGACCTGCCACTGCGACCAAACACAGAGTGACAGGAGAAAGTGGATGATAATACCAGCGGCAGTGGGAGCCAGTATGACAGGTGGGAGTGTATAGAGCCCAATTATGAGGAAGTGTGCAGGGAGCAACAGGAGTGGGGAACACACACATTTTGCACATCTCCAGCTTTATGGGGATTGTTGTCATAAGACAGAATGAGGAATTTCAGTATTTCAGAGCCATCCTCCAAAGCACACTCCTCAACCAGGGATGTTAAAGAGAGAAGATGTGTTCTCCAACAAAGGACCAGTGGCACTGTGGCTTACAGAGCGGAGAGATCCCAATCCATGGCATCAGTTTTTTTTACTTTGCTTGCATACTTTTTTATGTGACAACAGCTTGCATGCATTTTAGAACATAGTGGGTGACTGGAGACCAAGAGCAAATCAGTGAACATAGAAAGTGCATGCTTGCATTATTATTATTATAAGGAAAAAGAACGTTTTGGGACAGCCACTTCTCCCAGGCTGTAGGAAAGAGACAAGAAAAACACTACTGGTTTATTTTCTTTCACATGTTTCTGTGTGGCCTCCCATTCTGTGGTGGAGACAAAATCTTGAGCACACCAGATAACGGTAGTTACATGGGCATGTGGGCTTATTGCACCGTTTAAGTCAAGAAAAATTGTCGGTATCCTGCAAAATTTCGTGCTTTAGCAAATTTCTGAGGTTTGGTTGAAATTATATAAATTCCAGCAATTGCACGATACAAAACTTGAGGAAAGGCATCCAGAAACTTTGAATGGGCTGTAACTATTTTTTTTCTACCTCTCTCTTGGGGAAGGAGGTCTTGTCTTTTCTCACACCATCCAATGCAAATGTCAACTCATGAGACTTTGTGGGCTTTGAAGGCTAGCTGGTATGGCCTTGCTGGCAAAAGTCAGCAATGTAAAAACTCAGCCTACAGGAGATGAAAACGTAACTTTATTAGAATTCACAACAACCAGTGTGTGTAAGATAGAATTTCTCCGACCTCATTTAGTAGCAGGGTTTTCCATTAGTCAAGTGTTGTTGCTGCTTGCTTAACCAAGGGGAAAATGGGTTTTTAAAACTGCCACTCCTGAATATGTTCACTGTGCGTGTGTGTGTGTGTGATGGTGTTCATATTTGTGTGTGTGCACATATACATCTCTGAGGTGACTGCAGTGTGAGCTTGTGAGTACAGGTACGTGCAGTACGAGAGTGCACAGAGCAACGGGGCTCTGTCTAATGGATTTAATGCTGACGGTGGAGTTCAGCAGAAGGATTTGACAGTCATCGCATTCTCGGTTGAGGCTATAGAGTTAGGGATGGGCAAGAAGGAATTATTTTAAATGAATCATCCTCAAGGTAGAAACTTACCGAGTCTGTAGTGAATTGTTTTTAGGGAGTTCTGAGTCAACAGCATTACCGTCTAGGCTGCATCTGCATATAAAGGCACAGTCACAATATACTTTTTTTATGGCACTGTGCGTCACCGTGATGCGTCACAACCTGCCAGTTCCATCCCACTTCTTCAGCAAAGGCGTTCTAGGCACTCGTAGCAGGTCATTAGTGAACTAAGGGATGTGGACATGAGTGGGAACAAAGAAGCTTCGTTTTGAACAAAGAGGAGATAATAGAAGCACTAGTGTTTCCAGTCACACTCAAGAACACTGTTTTAGGTACAGGCCCCAACAATAACTACTCTCTAAACACAGCCATTGTGTCAACTCCTTAAAGCAAGATCCATCCCCATTACTGGTAACTGTCTTCTGAACACCTGACAGCCAATGATGCACATCCTGGCACCATGAACTACTCTACAAGTACAGACAAACAAATACCGTAATGATACTCATACAACATACAGTAGTTGTTGTTGAATATACACAGTAATTTAGGACTAGCCCAGAGCAGACTGGAACAAAGGATCACAGCAAGAATGAGACAAGCAAACGGCTGTCAAGGGGGACCAACCCACTAACAAAAACTCACGCACCCTTCAAGATGAGTATCATTTTGAGTCTCAGTCTCGCTGGAACAATTAGAGTGTAAGAGAAGGCTGAGCTCCTGTCTGCTCATCTTCACTGAGGATTAATTAATTCTACTACAGTCTATAAGGATTGCAGCAAGAAAATGAGGAGGGGGTGTAAATGAGAGAGACAATATTTTTGTCACAACTTTACAACAACTTTTATCAACTTTAAACTTGAGCCCTCTTGCAATCTTTTGTGTGAAATCGTGATTTTCACAGAGCTTTCTGCATTTTCAAACATCAAGTTTGATGTTGTGGTTTTGTACAGATTGGTGCAAATTACATAGATAAAAATGTAATCCTTAAAAAAACAGCATATTTTGATGATGAGATCTCAGTTGATATTAGCAGAGAATTTAAGTCATATTGCCATGTGTCGTACAGTGTGGATACCCTACCCTGTCTGATGGAACCCGTTGGGACCCAGCAGGCCTGGCTGGGTTCAGACAAATGTTTAAAAATAAAGTTTGGGTTCGGCCTACTTGACATGGCACTTTGAGTTCTTTTAAGTGAAAATATAGTGTAAAAGATAAATAAAAATAATTGACCTATTGTCAATGTTGAACTCCTTCTTGTCCAGTGTGGGGGGCTGTTATTTACATAACAAGGCATGAATGCAAAAACAATTGCCTGAAAGGGTAACACAAAATCAACACCTCAGCTTACATTAACTGTGTCAGGTTCGGGTCGGTTCGGACATAAATACAGAATTCCTGTTGGGTTTAGGTTGGGCTAGGTTAACACATTCTTGGAAGCAGGTCGGGTTCAGATAGTGCATCCTAAGCTGCGCTCTTATTTATAGGTCACCAGTCACATTCACCAGGACTTGTGCTTGTATCACACTGCCTCTCCTTTCTCCACTCCAGTGCCTTACTGTGCAAAGAATCATGCAAGCAAAGAATGAATGTGCAAAACCCCAGCTGGCCCAAGCACAAATACTCCCCCCTTCCAGCAATAATGTCTTATATTTCAGCTCAGACACTGGGGAAGAGTGTGAGGAGAGCCCAATTCTACTTCAGACAGATGGAGATTTGTAGTTGAGAGGTGATTTTACACTCAGGGGATCCATCATGTGCTAGTAAAATCTTGAGTCACTTATAGAAAAAGAGAGAGAGAGAGAAAGAAAGCTGTCTTTTCTATGTTGGACACCTCCACATACACTTTGGCTTCCACTGATCTTTTTTATTATATCATATTACATGGGGAGAATGTATTAACTTTGCTCCTTTAAAGAGACAGATGAAGGTCTTTGAACCTGAGCTTTATTTATACAGTATATTACATAATTTAAATCTGATCATATCACAAATGATCATCAACCAACACTAGCTTCATTATGGGGTGTTTGGAACAACTCATGACGTCTATGCTGTTCCAACACGTGCATTAGTTTCAAAGGACATTATTCATTGTACAAACAGATTGCTATTTGATTTGGTTCTACTAAAGGATAGAGAAGAAATGTAATTTTCTGTCTATCCTCATGTGAAAAGTTCAGTTGCTGTAGCTTATGCAGTGTAGTTTTTTTGTCTTTTGCCTTAGGCTTTCAGCAAAGTTTGCTCAACTTTTTTCTGCTGTCTCTCTCTTTGTATCAGAAATGAAAGCAAGCGCGGACTTGGGTTTTCTCAAAGTATCATGGGATTGTCTGTGCAAGTCTTTCAAGCATCCCTCGTCATCTCTCTCTCCTCTAAAAACCCCCTGTGGCTTGTGTTCACACTGTTGTACAGTAGATATGTGTATGTGTGTGTGTGTGTGTGTGTGTGTGTGTGTGTGTGTGTGTGTGTGTGTGTGAGTGTGAGCGCATACACCATGTGTCACTGAAATGTGGCATTAAATACCAAGAGCACAAGGTCTCATAAATGTCTCAGGAAGTTTTTTCTCTGGGGTTTCCTCCATATGTTTTTCTTTCCACCACAAACTATCTTCCCTTTTGACTATAACATAACTCTAACATTACAAATATGATGTACTCTGAAATGAGAAATAACTGTCAATGACTGTACAAATAAATTACATATTGTCCTTCATCTTTGCGGAACATTTATTTTTCAATATGAGCTTATAAAACAAAATACAACGCATTCTGCGTGGCGATATGGTTGGCAGATGTAGTTCAGTTGAAAGAAATAGTTCCTACATGAAACTGCTCACAACAAGGTCTGTGGATAATCTTATGCATACAGTTCATGATTTCTAAAAAGAGGCCCTGCTTTTATGGTGTTAGAATTATTCTATTTATTTATTTTTTGGCATTGTGAGCACCACAAGTCAAGACATCTCTATGGCCAGTATCTCCAACACTTGCTAACTCACACCAGAGCAAACTAGACTGATAAATAGCACTACAGATAAGAGGAAAAATAAGTATTTGGAGGTGAACTGTCCCTTTTCGGCTATGATACAGTTTGAGGGCTTAAGGTCAGTCACAGTTTTTCATTAGGACCAGATATGTTTCCCCATTTACTTTGGAATTTCATTATCTTCCTGGTATTCTTCTCTTTTTTAGGTGGTTTAGTCTGATCAGCCAAGAATTGTCCTATGGCTTAATGGAGTTCATTGAACTGAACCCCAGGACAGGCTGGCAGATGGAGACCTACTTACTGCTCATTTTCAACTGGAGAATTTTGACAATGATAGGAATGGTGGTCTCTCCTATTAAGGAGATGAATTCATTTTGATGGCTCATTTTTTGGGCAATTTGTGTAATAGAAGAAATGGACCAATTCTGTCTCTATTTGTGTCTCTCGCTCTAAGTCTGTGCTGTATGTTTTTGTAAGAGTTTACTGGAGAGGCTGAAGGCAGCTTTAAGCAGGTGTAAAGCTGACATGTCCAGAGATACAGACATATGCACAGCGCAAACTCAACACACATGCAAATGTATACATGCAAACAACTGGACCTTGTGAATCCACACGCTCACAGCCAACACATACGAATATTGGCAAACTGCAGATCGCCCACACCATTTAAACTTTACATTTCTTCATTGGGACAAGTATCAGCAAATCACTGTTGCCATGGAAACACATTTACCTTTTGAGCATAGTTCCTGGAAAATGGTGGTAGCTCACAATGAAAGACTTACTTAACAGTAATGACCACATAATTCACCTTTCCCTCCAACATAATACTTTAGCTCATTTATACAAGCAGCTTATTAGAACACATTCTTGTGCTCATTGTTCAGCGGCTACCTCTAGTGGCCGTAATAATTATGATGGGAACAAAGGAGGACTTCAAGTGACGTACATAGACTATATGTAAAGATGGACAGCATGGCAGCCCCCCAAAAGTGAAGCCATCTCAACATCTCAATCTCCCCCTGGTGGCTGGCTGCAGTATAGGTCATACACCCCAACCTCCATGTTAGCAGATGGGACATGGGCCAAACTAAAAACTCAAAAAGTACACACCACATAAAATTTCCCCAAGATGGTCTCTGTCATTTTAGGTAGTTCTTATCATGCTGTTGTATTTTTAAGGGTTCATTTTTCTGATTCGTTTGATTTTAATTAGTTATTTGATACTATATAAAGGGGGTTTGATGCCATGATTGACAGCTGTGTGTGCCAAACTGTGTGCTCGCAAAAGGTAAGTGGAGAAACATCGTCTATCTTCATATACAGTCTGGTGACGTAGTGTACAGAGCAACAAAGTCTGTTTAGGAGGGAGGTCAGGATGGATGGATGGGTCAGACAAACACAGGACTTTGACCCAGGAGACCGCTGTTTGTGTCCAGTGTGAAACCAAAATGTAACGTCACCTTAACCTTAACCTGACCACACCTCTACAGGTGCTAATTTTGGAAATGCTGGGTCATATTAGAGGGTAGGAACAAACAACCAGTTCGGTGGTATGGGCTGGAGGACTGGTTGGATAATGTACATGTCTGTTTGCACTTGTGTTAATCTTCATAAACTAATGTAATGTAGACAAGATTCCTATAGGCACAGGGTCTAGAACTTCACAGTCCTCTTGTCTTTGAAAAAGCAATCAATCAAATGCACAATTGTTCTGTCCATTCAAAAGATCAGACACAATACACTATTATTTTGGGGGAAAAAACAAATACAATGAGCTCAACAAACAATTCTATTAGTATTTTGTCAGCTAGAAATAAGACATATACTGAGCTCTGTTTAAAACCAATCATGAAAAGCTCAAGCAGGCTGTAAGATTGACAAGTGTTAATACTTTGAGAAGTGGAGAGAAATCTGATTCAAATTTGGAATGACCAGAGAGACTACAAAAAGGGAAATCTGAAAAGTCAAGGTATTAGGAATGGCTTAATGTTCCTCATCAACAGAGAGACAAAAATCCAGAGGTCAGAAGGGACTAAAGTCAGGAGGAAGACACAGCGAGCTGGGTCACAGGACAGCTGCTGAATAATGAGGGGAGAAAGGAGAGGAAGTGGGCCAGAGAAGAAAGTTGACGTTTAACAATGGATGGAGAGAGATTGGACGGTGGATGATGAAGTAGTGTGCCAGCAGGTCAACAGTATATAAAGTCGTGCGTTAGAGTCTATCACAGTCCCAGAAAATACATGAGAGTTTCAACCTGTTCTTGCAGTTTAAGGGGATAACCTGCAGCATAGGAGGTCATAATCTGTTATGCACTCGTATGTGAGTCTTAAGACTAGATGGCCAAATTATGAACTTGATATTTGAATTTTGGACAGTTTTTTATGCAAATGACTGAAGACACACACTATACGCAACACATCTGAATTAAACACTGAACAAAAATTTAGATGCAACACTACTTTTTTGCTCCCATTCTTCACAGGTTTATGTTAAAGAGCTAAGACTTTTTTATGCACTCAATAGAAATACTTCTGTCAAAATTTGTTAACGATTTTGTTAAAATTAGACTTGCACCGATTGCAATTTTTGGGCTGATTCTGATTTCCGATGTGCAGAGTGTTTGGATGGCCGATACCGATTTTGGCCGATTCCGATTTCTTTTTTTTTTTCAAACCATTTTGCAGCACATAAGATATTACAGTATTTTCCTTTATTAGAACATTTTAACCAAGATACACCCAGCTTTTCAATAATCATCTCAAACAAACAAAAACAGTGACACAGGTCGCCTGTATGAAAGCCCTTAGCGCTGAGGACGCGCCCGCCAGTAAGCGCGTGGACACGCGCATCTTCCACACACAGACACGTGCCTCCTCAGTTTCAGTGCAGCAGTGACGGCTCCGCAGTTAAAGTTAACACAGACAATTAACACCTTCTTTCTCCTCTCTTTTTATGTGTGTGCGTGAATGATTAAGGTGAGAAGCCGCCCATGTTTCACTTCCATATATTTATCACAATATCATCCACTGTGCTCCTAACAGCGGATATGAAGCGTCTGTAGCGCCAAATAGTATAATGGTAGTTTCTAAAGACCTGAGACAAAAAAAAAACAAAACCCTCAGCAGCAGCGGTCATATTTCAGCAGCTGCTAGTTGCATATAGGTGAAACACTATGCATATTTGTAAGAATTGAGTGTAAAGCTATTTTTCCTTTTGTTTATTTCAGAACCACACACATACACACGTGTTGTGAACCTCCTGCATTGAAAATGAAAGTATCCTCTCGAAGCTGATTATCTGGCCGGAATCATTTACTCCATAGTTGTCCTACCCAAAGGACCCTGAGGTCCCCTTCCTCACCTCGCCCAAGGGGTGAGTCGCACATATGCGTGTGTGTGCGCTGTGGTGTTACACAATGTTACTCATGCGGCGCAACAGGAATTTGACCGGCGTTTTAAATCGGCATATTTTAGACTGACCGGCCGGTCGCCGGTCATGGCCAATCACGTGAAAATCGGCCCGATTCAGAGTCTTCAACTTTTCCAAGATAAACCATTAAGTGCCAGGATGCTGATCAAACAGCATCTTTACTACAAAGGTGTGTCTTGGGATGGTCACAATTAAAGACCACTCTATAAAGAGCAGTTTCACACAACAAAATGGCACCGATGTCAAGTTTTAAGGGGGCATGCCACTGGCATGTTGACTGCTGGAGTGTTCACTAGAGCTTATGCCCCTGAATTGAATGTTTATTTCACTACCGTAAGCCATCTCCAATGTCATTTCGCTGAATTTGGCACTACATTCAACTGGCCTCACAACCACACAATTGGTACGATGATGATCTGCTTTCAGGTCAAGACCCCGGTAAGGAAGATGAGCATGCAGATGAGCCTCCCTGAGACTTGTTTCTAAAAGTTTGTGCAGAAATTTTTCGGTTGTGCAAACCATTTGTTGCATCATCTGTTTGGGTGGCTGGTCTCAGACAATCTTGCAGGTGAAGACATTGGATGTGGCGATCCTGAGCTGGTGTGGCTACATGCGGCCTGTGGTTGTGAGGCCGGTTGGATGTACTCTTAATTCATGTAAACGGTATTGGTAACGGCTTATCTTTGTGAAATCAACATTCAGTTCACAGGCAACAGCTGACATTCCTCCAGTCAGCATTTGTGGCAGTATGTGTTGTGATAAAACTGCACATTATAGAGTGGCCTTTTATTGTGACCATCCCAAGGTACACCTGTGTGGTAATGATGTGGTTTAATCAGAATCTTGATATGCCATACTTGTCAAGTGGATGGATTATCTAGGAAAAGGAGAAGTGCTCGCTAACACGGATTTTAGCAATTTTTCGACACAAATGTGACAAATATTTCTATTGAGTCTTATTTAGGAGAATGTTTAACTGAAGTCTGTGAAAAAAGGAAGGTAAAACACAAAAGTTTTGCAATTAACCTTTTGTTCAGTATAAATCAGTGGTATACCTGAGTATTTTCGTCTGTTTTCCTTATTAAATTTTCACTTCATTCAGTCAGCTCACAGTGCATGGTTTCTAAAATAACAGAGCCGCCTCCGAAGGTTCATTTTGCAAAATAGTCCATCTGATTATTGTTCCTACTGAAAAGCACAGCTTGAATGTTCAACATCTTGTATTTCTGACCTGAAGGCAATATCATCAGCCTCATGGTTTGACAAGCAGCCAAGACACAAACGACAACAATCTAATAAGTTACTATAATTCCAGACTGCAACAGAATGTAACAGAAATAACCCAAAAGCAAGCTTGGTAATTCTAAATCTGGAACTAGTTTTTTCAAGGAAAATTTATGGGGGGGTTTTTGCTTCAAAATAGTTAGTGGACATTCTATAAACTCAATGAAAAACAGACATACTGTCCTTTTGTCACATGCTCCAAAATAAAACCAAGTTTGAAGAAGACGAGATCGATTGATGCTCCAATTGTGTGTGCTGAAAACATTTCAACATGTTGAGAATGTGTGTGTAAGAGAGAAATACATGTTTCTGGCCTGAGAGTTAACTTTAGAAGACAATTGTTATGTACACATCTCAAGCGGTGGGACCATGAGCCCTGAAATAACAGGGATTCTGTTTCAAGGTGGACTTCTTCTTTAATATTTAATTGTTTCGATCAACGCCAAAGCTTGTCTTTGTTAGAACATTCCTTAGCTCCTCCCTCGAGAACAAAGAAATCTCTTACTTGAGATGAGAGAGAGATACATAAAGAGACTGACGGCCAGACACACAGACAGCTTGCAACACTGTGTCTGTATGTGTGTGTGTTTGTGTGTACCCACATCTGTGTGTTTAGTAAGTGTTGTCAGGTTGATGCCCGGGGCGAGTTATTAAGCTGCAATCCTGGTGCCTCAGGCCACTGTAAGACCTTTACTGTCTCCTAATGCAGCCAGGGACTGTGTGAGTGTGTGTGTGTGTGTCTAGATCTTTGTACATGTGAGCAGTGGCACCTGTGTGTCATTTTATTTGTGTATGTCTAGTATACTGAGGAATGGCTGCACAATACGACACGCCATATGCAGGGAAGGGGAGGTGGGGAGAGTGGGGGGCTGCGTATAAAGAAATGTGTGGTTGTGGTTACACAAACGAAGGATTCTCTGGAGATAGCCGTGTCTTTGCTCTCAGCGTGTGTTTGTCCTTATCAGGTGGGGAATACTTCATTTTTTCCCCGCCTTACTTCAGAGTTTGCTTAGATTTCTGCATCATTTTAGGCAAGCAGTGATAAGTCTCCTCTATCAGAATATTTCAGCAATGTGTCCATTGTGTGCCAGAGTGCTGCTGGCACATCAAACCTATTCTGGGGCCCTAAAGCTATGTTAACAAGTTTGCAGCACAACTACAAGTGAATTGGCTTGAGGATGGATGTAAATGTGTGCCTGCATTGAAGAGGAGGCACATCCATATATGTGTGTGTGTGTGTGTGTGTGCTGTGTGTGCACGTGTGTTCTCCACTGGCCTGCAGTAAAGGCTGTGAAATTGTTCAGGTCAGAACTATTTACTAGCCTGCTGTAAATGTGTGTGTGTGCCCTCCACACATCGCTCCATAGCTAAATGTTATTGCTGGAGAGATTACACTCCTTATATCCCTATTACCAGCTGCTCTCTCACTTCCTCTCCCTCTCCCTCATATTCATTTTCGTCTCTCCGTCCACCGTCTGCTTTCATATGTCTTCCTCTTTCACCACGTATCGCTCTCCCTTTTTAATTCTCTGCTTCTCTTGGGAAGTACTGGAGTCAGGGAAGGGCTTAAACATCAGGGTAAACGGGGTGATACTGCATTTTGACACGCCACATATTATTTCCCCTTCAATTTCACTGCTTGGCGAGGAATGTGGGACTTTCTTCCTCCCTGCATCTCCCTTGCTCACCCGTTCTCCTTATCTTCCTGTCATAATGTGTTGCAGGTGGGAAGGCATAGTGGCTGAACAGATTGCACTATACCTTCCAATTCCCTCATTTTTTTATTCATTTATTGACTGTCCTCTGTACAACAAAAGTGAGCTTACAACAGCATAAGGGGATAGAAGAGAAAAAGTAGGGGACAAGGACACAGTGTGAGACTATTTCTGACAAACGGATGATGCTGCATGGCATGACGGCCAGTGACGGTCATGCAATTTCATTTTCCAAGTTAAATTTTGGCTCGATACTGCAATTGACCCCGCTTCAAATGAGTTTACAAGCTATTGATCATTTGGATGAAACTTGTGCAATTTCACTGGCATTAAAAAAAGGACAGTCCTACTGTACAATTCTGGACTCAAATCAGCTGTATTGCAATTTTATTTGTTATTTTAAACAATATTATAGTCTCCATTATGAGTACTCTTTATACACGGAGCTATTTAACATGTATTAAAGTAGAGATTAAATTTTAAAAAATGCTTTTTTAACCCCTTTAGATCACATCTCCAGTTATACTGTACAGATATTTAACAATATATGCCAACATTTCTTTGTATTTTTATATCAAAATGTGTTACCTTTCTGTAAAACAAAATATGTGTGTATGTCAGCTAGTACCAAGCAGTTTCAACCAATATCATGACATCCACCCATCAATCAGTTTGTAACTTTTACCTGCAACAAGCTTAGATTCATAGTTAGTTAGCCGGTGCTCGCTGCCTCAAACCTTGCGTTACGTTTTCCCAAACTACTGTGGTTATGGGCTTCCTAGCTAGAATTCATTCAGTTTGAGGAAATTGGCCCGTGACAGCTCCAGATTATGTGCAAGGCATTTTGCAGGGGAATGCTTCAGTAACTACATGGAGCACATGATGGGCTCCCTGACGAATACTGCTATGCTGTTGGTGCACACCGTCAGGACCTTTCCATGTTTGTTATGACATGCCCCATTTTTCAACTATCAAATCATATTCTTCCTAACATTATATCCAGTCTGCCTATCCTGTTTTACTCTGAAATATATCCCAATGCTGAAGTTAAATACTCTCCACATACTGTTTCAGCTGGACTTCAAGATTATTCTACCATTTGTGTTAAATAGATTCATTTTGTGTTGGCAGCGTGACTCGTAGTTGTACCGACTGTGCTGACCTCTTGCATCATGTGCTGCATTATAGACCCGAAAAATATGTTTGTCATTGGAGTTCACTAACACTTTCCAGCATATTTTTTTCTACTTTGAAAACTACATTATTGAGGAACACCAGCTGGTTGTATTGCAGCACACACAAATATAGAAATAAAACAACATATTTGCAAATTGACTAGTATGCAGAAATTGGCATCAAATAGCAATGATGGCATCGTGAAGCAATTCATCTGACCGAAACTTTGCATCGTTGTTAAAGCTTGCTTAGTCACCCGAGGCACAGATTAGAGGAGACATTTTATTGCAAACTAATCTCCTCTAAGGTCAGGTTTAGGCCCTTTATGCTGGCTGCAGCCTCTGAGGTGTGTGTCCAAAGATCACCTCTAAGAGCAGTTAAATCCGGTTTGCAGTCTTTCGCATAAAATCATGCAATAATGTTATGGATCTTTGTGGCAAAGATAGCATCCATGCAGAGAAACGCTTTTGCTGCTGAGTATCTTCACCCAAACAGTGTTGATATTTAAACAAGATGAATGCAAGCTGTTTGTGTTTGTTTGCTTGTTGTTTAATGATGCCTTGGAGTTATTTCTAAGGTAACCATCAACATAAATACATCAGTTTCTAAGAAAACATTCTGAATAAACTGTTAGACATGCCAAACAATTTACCAGACTGTATAGTGATCTGATAAAAACACCATGTTTTGCCCATCTACTGATGGGATGGATAAGCAGTACATAATAACATGCACAAAATGTTTTGCCTCCAAAGCACCTGCACCATTTTGGAAGTTAACTGTAAAATTATGATTTATGATTTCACGCATTTGACAGCAAACAACTCAGATGACAAACATTTAAAAATGATGATAAGCAGGTGATTTGGATCGCTTTTTGACCACTCTGGCTTCCTCTCACCACTATTCTATCTACCTGCTTCCCCTGACTGTCTGACAGGCAGATGTTTGGGCTGTGAGGTGAGGAGGTGACTCCACTGGGAGCCCTCTCCCCAGTAATTGGCTGTCACACACAGCTTCCCAAAGTTGGCAAACGGATTTTTTGGCATCCGTGAGCATAGGGGGGTAAGGCCGGGGATAATTTGGCAAGGTGAAGGCTTTAACTGCAGGTGTAAGTGTGTGTGCTTAACCTCTTACCAGCACTCTCTGTCCCTCTATCACTTATCTACCTCTTCGCCTGTCTTTCTTTCACTCTTTCACTCTTACTCTCTAACCTTCTACTGATCTGGTACTCTGTCTTGCTGTGTACACACCTTGGCACTACTCGATCTTTGTTTTTCCTCTAGTGGTCACTTCATTGTTGTCTGCTGCCAGCTTACAAATCCTCCTCTTTGCCCTTTTCTGTCATATTTTCCCTGCACTCTCTTAATCACAACACACTGCTGATCTCCCCTGAGATTATAGCAGCTTTTAAACTTACTTATCAGTAGAGATGTATTGGCAACACAAGTGGTGTAAGAAGAATTTCCTGTGCCAGACCCTAAATAAGCAGGGGTACAGAGATGTGGACATACAGGACTAAATATTCATGGTGAAGAAAATAGATACATATAAAACATAACATACTAATACATACAATGTGTGTGAAAGAGAGAAAGAGAATATATATATCCAGTCCAGAAAAACCGAAGAGAGAATGCACAGAAGAGCCAGACAATGCCTCCTTAATTGTTGGTCTCCCAGGACTAACTTTTAAACACCTTTAATTAGTACACAACAGGTCGACTGCAAAGATAACTTTGCAATGAGGCAGAGATGTTGCTTCAAGTCGAATAGCATAGGATTTATTTAGTGATCAGCAATTAAAAAAATACACAGACATGTCTAAAAAGTTTGTGGAAGTTAAGATGTCTACAATTATAGCATTCATAATGAAATGCTAAAAGGGAGGTAACTGCTAAATTAACAGCAATTGCCAAGCTTTAAAAATGTTATGCTGCCTCTGGGTAATAATTAATAAAAACACATTACAATAATTTCCACATAATCAAAAATAACTAGCGAGGTAGGCCAACAGTGGCAATGCTATCTTCTACTGTAGCCCCCCTCTCCCCATGCACCCAAGGATGGCACAATTTAGTTTCCACCTCAATACACATCTCTACTGTTAGGATGTACTCACTCTACCCTGGCACACAGTCAAACACTATCACAGCTGCGCCAAGTTGTACCTCAAATAGGAATAAGAGCTGTATTTCCATCGACCAACAAGAAGGAATTTTCACACGGAGAAACTCTTGCATGTTGGATAGCACACACCCACACAATGCAAAACAGCTCAACCTGTGTTGCCTGAGCGTGGTATGTAAAGTGTGCTTGGATTAATGCCTCAGTTAAAATGTGATATACCTCATAAATATACCACTGTGCTCCTTATATGGAAAGTGAAAGTTGGGGGTGTAAAGAGGGAGAGAGTCTCACGATGAGGCAGCAACTAGACAGGCAAAGAGGGGTGAGAGCAATAGCCCTGCCACACACACACATAGACAGTATAATGTATAACACTGTGTAGGACACTAAGTAGCTTAATTCCCAACCCCCACTCCTTTCCCCAACTTACTTTAATCTACTCTGAAAGTGTCCTCTCTTAACCTTCTCCTTACTGAGGAGTAAATATCTATAATTTTACCCAGACTGTACAACACTAATCTACCCCAAGCTCAACCAGTCTTTCACACTAACTGGATAGTTTACAGCTTCTACCTAAATCCTATCTGTCAGACGGTGGTAGCTCAGGTGGTATTGGGGTCAAATTTGACCCCAATACCACCTGAGGGTTTAATTGGACAATATAAAAGAGGAAGTTTACTTGTGGTTTAAGACATGTTGCATGCACATATAATATGAGAAAAAGCATGAACCAGCCCATAATTAGGAGTGAGAGAAAAGCAGTGTGCCTGTCAAACCTGTGTGCAGTATACGCTTGGAGCATTAACTTGTGACAGAAAGTGTCTTACATGAGAGGGGATTTTTAAGTAATAAAAGGCTACTGAGGCTTGGACATGACTGTGAAAAGCATCCAGAAACACACTCAAGTTCCTGTCCTGTGTCGTGCTCCTCAGAGGCAAAGAGTCTTAATAAGAATATTGCATGCCTAAGGCTTAGCTCCACCAACAACAGTCTGTTTTATCATTATTGAGTTGCAGAAAATTACAGGACATCCAGTTTTTGATACAGTTAATTAGTAATCAGCCAGGACTCAGACTACCAGGGGACAAGAATATCTATAGTCATAATTATGATATTATACATCAGCTTGTAGATTGGAGCCGTAGGTTGGCATATTCATCTTATAACAATCAAATGCAGTGCTGTCCCTTGAGCCACACATATTAAAGCTTTACTACCAGTGGCAGATGAGACACTCACTATATGGATACGCTCTTGGTCCCTATACACAAATCCAGGGAAGTATCAGAACACGTCGCCATTACTAAGTTTGAATGCAAACTGTCCTGAAGTGTACAATTTTCTACTTATTCCTTTTCTATTTGACATTACTTCTGACAGCAATGTCTAGTAGCTTGGGAAGAACCTGTGCAGTCCTCAGCTGCTCCAACAGTAGCAAAAGAACTAATGTTAGTTGGCTCAGACCAACGCTCTCAATAGGTCATATTCCCCTGACTTCCAAAAAGACTCATCTAATCAGCCCCAAAACAAAATATGTCACCACTCTGACGGTTGCAGTTTTAAACAAGTCCTTAACGTCATGTAACAGTCGCAGTTTCAGTCAAAAACTACATGGTTGGGTTTAGTCAACAAAACCACATGGTTAGATTTAGGAAAAACATCATGGCTTGGCATTAAATAAGTACAACTGGTGTAGCATGCTATACATACTAGCATACTATGCTATGTAGTTATTAAACGAAATCAACATTGACTTTGGACGCGAACACCAGTCTCCTGGGTGAAAGTCCTGAATTTGTTTAACCCATTCACTGGCTTTTTCGAAATATGTACATTACATGGACTATGTCAGGTTACTTCCCTCTCTGCTCTTGTTATAATTACCGCAGCCACTTCAGGGTGCAGCCTTACAATAAATAAAACCATGAGTTGTAATAAGCTGCTTGTTGCTTGTGACTCTCGGCTGAATGTGTCGTGGTTGCTCGTAGTGATAGCAGCTATGAAAACTAACAAAACATGTCTGTATCCTCATCATTTTAATTCTACTTTAATAATTTTAAATACATATTCATCTGCTTTTATCTAAGCCAACCACTTACATACTACGAGAGACCATGGATGCATTCAGCTAAAGGTCACCAGTTACACAGGCACTGTCAGCAGGCAGCAGCAGACTACAACTTGCTATGGCAATTATGACGAGGCTGAGCACACAAAACGGTCACTGGATTCAACTATAGGATTAGTAGAAGCACTTTACAATATAGCTGAGTAAAAACAAGGTAGTAATAGGGCAAATAGCTTAGTGATAACTGATTAATAATGTGGTCATTTACAAGGATAAAAACCTGACAGTATTGTAGTATTTCAAGAATAATGTAAAGGGAGGGGTTGGGGTTTGACATGTTTTACATTGTACACTACAACAGCTTGGTTATGGCAACATGGTGGTCATGCATTAAGCTACAGGGCCATTGTCGTCATCATTAAAAGAAACCAATGGCACTTTATGAGGCCATCCATCCACCACGACCCCCTCCCTAAGACTTATTATGTTGGTCGAACAATGCAAGCTACTTACATCCACTGATCGTACTGTATGTCATTTGGACAAAGGTTCACAGTTTTCCACTGTTTGACTATGTGACCAATGCTGCTCGGAGAGAACAGCCTTTAATATCACATCTTATCCATGAGGAAATTGAAAAAAGTCAGCACTTCCCGGATTTTATTTGTGTCAAAGTTTCAAAACAAACTTCTGCGCTGATGACAAACATTAATGTTTACCCCCATCAAAGTAGAGGCTACTGCGTCTTACAACTGTATTCCTACTGGTAGCATCACCATGGCGTAGAGATCCCTTGTAGATCCACAAGAGTTCCGGGACTTTCATAGGCAACAAGAAGCCAGCTGCCGTTAGTTGTGATTGGATTTCATGCAGCTCTGCTCATTCTATTGTGTTGAATTTCTCAGAAAAGGCTCCCCCTGTCCTCACACCTTGGTGTCCAGACAGGATAAGAGCAAAATCTCTTTTGATTTTCACACAGCTCCTGTGTCCAGACTGGCAGGCTGTCTGCTGCTTCAGGGCAGTAGAAATAAGGTTTCATGGATAAAGACTAAAGATGATTAGAGGTTGTGTCAATTGGACGGTGTGACAAAAATCTGAAATGGTGTGAAATATGTCTCAGTAGCTTTCAGAAACACTTCATACACTCATCACTTCACAAGGGTAAGTACAAAAGGACTTTATTTTATATTTAAGTTGTATTTACTTGGCTCGGTAGCTCTTCTGTTTGAAGGGAGACATGAGCAAGTAGTAGCAACACAGGACATTTGAGACAATCAAAGAATAATTTATAGTAAAAGGTCAATGATTAAGGCTTCTTTTATTATTCATTTGTTAAGGACAGATCTATCAGTGTTTGTGAGAATAAAATACTCTCTCTTAAAGCCAGAACAAACAGCACTAAAGCTTGAGCCAGTAAATAAATCAGGCTGTTCCAAAGAGAATGAACTGGCAGCTTTCCCAATCTCTTCCCTGTGGAGGGGCTTCAGATTTTACATCTTGAGAACAATACAGGTTCAGGTATTAGTTTTTCAGTAAAGGTGACTGTGAAAGCACCCAGGAGGACAGTCTGGGGTTATGGGTATATTTTCCTGCTGAGAGCAGATAGCACTAAACATTACATCAATAGAAAAAGTCAGACATTGCATGTCTTTAAAATTCATCTGCAGTAGACACAGATTTTAAAGGGATACTTGGTCGATTTTTAACCAGCTTTGTATCATAACAATGTGGGTAGTGTGTGTAAATGAACTATGGTAAACTTCCCTCCATCTTTCCTTGCCCAGATCTCCCTGCTCATCACCAAGCTCAAATCACTGAATGATGAGTATTTTAGCTGGCTCTCCAGCTGTTGCTCAAATTACAGATTGTACTCCTGCATTTCTGTGTGCCCGACACCACAGACACAAAGAGTGTGGAAGCTGGATTAAAAGAAAAAGACTTGCCCCCCCTCTTTTTTTCAACCTCAGCTCCAATCAAACAGTAAAACTAGGCAGTGCTGATCAAAAATAAAGCAAGATTCTGTTCCTGTATTGCCTATTTCTCGCCTAAAATGTCTTCAAAAACACATTTTAGTGCACTGTTTGGCTGTAATACAAAAAATTGCAAGCAGAAAGCCATACTGTTTCCTGTTTGTCAACAGAGGCTGAAAATACTGAGATCAAATAGTAAAACCAAGCAGTGCTGACAAAATATGAACCAATTTTCAGTTACTGCGTTGCCCATTTCTTGCTTCAAATGTTTCAGAAACATATTTTAGCTTACTGTTTAACTGTAATTCGAGATTGTTTGTTGCCAGCTGACCACTACATTGTTTCCTGTGGAAAAACAGCCAAGTTCGCATAACGTCATCCACAGGCAGTGTTTGTTGGTCTGTTGCAGTGCATTCTAGTAGTTGTATGTTTTCTACCTCTCGAGCAAAAGCAAATGCCACAGCCCCTTTTCTGTGTTTTCTCTGGTCATATAGCAGCAATTCCAAGAGTATTTTCATCTCTCTACTGCATAGACAGCCTAGTTTTATGAAAACACCACCTTTCTAGCTGGAAAAATGGTTCTTTAAGTGGTCAGAGCAAGCATTTCTGGTTTTAACATGTCTATTTTCCCAGACTATTAATTGAAAAGCCCCATAATGGGTGATAAGAATTCTTAAGGTTCGTGTTATTCCACTTATAGTCAAACCAGCCCACTATTAAAGCGTCCCTTTTCGTCAATTTTGGTAGAAATAAATTCCAGTCTAGCTAATAACACTTTGGGCCAAGCTGCTCTGTTTCTCACTTTGCCTTTTCTTTTTCTACATTTTATGCAGCGTCCTTTTATTTGTGTCTGACGTCAAGCTGCATTCTGTTCTGAGCACCCCAGCAAGAGCACGTTCCTTTCTGTGATCAAGCAAAGACTATTTACATGGCTAGATGAAAGGAAGAAATTTGAACTGGTTTGATAGCACCAAAGGAGCCAGCAGTAGACTCTATCAATATGGGAATCCTTTAGCCTGAGGCTGTTCTGGAAACATGAATGCACCCAAATGGTAGCGCACTGTTCAAGTGAGAGATAACCTGATGCAACTTTGCCCACTACGCTCTGCACTCCGTCTCAATTGCCCACGTGTTTTCACAACCTCAGAGTTTTGCACTTCCCAGAAATTAGTGTGGTGTATTGTGATAAGTGAATGTGCAAATCATGTTTACCAGTGTCAAGTAAAGAAATGCTCGCAGGAGAAGCACAGAGCACAGGTGTGACTGAAGAATGAGAGAGGAGGAGGGAAAATGAGGAGAGAATGTAAAAAATGAGAGTGTACAAAGTGTGAATGTAAGTTGCTGTGATCCCAGGATGTTTTCTTGGTATAATTGGATGTGCATGCACATATCTTGGACCATGTGTGAATGAATACACACACACATACATGCACAAAAACATCTATTAGCTGGTTAAATAAATGAATTTAACAGTATTTCCTGTACACACTTTTCCACAGACATTGCACAGCAGAGATTTGACTTTACACCCCAATCCCTGTAACTTACATAAACCTTAATATGAAAAAGGTCATAAGTTAATAATTAATAAGGGGTATGTGAATGTGCTAGTGTTTGCAGATAATACTGTAGGTGTATGTGAGGAATGCCAGGAGACCTCGACTACACGCAGCTGCTAACGTGGAACTGTCAGCTCACAAGTACCAAGGCTCCAAGGAATTGTGCCTCTGCCACAGATGGATATAAACTCTTGTTTTTCTATCGTCTCTCTGCAAAAGAACATCATCCTTAGTAGTTGTTCTGGGTGTGCATGCAGGGTGTTGGGAGAGCTGGTCTCATCCCCAAGAGAAAATGAAATTCCACAGTATGCTTTTAGTTGTTGCAAAGGAAAGAGGCAATAAGGAGCGTGTAGTTTCAGCTGTCAGCCCTTTTTTCAATCTTGATTGCTGGTGCATCATCTTTGATTACAATTGTGATTCTTTTCAATCACTTTTCCACCTTGCTTCTTGGCTCTTATTACCAACAAGGACAACGGAAAAAAAATACAGAAAAAAGAGGTTTTAGATTATTTAAATACAGAAAAAGATGAAGATTCACAGATCTTTCGCAGAGCGAAGTGTAAGTTTACTGACAAAGATTCCTAAGAACTGACAAGGACAAGAAATCTGAACAGTGATGGATAGGTAAGAGTAATACAACATCCAGTATGTGTCCGCTACAAAGTGTACAAGTGGGAAAGAGACCATCTTCTGACATCACTGCTTCACCAAATTCTGAAAATCCATCCACATAGTACACGATGATCCCAAGAGTGCCTGCATGGAGTGTACACAGATCATCCAAGTGGCTGCAGCCAGGTGTGCTGAGCACTGCATAATTCATTTCATGAATTATTACAGTATCTATCTGGTGTGTACTTCTGTTTTATGCATGTTTGTATACATTTTATGTATTTTATTCATTTAAAGATATATATAGCTACATAAGTTTTATACAGTTGAGAGAAGGCTCCAGGAAATCATCATCTGAAATAACATTTACCCAAAAACAGGCATTTTGCTAAAAAGAGGTGCTATGATCGTAGATTGCAGGAAAATGAAAAACACAGTTTTTACTGTATTTGAATTCACATTAATCCACTTTGTGAAATGGATTATCAAGTGAATGTAGACTAGTAACAGCAATGATATTTGGGGTCTAGGCTCCAACCTCATCACTCCCCACAAGGAAGCATCAAGGTCAGCAGAGCATCAGCATAGGTGGGGTGCAAGTGACAGCATAAGGATGTCCTCCAAAAATAACAGCATCATTCATTTCCGCCAATGTCAATTACGACCCAAGTTCAAGTGCCAAAGCATTGTAGTGACTTTGGGATTTTGACTGTCCACTGGGAGCAAAGAATGAAATAGTCTGACTTTGTAAAGCCAGAAAGTCCACAAGAAAGGAAGTTGAGGTGCATGGATGAGTAAATGTGAGAAAACATCTGTTTGGCACTAGAGATTGTTGTTCACTTCCTGCTTCCCACTGACTGTAAATATTGGTTTCTTCAAACCAAAGCCACAGTCACTGCCTGATCTTCAGCTTAAGTCCTCAGAAATGGAAATCCTTATTATTGGCCCTGAACACATTCATGGCCATGTTTGTTTAATCTTGGTACTCCAGCTCAACTTGTTGTTCCTACCGTTCAGAACTTTAGCGTTCTTTTTTGACTAGCCCAGTTGTGTTTTCTCAAGAAATATTGCTAGAATTAGATCTTTTATTAATTTTAATGACCTTCAGAGTTATTCATGCTTTTATCACTTCTCATCTGGATTATTGTAATGCCCTTTTTACTTGCCTTAACTTGCCTTAACATGATTGCACGACTTCAGGGTGTTCAAAACGCAGCCTCCAGACTTTTAACTAAATCACGTAAACATGATCATGTCTCCCCTGTTTTGGCTTCCCTTACTGCCGCCTGTCCATTTTAGTATTTATTTTTAAATGGTAGTCTTGGGCTTTAAGGCCCTGCATGGTATGGCACTGAGCTATTGCTGTTGGGGCTCCAACCCTTTGGAATACAGTGGCATGCAAAAGTTGGTCCTGGTCAATATTTCATTTACTGTGAATCGTTAAGTTAGTAGAAGATGAACTGATCTCCAAAAGGCATGAAGTTTAAGATAAAACCTGCATTTCAACATGTTAATAAAGATCAGTGTATTATTTTTGTTTCGTACAATTTTAGAGTGAAAAAAAAGGAGCACCATCCAAAAGTTTGGGTACTCAAAGACATTTGAGCTCTCAGACAACATTTAACAGGGTCTCAGATCTTAATTAGCTTGTTAGGGCTATGGCTTGCTCACAATCATCGTTAGGAAAGGCCAGGTGATGCAAATTTCAAAGCCTTATAAATATTCTGACTCCTGAAACCTTGTCCTGTCAATCAGCAGCCATGGGCTCCTCTAAACAGCTGCCTAGCACTCTGAAAACTGAAATAATTTATGTCCACAAAGCAGGGGAAGGCTATAAGAAGATAGCAAAGAGTTTTCACATAGCTGTCTCCTCAGTTTGTAATCTAATTGAGCAGTTAACAGGAACTGTAGAGATAAGTTAAGGTCTGGAAGACCATGAAAACTTTCTGAGGGAGCTGCTCATAGGATTGCCAGAAAGGCAAATCAAAACCCCCAACTTCACTGCAAAAGACCTGCAGAAAGATTTAGCAGACTCTGGAGTGGTGGTGCACTGTTCTACTTTGCAGCAACACCTGTACAAATATGACCTTCATTACAGAGTCATCAGAGGAAACCTCTCCTGTGTCCCCACCACAAAATTAATCATCAGAAGTTTCCAAGGAACATCGAAACAAGCCTGATGCTTTTTGGAAACAAGAGCTGTGGAGTGATGAAATTAGAATACAACTTTTTGGACGCAATGAGAAAAGGTATGTTTGCAGAAAACAGGATACAGGATTTCATGAAAAGAACACCTGTCCTGTTAAACACAGGGGTGGATCGATCATGCTTTGGGCTTGTGTTGTAGCCAGTGGCACAAGAAACATTTCACAGGTAGAAGGAAGAAAAAAATCAGTTAAATTCCAGCAAATTTAGGAAGAAAACATCACACCATCTGTAAAAAAAAAAGCTTAGGATGAAGAGAGGATGGCTTCTCCAACAGGACAGTGATCCTAAACGCATCCCAAAATCCACGATGGAGGACCTCAAAAGGTGCAAGCTGAACGTTTTGCCATGGGCCTCACAGTCCCTTGACCTAAACATCATTGAAAATCTGTGGATAGACCTCAAAAGAGCAGTCCATGTGAGAAGGCCAAGGAATCTCACAGAGCTAGAAGCCTTTTGCAGGATGAATGGGTGAAAAGCCCCCAAACAAAAACTGAAAGATTCTTCGCTGGTTACAAAAAGCATTTAGAAACTGTGATACTTCTCAAAGGGGGCAGTATTAAGCACTGACCATGCAGGGTGCCCAAACCTTTGACTCAGACCCTTTTAATTTTTTGTTATGTTGAAACTGTAAAAAATTTAGATTAAAAAGTAATCTTGCTTGTAATCAAAGAAATGTGTCATCTTTAACTTGCCATGCATTTTGGAAATCAGTTCATCTTCTACTTGCGTAACTACTCACAGTAAACGAAATTTTGACCAGGAGTGCCCAAACTTTTGCATGCCACTGTAGCTTACCTTAGGAACTTAGACAAGAGAATTCACTGCCCCCAAGTTATTAACCGGGTATTTACTTTGACCAAAACCATAATTTTTCACTAAACCTAACTGAGCTGGTTTTGTGTCTAAACCTTACCAAACTTTAACCATAGCATTGTTGCATCATGGTGATTTTTTTCACCAGTGGTTTAATGGTTTTGAAAGGCACAGACAAATGATGTCATCCTGCCTATAGAGGCATAAAACCAGAACACACTTTCATGAGTTGTTTACAAGACGTTTTATTCGAAGCGCTTTCTGGCCATGTGATCCTTAGGGTTAGAGATGTAACCTTCTAGTAATGCATTGTTTGCTGAGGTTGTTTGCTAATGTCACTGAATTCACTGTGATCATGGTTTACAGGTGCATGTGATTAATTAGAGGTATGGGTGCTATAAATAGCCACAGCCGTGCATAATGGTCATATGATGCCACAAAATTCGTGATATTGTACTTTCTCTTCTCACTGATAGGTGTAATAAGTGGCAGAGCAGGCACAAGTTTGTTTAAAGGCATTCCTACATTCATATATGGCTTACGCTGGAAGTGGAAATGAGGCTTGTGCATGTGCAGCCATACCCATAAATACAAGCGACTTTACAAATCTGACATAATGAATGTGGATGCATATTTCTCTCATTGTGAATATAAAAAGAGCTTCATGCATTCTGCCCCATATGCTCAGGGCATGTGTAAAAAAGGTGTGTTCACCATCTTCATCAGGTTACTCCCATTGGAGTTTCAGCTTTGCGCCAGTGGGCAAAATCACCCTGTTGCATCATCCAAAGTAGCAACAACAACTTACTAAGTGCCTGTAGGCCAGGTATTTGGCTTGCAAGTCAGAAAGAAAGTAAATAATTAAAATGTTTTGTGAAATACGCAGGAATGTATTGTTCCAAGCAGTTGTCCATCATTCCCACTACTTTTGGCTCACAGTCTTCGATTTGTCTCTGCTGCTGTCAACAGAGGGAAAGTAAAAAGAGGGATGGATCCCTATTTGTCTGCCCAGCCAGTCTTGATTTGACGGCCTTTCTGTTCCAGATTACATCAGGACTCTCAGTGGGAGAATCCTCTATCGATATGTGGAGCCGTCCATCTCCCAAACTGTAAGTGAGTCATTTGTTCTTCATCAAGTACCTTACTTCCTCAGGTAGATTATAGTGTATGAATTGTGATCACGTATTATGGAGAAAATATAACATGCTATTAGGGTGCTACCTGTTTTCAGTCATGAACTCCTAAGCTGTCAGGAGGTTGTTTGTTTGAAGCAGCCCTGATGATACTTTGCATAACATTGTCACAGTTACAGGGAAAGGCTCCCTTGCTTAATTCAGTATTATATGAATATACAAAGTTTTTGTCCAGTATGACCATTCAAATAAATTTTAAATTAAAAAACAATTTGATGGCCTTATAGGAATTTTTATTCTTTGAATTTGTTGGATCTCTAAGACCACAATGATAAATAATTTACTTGAAAGTTGCAAGATCTGGAAAGGTTTTAGTTTTGTTTTTGAAATAAAGTATAGTGAAAATTTCAGGGTTACAAGCCTTGCTTTGAATAAAACACTTTTGTTGTTGTTGTGTATAACGAATTGTATCAATATGTTCAGCCTCACAGGGATGAGGCTGATTCTTTCTGACGGGACATCTCTCTGGTCTTTTTTATCTGAACTTATCCAGCTATTGACCTTTGCTGTACATGAGGATGGTGCTATCTGATCTTCACAAGGAAATGTACTCTTGTCCAAAATCATCGCATGCACTGTCATTATCACATTTGCCATCTTTGTCACTTATCTCTTATGTGAAAAAATCAAATCCCAATGCATCCTAACGCCTCGCATTTCTGGGCTGACATTTATGTTAGGGGGATGTATTTTTTCTGGTACCTGTGTGTCAAAGGACAAGTCAAACTTACCATCATGATGTTTCCAATACACATGCAATTCTAAATCTAATCTAAAATATAAGTGATGAACATCCAAATACTATATCATTGGTGATTCGTTGCTGAAAATTGGAGTAATATTCAATGAAATGGACTGAGCAGGTGAAACAGAGCGTCTTACTCACCATGTTGCACTGATGTGCAACAATCACTGAGAGACATCCATTAGAGGTACAGAAATTCAAATTTTCACTGACACAAGCATAATTAAATGCAGCCGCAGGACATGTTACATTTTAAAAATGTGTAATGTTCACTCACTCGTTAGCTCGAGAGATTACATGCCCACATGCCCAGCTTTGATTGAAAGCAACAAGGTCGCCCTCTTTATCTGTGCTTTCAAACGTAATTCTGGGAAATGCAAGAAACCAAAAACTCACTGAAGAGGAATTAGACAAGGCAGGTTGAGGGGAGAGTGGGGACACAAAACCTACATTTCAACACAAATTTACAACTCTTGAAAGGCACTAAACATAACAATGTATATCCTAATTATAACAATATCCACGTAGGTACAGGTACAAAGGAAACACTTGTAAACCTCTACTGGATAACTATCCACAGCAAACTGACAGCATGTGACAAACATGATTCTCCCATCACAAATCTGTTTGTGTGTGTGTGTGTGTTTGCTTTAATTCCTCATATATTAATGAAATGCTCAGAGAAAAAATGTGGCTTGGAAAATCATGCCAGTACATAGTTGGCCATTTTACCACAAACATTGGTGAATTTAAGTTATTTCTCCTGCTGCATTTTGGGATTGCACAACAGTAACATTCCTAATTTGTCAGCTTGTTATAAGTGGGTTGGTATTATACTAGGCCTGTATCCGACTCAGAATTATCTCAGCTAAATCAGAATTGGCCATTTAATATGAATATTTAACTTTTTTTTTTTTTTCATATAACATTCTAAAGTTTGAACAGACCTTAGCAGGACGTTCAGTGTGACAGCAGCATTCATGTAATACAGTAAGCAAGCAAACGGTGCTAACAACGGATCGGAAATGTGCAACAATATTTTTTGCTGATGCTAGATATCAAACAAAGGCCAGAGACTGTCTTTTTAAGTATCTGTGAACTAAAAAAAATTCACCACTTCCAAATAAAAGAGAGATAATGTTACCACAAAGCCTTACACTGAAAAGTTTCTCCTTCCCTGTGCAGCTGCATCATACACATAGCTGTCTATACCAAAGAGTAGCGTGAAAGTCAAAAGCGCTAGCTCAAATCTGGGGACCAAGACAGCCCCAGAAATACACTGCACAGCACACTAACAAGCAAAAAAAAAAACTTGACTTAAAGCAATCTCAGCTGACTGAGGGATGTCCAACTGATGAATCGAATCTCTGACTTTCAAGGGGCAGCCCTCTATTACATACAATTCTACTGTAACCTGTATGACCATAACCATGACAGCTCTTGGGGAACAAAGAGCCCTGGTGTTGGCAGGCTGATGGACTGAACGATACGGGAAAGAACACCTTGGCTGATGAGTAGGTGTATAGAGAAGTTGATGGATGAAGTGTTGACCTTTGTGAATGTCAGTATCCATATATTTGTATTTCCAGCTCCCAGCTCAGCCCTTCATTATGGAGACACTGCCTTTTAAAAATGCCTGGAAAGTGTTTACAAAGACCAAGATAAAGAAGAACTGGAGTGATGCAGCTTCTGTTCGAGGCATACTCATGGTCAAGCAAAGTGCACCTCTGAGTATGTTATCCTTGAATGGAAGTGCTTAGTGCTTTCACTGGAGAGTTTTTAATGTATTGACCTGGATACAGCCCAATTTCTAAGCCATGCAACCCTCTTTTTCGATGTAAATGCTCTATATAGAGTACTGAAAAAAGCACACTGTATTATAGTTTAAAGTTTCGCTTTGACAGAAGGTAGACATTAAAAGGCTCAACCTAGTCATCATTAGTGATCAATTTTGTACTGAACCTCTATCCTTGATGTTTGGTTTAGTATTTTTTCTGTATGTGGCTTACTGTCTACAGGACACGTACTGAATAAAGACAACGCTGAGTGTGTTTTTGGCTGAGGTATATAAATCCCCTGACTAATAGTCTGTTCAATTTTATTTTGCCTAAATTGCATAAATACTGCAGATTTTTAGCAAATCTGCTCATGTGAGCAGATTTTAGGACTGCATCTTTGTGTGCTTCTCCACTTCCACTAATGGCCCTACTTTACTGGTCCTGCACACAGAGATGTGGACTTACAAGCAGGACTCAGGGGCAGAGCAGTTGAAAGCAATCAATCTTTTACTAGCTAACAGTTTAAAGTTCAGCAACATCAGTCAACAAGGGCAAACTAAGCAGGCAGGGTTGCAGCGCAGTCACCGGACAAAATGCTGGCATTGTACGTTCCTGCATATCATGGATGTGTTAGATTTGAACGTTTCATACATACAAATATTTCAACAGTGATGTAAATAGATTACATGTACATAAGCTGATCTGAGAAAGAGGGGATGGTGAATGGTGAGACACTTAGGCAAGACTGCTGCCAAGTGGCTAGTCTGACTCACCGGATGGAAACTGCGGGTAAAGGCCAGCCATTAGCCAATCATTCAACCGGCATCCACCTCCCCCTCTGTTATCTGCATGTTATGTTGTGCAAGGGCAGTGTTGCTGCATCCTGGGCTTAGCACCACCGAAGATAATTGTGATTGGTTTAGAGAAATGCAAACAACCCAGGGTATTTCTTCCCCTATACCCAGATGATAATGGTGGCCCAGGTACGTCCGTCCTTTCACACCATCACTGGAGCGCTGGTTTGCGGTGCCATTATTACCGTTAAAAAAGTAGCAATTTTGATTTTATACCATACTGCCAGAAAGGCAAAGTGCCATCTCTTTATTGACAAAATTTGTTGCTGCCATTGTGAAGGTTTGCCACCATCACTGTCACTAATCAGAATCCGCACACACTTGACTTGACTTTTCTTACTATCACAGGCAGTGGACTGGTCAGAAAGTGACAAACTAGCATCTCAGTTATGCTATTAGTAACTTACAAAAAACACTGCATGCAACAGTTCATCTTGTCCTCCCCTCTCTGTCACTCTCTTTCATACACACATGCCATGGTACTTAGTCTTTGAGTCTCTGTCCTTGTCTTAGTCCTCAGCCCAACAATGTTGTCATAGTCTATCGTGATGTTTCACTGTGGACACTGTCTTATGCCAATTCGTAAGACAATGCCCAACCCTATTCAAGACCTTTCTCTAGCACTGACACAGTGCTGTGGAGATAGGTCTGGCTACACGAAACTACAAAGCAGCAGACAACAGCAGACCACTGCTTAAGACCAACATACAAGGACAGGTTGGGACATTTTCAACCATGTTTGTGGCAACCAGACAGGTATTTTGAGCCCTAAACCCTAACCAAGTGTTTTTTCTGCTTAAACCTAACCACATGTTAACAACAGCGTTGTCACACAATAAAATGAAAAACTGAAACATAGAGGAGCGTAAAATTTCAACATCTCAACCTCATACAAAACATACAAACATAACATGTCCATGGTTTGCAGAAACAAACAATACCAGCATTTATTCTGTTGACTGGGTTGCAACAGGCAGGCAGGAGAAACCAGAAACAAGCTGTAAGCAGGCTAGAAACTGCAGCTGGAACTCCAAGACTGGATCTTAAGCTGGTTGATACAGGTTCAGAGTACAAAAAGGCCTTGGTAGAGGAGATAGCAAATCTTCTGAGACCCTGTGGTGGTGAAGACCTCACATCTTTTCCAGAGTTCATCAAAGTTGCATCAAAGTCTGGATCTCAGAATGGTGACAAGACTCTCATGTTCAAGACTGAGACAGCCATCAGAAGGCATTGTGGAGTTTGACTGGCAATCTGGCAAAGGACTGGGAAGAGAGGGTTGGTTTAAACTGTATGCAGCGGAGATAATGAGAGAAAAGGAAAACAGGGACTGGGACTGGTGGGAACACACTGATAGCAGGACAGGTGGGGAATGGCAATTATCTGACTTGACAGGTGATAATAAATGACTGGAAAAAAAACAGGAAAAAGATCAAAAATTAGCAAAATGACTGAACAGAAGTAGCTGTTGTGTCACCTACAGCATTGGGATTAGAAAAGAGTCTTGTTTACAGTCATTTTCCATGAATATTGTGAGACACGCGCTTATCTGTTGTGTACAGCTAAACACCTGAAACTCCCCAACCTATAATAACTGCCAAATTTAGTGAGGGATTTCATGATGCATTTTAAAGCATTGACAAGCTTCTACAGAAATCTAAAAGTATTTTATTCATGTAGCCCTTTCACAACAGTTAAGTCAAGATTAACCTATTAGAATACAAGTTTCAATGACTTTAATGCTAAGGTGATGTGTAGATTAAGATGTTGACAACCAAACATATGGTGGAAAATATTTCAAGTGCCAGGTACAGTAATGCTGCAGACAATTTCAGCAAATAAGCTGCCAATTTGCCCAGCCCCTGAAAAAAAAGAGTCTCCTGCTCTCACTGTTTCTCACCTGGTGATAAGCCTGTTATCTGTGCCTCCCTGCTCTGCCTCTGGCCCACTCTCCCCGATACTTTGCCCGGCCAATCACACAGGCAGCCACCTCAGAGTTAGCCAGGGACTCAGAGAGCCATGCTGAGGGGACATGGTGACTGTCACTTCAAATCATGAAGTGAATAGAAAAATGCCATTTCTTTTGTAGTGGAAGCCTTGGGTAAGAAATGATGAATCATTCCTGTGCTGCTTGCAAAATTCTTAAGCAATTTCAAACTAGGGCAAATACAACAAGCTCGTTTTTAAAGGCACCAGACGTGACCGCAAACTTTTAGCGCCCACTCAGTGACCACATTAGCAGCTAGCAACATTTAAAATGTGCGAGGAAAGCAAGTAGATGACAGACCCTCATAAGGTTCAATTAATGCATTAGTAAGACAGACTAATGGAGACTAATGGAGACAAATGGGACTTTAACAACCTAATGAATTCCATTCCATTATTTATTTATGCAACTTTTTTGTGGCATTGTTGAGTAATAGGATGTGGCATTACTATTAATAGGAAAGCCTTGTTCATTAGATATGAGTGCTTTTCTATGTATATGACCATTTTTATACTTTTCTGAAATGCATGGGAAATCAGCAAATCTCAATTGAAATTCGTTTAAAATGAATAAATTCTGTATTTTGGATTTATATTATCTCAATTTTGCGACTCTGTTTCATGGCATTATCTTGTGTTTTTAGTTAACGCACATTACCGCTCTGTAGTTCTGTCTGTTTTGACAGTTGGAATACTCAAAGGGCAAATTATTTCTCTGACTTGCTGTAGATTTCAGTGTCAGTGCTGATCAGAGTGGGTGAGTCTATGTGTTTCTCCATGCGGACAAATGTAATTGAGCACGCAAACAGCAGATTAGAGCATTACATGCCTTATTGGCTCTAAAACACCTATAATATGATGAATCCCTTTGACTGAATGATCTGATGCTTTGTCTTAGATCTCCTGTAAAAGACTGAATTACTTGGTCTCTCTCCATGTTGACCACACCGAGAGAAGAGCTCCTCCGTTTCTCTACCGAGGCCAAATATGTTAACAAGGTAGCGGACTCCAACACTCTGGGACCTTCTCCAAACCATTCTTGGTATCTGTCCAATGTTTGGCTGCATATGTACTGTATATGATTGCCTGGGCTTGCAGGTGGCAGAGAGGAGACAGATGTTGTACCTTTGTTTTTCCCCTTGTTAAATGTGTCTCCGGTGTGCTTATTTTTTTCACTGGACCATATTAACAAGAGAGTCTCCACTGCCACTCACACATTTCGCCTCTCTCTCTCTAACAATTTCTTTTACACACAGACACATACAGTGTATGCACTACTGTTTCTCTTGGTGGCAAATGTGTGGGCACAGACAGACATGAGTCACCTAATCAGATCAAACGGTGTCTGGCAAAGATGACAAAACACGATGACATGAGCAGCATCTTTGTGTTTGTGCTCTTCCTCTGTGAAAATCTGGATGATGTAAAACGCAAAACTTGTTATAGTGATAATGATGCATATTTTTTACCAAGATATCGCAACATTTTCCATGTCTTTCCATTCCAACATTTTGATCTGATTTCAGTGATTTTATTACTGTACACATCAAACTTTTCATCACTGCTGCCAGAAAAAAGTTTTAATATTGTACATTTTTGCAAACCACAGACAATAAATCTGTATATTATTTTGTAGCAGATACAATGAAGGTGTGGTTAGGTTAAGGCACAAAAACCATTTGGTTGTAGTTAGGAAAGGAAAATGTTTTGGCTTAAACCACCCACATTTCGTGGCACAAAAGCCAATGAAAAAGCAGGGACAGGACAGTGAAAAACACCCAGGTTAGGTGGCTCAAATGCTGCTGGGACACACCAAGATGTGCTGCTTAAAACATCCAGGTTCCATGCCACAGACAACAGTGGAAATCCCGTGAGGGGTCGCAACAAAGCAACCTGTGTTTTCAAACATTGGTCTGCATCTTGGCAAGCATTTGCCTGACATGCCATCCACCTCCTCTTCCATCTCCCAATGACAAAACTCAGGATGTGTATTATGTCACTTTAGAAACGTTGATATGATGCGTATATATTCCTGGTTTGCAGAAACATATAATGTGGACATTTTATCCTGGCAAGTGTGCTGAACTTTTACATGCAGTTTGTTAGAAATGAAGTCCGAGATTTGAAGATACTCAGCTTTATGCAAGTCATAAAAAAGGCCAAGAAGCATAATCTAGTTCTCAAGCACCAGTGGCCTGTTATGGCTGAAGGCACACATACCATGAGTGTAAGCTAACCACTCATGCTTTCTTCCATCTCTCCATCTGAGTTTCTCATGGGTCTCCTCTCTTTTATTCTATCCTTAACTTTTTTCCCCTCAAGCGCTTCTTTTTTTAATCCTCAGGCAAACCTTGCTCACTCCCTCGCGCCTAATTTTCTACATACTCTCACCTAACTTCACCCCGCTTTACATTCTTTCTCCTCCAGCTAGATATTACCTCCGTGTCTTGCTGTTTTCTCTCCAGTCTGACTGATGATGCTGTTCGAATGATGTAAGATTGCTGCAGGTGTGTAACACATTGTCTTTGGGGGGCTGAGAAAGACAAACAAACCAAACCAAAGACATTGGTTCTCTGTGCTTATATATATCCAGGTTGTTCAGCTTAGTAAGGCCTATGATAGTTTAGTGAGGCTAACCTTCTCCATTTCTGCCCCCCTGTTCATGCCTGCCTCTCTGCAAACTCTGAGTCATGGGTTCTGAATGTTTAAAAGCCTTTCCCACTCTCCCTAAAGAATCGTACATTTTTCCCTCTCTTCTCCCCACCTCCAACTTTCTTAAAATCATGCGCACACTCATCCAAAGCAACTTCTCTTCCTCAAAATCTATGAGGCCCACGCTGGCATAGCCTCTCCTGAGGCAAAGACTGCCACCTACAAGAACTTCACCATCAATGTCTTACAATGCGTTAAGCATGTGGGTGAGAAGTTGTCTGTGTATATATTGGGAGGGGGAGAATTGGGGGATTTTCTTATGGCATCTCTACTTTACTGAATATCATTACATGAAGAGTGACAGGAAAGACACAAACTTCCTATGCCTGTGCCTATACAGTAGGGCACATGGACTTCTGTGGTTACACAAAGAGAATGAATTTAAGTTTGACGTTTTTTAGTTCTTCATTGTTCTAACGACACATCTTTTGGCGACAACTAATTAAAGAGTGTGTGGTCTCTGCTGGTAAACAATCAATACAAGATATTTTTCCTAAGACAAATGCAATGTTGTTCAATCTGCTTTTGCCATGCTAGTCTTTATTTAAATCTGTACCAGAAGTATATTTAAAAAAGGAATCCTATCATGTAACACAGACAAATATACTGTGGCAACAGTTATTCTGTCACTCTTGTAACATTTTGGGGGCATTGGCAGTACATCTAACGCTGTGCTTTAATCGATTTTTTTCTTGTAAACTGATACCCTACGGAAAACTGCATCTTGTAAAAACAAACCTAGTGGGAGCTGTGCAAGCAACTACAGTGCTAAAATTGCTGACGCCATATCTTCCCGTTTCCGCAAGGCCTGAGATTCAAAGGGATTAGAGGAAAGACACTATACATGGCCTTTTCTGCCTTAAGACTTCTCTCCAGTAAAGGCTTGGTGGTTCCAAATTTAACCAAGTGAGACATAATATTTGGGCAGAAGGTAAGTTGGATGCATTATTGTTAAACAAGGATTCATTTATTTCATGGAGCCATTATAGAGTACTTACTCGTGCAAGAGTTGCAAAGTAATGATGGCAGTTTCACAGCCACCAGATATAATTAAATATATACATAAAAATAAATCAAAAGGTAGTTTATTAAGTAGACAATTAAAAGTAGAACTTATGCTCACCACACTCATTAAAATTTTTTAAATTTTGTTCACAAAGAAAAGTTTTAAGTAAGTGGCATTCTGCTGACAGGTGCTAACAAGCTTACACGCTGTACTATCTTTCTCTCAACTTGTAACAGCATAACAAGGCATAATACATTAATAAAAACCCAAAATGCATTTGCATATTGTCACTTTATCATGTGCAACAACTATTGTGCACAATGTTGTGAATGGCATTAAATTTAGACTTTTGCTTCCTCTAAATCAAACACAGAAAGAAAGGACAACAACCTGCTGCACATGAGCAGTATTTAGCACCACAGACAGCTCAACCTCAAGCAAGCTAGGCTTTCAGCCAGAAATAAATATGGTCATGTAAAAATCACCCACAACTTAGGAGTAGAGGGTTGTTCTGGTGATGATTAAGAACCAAAGAATATCACGCAAAGATAAAATCTGTTTTATCATATGTAAAGGTGCTATGTGACATTCAGATTCTGGGTCAAGATTGCCTACACATGGCTCTTACGTCTGACATCAGAAGCAAATATGGACGTGGCTGAGCTGAAATGCTAACAACAGCAACTGTGCTGACAGAGCTAACACTGGAAGGTATTGTTCCTCCACCGTCGATCATTATCAGCAGTAACTGCTATATGACCACAGTGCAGAGATGCTCCAATTAGCTAGCCAGTGGGACGTTGAGGATTTGCATGCACTGACATGTACGCACAGTCAGCCCAGCTACCAAAACAAAAATTAGAGAAGCTCACGCACAACACACACAAAGGGAGTGTGACTTTATTCTCTACTTAGGACGCCATTACTCCACTATAACTTTACATAGCAAACTCTCTGTTGCTATATGTTTGTTCAAGAACTAAAACAGAACCACTGAATGACATGAGACTGTATAAGTGTGGGCTTTCTACATTATCAGACCATTTAAAAAACATTAGTGTTCAAAAAAAGCAAGCTCCACATGAGGCGTTGTTCAGACAGGAGGACTTTTTCATTGTTATGAGAGCTTAGTTTTATAAACCCTGTGACATGTCCACACCACAAGAACTAGTAGTTCTTTGACAACATTCCTCTTAGAATGCTGTTTTGACATTTGCTTTACAGTGATTGGTTGAATACAGCCAATGCAGCGCCAGCAACCACCATTTTTAAAAACCTGTTAGCCGTTTCAACAACAGACAACCGCAAAACACAAACAAGAGCTGATAACAAAAAACATGAACAAAAACACAAACAAATGTACTGACAGTACAGTCCAGGCATTACTGAGCATATATGTGATGGTGGAAATACAGCGCAATTTTGACTCCTCAAAGCAAAAAAAGTTGCTGCGATACCAACTGCCAGCCGGCTTACAGTATGTTACTTTAGCGCTCCTATTGGGGTTGCAAATGCAAGCGGAAAAAAAGTCCCTTCAAGGTATGTAGTTCTTGAGGGAGCTCCTCTGTGGGCAGTTTCTCTCAGGGGGTCCTTAGAGATGTTCAGCCCAATAACTCTAATTACGTATGCACCACTGGAGCTCGAAAAAGAAAGTTGTACAAGAGAATACAGATGTATTGTAAGGGGATTTAAGTGAGTTTCAACAGGAAAAGGTCCCACTTGAGCTTTTTTGAGGGCTCCGAACTTAAACCACCATGTGCATGCATAGAGTGCAAGGTGTAGAACTGGACTCCTGTGTAAACATGTGAGTCTATGAGGCTGCTTTTAAGCCTTGTAGGACACATCTGAGGATTTAGGCCAACAGAATAACAGAGAGAGTGAGAGACTGTTCTGCCCTAAATCCTAGCTTCCATTTTACTCAAGTGTCCTTTACAAAGACATGAAATCCCCTCCAACTTTGTGCTCTGTGTCCTGCTGTGCCCTGACCTCTTTGTGTTTGCTGCATGATCAATAAAGTATCACCTTGTTCTCTGTTCTCTGTATTGAATGCGGACAGTTTCCTGGTTCCAGCAGGTAGGAGCTGAAGATGGAAGCTACTGGAAGATTCTTGATCAGATAACAAGAGCAGAAGAGAAAATTAGGTGAGCCGAAGCAACCATAAAACACAGCAGTACAGCTTAGTAGAGACATGGATTTGAACTAGGAGCTGTGTAAAGTGCAATCAAGTCTCTGGTGAGGTTAGCTGGAGGACACCAGTTTCAAAACTCTGCCTGGAGCGGCCGGAGAGAGAGGAGTATAATCAGTGAGGTTACGAAAGTTTGTGGGAGAGTGGAGAAGGGTCATGGTTGGGAATAAGTGCTTGGGATGTCATCAACCTTCTCTTCAAACTAGCTGACAAAATACTCAGTGGAAAAGAAGGGGAAGCGAAGGTAGAGAATAGTTTCCTGAAGGTAGAAGCAGAGGATTGGGCATCTTGACTAGCCAATTTGTCGACCACTTCAAAGGAGCTTTAACTTTCTGGTTGGTTTTTCCACATTTCCAAATGTTTATACAGTACAAATTGTCTGAATGTAAGGCCGTGTAAGGGGATACTGTGAAAAGTAAGGTGCTAAGAGAAACATGAATGAAGCTGTAAAGTGAAATAGAAAAATTAAATATTCTCAGTACACTCAGCATCTGAGGCTTTAGAGGTGGCAAAGACATTTTTGTGTCCTTCTCTTCCTGTTACCTTGCACACTAACAATACAATATAGATTATAGTCTTATTCATGTGCTAACAGCGTGTCTTTGTATCACGCTCGAGTGTGTGAATGCATGTGTGGGCACTTGCGCGTGCATACTTTGTAGGCACTTTTCAAAGAGTTTTCAAAATGCTTTATAGATACTGCATAAAAGGGAAGCAAAACATTATATCTACTAAAAAATGGAACTTAAGTACAAAAGACTGTGGGGGAAAAATTGTACAAAAGAACCAGGCAAGAATATTAATATTAATACTCAAAAACAAGACTGCAAGAGTGTGTTTTACACTGTATTTATGTGATGCTGGCGATTCTTTTATTTTGCATGCCAAAGGTTCCTGAGCAAGTTGGACTTTGGACTCAGGGTCCGAATAGCTCTAATGACTGTTGCCTTGGGCATTTCTGACTCACATATAGTTGAAATATCCAGTGAAGATCTAATCCATGACTGCGGGAAAAAAGACATGTTTTAAAATTTGATGTTTAACAGGTCAGATCTGGGGTGTTGGATGATAAATATATAAAAATAAAATGAGAATAATAATAATTTTATTTACTGTTGTAACATTTTAATCTTCTGACTGTTGACTTTGTGTGCTGGCTCTGGCTTCTGCACCAATATGACAGCCTCTTTAACTAGGTGTGTTACAAACAGACAACTGTGGAAATGTGCCGCTCAATATTATGGGAATAAGCAAAGAATATTTATTTAGAATATATGTCCTAAATTACCTTCTTTTCAAAATACAATATCTTAGTTTCACATTTACATAATGTAACAAAATGATCACTTGCCATCTATCCATCATATTTGAACAGCACATAGTTGAGGATTTGCAGTTTTGGGTTGGGCTGTGGATCTTGTATTAGTGAAGGGAGTCAGGTTGCAAAACTAATTGGTCAAATGTGCAGGTGGCGGGGCTCGTGTAGTATTGCACGTCACAGTTCCGGTTCAGGAGTGGGTCTTGAAAACCAGACCCATGCAGGACTGCTTCACCTGCCAATGTTAAATAGACCTGCACTTGTAGAGTGCCTCTCTAGTTTTCCGACCACTCAAAGTGCTATAACACTACATGTCACTTTTATCCATTCACACAATGATGGCCAAGGCTACCATGTAGGGTGCCACCTGTTACTCAGCCTATATGCGCACATACATCAATGGAACAGGCACCTGCGAACAATTTGGGGTTCAGTATCTTGCCCAAGTATATTTCAACATGCAGACTGAAAAAGCAGAGGATCGGACCACCAGTCTTCCGATAAGTGGACGACCAGCTTTACCTCCTGAGCAACAGCTACCGCCTATCAGACTAGTTAAGATATTCATCCTTTTTTCATTCATTTTCCGTGACTGATTCCCTTGTTAGGGGTCGCAGGGGGGCTGGAGCTAATCCCAGCTGACACTGAGGCGAGTGTGCTTACAAACAGTGTCCGACAATCCTGCACAGTATACCTTTAATAAAGCAGTATTTTTTTCTAGAGGAAAAACACACCAGGAAATCCTTTACATTTATCAGGGGAGTTTTATGTGTTAACCAGGGATAGCTGCTATTACATTTACCAGACCTTAGAATTATAAAACTTCTCTCAAATAGCACTCTTTGAAATAAGATAAGCTAAGGAGTAGCATGACAGTTGAACATTAAGCCTCTCATAATGTCACACATCTGTAGTAAGTCTTCGTTAAGGCGCTGAATATGAAACGCAGCCTTTCTAGTGGGGCTGAAGGGAGCGACTACCTGTTCAGTATATTCTTGAGATATCCTTCCAGTAATTACTGTACAGTGGCTGCTGCCACAACGGCCTCGAGAAATGATATGAAAGCAGACGAGTGCAGAAAGGAAAACTGAGGCATTAAATGTTAAAATAAACACCTACAGTATCGTCTCACCACAGCTGATGAAGTTACTGTATATTACTGTGCCTGGAAGAATGTGTGTGTGTATGTCTTTGGTAAAAGAAAAGGCAGAGGGGGACACAGTAGGCTATTCACAGATACAATGTCCATGCTGTGAATTTCCATCTCTTGCTGGACTAGTGGATTCAGGCTTCAAATTTGGACGTGGCAGCTATGCTTTTATTGGTGGCACCATGTCCATTTTTGGCACGGGCTAAGCTGCGGCTTCTACCTCGGTTCTCCAAAACACGGCGCTGAGAGGTTCATGGACTGATCCTGAGGGGCCCGCTGACAGTATGTGGGGAGTGGGGGGAGTGGGGAGGGGGGGCGTTGATAGGAGACTAGACTGACACCAGGGGCTGATAGCAGGACTAAAACCACTGACTCTCTACCTGACATACACACACAAATACACATATGCACACACAAAAGGGGCTGAAAGGCGGACAAAGCCCGAGGCTCTCAGTAGGGACTCCATCCTTGGAAAGATGGATTTCAAAGTGGAGGCACCTCGCTCCCTCTACCCTTCCCTCCCTTATCTCCTCCTCCTTCTTCATCCCTCTCTTAGCACTGCAAGGTAGAAAAATGACCTGCTGCAATCAGGAAAAAATGTCTACACACACATGAACTATATGCAAGAAGTGAATACTCACATACCCTTTTTGCTAACCTCTCTATACAGGGCCCAACAGTGTTTTGTCAATCACATCATCCAGGTTTAACACAAACAGGAAATGCAAGGAAATAAAGTGCAACCCACCAACACAACATATTTTTATAGTTGTTGATGTAAACACTCAAGGAAATTGAATGCACTTTACCTTAATGTATGGGCTGTTGCATTGGCAAAAAAGATGGTGCAAGTGAAAAAAGAAAAGAGTAGCAGTTGGATACACAGATGACAGAAAACAAACAGGGTCATGGCTGAAACTGAAAAACAGACCTCCTATATGTGAGCATGTCGTTGACACGGACCTGGCACAAGCACAAACACACACATTTATGTGAGAGAATCCTAATTATAGCCTTTAACAATAATGCTGGCAGCTCTCTAATTGCCAATTAACTCAGGGTCACTGCTGTTATCTCTCAATCGCGCCAGCCTCTGTGCTTTGCCCCCTACTCCTCCTCCAGGAAAAGAGGGAGCTTTACTCCATCCCTTGCTCATTCACCTCGTGCGTGCAGACCCAGACCAAAGCAGTGTTTAATTTGCTGTAGTTCTTTTGAAAAGCTGTGCAATAGCAAGGGACATGACAATAACTAAATGGTTATCGTTTTGTGTCACCACTACAGAATTGTCTGAGCTCCTGCTTGCCCTGGCTGGTCTGCATTCTGCTCGACTGCCACTAAATCACCTAAACCCTCTCCCAAGAACAAACACACACAACAACCCATTACGAGCACACACACAAACACACACACACGCACAGACTAAGCCACTAAATCACAGAGAGCAAATGTGACAGGATAGCTAATCTAACTGTAAACACATTTGCAGTTAATCCTGAAACAGAAAAGGCCCTTAGAAAATACATAATAGTAATGGGAAGAAAAAAACAAATTCATCTCTGGAGAGACAGAGAGCTTGAGGTGAGAGAATGGATGTTCAGCTTAATTCAAAATAACCTAAACTCACATTTAAACTTGCAAATACACACATTCACAAACACTCAGAGCTGTGTGTTATGTTGTCTTCTCCCTTATCGCCACCCCATTGAGCAGATATAGAGTTGTTAGTAAAAGTGCACAGTGCTGTCTCTACAGTAGAAGCAAGACTGTTAAAATCAAGGCCAATAGTTACAGCAACACTCCAACCCCAAACCACATTTTTTATTTACAATAGAAGACAAAGGTTCGATCTAGAATCAATTCGAGTGAAAGGAAAAAGAAAAACGCACAAAAAGGGAGGTCTATTCTGTAACAAAACATTGTCAGTTAATAGTTAAATACATTTTTTTGGATTGGAGGTGGTGTTACTGCTAATGTACAAGTATGTAGTTGTACCAGACATGCAGCAACAATGGCAGGATGTTACAAGCCCAGTTGCCAGATTAAAATGCTGGCAGATGGGTTTCATTTGTGCGTTTCATAGGTATGACGTAGTTCAGATGACATATATATGAACTGGGTTTCTCATCAGCATTAGAAAAAGGGAATGGTGGGTAGCTAGATGCCTAGACAAGACAGCTGCCATCAGCAGACAGCAGCAGATGACTATTCGACACCAAATAAAGCAGGTATTATTTAACAAGAGTTTAGCAGATATCCAGCCAACCTGGTCTCACTCCCAGTGCTTAAAAACCAACGCTTGGTCAGTGGTCAGCAGCTTTAGATACTGATGCACTGAGGCATACTTTAGTGCTGCTATGAGATGCATCAGGCAGCCAAATTTTGATGCGCCAGGAAACTGCTGTAGGATAAAGAATGAGGACAGGTGAATGGGTCAACCAAACTTCACACTTTCGCCTGGGATCTAGAATCAATGTTGTTTATTTCCCATGTGAAATCAAAAGTAAATCGGATTAGCATAGTGTGCTAGTATGTGTAGCATATTAGTGACGTATGTCACATGTTGTTACATTACGTTAGTAACAACCCTGCTTTTTTTGAGCCAAACCATGGTGTTTTTTCCAGACCTAACTGTGTGATTCTGTTCCCTAAACCTAAGGAAGTAAGCCTAAAAAGGCCATTTTTAACCTATGTTGTCATGTTATTTTGCAAAGAGACGTTATGTATTTAACAAGCAGAAACTTTAAGTGTCCCGTAAAAACAGAGGTTTATTTTGAAAAGACACAATGGATATAACAAATGTACATTTACACACCGTCCCTGAGCATCCAAAACTGACACGGGAGGGGTACCTGAGCGTCATAGTTTGACATGTGGGGCCACTGACAAAGCTTCGGTATTTGACAAGTTGGAAGTGAGAAAGTTCTGCCTTGCTTGAAGCAACAAAAGTGGCTTTTTTTAACGACAGTATGGTACATGTCCAGTTGTGTTTGTAACAAGAAAGGTTGGTATTTTTTAACACGACTTTGGGATGTGTTCCAGACCCAGCGTCACGAGGAGTCTTAAGGAGACCTAGCTGTCTCTGTTGTATTTTTTGCCACCTCTATTTATGCTTTACGCATCTATAGAAAAATAGCAAAAACAACCAAATTGGCATGTGTCTACTTAGGCCACATTGTTCTTAGTACTAAAATGGTGTGGAGGATATTGATAGAGAGAAAGAGAGATGCAAGACATAAACAGCTGTTTAGTGCCTCCCCCTGCTGATTTGGACAGAGAATCATTCATAAGTTAAAACAAATATTTAGGACTCTTCTAGTGCTATGTTCTTAAGGAACTCTGAAATTTATTCTTTGATTTTGAAACAATCGCCTCATGTTGTTGTTTTTTAGACTCTCTGGGGCTATTGCATGGTTAGATCAATGAATTTAATTTTAAGAAAAAAACTGCCACCTCCCAATTTTTAACAGCCCCCTCAGTTACTTCATCCTGGTGCTTTGCCTTCATGTCCAGCTGTGTTTGTAGCAACGAAAGCAGGGACAAAACCACATGTTAACCACAGCGTTGTCACAACATAAAATCAAAAACTGAAATGTAGAAAAACATGTGTGTGTGTGTGTGTGCGTATGTGTGTGATTTTTACACTATTCTTCAAGAGTAAGAAAGGAACCATAATGAGTCCTGTCCAAACCATCATGTAAGAATAGAAAACGTCTTAAGGGCTAGGCCTATTAAGGAACATAATGGTAAACGTAGCAAATCATTTCTCTTTTAAGAAGATTGCTTAGTATTTCAGAGGCGTTCTGATACGTCTCCCTGAGAAAAGACTGAGGGCAAAACGGTGGGAGGGATGGGGAGATGGGCGACTGAGCAAGTGAACCAGGGAAGGTGGAGGATTGGAGCAGACAGGAAAAAGGAGGTATTAAGGGCAGTTATATCATGAAATGGCTTGCAGGGTCTTAGCACCGAGGGGTAATGAGTAAATAGCTCTGTCTATATTAATTTCTCTCAACCTGTTTCTTTGCAAATGCATAAGCACATGGTCTTTTCCTTTGATCAATGTCATTTGCTAGAGATAGGAAAGGTTAAAAGGATCAGTGGTTTTACAGCTAACCTCTCTTTTCCATTACATAGGCTGCATTTACCATTATCCAGACCAGACAAATCATAGCAAATATCAAAGCTGTAATGACAAGGTTTATAAACCCTATATTCACACAGCGTCAAAGTAATATTTCCGGATCATTGAAATGGTTTCAGTTAGTCTCTGTGATTAGCCTCCTTGACCTTCACATCAAGTCTAGAGTGAATCAAAACAAAGGTCACATGTTGTGTTTGAGTATTTGTTTAACCATGCACACAGGAGACAAACTCTTTCCCGGGAAACACTAAAATGCTCAGCCAGTAAATAGTGTTCATGTCCTCCAAAACAGCAGAAGACAATGGTACTTTTTTCGCAACCTTTAATCATCTTAGACTACAAGATGTTGAATGAAACTGGTTTGTTAGCAAGTCCAAAAAAATGTAAAGTAATACATAATTATAAAGTAGTATTTTGTGATAGTTGTGTTGAACAGTTGTTAGCCCTTGAACATGATATTTGCATTATTTCTGTTTGATGGTCTTTTGTACTAATAAGAAAAGAGTTTCAGTGGGTTAGAGTGTGTATTCTCATTTTTAAATTCATGTGAGGGTTCAGTGTGAGTAGAGCTGGATCAAGTAGAGGTTCAGCATCATGCTCAAAAGAGCCTCCGGAGGAATGAACACACACTCTTTTTTTGGGAATCCAGCCAGTGATATTACAACTAAGGGATGCTTCCTCTCACCGCAAACCCCTAACCTTTAAATGTATTTTAATTTATTTCCCTCTTATTAAAGTTATGTTAGCTTATAAAGTAGCCTGTGGTATTTAGCTCTAGAGGACAGGCTGAGCCTAATAGCTTACTCTTATCTGCAGTTATGTATGTGTGCGCGTATCAGCTTTGTCACCTCCATTTTTTGTTCATTTACTTATTTATTATTTCTGTCAAAAACATAGTAATTCATGCTGTGCTTGTTGTCAAAATGCTTTCCTATTTTTAATCAGTGATGTGATCTGATTCATTTATTTACTTGATCAGTCATTCATTGAACTCAAGTTTGAGCACTGCTTTCTTTCACCGCAGTCACGCTCTACAGAGAGGACATTCTGCTAGTGAACGTGTCTGAATGTAAGAAATTATTTGGCCACACTTTAAGTGACTACATTAACACTGACGTTGGAAAAATGCGTAAATACCGTAGGCTACAATGCCAATTATTATCAGCAAACAATGTACAAAACATTCAGGTAATAGCTACTCATTTTAGCAGGGGCTGACTGTCGCCTTCACCTGTTACAATGACAAATGACAAACAGCATCTAATTAACATTAATTCTGTGACTTGATAACAGGCCAAAATTAAAATTGACTTGACTGGTAAAAGGTTTCCTGTGGAGTTTTATACCTCTAGTAGTGCTATGGAGCTATTTTTCTGTGAGTGTGTCCCTCTTAAGTTTGACTTGTGCACATGTACAAGGAGTCACATGCGCACTGTGATGATGGGATACATAGTCCTACCAATAGCATCACACTATTGCACTTATCTATAGGTGGTAGTATCATGCAAAGGTGTTGTAGCAGACCAGGGTTTTAAAGCCCATTAACTGTCAACTGCATTCAATGAGTGTGTTAACATGGACATGTATAACTTGTTAATGACTGGATGTTTTTAACATCCTGTTTATGTAACTGAGCATGTAAACACCATATGTCATTTATGAGAAACCCCAATATGCTAGCTGGAGTAATGTGAGAAAAAAAAATGGATGTATAGGGGGAATATGAATAACCCGGTTTCTCTGCGCTCATGTAATCACCATATCCTGAATATGATCATATCAGGGTAAGACCCAGGTTATTCATGTTCATGTAACTGCACTGGTGCCCTGAAGACTGGGCAGCACTGTATCTAGTCAAGTGACTGATGCTTGGATGTCCATTTCCTACCTGGCTTCCTTTTGGTGGCATGGTCCACAGTTTGGTGTGACTGATGCCAGGTGTCTTCACGGTCTGGTGTTCCTGTGATTGTAAGGTATGCAGAGCTGAATGAGATGGGGAAAAATTGACATTGTGATTTTTTTTCTGCCATATATATAGAGCAGTGGTTTTCAAACTTTTTGTGCCCAAGGCACACCAAAGGGCAAGCCACAATCCCAAGGCACACCTGTATTTATATCTGAGCACAACAGCTTCTATAACATGTTATCACTCTTATCACGACATAAGACAATAAAAGTAAGACAGGTAACATTCGTGATAATGTCAACTGACAGTTTATTTTTCTTTTCATTCAGTGGTAGGTCATTTTTTCTGGTGCTTTGTTGTAAATTGCTCCATACAATAAAGCGATCCATTGTCCCACTCACAGCTTTCTCCTTTTAAATTTTATCATCCCACACACTGGCTGATGTGTCACACACTTGAAATTCCTACATGTGAACAGTGACAAATAGGTTCCCCATTAAGGTTTTTAGATGAAATTCAATTCAATGTATTGACTTTTTATTAGGAAATGGGTGCACCCAACCATAAGTGCTATATCATAGGCAACTGGACTTGCTTGAGTTTCTTGAGGACGTTTCGCCTCTCATCCAAGAGGCTTTTTTAATTCTAACTGACTGGTGCGGAGTCGCAGGCTTTAAACTCCTTGTGGGTGCACCGTTACAGAGTCATTGAGGTCACATGTGAGCTCTGAGTTTCAGAGTCGTGGGACCCAGCGAGAATGGGTGTTAAGTCGTTGACGGCTTAACACCCATTCTCACCTGGACCAATCTAACCCTAACCATTGCTGGGTAGGTTAACAACTCACATGTGACCTCGACAACTCTGTAAGGGTTTACATCCACAAGGAGTTTAAAGCCTGCGACTCCACACCAGTCAGCAAGAACTGAAGAAGCTTCTTAAAGAAACTCAAGCAAGCCCAATTGCCTACGAAATAGCTCTTATGATTACCACAACCTGGATGACTGAGAATCTTCACTGACACCATACAGGCAACATATTGACACAGTCATTAAAATTCATTTATTTCTTTGTGCACAGGCCCAGTTGAATATTGACAAAATAATGTGTGATTATCACAAAATCCCACTGCACACCTGGATTGGCATCATGGCACAACATTTAAAGACCACCGACACATGGCAGTATGAAAAAAATTCACCATATGACTTAAATAAATAATTAGTCATTCTAAAATTACTGTTGTGATTCTGTATGGGAGTGTATCTGTATAGAAAATAATAACAACAACAATAATAATAATACAAAGCTGAAAAAATGACTAATCAATTTGAAGATTACTTTGAGGGGGAAATTAGATAGTTTAATACACATTTGACTCACCATTATTTTCATATAATACTCTTCTATCAGTCCAGGCTTAAATCAATGATGACCTAACACGCATGTTGCGTACCCTACAGAAAGGGGGCTCTCTTATGTCGCTCCAGTCCTGTTCCTCGCTCATTTTCAGGTTGTGGTCGACCAGTAGCGGGCGTGCTTTCGTTGTTTATCAGACAGCCTTCTCTTGTTGATAAATATTGGTGTAAACATTACCTCTCCAGCCTTGTGGCTTTGACACGGTGCCGGGACACCTATATGGTGTCTTTTGGCTAACTCAATTAGCTTCAGCCTGGCTCACAGCTGGTAACTAATTTTTACTGTCCGTGCAACTCTGCAGTGACGACAGGTCGGGAGACGTCGTGATAAAGTTGCATTTAACAGGTGTTTTATTTCTTCTGCGCAGCGAAAACAAACACGGCCTTGTTTACAAAACTTTTACTGGAATTTAAGTTTATTTAGATACTTTCTACTTACAGCTGTAGCTTCGGAAGAGCACGCGCGTCTCCAAGTCTACGGCACGCGCCGGTAATTTTCTATTTTACCTGTTTTATACACGCTATGACGCGCACGCAGAATACGTCCCATACACGCAACCTGTCTTAAAGGGACAGGCTTAACGGAAACTTTTTTAACTTTACCCTCTTCCTCCACCATTAGCCCTAACTATATTCTTAAAATATTTTTTAAAAGTGTAAGTATTAGAGCCGATGCAATGAGCAAACAGCACGGAAATGAGAGTTAGCACAAAAACAAACAGCTCATTTCTTAAGCTCAGCTGTGTGAACACAGAATGTGTCATAATGCTGCCACACAAATCCAACAAAATTTAATAAGCCTACACATCACACACACATCACAGCACACACACAGCCTGCATTACATGTGCATAATGACCGTTTTTTCAAATAAAGTGTGCACAACAGTAGTAGCAGCGGTCGGCCAGAGTAACAGCAGTACCTTGGCATGGCAGAAGTTGGAATGATGAAAGGGTTTGGGATTCAATGACCGTCAGAAATTTGAAAATCAGGCAGTAATCGGGGTTTCATGGTTCATGGTATTTGAAATACGTACAAAATACAACCATTTAAGTTGTACAGCCCCTCCCCTACGCCAATATAAAACTGTATCACTGTATTATCCCTCCCTCTTAGACTTTTAATCGTATGTCTCGTACATTTTTTATGCCTTTTTTACTTGCTGCAACACTAATTGCCTTACGGGGACACAAATAAAGCTGAAACTGAATCTGAATCTAAAAAACACAAGTCCCTCCCCACTGCATAAAAAATGATCTGACAAGCCTCCCTTGTTTTGCACTACCCCCTCATCCCTGATAAGTAGCAAACAGTCCCTTAGTCAATTTGCCTTACTTGACATCACATATCCTGCGATACAACCATTGCGCGTGCATAATGTTGATGCTGAATATATAGTGCAGCCCAAATTCTACTTTGCTGCATGTTAATAGTGTGTGTCAGTGTGTTTCCACCCACCTCTTATTGTGTGCATTTACAATTTGTGCATTAAAAAACTTGCAAAGAAATGCCAAACATTTGAAAAGATCTCAAAATATTGTTTACATTTTTAGCTAAGGGAAGTGGAAAAGGTGTATTGATAAAAAAAATGCGACTAAGTGCACTGGAAACAGATGCCACGAAAAAATGATGATGTACAGTCAGGACTATCCTCATTGCATAGGCCCACTGGAAACTTTCTAAGCTGCCTCTGGTTGACTTTTAACATGTTTATTTAGCCTCTGCACACAGCTGCTACCAGAACTCATCCAAGAGCATATAGCTTTAGTATTAACACTAACAACTAACAGTTGTTCCAAACTCTCTATTTCCATTTGCCAGTGTGCTCACAGGTATTATACTTTCAACGTTTTCCTATGTTACAGGATCACATGGCTCTCTTCTTCTGCAGTGGTATATTGGCGCCTGACTGGAGATTAGCACCATTCACTGCTTATCTCAATGGAAACTGTGTGGTTGATGGAAAAACACATACATTCGCATTTGTAATTTTGCTGATTTTCTGGAAACTCAGTTAAAATTTGTGTTACATTTCAATGAGAATCCAACTGTTGGTCTTCTAACTGGCTAAGCTCCTTGTTTTGCAGTGCTCCTGGCTTATTTTCTCGTGACCCAGAGTGATACTGTTCACTTTGAGCCTTTGCTTAACACGGCTCAGCTGCTTGTGCAAGCAGGCTGGTGTATTTTCTGTTGCTAACCTTAGGTGGCTTTTGTTTGGCCTGCAGCAAAATGTAACTCTTTTTTTATATATATATTTATTCTATTGTCAATAGTGATGAGCCAGGGACAGGCAGATCTCACCCTTCTTTTGTCTTCTTTTGTCTGAGAAGCTGCGTCTGTGCTCTCCAGTATTTTAATGCAAGTTTGCATTAGCCTACTTTTAATTCAAGTGTAACTCACAGTTGGTAATTTCAGTGTTTCTGTGCACTTTGCAGGCACTTACATGCCAGGCTGTGCTTCACGGTGGTGGCCTGTTCCATAGTCCCGACCTCCACTACCTGGAGTAACTGCTGTTTTGTCTCTATGCATGTCTACACCTCCAGTGTTTGTCCCTACGTGGTTTTGTCTCTGCATTTACTTGGTCTCAATTTACGATGTGTGCTCGGCACCCCGCATCTCTGCATTGACTGGTTTTGCTGTTATTGTTTCTTTTTCTTTTTTTCATGTACTGCAGCTGGTTTGGCTTCGCAGCTCTGTCCATGCATGCTTCAGCCAGGAGTGGCAAAGCTGTCCAGGTAGGATACTGGGAATGGTTTTGCTGTGAGAATACAAGCAGTGTGTTTCATTTCTCATTTTGTTTAGTTTTCCTTTATATTAAGTTTTCTTTTCAGATGATTGGTTTGTTTATTTGCTCAGTTTATTTCTTTATGTAATCTTGTGTTTATGTTGTATTTTCAATGTTGTTGTAAGTAGTCTTTATATGCTTATATTGTTGGATTTCCTTGTTTTTGATTGTTTTTCTTTGTGTGGTTAACTCTGTGTGTGTGTGTGTGTGTGTGTGTGTGTGTGTGTGTGTGTGTGTGGTGCCCTTTTTAATTGCAGTTTTCTATGATTTTCAAAGATGTTCTTATTTTAAAAAGAAATATTGTTAAATAAATTTGTATTTATATTTGTATTTTAGAATCCTTACTCCTGTAAAGTGGTTCTCGACTTGTGTGACCTTGTTGAGTCTTAAATGTTTTTGTTCCTGAGGGTGCAAAAATCCCCAAGGTGGCGTTGTTCACGATACTACAAAACTAACATCCCCCGCTCCTGCCACAATATGCTGCATTGAGCCAACAAAGACAGGGCAAAAGAGGATTGCAAGTTAATAAACATGGATGTAAGCAATGAAGGATTTAAAATACTATTTAATTTTCTGAGGATGGAAATGCACTTGACACATTTGTTAGCCCTCAAGGCTACACACAATGTGTTGTGTGTGTAGCACTGAATGTAAACATAGCTTTGTGCCAACAAATCCAACAGGGTAATATGTCTTCTGGCCTGCATTCTCCCAGTTAAACTTTCATTCATATCATATCAATATTTACCTCATTAATCAAAATTCAATATTCAAATAGTGGCCCAAACTCTCAAAATACAACATTACAGGCCTGAGTCGCTGCTTGGGTGAGATGTGGCGTAAAACAAATGACCACTTAACTTGCCTCTGCAAGCTAACAAAATAAAATGTTAGTGTTGCGTTATTTTTTTACTCACAAGTTCATGGAATGTCATCCGAAGCATGGTAAGGGGACAGGTGTAGAATGGGTGAGGAATGCTGGGATAAGCTGTGAGTGGTTGCAGGCTGGACACTACACCAGTCCAACATGTCGCACTGGCTGGCAATAGTTCAGCTGTAGCAGATAGGATGTCTATCATTTTTCCAGCCTTCTTTAGATGAAGCCGTGGCCACTTCAGTTTGATAAAAGTCTCAACAGCTAAGATTCTATGGAAACTGTGCTCATGTGGGTCCCACCAAATGTAACAGCTACAATGGCTTGGTAAATAGAGATATAGGACACTGAATTTGATTATCAAACCACAGATGGAATAAGGTAGCTTGTACACCACGTGGTCTCTCTGCCTTACTCCCCGCCACTAAGAGCTACTTTGCTCGTCACTTATCGATGTTTGGTCATGGACATTCCATGCCAAGATACGACGTGAATGGTAGCCTGGGTGCATTTGTTGTTGATGTTCTGGGACACCATATCAAGTTTAATGCATTGTCTTCTATCAAAACATTTTCACAGGAAATTTATTGTTTACATACAGTCTCTTTCAAAATAAATGCACTATATCAGTACAACAATGCAAATTAACATTTTTTTCCTCCAACAACTAACACACGTGGTTGAGTTTAGGCAACAAGAACAGGGTTTGTCACTGCTCTCCTGGGTGAAAGTCAGTGTTTGTTGGACCCATCCACCACACCTCCCATCAACTGTACTCTTGACTTTTGCTGCCTTAACTTTTGTTCTTGTCCTGCTGTATTTCTCCCTGATGCCACCATGCGCTGTTAAACTATAACAGCAACCAGTCTTGTATCATGCCAACTTTAGAGGACGGCTTTTTTCGTCAGTGTCTGATGCTGCAAGTCGTTGCCCAAGCGTTGGATTTTACTATGGAGTGAGATTAGGTTGACAGGAGACAGACCTTCAGTTAGCAGCTGTAGCAACTTGAATTCGGCCAGCGGAAACTGAAGCACCGGTAGTCTGATCCAGACCGCCCACCTATCAGCAAACGCTCTTTTGCAGCCATTACAGAAGTTAAACCCAGTGCTGAAAAGAACCTGATTTATCAGCAACCACTAGTTTCACCAGTTATCTACTTTTTCTCTCAGGGACATTGTTCTAACACATCGCTTGAGGATTCATAAAGACTTCCATAATATTTGAAAGAATGCCGCAGCGTGCCCAAGTTTTGTGTTTATTTATAGATTCATGCTTTTGTGAGTATTATAAACAAATAACACATAAGAAACAACAAAAGTACAAACTTCTCTATATAAGTGTTGTAAGTTCAAAGACAGCCTTAGCAAGACAAATGAAAAAAGGCCTGCTGTACTTCAGTGGGTCAGTGGGTGAAAAGGGAATATTTCATTTATAGACCCTGAATGCATGGATTTACATAACTGTTTCAATGCTTTTATGATGCTTTAGCACTTAACACTTTTTCTTTACATAAATGACATGGAATATACAGACCTGACGTGGTACCGTTTTGCCCTTTTGTCTTTCTCTTATTTAATTAATGCACTGTGGTGCATGATGATACATAAAGAGACTGTCGATGGTGAACGCTCCAGAGGAAATTCTAACCAACTGTGTATCACACATTTAATAAATAATTTGCAGATTACAGTCGTGGGAGGCAAACTGTGTCTATGTTTCCATCATTATTTTCAACACCTCACTGGAGACATGCCTTGTACCAGTCTGCTTCATCACCATCATCCCCTTCCTCAGAAATACAAGGACCACAGGACTTGACAGCTTACAGACCCATTGCCCTGACCTCCACCTGCAGGTGTATTACAGACTTCCTGTCTGACAGAAAGCTGATCCCGTCTTCCTTTACACCGACAGCTGTGATTCAGTCCCTAGACCATCAAGCCACTGAAGTTCGCAGATGACCTTACCCTCGTTGGACTCATCTCTGGCAGGGACGAGTCTGCGTACAGGTGGGAGATTAACCATCTAGTGACCTGGTGCGGACAGGACAACTTAGAGCTACATGCTCCAAGGACAATGGAGATGGTTGTGGAAGTTAGGAAGAACGTAGCCCCGCCCCCTAATCATCCTGTGTGACTCCCCACACTGTGAAGTCCGTCTGTTTCCTGGGCTCCATCATCTCTCAGGACCTCAAGTGGAAGCTGATCAGCTCCCTCATCAAAAAGGCACAGCAGGGGATATACGTTCTGTGGCAGCTAAAGAAGGTCAACCTGTCTTGCTAACTTAGCCGGGCAGTGAATCTCTTGGTCTGTCTGTATCTTGCTTTATTGTTTGCCAGTCACTTTCAGCGCTGTGCTCTGTGACTGAAAAAAGTGAGAGTGAAATACAACTATTTATTAGCCTATGTTTAGAAATGCCACCAGCTAAGTACAGCTCGGAAAAGACAACCATGTCACAAGTGAACACGAATTCATATGCGCGTGTGTGCAGGAGGGAAAGTAATGGATTAATATTGTTAAGTATTAAATTTAAACTATTGATTAACTGGGCATACTGGGAGGAGAGCCCCCAAAGGATAACTTCTTAGGTCCCCCCAAAATCTAGGGCCCTGAGATCACAATCACAATTTTTTCCAGTTTTTAGTCCCTATGTCTGTTTGTCTAGTTTAAAGAACTAATATTGACATAAGGTCCATTTAGTAGCTGGAACTTTTGATCATATCACATGTAAATGACCCCAATGTTAAGCAGGTGAAGTGTTAAAATTGCTTTTATAATGTGTTTATGTTGCTTTTATTTATTTAGTTTAATTTATATTTCCCATGCATGAACACAAAAGTGCTTTTATTTTGAAGAGGCAGCAGACATGAGGGTAATAGAAGGAAATTAACTAAAAGGTAAACAGTGCAGTAGAGTTAAGATGTAGATAAACAACACAGAAGACAAACAAGTAATAAGGATGAACGGGGAGAGTTTAATGGAGTTTAGTGCCACTCGAGAGGGCAAAGAGGTATTAACTGCATTTATTTGTGTCTAATGGTCTAAAAATGTCGGGTTTTTTGTATTTGCTAATTTTCTGGTGCTGTCAGAGCAAAGCTTAACGTGTTGTTGCCCTCTGCTTGTCTCTGTTTAGCTCTTACATTGGTCAATGCGGTGGATGAAAAACAAAATAGACTGTATGAGACCATCAGTCCAGACTTGTATTATTTTGACTGGTATGCTACATCACACAATCTTTATCAGCAAAAGGAGTTTGCCCACATTTCATCGAATTTATACATGTCCGCAGTTTAATTTTTTTTCCTGAGCACCTTCAGCTGGTCTTAATCACAATCACATTCAAGTTAATCAGTCAGCGATCACAGTTAATGGACACACTTAAGTGGACTAATCTGACAAGAGCTCACTGTCACTAATAATTATACTGCTCACATTTATAGATCGCTCCTACCTGGAACATGCCACTGTATGGGGCTGTGTCAATGTATTTCTCCCTCTGCCCCTTCTTGTCCCATTTTATACTCCAATACTTGTTGATGCCATCTCTTGCCTTGTACATTTTGTGTACCCCATATCTCAATAAAATGTGATTCTGTTGTGCTGAATCCCGCACTGCTGCTTGGAGACATTGCGGTGCAGAGCCTGCTTTGTCAAATAAAACCATACAAGCATTTCTGCAATATATTGTCCTATTTCTTCTAACAGAGTGTCTCAGAGAGGGCTACAAGGTATCATACCCACTGTTTATGGTGACCTGCCACATTTTGTGTAGGTGTCATTCCACAATCAATGTGATACATAAATCATTGAACACACAGACTTTCTTAGATTGCTAAGCTGTAAACTGGCTGATGAAGTTGTACCCACACACAGGTTGTTTCTTTGAAAGTATAATAAGTCTCAGTCAGATATGTAGACGTCAGATTCAACCTGGATTCGATTTACAGCATTTTTATATGTCTACATCAGCATGGATGAACTATCGTAGTTGTTTCACTAGCTTCAATACACAATGCTCCTCAGTGTAGAATTTCAAAAGAAACACACCATCACTCAGATTATAACTGCTGAAATGTGGTTCCAAGACAGAGCAAGGTGAGTAAGTACGAGTGACCAACTCGGGGAGAGTAAGGCTTCGTTTAGACTACATTCAGATTGGTTTCTGTCCACACTGTTATTTGCAAGTGATCAGACCAGATTTGTGTCCAGACATCACCGACCTCTCTGCATGTGTTGCTGTGATAAGGACATAGACATCAGTAGCTGGTGACGCATCTTTTTAACACTAAAGCATGAGAAATGGAGGTCCATCATTTCACCCTCAAAACAATCACACCAGCAAGTCGTTATTTATTTGCATTTTTTTTTCAGCTGCTGTCCATGGACTGTTGTTCTACATGTTGTCCTTCATAGTGCTCTGTCGGTAGCAGCATGGATTCTGCACAGCACTGACATCACTTTGGATTTGACATTGTTGTTGTTGTGTCACCGCTGTAAGTGACACAGAAGCCAGTTTTAAATCTGATTAGTGAGGCCAGAGTATCTGGACTGAGATGCATCTGTAGATATGTAATGCAATTGGAAATGCATTTAAATCACTTCCATATTTCATCAATCACATTCAGTCATATTTCAGGTGGGTTTTTTTGCTGACTTTCTAAAATCAAATCTGGATACAATCTGGATATGCAAAAACAGTCTAAACAAGGCCTTAAACCTGGAATACGCTGCACAATTTTGGGTGGTACTAGAAAAAAGATGACCAACATGAAAGAAATGTGGCAATCTTCGGTCATGGCTCTAAAATGGTGGTCCTATGTCGCACACTGAGAGCGGTTCAAGGATGGCCGTTGTCACAGTCTTGCAATAAAAGACAGCCTAATAAAATTCTGACAGTATCAGAAATTTGGGATGACCATCTCACTGTGTGACTGCTGTTACGACCTACTTCTACTAACCGACCAACAAAAATACAGCATGAAATGACGCACTGATCAGCGCGACAATGCTAAGTGCTACCAGACGCTCATAAATATACTTCAAGGTCTTGATGCAAAACTGGCGTCCACATTCTCTTCCCTCTCCTCTTCTTCAGACTTTTTCGACACATAAATGCCACTATAGCAAGGGCTCGATTCATGTTTGTTTTCATTTTTCTCTTACCGCTGCAGTGGCGTAGATGGAAGACACACGCTGATTCTTGTGTACTGACGTCGATGCATGTGCATTGTAGCCTGTGATTTAATAGGCGCTGTCATTGTACAGTCTGCATACATCAGTATTGATGTTGTACCCGAGTTTATTAGATCCATGTCGCACAGTCTGCACATGTCTGCACTATACATGCAAGATGGCTAAAATCTCACAGTCTTTAGGAGGCTTTATTCATGTCACTGTCAGTATCCACATAACTGAAGGGTTCATTGTAAGTCATTCCCTCAACTTAAGACATTCCTGTAAGATTATCTGAGAATGTGAACAGGTCTCTCACGAAGGCAGAAAGGGGGCCAAAAAAAGACGAGTCTAATCAGTGATGTCATATCAAAGCCCAGCCTTGAGCAGCTCTATTGAAAATGAATGAAGTACTGACTTTGTGGACATGCAATATGCTTGTCTAAACTTTGCTTTATGTCTTCCTAGTTTGTTCTTTTATTGCCTCTATAGTTAATAATTATCTTTTATCTTTCTCCTTCACCCTCTTACTGTTTCTAATGGCATCAAAGGTTTTCTGATTAATGTACGGTACGTAATGTCTGAATTAGTCTTTTTTTCTCTCCCTGGATTGCTGAAATCTTGCACATAAAAATAGCTCTCTGTAGAAAGTTTTACAAAAATAAAACCTCTGTGGTTTGGAATCTCATACAAAAACCAACTTGACACAGACAGACACAGACACACACACACTAGCGCCCTCTGAATTTCTTTCCCATTTCATTATTCAGTCGTTTTGGTGCTCATGCAGATCTAAAGAGATTGATTGAGCTACCCTACCTTAAGGGATTACTGTGATGTTGGACGTGGTCTTCAGTCACGCCTTCAGTAACACTGCTGATGGACTAAATCAATTAGATGGACCAGATACTTGTTTCTTCCAACCTGGATCCAGAGGGGCACAGTGGGGCTTCCGTCTCTTCATCTACCGCAGGTGACACACAAAGAGTGTCACACATAAGCATTGACGTACAGTGTCTGATGTGAATAACAAGAGCTCTAGAGAGAGTTCAATGCCATGTTTAAGTATTCTGAGTCCCACAGTTTTTCATTCGATCACCACCCTCCGGCCCGATATGAAAGCTAACCCATGGAATTGTTTATCGACCAAACTCTAACGAGCTACAAACCAGCAAAAGCAAATGAACACCAAATACCAAAACCAAGCCCGGCATACATGCAGATGCGACAGTCACTCATTTAGACATGCAAATGTTGAGGCAAACATGGTCTCTGAAACCGGCAGACCACAACAATAGGCCCCAAATAATGGAGATGTGTTCAAAGCCCTGTCGATATTTGTTCATAGATTTAATTTGCTATTCCTGTTCGGATTCATTAATTGCCGCATTCGGTGTGCGTGGAGGCTTTGTTATTGTTGTTGTCCTTTGGCTGTTTGTCTGGACCAATTATGGTTGATCCTCCCGGGAGTAGACTGGACTCTTCAGATGTCTGCTTATAATCTATTGATTCCTTTCATCTCTGGTTGCCGTTGCATGTGTGTTTGTGTGTGCGCCTGTGCTTGTGTGTGTATGAGGGCGTGTTTGTCAAAGACAGATGGGGGGTGGGTGGTTGTGTCTATGTGCTGGAAATGAGTCGATCTCATTTACACTGGTCTCTTTGCCCGACAAGGGGAGGGAAGGCACCTCATGCGTTTGTTGCCTCTCTGTTTCCTTCCTCTTTCTTTCTCTCTCTGTTTCCTCACATATGCTCATGGCATTCTGTCGTTATCATTCTCTGTCTCATTTGTCTCATACTCTCCCTATATCTTCCTTTGCCTCCTATCTTTGCATTATAACCCTCTATCTTAGTCTGTCCATCTTTGGCTGTCTACCTATTCACTCTCAATTTCTATCTTTGGCTGTTTTCTATTATTCTGTCTATTTCTATTTCACTATCGTTCACTCAGAATCCATTTTAATCTCTTACTCACTCACTCTTTCTCCATGTACTTACTCAGGCTCTTTCTCAATCTCTTCTCGTTTCTCCCACCGTCTATCAGATAGTGTTAATTCCAAATCACACTTGCCAAAACAGCAGGATGTAGAAGGCAAAGGGTATCATTTAAGGCTTTGTGCAACAGGGAAACTGTTGCATATTAATTTCAAATTCAACACAAGTTGGTTCTACAATTAATTCCTCTGACTATCATGGCCTAATAATTAGCTGTTTGAATCTTTCAAACAACAGGGCAGCCACGGTGGAAATTCATCCGCTGGAAATGATCTTCAAAGCTTGTACAGCCCTCATCGCAGCGGCTTTGTTGATTCGTAACGAAGGTCGGACACAAAACAGGAGGGATTGGTGCTGACAAAAATATGTGGATTTGTTTGAGCTAATGTGAGTCTTAAAAGGTTTGGATGAATTCTCAATGACACAAATCAATACAGTGCTCAATACCAGACATTTACATATTGTATTATTTGTAATCATCCTGCATAGACTGACAGGATTTGATTATTAAAGCAACATTGTACATCGTTGAGGTTATTTATCATGTTTGTGTCAGTCTTTACGCTGCTCTTATACAAGCGACATGCAGTGTGATACAACATTATGTGTCTGATCATCAGGAAGGACATTAACGCCTGTGGTAATTAGCTCTTGCATATACTGGCATATGCTGATGTACTGTCTCTCTGTCAGTCTCTGCCTCTCTCTCCGTCTCCCCTCCGTGTCTCTTTCAGGGTGAGCAGTTCTGATGTGAGTGGATGGATTTTGCTCCTACAGTAGATGATATGACTTGAAGTGATAAGCTCCCAGAGTGGAAAATCAGGCGCTGTCTGGTCTCTTTACCATGATCATGATCCCATCACCTCACACTCATTATACAATTTAGAGCAGCCATTTCGATCAATCACCACCCATTGTAGCATCACTGTAGCAACCTTGAGGCTTTCACGGCATTGAAGCTTTCTAAATAACTGCCTTGGAGAGAGAGAGAGAGAGAGATAATTGAACCGCAATGACTCTGTCTGTCAAACATTTTTCCTCTGCGTTTTCACTTGAATGTCTCTGCATGGTTTGGTTTAGTTGCTTGGGCAAAGGTGGTTTGACCACTAATTATTTGTCGCTGTATGCAGGTATGCACCTGTCTGTGTGTAGTCGTGGGATCTGGTACAAAGTTTGTTGCATCTGTGTGTATCTGAGTTTAAGTGCACTGCTTTTGTGCAAAGTCTTGACATCTTCACGTGCAGCTCCCACAGGTTATCCTTTCTTCATTTCATATTTTGTGACAAGCACAGAAAATAATAGAACATAATTACATGTTTGCTGTAGCGTCTACCTTCTTGGCACTTTTTCCCCTTTTGTTGTGACTTCAACTTTCTGACTTTCTACTTCACTTAGAATTTGTCCTTGTTTTGTCAAGAAGTTATAAATTGCAAGGGAGCTGCCGGCTTAAGTCTTCTAAAGTTTCATGTTGAGATAAGGTGTTGTTGTTGGATACAAAAGTACATTAGCAGTAATTGCATTGTTTCACTGAGCTGCCTAAAAACAACAGTTTTGTACAAGAGTTTTGTTTCATTGTGTTTTAAAGGCGAGCATAAAGAGAGGGGGAATCAAACACCTTGGGGCAGAACTTGCTTCTTCAGCAATAACAGTAAAAAGCCTTTGTGGCAAAGCAAAGCACCATTTTTAGAGTGCAATTAGGGAGACTTTAATCACTTCTGACTGCTCACATCATGTGTGTGTGTGTGTGTGTGTGTGTGTGTGCCTTTTTACAGCTCATGAAAAGCAGTAGACAACATGTATTTTACTATTTTCCTTGCTTGTTGTGTACATGCACAGATGTATGTTACTTGCGTTCATTTGTCCTTGTATTTCGTTGAGCTTAAGGATGAATGGCACAAAGATGGTAGGATTTTAATTGGTGCTCTTTACTGAGGTGGTGTTACTTAAACTACAGCCTTGAGAGAGCGTACAGGAGAGGGACTGACACAAAATTGTCAGGGAAAGATGAAGAACTTAGGTGTGTGGTGACAGCTCCGCTCTCAACAAATGGAGCTTGGACCTTATTTAAAGTGAAGCCAGCATTTCAATACATGTAAGCAACATGAGGAAAAAAGACACCCCATAAATAAGGGAATAGATGCCTTATAGTGACTTACTGAGCTCCTTTCTCTCTGGAACTTTCTTCCAGCTTCCCTTCATCTAATGACAACCCAAACTTTGCCCATGAGGTGTAGGAGGTGGGAGAAAAGCAGGAGTGAGCAGAAGTGAAGTGGAAGAGAACTTTACTCGCACAACCAAAGCTCTTGCTTTGTCACGCTATTGCCCCCAGAGAATCCCCTGACTGCTGGACTCGACGAGGTCGGTTTCGTTACTGATTACATTCTCCACATGCCCTGCTGTGCATGCATTCTCCCTCAGCAAGGCGATGCACAGTGGTGGCACAACACTGAAAAGGGACAAAGTCACTTACTGGGATGAGTCAGTCTCTCCTGAGGGTCTATTTGGGCAGTCACTTGAAGCCACTCAGGCTAAATTTGAGTGGAAGAAGGAGCACCCGGCCCTACATATCATCATTCCAAGGCAAAATGTGAAGTCCAAGCGGCTCATGGGCACCCATAAGTGTCACCTCACTAACAACTCCTTAGAGGTCGGCTCCATCTGTGAGTTCGGGTTCCTTGTCTGTTAGCCAGCACCCCAACCAGTCAATCACCACGCCAGCTGGCTTGGAGCAAGGGTCCCCCCCCTGCTGCCACAAGGTCCCTGCTGCCAAGAGAAACAAACCTCACTACTTCTAGCGAGAAGCGAGTGGAGAAGGGTATCTGTTGTTGACAAAAATGCAACTATCATGTTCAGTTTCCGGGTCCCAGAAGGTGTTGTTGTCTTCCAAAGCACACTCCCAACTTTCTACTTAAAAAACACACTTTTGCTCCTCCAGCACAATCTATGTGCACAGTGGAAGGAGCTCACAGCTCCCAGTTTGAGTGTGTTGAATATTTTTGCCGTAACCAATGTTCATTCTATTTTTTTTCCCATTTCATACAGTGGCCCAATGAGGGTGCCTTCAGTTTACTGAAGCCTATTGTGCTTTGATTTGGACAACACTGTCTCGGGTAGCACAAGGAACAGACACCACACATATGGATGTGTTGGAGGGGAAGGTTATCTTAATTACAATTTCCTGCCAAATGAACAGGGTCTGTTGACATTAGGGGTGTTATTGTCATGATGCCATATGGCACTTGACAGAGGCTTTGCTGTAGCACGGTATAATCCTCAGCTACATCCATTTGGTGACCAATAAATTGAGTTACACAAAGTCTGAAGAGCAGCACAGTAGGTGTAATTGTGAGCAAAAGTTAAAGTGTTAAGTATAACCAGAATATGTTGTTAAAGATCACTGAATTTCTTCTTTTTCTAACATCATTCAAAAATGACACACAGTTTGAAGTGACTGTACAGTATGGAGGACATGTTAATCAGTTCTGAGTACCTGTCTGTTTTTTTTATTGATGGCAGTCTTCACTTTCTTTTCTACTATATGAATGCATCTGTTTTAAAGTGACTGACAGACTTCATGATCACTCTACAACTGCTGTCACATGATGATCTAACAAAGTGTGTAGGCACTTCATGCTTATGTGATTGACTTGTCACTGAGTGCAGAGTTAATTACATTCTGCTGCTGACATCACCTGTCTCGTATGTGATGAAATTGACACCATGTGGTAGTAAATAAAGCAAGGCACCTCGGTTCTTTGTCTTAAGATATTACAGCGATGTTACATAATTCACTCACACACACAATACTGTGTATGTACCTTGTGTTTAGAGTGTGTGTTTAGATAAATTAAAACCCACCTGGAAGAATATAGATGCTTTTAGTCCTATTTAGATAATTGGGTAGCGGTGTACCTCAGTCGCTTGTGACCAAAATGAGTATTACAAAGACAAAACGATACAGACAAAAAAAATCTGCCCAAACTTTTTTTTTTTTCCACATTTTTACAGATATGAAATAATAATTATATTAATAAAGTAACTTAAAAAAATACAGAGCCCCTAAGGGGACAAAAGATGAGTTAAATAAAATAGATGGGTGAGAGAAAACACATTAATACTTTTGAGTTCTCCTGGGAAACTTTTTTCTTTTTTCTTTCCTCCCCCATATCCTCTCTGGGGCTCCGCACAAAATGAACATGAAAAAAATAAATACATAATCAAAAAAATTAAAAAGAATAATTCCCCAGCGAAACTTCCCCCCCACCCGTTTCACAGATTTAAAAAAAACAAGGAATTTAGAAAGATTATCCTAGAAAAAGTCATAAGTTATAAACACAGGATAAAAAACAATTTGATCAAACTTTGAGAATGGATCACCAGTTTGTTTGTTTTTTCCCACTTACCTCTAAGACTGTCCTTATTTAATCCACACAAACAAGTTAAAAGAAAAAAGTAGGGGTAGTGGGGATTACCACAACAACCCTGATATGCCTTTAGTTAAGTTTAGCAGCCACGAGTACTGCCCACAACGCCCTTATTTAACACTGCTTTACCAGTAAAGTACTAAGTCAAAGGGAAATGTGAGGTCCAACAATATGTGGATCTTTTTCTAGCTAGTACAGAACATCCTCCTCCAACACAGAGAAACAGTCATTTTACTATTGTTATATCTTTCATGTCCATTTGTCGCACTCACTACCATTTCTTTTACCTCACATTACACCACAGTTCTCTTTCCTTTCTTTTGTTCTTTGTGTCTGTGTGTTTACAGACAATGTTGTAGACTCAATATCTAATAGCACAATATGAATATATATATGTATATACATATATGTATATATATATATATATATGCCTTGCAATCAAAATTATGTGATCACACTCCTGAGTACCCAGTTATATAAATTTACATTTTAATGTGAAAATGTTCATAATAATGCCAATAATTCTGTGAATAAGTTGTTTTTTTTAACACATATGTATGTGCTAGGTATTGCACTTATTAGCCAGCCAGTTCTCATTCCCAGGGTGTCAAATATGGCAGCTTGGTCAGCAGCCATCAGTGTCTGATTCTGACACATAAAGCACCCTTTAGCATCTGTAATAAACGCACCTGGCTTTCATATAACTCCAAAGTGAACCATCCATCCATCCATTTTCAATGGTTTAGCCGAAGCTGTGTTGCGGGGGCAGCCAGCTGAGCAAAGTACGCCAGACGCCCCTCTCCCCTGCAACGTTTTGCAGGGGAGAGGGGCGTTTGACAGCACCTGAATCTCTGCCGCACCAACATAAACCCAACAATGGCAATGATGTAGTATAAAGACTGACAAAGTCTGAGTGGGGTGGGCAGGAGGTGGGGAGGGCTGGTGGATGGGTAAAACAAACCCAGGAGACCACTGTTGTGTCTCAAGTCAATATTCTTTTTTTTGCAACTACATTATGTAAGCTAGTTAACGTCATATGACGTAAGTCACATACATCACGAGACACACTTGTTAACTTTGCAAGTGAAGTTACCCGACAAATGTACTTTGATCCAAACAATGATCTTTTTTTTAAACCTACTGTGACCAAGTAGTTTTGTTGCCTAAAAATAAAGTAGGTTTGGTTTCCTGTCAACACAGTTATTTGTGTTGAAAAGATAACAAGAGAAATTGACACACTGTCCCTGAGTGTCCAAAACTGAAGCTGCAGGGGTACCTAGACGGTCATAGCTTTAAGAGCAGGGACACTGACCAAGCTGTCATATTTGTCGAGTTGGGAGTGGGAATGTGTTGGGTTAGCGTTAGTTACTAATATGACTGGGAATTTTTGAATATATCACAGGGATTACACTAACGCAGCTCCAGTGTGTCTTTTAAAGTCTTGCACGTTGTCGCATCTCAGCTTCCATGACTGCCTCCTCCCTTATTCCCCATCCCATTCACTTCTTCCCAGGCTTTTTTCCCTGTTGTTGTCTTTGATACTTCCTCCTCCCTGTGATTCCATTGCTCCCTCCATCCCTCCTCTGTCTTAAGACAGCTCGGGCAGAGAAGAACTCTGCTGTGGGATAACTTCATTACAAAGCAACCAGGGGAATCGAGGGAGGTTGAAAGAGAGGAAGAGGGGTGGGGGGGAGATGGGAGAGATAAGCAGCAGTGTTGTTATAAAGCTGTCTTCCTTTTATGCCTTCATCTCATCTCTCCGCTCTTGTCCTTCACTAATAGAGAGATAGTCTGGCATTAAATGAGGAGACACTCACCTTCTCCAGGGTACCACAATAACAGAAATCTCAGTTCACTGCTTTAGATAGTGATGTACCAAAGTGATTAATATTTTTATTGAATCTTGTTGGTTCGGTTTCATTTTGGCTTCCAGGTAGGAAGGGATGCTAATGCTGTGGAGGGTGAGAGGAATTTTTATGTCCCTAACAATGTGACTGATACGATATGCCTTAATACCCAGTGCTATTTTGTAAAGGGACAAGAGAAAGCTGTGAATGTGCATGTAAGCATGTTTGATGTTTTACCTTTTTTTTCTATGTATTTCTGCAGCGATGGCAGCTTCAGTTACCTCAAGGAGTTGCTCATGATGCAACCAACAATCAAGCGCTTACTTCAAGTGTTTTTTGTTTATGAGCCATTTAATCATCCTCTCCAACGTTCGTTTCCAGCCCCCCAACCTCGTTTCCATATATGTACCCTACCTACCCCCCACCTCCACCCTTAAGGCAATGTGTTGATACTGTAATGAAATATAATAGGGAAGAGGAGGAGATGTGTAGAGCTCAGCCCATTAGGCTATGAACCAGTCATCCCAGCATCATTTAGGTTTCTTTAATTGAATCCCAATAGGCAAAGGCAAGTCTATGTAGTCAGCCTTTGCTCCCTCTGTGTGTATGTTGGTGTGCCTGTTTGTGAACATATGCATGTGTCTGTGGGCATGCATGTTGCAGCTGTAGTGTAATATCCCTCTGTGGTTGAAAGATATTTCTGTCCCCACCAAAAAAAAGGTTTTGTAAACAAGAGGAACTTGAAGACACTTTGCCCCAAGGCAGCAAGGCTATCATCTCACTCACTTACGCATACACTTGTCTTTTGGGGTTTGGAGGGGGTTCACAACTTCAAGAGTGACAGAGATGGAACTGTAGAATGAAGTGTGATAAGCCCCACGTATACAATATGGAGAGGGTGTATTAGATTAGAATTAATATTCTTGTTAAATTGCCTTCTCGCTATGACACATTCAAATGGGTACTACTGATTTTATCTACAAGTGGTGTAAAACTGTTAATTGTGATTAGGCCATGCATGAATTAAAGGCAAGACGGAGCAATGACTAGCCGCTCCGCAACTCCGAGATTTCTAGAGTTGATTCAGAGTGTGATTCTTAATTTAGGGAATCGCTGGAATTGATTTAACATGCTTGGAAACGATTACAACAACTGCCGTGTGCAACTGCAATGAGGAGAAGTCATGTCCTCCAACTTCTGAGGGAGCTTCAAGCAAGCGAATGCAAACAATTAACAGCCAGTCCGATGTAAACACAGAATTGTGCTTTGTGTCTGTGCTTCCCATCTCAGAGTAACGATCCTGCAACTATTTAGCTCCATCAAAACAAGCTAATCTGTTTGTTGACACATTATGTCAGTGTGTTTTTGAGGCTCGCGGCTAATAAGATGGCGCAATTAAAACCAAAATGCCTCCCGAGCTAATCGCCTAAAAATGCACGAACTGCATAAAAAAAACTCTCTCAGCAACTCTGAGTTTGCAGAAAAAACATATGTGGACTTTAGGATCTGCATCCCAAAAGGCATTAAAAATTCTTTGGTTGCTTTTACACTCTCCATTGATGTTCTCAACTCAACATCTAATGATGCTCATCTTTATAAAATGGTCACAAGACGACTTTCCACCAAGGAAAGATGGCAAGGCAGGCAAGTAATTATATTACTTGGTTTACTAGAATGTAGTGTTTAGCTCAAGGACACTTCAGCAGATTGGATGCTGAGGATAGATAGATAGATAAATAGATAGATAGATAGATAGATAGATAGATAGATAGATAGATAGATAGATAGATTTACACCAGTCACAATGAAACGAAAACACAGATTCAAATATAGTTGAATAAATATTCAGTCAAACATCGCAGTTTCCTTTTCTAATTATTCAAGTTTTGGATGTGCAAAGAGCAGAGTTGTAAAGTCTGATAGTAACCGGCAGGAATGATCTCCTGTATCGCTGCTCCTTTGCACACCGGGAATGAATAAATCTGCTGCTAAAATTGCTCCTCAGCTTGGTTATCATGCTGTGTAGGGGGTGGGAGGTGTTGTCCATGATTACCAGCAGTTTTGCCAGCATTCTGTCCTCCGCCACCTCCTCCAGCGTGACCAGCTTGGATCCAATGACATATTCAGCCCTCTTCATGAGTTTGTTCAGTGTGCTGCCATTCTTGTGAAGGTAATGTGAGCTCCTTCTGTGTCCTCTCGTCTCGTTGCTGGGTGTTGTGCTTCCTGTTAGACCTTCACTGGTGTTTAATGGCCACTGATTTGAAAGAGTCACCTCCATGCTATGTCACCCTAATGGCATGGGTAGGTACAGTAACAAAGGTGCAGTGTAGGATTTTGCTGTGTTCTTTATAGGTGTACACATACACACATGTGCCTATGAACTATGACACGTATAGAGTCAGAGGAAACAAAGCAAACAAGAGAGAATGGTGATGGCATTGTGTGAGAGACCTTGAAAACGGTAATGAAACACAGAAAATGTTTAGTGGGATTACAAACATTTCATTAAAGCAAATGTACTATACCAGGTTCTCCCATTACATGCGTCCTTGTCTCAATCTCCCTGCTGTCACTCTTGAGCTGCAAATGCACTCGCCAAATGGCTCATGGCTGCTTAATAAGAGCAAATCAGAATCACATTTTCAATTGCCTTTTCAAAAATGTACACAAGCAAGCCAGTTAAGTGTCTACAAAGGTATTTCATGGGAAAACAATGACGGAAGCATTCACAGCAGAATTACTGTTGATTTTTTTTTTTTTTTTACACCTTTATACTTTTCTCTCTGTTTCTCCCTGTACCTCTCTCTAAGCTCCCTGAGAGTTACTGAACTGAGGAGGAAAAAGAAGCAGGATAAGAGAGGTGGTAATCAAATGCAGGATGGATAATTGAGGTCTTCTAGCAGAGGCGGATGTCCGCAAAGTCCCTCTGCTTTTCTCATTTATCCTCAAAAGTTCTCACATTGCACCTAACACTCTCACCTCTAAAAGCACGACACCTTTTTTCCTTCAACCTTTCAGAAGGAAAGCCTAATCTCATCCATTACAGCTATTTTTTTTCCTTCTTCTTTTTATGGCAGGGTCCAGCGCCATTTCTCTCACTTCTGAACCTCTCTCTAACACTTTCCCCAATTTTTATATCGCCTCTTTCACCTTTTATATTATTTAGAGTTCGCTCAGTCCTCGGGTGGAGGACTCGGGAAAGATATAGCAGCGCAGAAATGATTCCACTGTTTTTGTCTCTGTCTTAGTTTTGATTTTGATTTTTTTTTTTTTCACGCTCGCAGTTTTTTTGATTGTCATGCCAGAACTGTGTAAGCTCATCAGGAGGGGAGGAATGGATTTTGACTACCAATGTTTGTATAAAAGAACCAGCAAAATCAGAAGATAACTGCTGCCTTTTGCCAAACACTGATGTGGTAGAAAATGGCTCCTTCTTTTCATTTACATTAATCCTATATATTTGAGTCTATTTTGCACATTTCATCTAATGAAATCTGAAGATTTGCATATACAAAGAGGTAGAAGACTCAAGGTTTCTTTGTTTTGCCTTAAAATGTCTACCCAGCATGCCTATTTAGTCGGAGCATTTAAGTGCTTCTTCTTCTGTGGCCATGTAGAGACTGCTGAAAGGCCCTGGCACTTGAAAACAGACAGGGCCATTAAGGTGCTTTCATCGTCTCCGCAATCATTATTTGCCCGATGCATATTCAGCTACAGCATAGCGATGACTGGGCTAATTCACTTAAGATAATTAAGTGAAGTGGGTTTGTTGTGTCATTTCAGCCATCCCTCCCGTCTTCTCCATCCCCGTACTTTTTTTTTCTCTTTGGCATAACCCTCCAGAGGAACAATTAGGCCGGTGATCCATTGAACAATACAGACAGCATCCGCCCCCTCTCCTCCCTGCCTCTGTATTATGAGAAATGTATGTTTTAGCTGCTTTATGAATGCCTTCAGAGAACTTATGCGGTTACCATGGAGATAAAGGCTGCCTAAGTTGCATCTATAGAGTCCATATGTCCTCCAATCATGACTTGAACACACCATATGACATTCCTGCCTTGCTAAAGAACACCTTGTTATGTAGGTACTTTTTTTTGCACCCATCTCTTACTGTGTCCTCACCTACGTTTCCTGGACTAATTCTGCCCCCTACTGGTGCTTTTTTAATTCATTTAATGTTATTCTAATTTTTTTCATTTTACAGCACAATAAGCAGCTGTTGAGTATAGCTTTCAATATGCAACCTTGTCTTTAACAAGATTTCATGTCCTCATTCAGGGGAGCGTATAGCTGCAGAATGTGCTGCTCACGTTCAGAGTGTCTTTCCCGTGTCATTTTCAGTGAGGACGTAGCAGTGGGAGCCATCTGTTGTGACTTCACATGCGATGTGATTTCACAGGCTGCTTTTACTGCCTGAAACTATCCTGGCCTCCTCAGCCTGTCTTTATGAGACACATCAAGGACAACTAGCTAGTAAAGTGTGTTTGTGAATAATGTGTGCGTGCTTGTGTATGTGTGTGTGTGCTTGCAAGGGGAGAGATTGTGTGAGAGAGAGGGCACCATCTATTGCCCTGTAACAAAGGCTGCTCCTGTTAAATCACCCAGCTGAATACGCATAAACACTGAAATGCATCATTTGCAGAGGGAGGCAGAGACATGCCACCATTACTCCGTTCCAGCCACTTGACTAGATTTTTCAAATATTTGTCCTCTAAATAGCTTCACTGGACTATTGGTTGTGCTTATTCGAGTATATATTGAAATAAACCACTTTGCAATGTGTATTGTTTTGCCATGGTGGCGTTAAATTTATTTGAATTTAAAGTACTTCCTCTTAAATGTTCTTGCACACCGCAAAATATCAATGACAGGGGCACAGGACCGAAACCTCTGAGGAGACGCAATAAACACACACTTTCATTCATTGCACTCCACTAATTTAAAATAATCACATTTGTTGTCCATAGATCTGTCACATAATGTTCTTATCTCAGAGAATAGATAAAAGTACTGATTAAATCCTGTAATTAAAAAAAGTTTAAGTGGAAACTGGATGTAGACACCATCTAAAAATGATACTCTTTTTACTTTGCATTTTATGATGCAAGGAGGAGGGCTTTTTTTTAAACCCCTGGAGCAGACAAAAATGGCATCCATAATTGACAGAGGTATGTCAGTGCTCAAGAATTCTGAAGCAGATTACATCCAAAAAAATCCCATTAAGAACGGAATTGAATAGAATTGAAGGGACCTGGCATGCGACTAGCCTCTCTGCTGACATCTTCACTCTGATGATAATACCACGTTCACGTCATATCGAATTTACCATAAATATGAGAAGCCAACTGGGGAAAAAAATGGGCATGTCAGCCTCCTAGTGCTAATTACAAGCAGGATGTGTGGGAATTTTTGTTGGCTCCGATATCTCCCACTTGGCATTACAAATTGCAAAAAAGCTTGTCAGCTGGCAAACACAGCAACAAATTTACTGATGTCAGCAGTCCAAGGTAATACAAATTAGAATTATCAGATATAATCACGCTAATATAATCAACATACTCTCAAAAATGTATTGTAAGTTTGTTTGTGTTTGACTTGAATTCAGACATAAACTGTGTTGGATTTAGCCAGTCCAAAGAGGCCAGTTAAAGAGCCTTCAATATGACATTAACAAATAGAAAGGCTGACAGAAAAAACAACAACCTAATTGTCTGCCAGAATTAAAGAAATGGGGCAGTTGTACCTTGGGCATTAGCTATTGATTTGGGTTGGGTTTGCTGCTAGGGGAAAGCTTGCTCTATAATTGTCCCCATTACAGGAATGCTCCCTGCTTGCTGATCATATCAAACTAGTAGACACCAACACAAACTTTGCAGTCAGACAGTTGAAGAAAATTAAAAGTTGTTTTTACCTTACTGTCTTCACACACTCACACCTGATACCACTAACCTCTCAGACACACCCTGGCACACAGACACTCTCAATAAAGCCCCTTTTACACTGACTATTCAAGGTGGGAATGTTGCACCTTTATTCCACCTCACTGCTCTGTATAAAAAGTACTACTAAGAAATGGGTGGGGGTCAGATAGAGCCAAATGGACACTGGGGCAGGTATGATGATGTGTTATGTGTGTGACCCACCATCTGGAGATTTAAAAAGCAGCTAGTTGCAGTTAACAGCTAATTCAAAGAAGAGGAACAACCAAAAATAAATCAGGCAGACAGGGAAGTCTGAAAGCTCCCTACTCTCCGAGCAGAGGACCAGATCAGCCGCCATATGACAGGGATGGTAAATGATTGTTATTGCCATGCTATGCTATTGTTACACGTTTAGAAAGCGCTGCCCAATGCTTATATGTCACACTAGACGCCAATGCTGTTATGTTACATGCCATGCCTGTCACACATTTTTTGCTTTAGGACGCCGGCATGCTATCTAAAATCACAGACAGGGCTGGCATTATGCTATCGTTATTTGGTTCTGTGTAGAAAAAGGAAAGCCAGTGAAATGAATCATTTTCTTTCAAAAATCAGCAAAGCTGCACTGAGTATAATTTTCTCCAGGGTCTAATTAAAACAAACACGACCCAACTACAATTACAAAGTCAAACTTACCTGCACCCTTCAGATCACGCAGTATGACAGCAGATCAGCTCTGGACACGGTTCAGTCATGTAACAGCTCTGACACAGCTGCCTCAGGGCTGCAGAATGGTCTCAGTGTCCACTAGAAGCATTTACTATTCAGCATCTCTTGCAGTACCTCACCTAAAACAGCTTCAGAATCAGCCCCCAAACAGTGATTGAGACAGTTGGTTTTGTAACAACATCCTCTTTGAGATATTGTTTGCATATTTTTACACATCATCCTACTTGTGTTTTATTAATCTTTTATCACTCCTATAAATGCATTCACCCTGTCGTATGTGCTTGATAGCTTGTCTCTGCAGAGACTGGGTACATTTCTCACAATTCAATAACAGATTTCTAATGAGTTCATCATTTAACCCCACACATTAAGACGTGTGTAAGGCGTCACCTTCACTTGTCATAGAAGTGTAGACTGAGAAAGGAATCCGCATAAAACACAGGCTACCAAGTGAATCTGCAGGTGTCCCAGCAACGCTTTCCCTTCATTATCATGATATGATGTTGAAATAATCCTCTTCATGAACAGTGTATGTGTTTGCCAGATAAAAAAAAATGCACATGAGACATTTCTCTTTTTTCTGATATTACAGTACAACATCAAATTAAATATCTGGCAAAATAATACAGTAATATTATGAGGCAACAGTTTCCTTTTTGTCACCCGGATAATCCTCTCAGTATCAATACTGCTTTCCAGGCATCAGGTGTACATATTGAATACAAATAATAATACATCAGGACAATTAAAACATATCAAAACAATACTGTCTAATGATCACATATACTTGTGTCCAGATTTCAGTTTTTGGATGCCTCTAGCCTAGTTTTCCCTTTTAGACATGTATAACTAATTCTAGATAGTGGCACAATATTACCATGGATTCCAGCTTGCCAAAGCTTTTGTGCTGAGCTGAAAAGGCCATTAGGGGCTATTGGTGAAGACCACTTGTTGAATTCTTCGCTGCTACACTGTAGTAGTGTTGGAAGCCAGGACCTTCCACTGTAACAGCAAGGAGAAGGGACCTCTGATGCAGTTATGGGAATCCCTGTTAACAAATGCATTTCTTCACTTCTCGCACTTAGGTAACTTTGGCTACATTGACATTATTATATTTCCATCTAAAAACTTTTTAAAAATTTAAATGACGGGGCGCTGGTAGTGTAGTGGATAGTGCTGGCGCCCCATGTACAGAGGCACCGCCTTGCTGCAGTGGCTGCGGGCTGGACTCTGGCTCGCAGCCCCCTGCTGCATGTCACTCCCTACTCTCTCTCTCCCCATCTCACTCTGTCCTATCTAACAAAGACAAAAATGCCATAAAAATAATCTTTAAAAAAAATTACAATGATCCCCATACAAGCATGTTTTAGCACCGTTTCACAAAAAATCTCCACCCACACTAACGCACCTGAAGATGCTTATCACATGGCTATTCACATACACTGGGTGTGTGTGTGCCAATGTAAACAGGAAGCAGATTGTCTACTCTGTGGTTTGTTGCTTAGTTACAGAGAGAAATACGGACGAAGACCAGTAATTTTGTTGCTTGGATGGATGACAAGGTGGGACTGTTACTGAAAATATAAGTATAAGGTGGTCAAGTACGGCAACATATTAGAGTAGAAGCCATGGCAATTTGGAAGGAGCAGGCTACCTACACAAGAAGGATGAAATTACAAAAGGTATGTAGGCTATAATGCTAGGCAGGGTACACCCTGGACAGGTCACCAGACTATCACAGGGCTGACACAAAGAGACAGACAACCATTCACACTCACATTCACACCTACGGCCTAGTTTAGAGTCACCAATTAACCTGCATGTCTTTGGACTGTGGGAGGAAGCCAGAGAACCTGGAGAAAATGCCCGCTGACATGGGGAGAACATGCAAACTCCGCACAGAGGGGCTCCCTCCTGGGTTCAAACCAGGAACCCTCTTGCTGTGAGGCGACAGTGCTAACCACCACCACCATGCCGCCATGATTCTATGCAGCTATAATGTTTTGGCTTGACATGTCATGACTGATAAGATCCAATGAGGAAGCAAACATAGGTGTCTGTGTAATTGCAAAGTTTTGAAATAAGAAGGGGTTCAGCAGCATTTTCAAAAGTCTCCATTTTGGGGGTTCGAATACGCTGGTGCAGTGTGGTAGGCGTAAATGTAGCAAAAAGTTGTGTGTTTTAAAATGAAAGTGTATTAGTGTGGATATAACCTTAGTTATCCTGCGTCACACCTAAAGAGTGACAAGTGTAAATGTGAAGACTTGCATGCAGATGTTAATTACATCACTAACTGTTTAGCAGTTTCTGATGCCTCTAATTTTTTTTAAGGAGCCCAAACGCATAGATTTGTTTTTTTGAGGGTTTGGTGACTGTTTATCAAGTCTACACCACCACACAGTTCTTTTAACATCCCCAGGTGGGACTTTTAGAACATTGCTCTGTCACTTTCATTGAGTGGTAAAGAACTGCATTATCTGCATACATAGTGATTCTGCACATAATCAGCTGCATTGGAAGGCAACTTATCGGGTTCCTGATGGTTATGAACGAACTGCACATGGCGAAGCTAAAAAGGGAATTTGAAACAAAACATATGGCTTCCTTCCTTGTAGAAAAGATTCAAACCGTTCCACTGTACCAGTCAGAGCCAAGCTGAAATGGGTGGAGAGGTGGGGGGTGATGAGCAACAAAGCTTCCCAACTGGACAAACCAAAGACGCTGTGATTTATGGTCTTAACCCATAAGCCATCAGGCAACCCCTTTTTATCCCTGGCATGAACAGATCATGACCTTTCATATACAGTTTAACCAACAGTAGCAGTCTGAAGCCAGGGTATACCATGAAAGGTTGGAGAAATAGAGGTAAAGTGACCAGATGTATTTAGCCAAAGGCAACTCACTGTCTTAAAATCAAATAATGTATGCTATCTATTTTGTTAGGGAGTGGAGAAGAAGAAAGTAGTATGTCTTTTAAATCCTCAAATTTGTTCATTTCCCACCCTTGACAACCCCTATCCCCAGTCTGTGCATAGATTGTAAAAGGACGCTGTATATAGAAGTGCTTTGTGACATGAGTAATGTTGTCTACTTTGACCAACAGGAGGGCAGGAAGTAGGAACATCACTTGCTGCTAAGAGCCATTATCGGGTTGGAACTTCTCAGTGTCACTGAACGCACACTTGAACACACACACACATACACACACTGATGAGACTGCTCCAAGACTGCCTTTACATATGCTTGGCTTGATGTACAGTCGTAGCATCATGTCATAAAAGTTTTTTTTTAAATGAAGTTTTCTCAATAAAGTACATATTTTTGTCAGCAGTTACCAAAAGTTCTGAGTTCATAAACATGTCATTCATTTGTCATGCTTGACTGCTGATGGATGTAATCACCACTGAGGGAAATAATAACCCTGATAATAAAATTCCTGATTACATAAATTGGCAGTACTTGTAGTATACTGTGTTGTATTACAGGAAGAATATAAGCTTTTTAGAGGCGTAATCATCATAAATGATTACCAAATATCAAGATAAACATTAGAAATGTTCACTTAGCCTTAATTAACCACATAATTGCCTTGTGTGTATTCCACACCTTAATTGTTATTCATTATAGAATGTCATGTATTGTTTGCAAAAAAAGAAAAACAAACTACAGGACATTTCAATCATCTATTCAAAGAAGAAGCAATCAGTATTTTAAGAAAGGAGCATTTTGAGGTCAAGAAATGTTTGCCGTTAAATTGTGGAAATGGAACCAATTACTGTGACCCCAGCCTTTTGCTTGACGGATAAAGAAATGTACACAAGCCTGAGCTGTCTGATCTGGCTGCCTCCTGCCATTGACTGGGGCCTTCACAAGATGATTCGACTCATCACACTCACTTCAGGAGGGGGAGGCTACCTCAGCGTCATGGGTGAGTTGGGATTTGAGTGTATGTGTGTCTGTGTGTGTGTCTGTTTATGTCTGAGTCCCGGTGGGTAACTATTTATTTGTGCTTTTCTTTGTGTGACTACTTCCACCTTTCATCGCTTACAAAAGCACAGACTTAGTGTGTCTGTTGTGGTGGCTCTGCTTTGTATTTGTGTGTCTGATCTGTCTGGCACACAGCAGTGAAAAGGTTTTTTTTTTGGGAATGTTGTCTGTACTGAGGTCTGCTTAAACACAATACAGAAAAAGTCTCTCTTTGGTTCAAGCTTGCTCTTTCTCTCCCCCCTCTCTCTCACATCCCTTTTGTTGGTCTCTGTAAATATCTGTTCAGTCTGACTGTACTTCCTGACCTTGATGGTGAACTCTCCAGCGCTGACTGAGAATCAGAGGTGGCTGTGGAAAAAGGGAAGCAAAAAGCAGCTGAATACTGAGCGGCACACATTTAACCAGGGCAGGAGAAGAATTCTTTTTCCCAGGCGCTCTCTCTGCAATAATCCAACCAGCACTTCATACTGCACACAAAGCACAAATAAAACATATAAAAAAGATTTCCTTGGAGGCAGGAACAGACTGCTATGATCTGAAGTAGACGTCTACTCAACAATGGCAGTGCTCACTGCTGCTGAAAGATAAACCTTGTAAATGACAGTAAAGATGAAAATGGAAGCGATTGTCAACATGATACCAACATGAATGCTACAAAGTGTCAGCTTGTTAGTGGACCAATTAACAATGGTCCGACACACTGATGCTAATATGAAGGTGTGGATTAACTGTCTTTGCAAGTGATGCTGTCACAACACGTAATGAGATTTTAGCCTGTAGGCATGGAGGCTCATCAGAATGACTGGTGAGATGTTGCCATAGATACAGTAGCTAGTATGATGATAAAAGCTTAACTCAAACACCATTTAGCACTTTGCCATCTCTTCTTGAGCAGGGAAGGAAGATTTTACTTGGGGGGAAAAAAACAACAAGGATGGAAGAAAATCTACATCTACCGACTGTAAAGCAAACATTTTTTCCCACACCATTCACCAAACTGACGTCAAGGAACTAGTGGCAACAAAGGTTGTGTCACTCCATGTTGCCTGTGCTTACCAACAGCCCTGCGTTGACCAACGACCAACCGTTAGCTTGGTGTGTCAACCTTACTGTTTAGCCCTCCAAATTTTCTAATATTTAGCAGTGTGTGGAAGAAAATATACAACAAAGTACTAACATAAAATCAGATCTTAAGTTCAGTCAGGAACACTTTAGTCAAAGAAAATTTTATTTCCATTTGCAGTATTATATTTAGTGGTATGACTCTGTTCTGGGGCCTCTCTGCCTTTCCTCAGGCCTATGCAGAAAGCCTCTTCCACGCACCTGCATGGAAATCCTTAAGGCAGAGAGAGCACACCTCTCCGCCCTTCCATGTGCATACATGGAAAGCTTAAGGCAGGGAGAGCACCAGCCCCACCACCCCCTGGGAACCAAACAGAGTCGGCATTAATGACAAACAGAAAGAGAATGATTGCGAATGAATGAGATAACTGAGATTAGCCAATTTGTTGCATAGAAAGAAATCATGTGATCTATTAGCTGACTCTCTTCCATCAATCAGCTGCTCCATCAGTTGATTGGGCTGTTTGAGATCAGCTGATGTAGCTGGGATGTGAGCTGAGGTTGACATCGTGTCCTGCCTGAACTAACGCTATGCTCTTTTTTGCTTAGCATGTCAACTTAGATGTAGATAACCTCCACATGGGAATTACACTTGCCTGTATGTCTGTGACCAGATAATATTTAATACACTAATTGCTTAATTTGCAAGAAATGTGTCCAGAAAAGAAAAAAAATGATAAAATAATAATAGTAATAATGGTGACTCAGTGCCCTTTGACACCATCACAGTTCAGTTTTCAAATGGCCGTCTTGACTTCTTGAACACTGACACTCTTAAGACAAAGAAACCTATTGAAACATGCTTAGCCTTAGTTATATCAACTGATTACAATGCTGGCTTTGAAATTAGGTGTATTTTAGCCTTATATAACTATTATGTAATCTGTTCAGCACAAGTTCTAAGAAATTATGACTCATAATGTAACAGCTAATTTGAAATATTTTGCAGCCTTGGCAGAGATCTGCACTGACATCAAAATCAAAGGGTCCTCTTGTTCCTGTTGGAAGTGTAAATGTGCACACCAAATATTGAAGCAACATTATACATTTTGTCTACCTTAAATTAACACCTTCAAAATCATTTCATGGTACATTTATTTATGATAAGGAGAATAGCGTCTCTTTCATTCCCACTCTGCACCCTGAACATTGTTATTGCTCTCTGAAACTTAGAATCAGAGAGTGATGCTCCATAGCACCACAGCACACACCACCAGCTAGATATGGGAAGAAGCTAGTTTTATTTATCTTTTTAATGATGACCTTTGGTCTCCCTGTGTTAGTGTTGTAAACTTCTTGTACAGTTCTCCCCCCCAAAAAGGTAAAAAAAGACATTAACAAAAGAACCGTTGTTGTGAAATTGAAAATGTAATACAACTCTAGCAATGCATGAATTATATTTTGGAAGTGAGGACACTAATGCAGGGATGCAAACTATTTATACTGTTGTATAAATACGCTGGCTTATTTGCATTAATTTAGCTAATTAGCTGGTAACGAGCTTCTAGCGGTCCGGACCACTCCGCTGTAGGAAGAATAGCGAGATGTTCAGGTGCCGTTCAACGACAATGTAGTCTACTGTAGTCTTTACCACAAAACAGTAAACATGACCTTCTCATGAGGTTTAACAGTAGCCTGAGCTTATCTAGACACTTAATTCAACTGACTATCATCACTATCTGCTAAGAGAGAGCTACCTTCCAGATCAAACACAATGAAGCACATGTCACACACTCACAGGTTACCCACAAGGCCACCGCCTTTAAAGGGGAAAAAGGGTGAGCCGGTAACACTATCCTGATGTAAACTGTAGTGACTCACAGCTAATGGGAAAACAACAACAACCCAACGGCAGAGCGTACATCCCTGACAATGTTAGTTATGACAAACTGTGATATAGGCAGTACCCTTACTGGTTTCATGCCTGTCTCACAGAGTTTTGTAGTTTTTCCAAAACTCACATTTAAATACTAATAGCAACAGTAGCAAACTGTGTAGCCTATTTGGACTTAAAAAAAAAGAAAGCCAGCAGCTTTTCCTGAAATCCAGTTGCTGAATTTCTGAGGGTGCCACCGTGGTGCTTATCTCTGATGTCAAAATAAATAAAACTATGCAGAGCCATATTTGTGTAAAATCCTATAATATTACTTTCCCTGTCATTCAACATAGTGCTTTGGCTTCTGACATCGTACAGTGTAGTTGCCAGTATCAAATCCTTCAGCTTGTCAACAAATGCATGTGTACAGCTGTCCATGAGGCTCCGTGAGACAGGGATGACACCCATAAGGCTACAGCCTACACCGCAATCTTTCATAAAAAAATATTGGCAGGGATGTACACTCTGCTGGCGGACTGTCGTTGTTTTTCACATTAGCCTGTCTTGTCATTTTTTGTAAATACATCAGCTGACATAACTGTTTTTTTTTTATAATATCAACAGCTATTGCTTTAGCTGCACTGCATTGCTGTGGTTGCAAGACTGAAGCCAGGAAACTATATAATGACCCAGAATATCTTAAGATGAGCTATGGCATGATGCTAAAGGTTAGAGAGAAAGCTGACACATTAACCAACTCAACATCGCTACATTAATGCTAAAAAAAGAAAAGAAAAAGTCAAGCACAATTAGATAGCTGTAGGGTTTCATGTCTCCTCTCCCAAAACTGTTCCTGACAGTGCTGCAGAAAGTTTGAAGGTTTTCAAAGTAGTTTGAAGGTAGAGTCAAAAATCACTTTTTAATATATTTTTATACAGAGCTGCTGTTTGCTTTATAGAAAGATGGAAAGGAGTCACACAGGCAGTCAGTGTTCTTTTGCTTTGTCGTTAGCAAGTTAATAGATTTGTTTGTTTATGCGACTTCAGTCTTTTGTAGTTGCTTCTCTGCCAATCGTTATTTCTCTCACACTCACACACTCTCTCTCTGACACGCACACACAGCTGTCTATGAATCCCTGGAGACCAATTTGCTCCTGCAGCTGGCATACTGTAGGTGGTACAGGCCATGGGGCATTTACCCATTTACCAAAGTAATGAGGCTTACTACTATTCATGGGTCTCTTACTCCTCCGCTTTAAAAAAAGCTGAATGCTCCACCATTTTCTCCCACACACAGTGAAGGAAAGTTGTTTTGGTGACTTTGGCTCGACATTAGTTGAGGAGTTCATATAGAACAAAATCAAACTGAACTGAACTGCGATTTATCGCTCCTCTTAAGTATAGTGAGCCCTAAAGAAACAATTCCTCAAACAGGGCTGGAGCAACAAAACTGGCAGTCTTGGTCGCCACACAAGCACATCTGTGTAACAAGACAGCCCCCATAGAGCAAATACATAACCTAAGGGAAGCAACAAAGTTTGCCAAAGAAGATTCGCAAGCTGTGCAGGCCCAATAAGAGCAGTAATTTTAACTTCATTATTGGACTGTGGTTTAAACTTCATGCCCAAACTTCAGCCAGATGCAAGATCCCACCTGCACCCATTACTTCTCTGACATAGCCTGCCAAGATGCACTTAACTTTTTTTCCATGCCAGCAGAGCAACTGACAGTAAACAGAAATCTTTTACTGTTGGGACTGATGACAATCAACAGTAATTGTTTTGCATCCATTCTGGAGAGGCCTCCTCCTGTTGAACTATTGATGGGCCCTTGACATAAGTGGAGGCGGCAAGGTAGAGGGTCATAGCACAGTGCACTGCAGTGACAGCAAAGAGACAGAAAAGCTTGTGCACATAACCCGCCGAGTCGACTGGATAGTAATTAAGAGGTGGAGACCAGGCGTGATGAGGAAATTAGAATGATAATTGTGTTCCTGCTTAGCTAAAAGCTTTTTATATAGAGAACAATAAGAACAAGTTGCTGTAAGTTCATTTTTGCCTAAGAGAGTGATTTGAGGTGCATAAAGGCAACACATTAAAAGAAAAAAGAGCACATAAAACATATAATATAAAAACAAAAGCACAGGAACTTGCATGAGGACACATACATAGCACATAAAAATACATACACAATAACAACAACGAGCAACAGTGGACATCACACCCATCACAACTCTTAGTCCCATTATGGAAAACACCATCCCACACCCTGCTTCTCATGTTCAGGAGACCAATAGGCATCAGCACAAATGAGCATCTGTAGCTATTATTCATAACAGTGGACAGTATAAAACAGGAACTATGGTAGGAGTTGAAACTTATGCTGAAGTCAGGGAGAATTTATTATTGAGTAGGTGTATGTTAAGACAGCTATGGGATAAGGGGAACTGGTGGATTCAAGCAGACAAATGAAAGCAACTTGCAGTCCCACCAGAGATAGTCAGCAGCAGTCTGAGGCCTGAATCTGAATTACAGTCCAGCACTCAGCCCCAATGTTTACTTGGAAGAGTTCACCCTGGTACGAGAAGAATGGTAGATGAGGGCAGAGTACCCTTTGTGGATTTGTATGCCACATGTATATGAGTTTTGAGAATTGTGAAGGGGGCCAGAAAGGGCAACCAGTGACTCAGGCTGAAAAGAAAAAAAAAATATTCAAGTTGGAGTCAAAGATATGGAAATTATTTTCAGCACTAGAATTTACAGTCTGTTATGATTTTGTGTCACAGAAAGTCATACACTATTATCAGCTTCTGTTTTATAAAGTAGAACATATTGATCCAGCTATCCTTTTAGCCAGGTGTTGCTATATGGGTGGTGAGAATAGTAATGATAACTGGAATTTGCAGGTTTGAAGCCTAACAGTTTTGGTATTGAACCCCTTTGCCCCCTTGGTGATTCATTTTTGCTATAAAGTCTTTTACAAGGACCTCCTCCATACACTGTAAACAAATAATGCCACCTTGACGTCATCCATTGGTACTTCGACTTGTTTTGAAGCCTTGGCATTTTGGTCATGGCTATCTTGGGCTTTTGAAGCCAGCAGTGACAGGACAAGAGCTTGGAGCTGTGGAGGAGCGAGGGGGCGGATCTGATTCATAGACTGTGGTGATGCCTTGCAGACAACCTGTGGCCCCCAGGCTGTAAACAAGTTTATTTCTGTTGTAAAGCTGTGCATTTTAACATGGCTGTCTATGAGGATTGACTTGCTTTGGGAGTCAGCTTCAAGTGGCCATTGTAGGAGCTGCAGTTTTTTGCAATTATGTTTATTTTTCAGCCTGAAGGCTTCTTCCCAAAGTTAGTTTTAAAAATAGGCTAATATAAAATCCAGGTTAAAAAGATGGTGTCGTGGCCTTGTTTGCTCTGGTAGATGCGTTTGGTCCTCCTCCCATTTAAATAGAGCTCCAGCTGGCCTCAAATGGGATGGCAAGTTACAACTGTTTATTTAATACTGGACAGGTTTAATACGGCTGGAACTTTCTGTAGGAGTACTATATTTAAATTCTGATGGCAAAACGCCAACACTTTTAAAAAAAAAGTTCACAGGCATATTGATGCTACGCCATCACAGCTTATCTCTGCACTCTGTAGTATGTTTACATGTCTGTCTCTCAGCACTACATCATATGTTGCAGTGCTCTGATGGGTTGTAAGCTATCCAGTTGCGTCAAGAGGCATTTTGATCTACGGTGGTTGATAACATGCCTTAGAAATCAAAAAGGAAGTCAGAGGTTTCAGACTAAGTCACATTTGCAGTTTGGTCTGATGATGTCAGGCTAATATCAATCAGTTAATCAATTGATCAATTATTTGTCACAAGGTATTACACAAAGTACAACTGCAGTGAAATGTGATCCCTTCAGTTCCTTTAATTTGTGCACTGTAATTAAGTCCTGTTTTGCATCCTCTTACATTGTTTGCTGCTGCTTTATAATTGCCCATGTTTCCAGATGGTTCTAGTAATCTATTTTTTCTGGTTGTGGAATTATTAAACCGTCCACACATCTGACCCCAACAGGATGGCCGTATGCTCACTCCTCCCAAACACGGGCAGCGCTGCTCTACAGCCCCCTTTAAAAAACGTATAGCAGGAATGGGTCAGCACCTCAGTTTCCCACCATCACATCAGTCTTTATTCATTGTAAAGCGTATGTCTCCTCTCCTTCTCACACCAGAGTCCTCTGATGAGTCAGAGTGAGAGTCAGAGAAAAAGAGTCTCCTGGTTTAATGGTGCTGTCCAGGCTTTAGTCAAGTTTCAGTGAATCAAAGGATATTACAGTTCCTGATATTCCACTGCAAAGCGGTCGTCCAGTTTATTTTCCAACACCTGTACAATGGCTAGCGGGATGCTTGTTCAGCTGGTGCCCATTTTTCTTGATGTTTACTGATGTTAACATTTAAAAACCTCGACCTGGCTAGTCAGCAGAAGCAAACAGGGGGAGAGTTTACAGACTGGTGAGTTGATCTCCTCATTATAATGAATGATTTGCATACACGCACCACCAAAGCCAACCACAAAAAGCACTACCAGCCCTTTTAAAGCAGACTTAGGAGCCTAAAATTGGCACATATTTAGACTGGAAGCGTCCCAGCCATGTCATGTTGAGGCTCCACCATTGGAACTTCCTAACCTGTGCTGGTCAAGCTGCAGTTTGTAAAAACAGGCCAATGTCTTACAGATTTTCTGAATTCTTGTTGCTCTAACTGTTGAGCAAGTGATTATGCATCCCAACTGGGTGTTGAAATAGCTGATAGAACTGAATTTTACATATATTTACATGCAAATGTTCTCCTAACTTTCATCCACTCCCTTGACTCAAACTAAGTCTTGTCTCGTCCGAGTCCCGACCACACAATGCAGCAACGCTCCTGTCCCACGGCGGTACCATGTGTCCTGTAGGATTCTGATTTAATGTCAGCCTCTATTGTAGATGATTACAAGTCTGATCAGCACTGATAGTGGATGAGAAGAAGTGGGGGCTCTGTTTATCAAAGTCTCTGGGAGTTTGTGTGGGCATATGCTTAAAAAGAAAAACAAAAATAGCGAAGATGAAAGTATATGGGGGTGGGGGGGGGGGGGGGGATTTTTCCCACCAATGGCAACAGAGAGGCCCAGCTCTGATTTACCAACCCTCATCCCATCTCCGAACATGAAAGGAAGTTTCCTCCACAGTCACTCTTCCTAAACACCATAACAGATAGTTACATCAGATCCATGTGCGCTGGCGAATGATCTGTATTCTTCTTCACTACCCGCTGTGCATGTTGCAAAAATGCCTGGGTGTGAAATTTAAGCAGCATAAATGTCTCCCAACAAAGCAAAGTTCAAATGAGAGCTGTGGGACTCAAAGTTCTTTTTTCTCCCAGAATTACATTGTGAGAGTTGTTGGGCTAAGTTTTTTCTTGTCTTTTGATTCATGTGGAGAATCCCCTGAAAGTCACATTATTCATGGGGAATTCAACATTGTGTCATTACTTTTGAGCCCCAGGATTGATGACATACAACAAAATTAATCTTAGAGCAGTGGAGCAAAAGTAGGCTGAGAGTGAAGCCATGTGCAGCATCCATGATGTAAACATGTATTAATTATAGATTAATTCATGTTGTCGTTTCTACATCTCAACTCGTCGTGTCATTCATGTCATTTAACATTAACTGTGACAGTGTGTGGGCTTTAGATAACAACTTGTCGACAGAATTTTTGTCTCCCCTAAGGTACAGTGGTTAACTGACAGAACCATGACTTTTGTTATTACTCTATGAGAAGGCTGCTCCATATCTCTGTTACACTGTCAAAATTATTCACTCAGAATTCGTGTTATATTCTGCACAGGGGAGGCCTTGTGCCTAGAGCCTCATAAGAGGCCCCAGCAGGTTGCGCATGCATTAAATGTGCTTGTCTGTGAGCCATAAATCAATTTTATGTAATTCTGTCATGTTTGGATCACTCTTTTACTCTCTGAATGACAGGATATTACTGTCAAACAGAGAGAATTACATGCATGCCGGATTTTAGTATAGCCTTTTAGTATAAGAGAGAAAAAAATCTCCCTTTTCCTCAAACTTGCAGCAAAGTTATGTTGTCAGTGTCTTAACCCTATCACAGTGTTTTCCCATAGAGACACAGAAATGACACCACATTGTGATATGCTTCCCCTGTTTCATATTCTTGTGGTTATCTTCAGAGAGGAAGGTGAAGTAGACGTTTTTTACACACACACACACACCCACACACACACACACACACACACACACACACACACACACACACACACACACACACTCGCATCATTATTATTTTTCCTGCTGATCGCTGAAGCCATTGGTAGGCACAACACCCTGGATGTGTGAGCGTCATCATCTCGCTCACAAGCAGCGGCAGCTTCATCTCTGGCATTAGCTACTGTGGCTCTGGCCTCAAGTAACTTTCTGAGCTGAAGTAAAAGTTGTTGTTGTTAAGAGCTATGGCTGCCCTTGCCACTAACTCTTGTCTTCTCCCCTCACTGTTTGACAGCCTCATTATTGGTCAGGCCAGGGCATAGCTAAGTACTTGAGCAACAACTATGTAGCAGTTAAATCATGTTTGAAGCTGCCTGTGTTGGTCTGAGACATGCTGTTGCTTGCTGGGGTACAATGGGGTATATTTGATTAAAGCAATTACAGCAACAGTTGGTAACTTTTTATGTAAATAACATTGTGTTTAAATTTGCACCGAAAACTAGTCTGAGCCGAGGAGTCTCTAACACAGCTGTCAATCCCTGCTCATAAATTGTGGTCAAACTGTCGAACTAGGCAGCACTGATCAAATAACTGAACTGCATTGCCCGTTTCTCACCTCACATGTTTTCAGATACATATTTTAGTGTACTGTTAAGCTGCAAAATGTTGGAAATAGTCGTCCGATGTACGAAGCATTGCCCAATGACCAGAACAACTTTTTCATTTTATATCCAAACAGTACAGTAAAATATGTTTCTAAAAAGGCTGTATTGTTTCTTTCTTGCTGTGAGGCAACAATGCTAACCACTGCACCACCGCTCAAACCTCAGGGTAGGGGAGCCCTTCTGTGCAGAGTTTGCATGTTCTCCCTGTGTTAGTGTGGGTGTTCTCTGGGTACTTCAGCTTCCTCCCACAGTCCAAAGACATGCGAATCACGTTAATCAATGACTCCAACTTGGCTGTAGGTGTAAATGTGATTTTAAATGGTGGTCTGTATCTATGTATCAGCCCGGTGATAGTCCAGCAGCCTGTCCAGGGTGTACCCTGCCTCTTGCCTGATGACAGCTGGGACAGGCTCCAGCCACCCCTGCGACCCTCAAGAGGATAAGTGGTTACAGAAAATGAATGAATGAATGAATGCCTATTTCTTGAGGTGAGGCATGCAGTAACAGAAGCTTGATTCATATTTAATCAGCGCTGCCTAGTTTTACAGTTCACAAGCAGTGATTGACATGATTGACAGCTGCAATAGAGACTCATCAGCTCTGATTGGTTGTTTTCATTCACAAGCCGTAAGGCTATTAAAAGCACAACAAAGCAATAGAGTGGGCAGAGGCATATCATTTTTTTTCACAGATTATCTGTTTCATTTAGTGCTGTGTGAATATAGTGACAGATTTAGCAAATACTAAAAAGTTATTTCTCATAAAAGTTTCCAACTACAGCTTTTGTCAGATTCATCAAATATGTAGCTGTTTTGTTTTAGTGAGTACAGGGACACACATGGCTAAAGGCATGTACATGTTGCTTACCCACCTCTCAAATTTTAAAATTGCATTCATGCTGAAATAAGTTTTTGTTTTAACCATAGTTAGCTTGTTGCTCTACAATAAGGCAGCTTGAGAGTTAATGTTAGCTTGAATGTGAATTCTACAGCTTATATTCCTACAACATTATGCTTTTATGTTTTTCATCTGCAGTTGTTGTGATTAAAACTATGTAAGTTGAAGTGACACCGCTTTGTGCACTGTCAGGATATTCCAGAGAGCAAAGGAAAAGATGACAACAAACATGGAGAAAATAAAGAAGATAAAAAGGAAGACACTTTGGAGGAGAAGAGATAGAAACTGATCCAGAAAAAGCCCAGGTATCAGGCGATGGAGAGACATGAAGAGACAGAAACACTGTGTCGGATGAATTTGGTAAATGGTTTGAAAGGCATATGTAAACAACTACCAACCACAGACTAAATTCAACACACAGGATTTGAGCCAGCTGTAAAACAACATACATATCTTTTCAGAGCACTTGGATTACATGACAACTTGTTTTTTTCATGCTGTTGTTTATAATGAAGCTCAGCATAAGTTCAATCAGGAAGACTTTCTTTATGTTATATCCATTCACAATTCTCTCTCTGCCCTATTTCCACCGCTTCCACCAGTTTCTCATACTTATGTGCACATGTAAATATATATTCTTTTACCTCAGAACATGTCTCTCCCGATTGAACAAGCATTAGCAGCAAAAATGACGGATGATGATCAGTTTAGACACACAAAAAGCTAATTATTCATCTACAAGTGAAGCTGCTCATTCTTCTATGTGACTTTAAGTTCAAACTAATTAGTCAGTGTTTTTGTGATTGTGAAGATCCATTTGTTCATCCATAGAGAAACAGAGTAAAGGTTTACCCAAGCTTTTTTTAACCACTACAGTCATGTGTACACACAATTGAACTCATCTTTGTGCAGGCCAGATCGTGTATATGACTAAAAATGACTCCACAACCCTCGACCTTAACAGCCCTCCTTCTCTTTCTCCTCATTCTCCATCTCACAGCGTGATGATTATCTGTCTTGTGTAATGCGATGATAATAGAGAGAAAGATAATGCTTTAAAGGCCCCTCATCTGGGAACTAACCTTTTCCTTGCCTCTGCGCTGTGCTTTCTCATTATGTGTATGGAAGCAGAGAAAGAAAGCGTCAATGAATACAACATCGTGCACAATATTAGTCAGAAACTTGAGTCATTTTAAAACGTCACCCCGTCTTAAATCGGATGATTTTTCCCACTTCTCACACATTCCTTTATTTTCCTCCTCTCCTCCTCATCCATCTCCTCTCTGGCTCTCACGCCGCCTGTGGCCCATCAGCAGCAGCAGCAGCAGCAGTTTGTGTTTCCACAAACAGAGAGGAGGCAGGAGAAACCCACCATGACAGGCAGATAACAATGCTGCAACACCACACTAATTGGCCTGGGGCTTACAGGGAGAGTCTGGTGTTCAGCAGCCTGGTATTGTGGGATGTGAGAACAGAAGGGGGGTAGGTGGGAAAAGGGGATGGAGGGGGGGCGGAGGCAAGGAGTGTCAGTTTTGATTATGGATGAGTTGTGAGATAAGTTGAGTTAGGACATGTTTTTGTGAGGTGGAGAGAATCGGGTGTGTATGTCTGTGAGTGTATATTTGTGTCTGTGTGTTTGCGAGCGTGGGTTGTGTGTGCATACGCGCCATGCGTGCACGTCTGACACACAAAGCTCTAATCAGAGGAGATGGATGATGTTTTAGTACAATTTTTTTTCATGAGCGATCAAAGAGGGCACTCATAAAGTATGCTGACGCAACCGCATTCACCCATGCAAGCATTTCATTTACATATATACTATCTTTGATGCTATTCCTATAAGGCCTCATGTTAAAGCCAGGCTTGGATGTTTCATTAGGATTGTTTTCAACTGGGGAATTCACAAATGTTTTATTGATTTATGCCTTTGACACCTCAGAAACAAACTACTGTACACCCACTCTCAGCATCAAGAGGAAGTACATTATACTTTCAAAACTACATTATACCACCACTGGCGATCTATATAGGCGCATACTTAGTTCATATAATATTATTTAATTCTTTTCAACTTTCTTCTTGGACCTGTTAGCTGTTCAGAAAACAATTCGCACCATTAATCATAGGCTAAAGGGAAGGCTGACCTTTTTGACTCAAAACAGTCCGCTTGGCAGCTCAGAAATGGAGCCGTATCAGAAATTGTACTTTTAATCATATACTGTAGTGCAACAATAAACAAGAGCTGGGACTTGTGTCGGAGGTCTCAAGAATGAAAGTACCTCAGTGGTCTGGGACTGGCACCAATAGACTGCTCAGTCTCAAAAAGAAGCTTCGTATCTTTCATTCAGTGATAAGCCTTTTTTTATATGACTCTATACTCTAGCCTCTTCTGTTGTGCTTTTTTCTCTCACCGATCCCACTGGGACTCCACCTGAGAGTTTGTCAGGGATCAGGGTGTGTGAGTGGACATGACAGTGTGTACTTAAAGTCCTGAAGCAAAAAGAAAAAGACGTAAATACTTGCATTTGTGTCATGGGTGTGGGTAACAATGATGTCAATTCCTGCTTCCCTTGATCTCTAGAGATGCTACAAAACCTGGCATTGCTGTCTGAGGAGCAGCACCAAGACTGAAACATTCTTAGTTGTCTGGTATGTTAATGTTAAACTGTCAAAAGTACACAATAACACGAGGTGGAATCATGGGTGGATTAACAGACAATTGGCCCCTGGGCACAAAAGGCCCCACTGCTTCTCCTACATAGCCAGACACACAGGCTTTGTGCTGGTTCTGCCTCCTTTCTGTTGTAGTTATTTTGAGTCTCTGTAGCTGTTTTGTGTCGCTTTGGAGTAATTTTGTGTCTCTTTGAGGTTGTTTAGTATCTCTGCTCACTGAAAACATTTTGCCACTTCAAAATTGATTGCCTGAGCTCCAAGAGGACTGTCAGTGTTTACAGTAAAACGAAGATATAAAGCTCCCTTTTCTGGGAAAATTGAGGTAATATCTGACACTATGCGTGGTTTTTAAGAATATATGCTCTTTACAGAGCTGCACAGTGGTGCAGTGGTTGGCACTGTTGCGTCACAGCAACATGTTCTTGGTTTTGAATCTGCTGGTTGGCTGGGGCTTGTCTGTGTGGAGTTTGCATGTTCTACCTGTGTCAACATAGTTTTTTTTGTGGGTACTCTGGCTTCATCCCACAGTTCAAAGACATGCAGGTCAAGTTAAGCTGAGTCTAAATTGGCTGTAAATGCGAGACGCTACAAGACTGAGAAATTCTTACTTGTCTATTATGTTAATGTTAAACTGTCAAAAGAACACAATAATACAAGGTGGAATCAGGTGGATGATGAGACAATCGACTCCTTTTTGGTTGCTTTGTGTGTCTTTGTAGCCATTTTGTGTCTTTTTGAGGTCATTTTGTGTCTCTTTGAGGTTGTTTGGTGTCTCTTTTTGTAAGTTTTGCCCCTTTTAGAGGTTATTTTGTGTCTCTTTGGAGTAATTTTGTCTCTTTTTTGGTTCTTTTGTGTCCCTGTATAGTCTTTTTGTGTCACTTTTTGTTAGTTTTGCCCCTTTTTGAAATTATTTACTCTCTCTTTGTAGTCATTTTGTGTCTCTTTGAGGTAATTTTGTTTTGTTGTTATTGTTTTGTGTCTTTTTTGGTCTTTTTGTAGCTATTTAGTCCCTTTGCATTTCATTTGCATCTCTTTGTGGCGTTGATGTCTCTCTTTCTGGTCGGTATATGTGAATTTGAGTGACATTTTGCTGTTGAAGGCCAAAGGGACCCCTGACCCTTTGGGCCCTTGGGCCTGTGCCCCATAGGCCCACTGAGCAATCCATCCATAGGTGGAATATTTGCAGACTGAGGTTGAAACCTACATACAGTGGAAGGCAGATTTTCAGTGGTGACACATTTAATAAATAAACATGTATGCTTCTGACACGCTTCTCATATGCGCATTTTCTTATTCATCTTTCAACTAGAAATTGAAAATGTTTTCAATTTCACAACTTAATTTTTTTTCTATTTCTAATTTCAGAACCCATGAAAAATAATACATTGCACACACACACACACACATGCACGCACACACACACATACAATAATATTGGAAGCAGATTAATTGAAATATGTCATGAGGAAAATGGATTTGTGGAAACTGTGTGGGGACTGTAGGAAAGGTAATAATAGAGCTGTAATGGACTTGCAGCATGTACTTACTGTATGTTTGGCCATTTACATGCATGTGTCAGCAGTGCATTACATATACAGTACATAAGTGCAAAGCCTACTCAGTCCATAGCTCTATTTGGAAGGTTGTTAGGTCCATAATGAGCTATTGTGGAAAATAATTATTTAAGAAAATTATGCTTAATTCATGTTAGCACTGCACACTGAGAGACAGAGGTGACCAAGCTGCTTTGCACTTGAACCTTTCCAACAAAAAAATATGCGACTGTGCTGCAGATGACCTAATGCAGGTTCCTGGCTTTTCATTTGGCTTCAACTATATGAAGTTGTCTCTACAGAGAGAAACCATGGCTTGTGACAGTTTGGAATCCTCTCTGTGCCTCATGGGAAATAAAGTTTCATGACTCTGTCAAAATCCTAAAGGTCAACAACGGTCATTCTCATCAGTCTTCAGGGGCCGCACTCAGCAGCCTCCTGAAGACCTTTCATATCATGACAGCTTTGAAATGATACCAGCATTTCCTATCCAATCCATGTAATTATTTTAATTCACACTTAGGGACTGCGCAAAAAAATACTAGGGGACGAGAAGGGTTCAGACAAAAGCGAGGGTATTATAGTTTTTTCTTTTTGGGTGAAGGTAAGGTCTGATTTTTTTAGTAAAGAATGGGATGGTCCTTTTTTCCTTGCTGTAAATCTTATTTCAGCTTTCATCTACTACATGCTTGGTCCATTACAATATAATGTTTAAACTGAGATACACGATTAAGCAAGATGTACCAATTTACCACTATGCTGTTATTTTGACATGCTGTGGGAGGAAGTTGCATATTTTTTTGTAATTCAGGTCAGCCTTTTGGTATTGCGTACTTTATTTATTAATAATGAAGATGTGTCAGTGGAAAACTGTGTTGTCTGAAAGTGCCAGTACTTTCTTCTTGTTCATTCCATTGATCGACACTTTTCTAACGATCTCAAATACCATCAAGATTTCAAATAATGTCAAGTGTTGAGAGGAAAGAGGATAGAAGACGAGATTGAAAGGGAGGGTGTTGCTTGAGCATCCGTTTCTCTCTTTAAAAGTCTTCCAGGGTCCTTTTGGGAAGTTTGAGCCAATCAATAACCTGTCAGATAGAAAGCCTTTTCACTTTTTTGGCCAGTCCACCTGCTGCTGCTCAACTCAACTCAATCCAGCTCTCTCTCCTTGTTTTCAGCCTTTCTCTCAAACTCGTTTTTATTACCTTGAGTCTATTGAGTGGTCCTGCCAGCTCAAAGAAACATTGTCCACTCTTACACTGCTCAGACTCTTAATAAAGGAAGGGTCACGGTGTCAGAGATGCTCAGCAAATTGGGTGGTGGAAAAACCACACATTACAAAGTATGAAGCTGCTCCTGTAAAACCAGACCCCCACTCTGCCACTCTCAAGTGTGCCACTTCCTACCGACATTTGCCGCACTGCTGGCTTTTGGGTCTGCCGACTGAAGACATTCTGTCACTTCAGAATTGATTGCCTGAGCTCTAAAAGGACTGTCAGTGTTTACAGTGAATCAAAGATATAAAGCTCCCTTATTTCGGAAAATTGAGGTAATATCTGACACTATGTGTGGTTTTTAAGAATATATGCTCTTTACAGGGCAGCAAGGCGGTGCAGTGGTTAGCACTGTTGCGTCACAGCAAGAGTGTTCTGGGTTTTGAATCTGCCGGCTGGCTGGGGCCTGTCTGTATGAGTTGCATGTTCTCCCTGTGTGAGCATGTTTTTTTTTTTCTGTGTACTCCGGCTCCATCCCGCAGTTCAAAGACATGCAAAGACATTGATATTCAATGTAGTGGTTACTTGTTATAAGTACCAATGTTGCATAAATCCTGAAAGAATAGGAAAATACAGCTGGTCTCAAGAAATGTAAAAGCCACCTCAATAAGGGAGCAGACGCATTACAAACACCGTGACTTTTTATTAATACAAAGTCACATTTGCATTCTGGAGCACAGAGGCCTAACAGAAAACTTTAAACTACTAAATATACACTAGACGGCATAATAGGAAATGAGGGTGGTCCCACTGTTACTAGACTGTCAGCACCGGCACCATGGTGCACATCATGTGTTAATTGTGCAGTGGCTGTAAGTGTCCAACCCATGTGTGCATTGTTCTTTTACTTAAAATAGGAAGTAAATCTTTATTTATTGCTATTCACCCTTTGCACAGCACCCTGCTAATGTCCTTTTAAGATGGACTTGACTTTTAAAATGATAAAAGACCTCTAAATTTAGACATACATGCTCATTAAGAGTTAACAGTTAATAATGTGATCTAATAAAAGCCACAAATGTTGTTGTTGCTTGCAAATGTATCTAGTCAAGGGTGATGGGCACAGTTGATCATTTCTGACAGCTGATTTTGATTTATTTAGTGTAAATTCATTTTCCTCTCAGTCCATCTCAAGTCATCTTGCAATCTGAACCAACAGGGCAAGAGCCCCAGAGAGGTTTACCCTCGGGACCAGAAACACCCCTCAGCTCAGGTAATCATTGGCTGTCAATCATCCATCACTCGCAGCGTGTCAGTACCTGCTCATGGCGTCACATCATTTAGATGATTGATGACCGGTTGGGTTAAAAAAAAAGTAGCCTTACAATCTATTTCTAACAAATACCATGGATGTTCATCCACACATACACACTCAAGCATGAAAATAGATTACTGTGGTTACATATCCTGCTGTAACACACTGTGACACAACTGGCCGTGAACAAAAAATGTGCATCAACACTTTTTTTGTTTTACATTTACTTAATATCAGGGAAGGATAAGCTGCTCAGAAAGATTTTGTCTGGACACAGCACACAGAATAACTTCTCCTGACCATGAAGATGGTCGACAAAGGAGAGCAACTCTTCGTCTAAGGCCAGTTAACAGCCTTTTAGCTGAGCTTGCACATTTTCATACGGTCTCTCCAAAATCCACCGCAAAAGTTCAATTTTTTGAACATACTCGAGGCAAATTGAGAGGAGGAGTTTCACAGGCACATCAGATATCACAGAGATTCCCTTAAGAATAAATGGACTTCCGGTTGCCTTGTCTCCATAGACATGGAAACGAGGCATTAGACTGGGGTTTCTCCTCAGAGCATCTGTTCATGGCTTGGGCTTCTAAGTTTTTCTTTTTAATATCAGTAATTGAAATATTAAATATGTAATAGACCACTCAAAGCAACAGTATAAAGCAAGTGACTGCCTGATGAAGTCCCAATTAAAGGACCTTGTCTGTAAAGTTGCATAAACACCTGTTCTGGGAATCAGTCAGACAAGGACAACAGTTATCTTACAGCACTGCTGACTTCTATTCAGTTAAAATGCTTTTAAAAGATCAGTCACTGTGAGTTACAGTGACTAATGGTGACATCTGTAAATTGAGTTTCCTGGAAAAAGTTCAGTAATTATTGAGTGCCAGTGCCTGTGATGTGACAGCCTAACCCAGATGGAACCTTTGATCAGACTGAAGTGAAGTTAAATGAAGTTTTAATTGAGTGTAAATTCAATATTTCTGTTGAGCTAAATGAACATACACATATTCCAAAACATAGACTGTCAGAGAAAAGGAAAAGATAAACAGTGCCTGACTTCTGTTTGCTTATTTGTCTCTCTTTTTATCTATTTGTTTTTATGCTCAAGATCTGCATTTGACTTTTTTCTCTTGTGAACAGATCAGAGCTCCTTGTAAGGTTTCTATATGTTGTGTTTTTTCCCCACTTACTCTATTTATCTATTTACAGAGCTCTTATTTGCTTTGATCCACACGGATATTACTTCACACATTTCGTGCATACAGTACATCTACATGTGTGTCTGTACACACACAGTATGCATTTGTGCTCAATTAAATTCTCTCATGAGCTGAGTGGGAGTGAGAAGAGTATGCTCACCATCATCAGTGTCAGTGACTCACCATTCAAGCTTTACCCACTGGGTCTTATGTTTTTAACTGTTACCAGTCTGTTGTCTGTTTAAATAACAATATTTCACTGATTCTGAATGCAAGAAGTGATGTTATAATAAAGATGATTTCTATCTATCTATCTGTCTATCTATCTATCTATCTATCTATCTATCTATCTGTTCATCTGTCTGTCTGTCTGTGTGTATTAATGTATATATGTATATGTATCTATATATCACGATATACGGGTACTGACAATAACCATGATGTTTAAATATGAAGTCATATGTCATGTCAGTAATATTTTATTTCATGTTACACATTTGATAATATAAAATCCAGCGCCTCTAATATTAATATTAAGAATATTAATATATATTTTTTGTAAGGCAAAAACAATTGGTATTTATAATATCATACATTTGGTCTGGTTTTTGTGAGATAGATTGTAATTAATATTATATAAATATACATGGGTTATTTTTGTGTGACAAAGTTAAAAGGTAATGGTAAAGGAATGGTATACTCAGAAAAGTCTTAGGTATAGGTTCATCTATTCAGGGAAGTTATCTGTTTCATTTCACTTAGTGACTTATAGGGAAGGGGTGGGAAGGGTTAAATAAGTTTATACTTCCTCCTTTTTGAATGTGTAAATCCAACACATTCTCACTCCGACCTCGTTACATATCAGCGTTTGGCCATGTACCTTCCATGTCCACATATAATGTGAAAGGTACCAGGGGTGCGTTGGTTGTTGACGTTCTGGGAAACCGAGTCAAGTTCTGCTTGTTAGGTGCATTGTTTTCTTTCAAAATACACTTCCATTTTTACAGGAAATTTACTGTTTACATACAGTCTCTTTCAAAAACACTGCACCACGTCAGTACAACAACCCTCCAACAGCTAATGCACGTGGTTGGGTTCAGGCACCAAAAGCACATGGTTGGGTTTAGGAAAAAGAACAGGGTTTGGCTTTAGAATCTTACGGGACACAGACACCACTCTCCCAGGTGAAAGTCAGTGTTTGTTGGACTCATCCACCACCGCTCCTTCCTGCTCTAGTCGAACTTTCACCAACGTGACTTATGGCGTCAGTGTCTGACGCCATAAGTCACCGCCCAAGCGCCGGATTTTGACGACTTCAGAGTAGGACCGGTTGATTTATCCATGTTTGTATATACTGTGATGTTCAGGTACTGACAATTGCCATGATATTAGTCATATAGAAGTCATATGTCATGTCAGTAATATTTTATTTCATGTTAATAATACACAAATGATAATATAAAATCCAACACCTCTTAAAGAAGTTTTTTCTGTTCTCACTTTGTCTCCCTGTTCAGATACTGTAGCCTCTTTCTATTTGGAGAGGGCTATTGTATGATTTTTTCATATATTTAATTCACTGGATTACCAAAAAAAACAGACATATTACCCACCCATCCAATTCCACACCTGTATTTGAAAAACATTTCAACAAATAAAACTCAAGGCGTTGCAACTTTGAACACCAAAAAAGCAATTTTCGATGCTGACTCAATTGAGAAAAGTGTTTGCCACAGTGCTTAAAATATAAAGGCCTTTTCTATTGAATCTGCTGACGTCCAAACTACTGATCAAGGCACTTAGAACAATAAATCTTTATTTATCGGTGTAAACTAAAAGGTTACACAGATATTTGTACCGTGTGGTGTACAGTTTTTCATCACCCATTTATATGACAGAATGAATGCCAAGCATTGTCGATGGGCCAAAGTCAACCTTGATCCTGTTAGTTTTTGGGAAGCTGCCATTGGGAACAAGCCAGGTTGGTAGCAAGGTCATCAATTTAAAAAAAAGAAGAGCTCAGTTTTCAACACATGGTGAAGTCTGAAGCCCAGCGGCTTCACTGTGGTTATGTTGATACCTTAGATTTATGTGTTGTAATTTCTAAAACATGTATTCACTTATCATAGACTAATGTCTGCACTTTCCACATGACATAAATTTATAAAAACCTGTCGATACACTCGGCATAAAATCATCTAATATATTACACAAACACACGTGCACGTATCCCTATAAAAGGTGAGTGTTAAGCCAGGCACGCTCCTTCATCGACCCACGCAAAATGCCTGAAAGCACATTGACCGTGGTAGCCCAGTGGGACTGCAGAGTCAATATAAACCAACAGGAGCGATTGATTGATTGATCCCCAGCTACCCAACTCTCCTTCTCTCCTCCGCCTCATCATGCCCTCCTTCCACGCCCCACCTTGCCTACTCCCTGCAGTCTCTGTGGGCTTGTTCAGACCTAGTATCTCCACTGCAAATGTATCCAAATTGGATCAAGATCCAGTAGACATGGACTGCAGTTCACACCTTGCATTAGAATGTGTCTCAGACCTCCTCCACAACAAGCCAGCTATATCTGAAAACACATCTTTTGTACTCAGTTTTGGCCTTCCATCCACACAAAAACCAACATTTTTCACATGCAAACATGGAGCTTTTCAAAAATGCTTTCCAGACTGTTTCACTTCTTACATGTTGGCTGTTATGCACATTTGTCTGCACACTGAAAGAGCAGGAAGAAGAGGAGATTTGGCTGTTGTCAATATTGTTTTGGCATTTCAGTGTGAATGGAGATCTTCACAAAAACAACATAAAAATGTTATTGTGGACAAACCATACGAAACAGATTTCGTAGGCTTAGAGCGGATGTTCTCAAATTTGTGTGATAACTTTTTAGATTTTACTTCCCTGTTAAAATTTGATTTTAACTGCACAAGTTGGTAAACATTAAAAAAACAAACATTTGTGTCTGGCCATAATTATAGAAAAGACTGCAGTAACTACTTGGTACCAGCTTTAAAAATGTGTCGAGATTTGGAATATACTGCAGACCCATGGCCCTGGTCACCTTGAATAATGATTGGGTGGTGCAGTCCGAGTGTATCCACAATACAGTTTGCCTTAAGAACCACTTAAGATGACATCACCTGAGAAACATTTTATTGCCAAGTGTGTACAGGTCCTATTGAAAACCTCTGAACTCATTGTCAACCCCCTCAACCTTTCTACTTCACTGATTCCTCAAGGTTTAGCAACAGCTGCGGGATTCCATCCATATTGATGGAGTATTGATGAAATAGTAAATTAGTGTAGGTGTGGATTATTAAACATCTCTCATTCAAGTTCAAATCTCCATGCAATTCTCCCCTGGTTATTACCTCCACCAAAGGCAGCTATGTTTTCATTTTGGTCTGTTTGTTGGTTTGTTTGTTTGTTTGTCTGCCAGCACAATTACAGAAAACTACTGGCCCGATTTTCATGACTCCTGGATGAAGGGTGTAGCATGGGTCAATTAAAATCTTGGAAATTTTGGAGTGGGCTGAATCACAGGGCCTACTCACAAATTATTTGTTCCTTTTGTTAGCATTGAGAGATAGGGCATTTGGCCTTGTGGAATAACTGGCATACATCTTAAAGGAGCACTTCACTCACCAAATGATCATTGGAATACCAAGTACTCATCCTGTGTTGAACTGAATTTGTGAAGAAAACTATGTTTTTCCTGCATGCCTTGGGTAAACAAAGAAATCTAAAATGTAGAAAATTCTTGATGAAGTCAAAGGGTCCATGTTATACAACAGCAAAACTCAACTCAACTCAACTTTATTTATAAAGCACTTTAAAAACAACCACAGCTGAAAACAAAGTGCTGTACACAAATAATCATAAGACATAAATAAACCATAAAAACAGTGAAAAACAATAAAAACAATAAAACAGGAGCAAAGTCTCATGCTGGGTCGAAAGCCAAGGAATAAAAATGAGTTTTAAGATTAGTTTTAAAAATGGACAGTGAAGAAGCCTGTCTGATGTGTAAAGGCAGATTGTTCCATAATTTGGGAGCAGCAACAGAAAAGGCTCTATGCCCTCTGAGCTTCCGCTTAGACCTCGGTACCTCCAGGAGCAGCTGATCAGCTGACCTGAGGCACCGAGCAGGGGCGTGAGGGTGAAGCAGCTCAGAGAGGTAAGGAGGGCGAGACCATTTAAAGATTTAAAAACAAATAAAAGAATCTTAAAATGAACCCTGAAGTGCACAGGCAGCCAGTGAAGGGAGGTCAGAACGGGCGTTGTGTGCTCCCTCTTACGTGCTCCAGTTAAAAGACGAGCAGCCGCATTTTGTACCAACTGGAGACGTGAGTGGGAAGACTGGCTGACTCCAAAATAAAGTGCATTGCAGTAATCAATGCGAGACGTGATGAAGGCATGAATCACAGTCTCAAAGTGCTCACGTGCAAGAATGGGCTTCACTTTTGCCAACTGCCTCAGATGAAAGAAGCTGGACTTCACTACTGCACCTATTTGACGATGTAGTTTAAAATCACTGTCCATCTTAAAACCCAAGTTAGAAACAGTTGGCTTCACATACAGTGCCAAGGGGCCCAAATCAACAGGGGAGGTTCACAGGAGCCACTGGGACCAAACACCATCACTTCAGTTTTCTTTTTGTTAAAATTTAAAAAGTTTAGGGCCATCCAGGCTTTAAGGTCATCAAGACATAACAGAAGTAGTTTGATTGAGAAAGCATCCTTCTTATTTAGTGGCGCATATATCTGAGTATCATCAGCATAACAGTGAAAAGAGATGCCATGCTTTCTGAGAATGGAGCCCAGAGGAAGTAAGTACAATGAAAAAAGGAGAGGCCCTAAAATTGAGCCCTGTGGCACCCCAAATGACAGAGGAGCGGGGGAGGATTCAGAACCAGCAAGGCTTACACACATAGCTCTGTCTGTCAGATAGGACCTAAACCATCACAGAGCACTACCACAAATGCCCACTAGGTGCTGCAACTGGGATAATAAAATATTGTGGTCCACTGTATCAAAAGCAGCAGTTAGGTCCAGCAGGACAAGAATCACATAATCTCCAGAGTCGTTAGCCAGGAGGATGTCATTGAAGACCCTTAGCAATGCTGACTCTGTGCTATGCAGAGTCTTAAAACCTGATTGGAAGACCTCCAGAATATCATGCTCATCCAAAAAAGACTTCAGTTGAGCATAAACAACTTTCTCCAGGACTTAAGAAACAAAAGGCAACTTAGAGATGGGCCTAAAGTTAGCCAATACAGTGTTATCAAGGCCAGGTTTCTTAAGCAGTGGTTGCACCACTGCATGTTTAAAACTAATGGGGACAACACCAGAAGATAGACTGCTGTTAATAATGGCCAGAACTGACTGCCCGATACTGGGGAAAACCTCTTTTAAAAAATGAGGAGGGACAGCATCATGAGGGGAACCTGATGGCTTCATATGGCCAACCACATCTTTTAAAAATGACAAAGTCACAGGCTCAAACTTATTGAACACAGCCGGGCAATGGACAGAAGCAGAGGGGTCAGCGGCAGGAGCTGAAATGAGAGCCCTCGTGATAACAACCTTATCAATAAAAAAGTGGAAGGAAGTTATTGCACATAGGGTAAGGGGCTAGGAAATGCATTATGACGATGAGGGTCCTCACAAAGATAGAAGTACAAACATCTGTGTGTGTGTGTGTGTCAGACACCAATGAAAAAAGCTGTCCTTTCATGTCGGCGTGACAGTTGCCTATATTTTTTTTGCCTATATTTTGCCACCAACCTTCACCTGGGAAGCCAGTGTTTGCTTCTGAAAGATTGTAAAGCCAAACTCTGTTTTTTTTCATTAACCCAATCACATACATGTGTTGGCTAAAAGTAACTACGTGCATTGCTGTTAAAGGAAAAACATGTAAATTCATGGTGTTGTACCGATGCAGTGCATTTATTTTGAAAGAGACTGTATGCAAACTGTGCATTTCCTGTGAAAACAGAAGTGTATTTTCAAAACAGACAATGCATGTAACAGGCGGAAGTTGACAAGGCGTCCCAGAACGCCAATAACCAATACACCCAGGGTACCATGTACATCAGTTCTCGATGTGGATGTGACCATGACCAAAAGTTGATACGTGACAAGGTTGTAGTAAGAGTGCGTGTGTGTATGTGTGTGTGTTTGTTTGTTAATGTGTGACTGTGGTAATAAGGGTTAGTTCAGTCCCACACATTAACCAAAGTACCAATCGAGGCAGTGATAGCCTCCCGTGTTCAGAGGGGTAAAATTACTGTTTTTATTAATGGAGTCATGCTTTGAAGAGAGCATAAGTAAGCTCCACTTTCCACTCAGTTTCCAAAAAAAAGGGCTGTTTGGGAGGTATTGAGCAAACATCTGGATAAATGAGACTTGGATCATACTGCACAAGTTGTGTGAGAGTTTGTAAGCAGATGTTTTGCTATAGTTTTGCTGCTGTGAAAAGTGGTTACCGGTGACATAAAGTGAAGTATTTTCTCTGTTTTGGGACTCTTTGTTGACCGTGGAGGCATAATAGGAAAACAAAGCATTCTTCATGAATTCATCGTAATAAGGGGTGAGTAACTGACCAAACTATGGCCATTGGGGGGGTGAAATTTCCTTTATAATTCAGTAGATAGTAGTAAAGTTCAATCATGAGAGAAAAACATAGCCAGTTGTAGAAATACAATAACTCCACTCCACATTAAGGGGCACCAGTAATCCTCTGGGGTAGCCTAAACATGTAGTTGCTCAAACTTAATACAGCTGTTATGGCACACTTGGAGACAGTGTTTTCATGGGAGTAGATACACATATAAGCAACTAATTATAGTCTTACTCACATCCAAATGTAATTGTCTGCGATAAACCCCACCAGAGATATTTAGGAAAAATGTTCGAACTTTATTCCTCATGAGAACAAGCAGTAACAGATGATGATGAAGTGTGCACATGCAGACTTTAAACGTATGATTCTGATCTTCTATAACCTTGTTCTATTTGTTTTGGAAATCTATCCAGACATATATAATGGTTGTGCTTGCAGATTTGCATATCATAGAAGACTTGTCCATTGGCCTCGGCGGAAGTCCGGACTCTAAGGCTTCCTTTCTAGTTTATTATTTCATCTTTGTGGGAGAAAATAAGGCGTATGTGTTTGACTGGAAGTGAGGTAGGATTCGTGGTTCATGGTGAACTCCCATCTGGACCCTTTATCAGGGTACATATTTTAATGAGCCAAACACAGAAAGAGAGACAGGAAGCGAGGTCAGCTTTAAACACAGTGATTAGCAGTTCAAAGAGAACAACCGGGGTTTCATCTACCTCTCCTCCTCTTGGCCGTCCCTCCCACTCACACTCAGTTCCTCTCATCTTCAAACGACCCTGGTGGAGAGTGGAGGGTGAGGGATGGCCTCTCCTGGGTCAACCTACAGGGAGCATTGATGGCAGGAGGATGGAAGGCTGGAGAGCAGCTTTGTTGCCTGCTTGGCCTCTCCCCTTGCTGGGCAGTGATTAAATCAAGGCCCTGGTGTGAGGCCTTCTGCTGGGGCAGCAGTGGGCTTCTAACCCCGGTGAGCTTGGATGTGTCCCTGAGAAGAGATCTACGAAGTGCCTGTTATTTGTTTTCTGAATTCATTGTAAATTCCCTCACAGGACTCTTTTTTCCCCTACCATGGGCCAAATGCATCACTCACAGATGTCCCGCACCTGCTCAGAATCTCAAGTCGTTATTGCTAACCTGCTGGATATCAAACATAAGATCAGGCTGGCTTTTGATGCTCTTCACTGATATACTTCACATAGCCCTTGGACTTCAAGAACAACAGGCACTCTGTAAAGGTGACAGGAATCACATAAAGGTAATCTTAAGTCAGAGGGCTGGTGTGAAAGCCCCTCAATTGATATTCTTTGGTTGTACTTAGACACACATACCAGATTTGATTAAGAAATTCTCTGTTGTAACATAAATTTTAGACCTAAGAACCTTGGGAATTATAAAAAAAAGTATCCTTAAGCTTAGGAAAGTGTACTTTTGGTACAAGACTTCAGGATAGAAACCGAGGAGCAGGTAAGAAAATCTGGGTCAGGTGTAAATGAGCTGTCCCTCTACAGCTATTATTGAAGTACCTATGAGCAATCCGCAGTTGTTCTAGTGGAGCTGCTCAGTGGCAAACGGCTGAATGTGGTTGCCCTTGGCAACTCCCAGGTGGGAATCTATATAACTGTATGAATGTGACACAGTATGGTGCTGAAAAATAGCATGCATGCTCAGCTAAAGCCCCTGTATAAATAGAGATTCAAAAAGTCAAACGCTAAGAAAAAAATTTAATGTGTAAACTTTTGAAAGGTTGTAACTCCCTCCCACAGAGCACCAGCGAGTGATTGCCGTGCCCCAGGTCCTGTTACTGTCAGCCCAAGAGAAAGAAAGGGGGGAATGCATTCAGGAGAGTTATTCTGACGTAATTACTCTGAAATCAAGAAAAAAAAATTTCTTTGTCTTTATGCGTAAACTTTTAGGAGATTCGAACTCCCTCCTGCAGAGTGGTAGTGAGTGATTGCCGTGCCGCAGGTCCTGTTCCTGATGGGTTGACAGAAAAAGGGGAGAAATGCATTCAGGGAGAGTCATCATTTATCCCTATGTAATTACTCTGAAATCAAGGTGCTGAAATATCTGTACTCAGGCTGACGGAAGAGAAAAGCCCCCGAAGGACTGTCTGAAACATACTCTGCCTAGGAAATGAAGAGACGGAGAAAAGGGGCAAATTCGGAGAAAGAAATGCGAAATGAAGAGATGAGAGGGGATAAAAGTCGATACAAGGTCAAGCAGTTTTAAAAGAGATGGTCTAATGAGCAGTCAGATACAATGATTAATCAGCTGACAGTGATGAAGAGTGGAGTGGAGAAGTGTTGAGAAGAGTGTGTGTACTTGTGTACTTTGTGTGAGCTAAACTAGTCAAATAGTTATTTTAATGACATGGAGATGAGTCAAATTTTCTGCAACAGGGTGATTTGTGCTATTCCACATTGTCAGCCCCAGAACAATGAACTAAATTGAATTCAAATGTATTGTCTGGAATCATCAAAATTTACTCATTGCATTTATTTAGTGCTCTGTTTGGCCAGCGTCGAGTGGGAACATCTGCTGCTGAAAGTGTGTATGTTTCTGAATGTGTGCAATTGGATACAATGACATACTTATTACTTTAGTTTATACTAAAAATGTTGTTGAAATTCCTCCCTGAATTAGCCCCCCTTTCATCTTCTAAACATCCGCATTGAAAATTCTCTCTTTTCATTTTTCCCTGCAGTAATTCTCTCAAACAGAGAGTCTTCTCACCCTCCGTTTCTGCCAAATGAGAAGTTTAGTTAACACATCCAGCACTAATCTCAGGACCATTATGAGCATTGCAGGGATGAAAGAATAGTAAGAGAGCGGATGAAAAGCACGGAGGGCTTTCGCTTCTTCTCCGCTGTGCTGTCCGCTGATGAGGGGGTTTGGAGGATGTTTGAGTAGATCATTAAGGAGGAAAATAAATCCTGAATTCTCTCCCTTCTCTTCTCTTCTCTTCTTCTTCTTCTCTTCCACTTGCACTTGAAGACAGCGGTTTGTGAGCAACATCTCTCGGTGCGCGCAGCTTTCTAATTCAACATGCATCTTTAACACACACTCACTCTTATAAGCTATACACGTACTCAAGTGTTTGTGACTATGACAGGAAATGAATATTTAAGCATTGAGCCGCAGGTGTAGGAGCCGCAGCCATTTCTTGAGTCTTCTTGAGCACATCATTTATTTACCAGTTTGAGGCTTCAAAGTGGGTTTAAATATCATAATTTTCTCTCTGTGTTCTCTTTAATCAGGCATATCGTCTCCTCCACCCCCTTCCTCAACTTTATCCATCCGCTTTGCTTTAAGGTGCTGCAGGGAAGTAAGTCTCTGAAAGCGTGTTTCTGTTTCTCCCTTGTCAGGGGTTACAGATGCTAGTTTTCTTGAATCCTATATATTCGAGTCCAATGCCTGCTCCCAGGAGGGGGAGAAGTTGTCAAGAGAGGGACAGGCTTTGAGATACACGTATGCAAAGCAGGAGATGTGCGTAAACGTACATGTGAGCAAAAGTCCTGACAGAGTTTCCTTGCCTGGACAGGATGTGTAACTGTGGCTCCCAGTGATTAGGCTTTGATGTTACCTTGAGTGATAGATGAGAGCGGAGGAGGAGGAGGGTTGGAGGATAGGGAAAGGTGATGTTGCTGACACCGCAGTTTGAGACAACTTTCTTCTCCATACTTTCTTTAAAAGAAAAAAAAAGTCTTTGCCACTATTCTATCTGCACTCCTACAACGCGGCACACAAAAACAACTGCTTCACTTAAAAGATGGGTAGAGTATAAACTGGAAATAGGGGGAGGGCGGCAGCTGAAGGGAAGGGGATTTGAGAGGGAGCATGAAACAGGTAATGTCAATTTTTATTGTAATGCATGGAGGAGGCACTTGGAGGTCACTGCAGTATTCACAAGTGCAAGTTAACACCAGAGACAAACACATCTGCGCAACCGTAATCAAGTTAGATCGTGGCCACATGCAGAAAGCTCTGCTGTGTGACACAAGAAGCCAGAAAAGGCAGAGGAGAAACACTCGCAGTGACACACATGCTCAGTGCTGGACCTAACACAATTGGCGCCCTTGCCCTAAACAAACAATAACAACAGTATGTGCAAATTTGCAATTGTGTCCTCTTCTTGCCTCCTGATAGCTCTTGCCTTTTCATTGTCTCTTACTCCAATACTCTCTACATACACTCTACCTTTATCTTTGATTTATTTGAATGCCTATGTCGCCTATAGGATCCGCCACTGCACATGCTCAAATGGATCATCTCTGCATGTGCACATAAAACACACACAGAATGGATGGTACTGTTTTTCTTCTCTCTGCTCTGTAAATGACTGTCAGACAGTCCACACATGTGTTTCCGATGTGTATTGCCGTTTGTCAGAGCTTTTGGCTCCATTTGTGTTCAAATAGCTTGTGTCCCTGGTAACAGAGGCGGTTAGTTACTTGATTTCGTCTTAGTGATTGATAGTAAGACTGGCCAGTATAGCCTGGCACACGCACTTGTTATTCCCCCTCTGCTGGAGGAGGAATAATGTACTCGGCTAGCACAAAACATACAGAGAGTCTAAACAGAAATTACCTCAGTGAATCCTGATCCCCTGTTAGAGATAAGTATAATTAGTTATCCACAGTAGTCTTTTTTTTTGCAGCTTTACATGTGTGCTTGTATCACAACATTAATCTTCTGTCTTCAAAGGACGCTATTACCTGAGAGCACCGGGATGTATGAAGAGCTCCAAAATTAGATTTCTGACTTTAGAGAAAATGGACTCCCTCTATTATGAGAACATGATTGCTTTCATGAAAGCAAAAGCACATGGTTTTATGAGTCATGTGCTTTAAGGGATGAAATGTTTGTTTTAAAAACTGATGAATTTTGACATCTTAATTTTGTCTAAACTAATATACATAGCCTTGCATTAATGGAAGTCCTCAGTAAGAGGTGGAAGGTGCAGATCCTCTTGTCCTTCCATTACGGCGCCTCTTTTTTTTTTTCATTCTCATTCCATCTTCATTACCTCTTGACACGCACACTGTGTATTTAATAAGCCGGGTTATTCAACCCTGATGTTTGTTCCATCAGTGCAAATGAAACCTTGGCTTCTATAACTTTGCTTTTATAGTTACTGTATCCTGCGGGGGCAATTTAAAGTGGCATCACTCCTGCTGCACTACTCAAAGAAGAAAGACTGCTCCCTTTTACCACGGTCCCCTGCACACACACAACGGCCAGCAAATAATGATATACGTCTCACACAAATTAAATTGCTTTTCTTATACAAATAATCACCTGAAATGGTCACACGGCGACAGCTTCCCCTTAGCGATAAGAGGAGTGATTTGATGAGCCTTATGAACCTTTGAGTAGCAGTATTGATGTCATCTATATTCATGCTGGCTTGTTTCAGATACATTCACTGGATCAGGAAATGTCATTGTATTTCATTAGCATTTATACATGAGTGAACTATGAGCGCACCTTGGCCACAAATAAGACACAGCCTTTTGCTTACAAGGGGCTACAGTGCCCCCAAGTGGTACTTAGATTAATTTCATGCTCATGTTTGGTTGAAACACCACAGACCTATCAGTCCAGTTTGTGTGCCTCATTTTAACTTTACCTTATTACTCATGGGACCAAAGCCAGGTCACTTTAGTCTCTCCAACTGGTTTCAGCTGATAAGGCTGCCTGGTTGTTGCTGATCAGTGGTGGGACCAAGTCCTTGTATTGCAAGTCACAAGTAGATCTCAAGTCTTTGCACACAAGTCCCAAGTCAGGATGGATCTCAAGTCAAGTCCTAGAGTCCTAAACTTTTAGTTTTGAGTCCTGAACATGTCATAATGCGCTCTTCACCAAATGTAATGCCATTTTTACAACAAAGTAATAATATATGAAATTTTTAAGACTTGTGAATGCTATTAAAATTGATATTTGTATTGGTATAACCTGCTTGTTAAAACAAGCATGACTGAACTTTATTATAACAAAGAAACACATTGCACTTTCATATCATATAGCACTGTTAACCTGTACCATAATCAGCTTGCAAACTATGTGAATATTATCCTTTAGTTTCCATTCTTTCTGCAACTTAAAATGTCAAAAACAAAGTTGGTAGTTGTTGTCTCTCCATCTGTAACTTTCAACCTGCGTGTTTTGCATATTGCAATTTGTTTTTTAATGACTGCTGCATTGTTGCTCACAAATGAAATGCTCTTTAGTATCATTTGTCCCAACTGGCGCTCAGAATTGTAACATTAGTTCTGCATTGTACTCTCCTGCAACTTGATTGGACTGGTTCAAACAAAGTGGATTTGAGAACCTACGTGTCGACTTGCCAGAAATAAATAGCGTTAACTTTAGTGGATTAATGAAATTATATGTGGCAAACTTTTAAATAGCATGCTTCTTTTGGACTTGGGGTAAGGTATCAAGTATTTTCAAGTCAAAAGGCTCAAGCCCTAGTGAACTCACGAGTCAAGTAAGTTCAGTTGAGATGCAAGTCTTTTTTAAATTGGAAAGTCAATTCAAAAGTCATCAAATTTGTAACTCGAGTCTGACTCCTTTCTGAGTTATGTGACTCGGTTCCACACCTCTGCTGATCATCCAGCTACTTTATCAGGTCACTGTAAGACAAGTATCGATGGATTTTGATTGTCAGAATTAAGAGATGGGGACCTATAAAAGACCTATACCCAAAAACCAGAGCCATTCAATTTGAAAAGAGTTTGGGTTGTATGAAGCTCGAGATTAGGAATCGTCAAGGTCCATAGTGTAAAAATTCTACGGGCCTATTACAACCTTGGACATGGTGATGAGTCGCAGTATGCTGCATATTAAACACTGTACATATAAAAAATTTGTATCATCTTAGTACTCCAAAAGACAGGCCTTCAAATATGAAATTCAGAGGAGTTATTATGCATATGAGGATGTTCACTATATCCAGATCAGTTTTACTGCATCAAGAATACGTTTTCTGCTCTAATGGTGAATGTCTGAATGTGCTATGGAGACAAAGAGGGAGCTCTGGGACTTTAAAACTAAATGCTACCATTAATGGGAAGATATTTATCTCCAATTATCGTTTTAATGGCAAAGGGTCATCTTGATGTTAATTAATCACAACATATCACTCCAGCTTCATCTGTGGTGACACTTTAATTTCAGCAGTTATTATCACTACCACAGCGCACACTACACCGTGTCAAGTAATGGCTCTGTAATGACCCTCACTAACTGCAGCTCATGTCTGGCATTTATTAAAGGAACTGGATGCTGTCGTAGTCCAGAATGCATATTATCTGTTCCTATCAGGAGAGACATATGCTCCTCTCAACTCTCCCGTAGTCCATAATATGTTTAACATGCCACCATATATACTGCAGGCAATCAGGTGCAATTTAGAGCTATGCGTTTGGATCTTTCATCTTCTGCGGACTATTTTTCAAAAAGCTGTCATCAGGTAAGTAGGCAAGTGAAAGGAATAGCCCAGAGATAATGAGGGGTGAATGTAAGTGAGCTAAAATGAAAGGAGACAAATTTTGAGGGAAAGGGATTGGTTAGAAAAGAGGTGTGGAAAGGTCATATGGTGGAAATTCTTTCAAACAAATGTAAGTAGCATTATTTCACTTATCTATCTATCTATCTATCTATCTATCTATCTATCTATCTATCTATCTATCTGTCTATCTATCTATCTGTCTATCTATCTATCTATCTATCTATCTATCTATCTATCTATCTATCTATCTATCTGTTATACATAAACTGATGACCACAAACCTTGCTAATAAGAAGCATCACAGCGGACATGCCCCCCCCAATATGTAGAACATGTGCATTTGTCCCCTCCAAAAAACCATGAAACTGGGGGAGGAATTTTATGTGGACTAACTGATAGAATGCGACTCATAGATGCAATCTCAAAAGCAATGGTTGCAATCTGCCATAAAAACAGAGGGACGATCGAGTGTAATTTCAACTTTTCAGTAAACGTTTTAAACTGTACCATATCTCCTGTCATTTGCGTCAGATTGAAGTCTCTGTGCCTACAGCTCATTAGTGGCTTTTTTGATATCCAGAGGGAATGCTACTACAACCAATGCACTGGTGCGGAGAAAAGCACCTGAATACAGAAAATAAAAAGTTTTAAGTGTCTCAAAATTTTGTTGGGAGAAGACCACCAGCCAGCCCCCTTAATATGCTTGATGAAATGCTGAGGCAAAGCCTACGCCCTTGCTGATGTGGATGCAGAATGAGTTTTATTCATTAAATAGACAAGGACTTCACTGTCCTACAAACAGGGCTGTTTGTAAAAGCTGAAAGGTCTAGTGTCACTTAACACCATACTTACGTCAAGACTAAGGACATCTATGACAGATGTCAAAAGTTATTCAGTTGATAATGTTACTTTTAGTGCAAAGTTTGCACTTTCTGGAGATCTCTGTCATGGCAATTAGATATCAAACAAGGGGACATGCTCCATAGCCTGTCATGGCAGGCTTCACTAACAAACACAAATGAACCACGACTGGATTAGAGTGAGAATACCTAATTGCAAATTGTCATATTGGGCTGATTTTTCCATGGCTGTCAAAGTCAACCTCATATGTTATTATAGGGTCATCAATAATTCCATTGACCTTGGGTACAATAGTTGAGTTCTGAAGCTTCATAAGAACATAGTCTGTCTTTACACTGCCAAATGCTTTATGATGTGACTGTTATGAGTTCTCGCAATGGCTCGGACACAAATACAGGCCACCACAATTTCTGTCTTTATGTAGACAGGATATTAATAATTTCCTTTGCACAATCTCAAATAAAGCACCAGTTACCATCATCAAGATAGACAAGCTTCATAAAGATATAGAGGTTAATTTCACCATCCAGTGTTCTCATGAGGGTCACAAGTAGTTTCCTTTGCCTTTGTTGTTTCATTTATGTTTTAAAATGAAAATTTTCAACCTTAGGGAATGTTCATTACTTACAAGGAGGGAGGGGATGGTGCAAAAAAAGGGGAAGGCATGTCAAATAATGTTTTTAAGCACTGGGGAGGGACTAATGTTTATCTTATTTTGGATAGGGGACAGGTATACAAATTTAAATGGTTGTATTTTGTATTCATTTTACTAAAGATTTTAAAAGAAAACATGCCTTCAGGTTGATTTGCAAAATGTAAAATCGCCAACACTACACCATTTATCATAACCTGAAACTGTAAAAACAGATGTTATCATTGGATTTTCCAACAGTGCTTGACACATCATGTGCTACATCAAGGAACACTTCCATTAGAAATAAAGATCTAAGCCAAAAATAGTGATATTTAATTTTTAAAGAATCACTTTATTCTACATCTTATTCAAAAATTTGGTCAAAAATAGACCATATGCACTAATTAATAAGCATACACGACGAAAGTAAAAAACCAAGTCTTTTTTTAACTCCAGGATTTACTCATCAACTCTTTTAACTTTCAAACATCAAGAGGTGAGTTTTTAAAAATCTTATAACGAATGTATGGTAGAGGGAGGGTCATGCATTCTCTGCCAGTGTATTTATAGCCGCGGGGAGGGGCAAAATCAAATAATAAAAAAAAAAAAAACGCACCCCCCTCCAATATGTAAAGAACAGTCCCTTAGCCTTGTATTTGATATACACTTTAGTAACAAATGATGTGACAACTAAAGTGAATCGTTTTATATCACTTTCTGCTTGTGTTTTGCATTTATTTATTCTGGAAGGTGCGCATCTGTACCAGTTTTGATCACTTGGGGGCAGTAGTGAGTCACTGATGCATGTACTCAGCTTCAAAATTTTAAAGACGAAGAAGACGCAGACTCTCTGACAGAAAATGGCTGACTGGCAGTGTGGGAACAATTTCCCTCAGCTCCAAGCACAATTTTAACTACGTAAGAGCATGCACGGTTGTATTTAGCGGTGAAACACAATGTTTAAAAAGGCGAAAAGAGCTAACTTTCGACGGAGGAATGACTCCGACGAGGACGATCAGGAGGAGAGTCGGCAGGCGCCAATGTTGCCGACATCGTTCGGGCCCGCCGTGGAGGAAATCCCGTTCATGGAGACATCCAATAGCAGCGTTACCGTAGCACAGAGCAGCACGGATAACTATTACAGCAATGGCTTTCTGGCTAACACTAACAGTGTAAAAGCTATAAAGAAAGAAAAGAAAAGCAAAGACACGGCTAACGCTACAGCTGCGGCGCCTGGACCCACGAAAGCCAGTTTGCTGAGCTTTGTCGATGATGAAGGTAAGCTAGCTAACTTGGTATACCAATGCTAAGCTAGCCGGTTAATGTTAGTTTAAGAAAGCTTGTTGTTTTGACAGGTTATACTGTTAGTTAACGTTACACTTTTTGTTTTTGCCAGGATGCTAAAATCGTACTTGCAAATGCATGTACCATCACAGCTTGTTAAACACGTTTCTTGTCTGGCAGTCATTGCTATGATCACTAACTTCACTTGGATGATGTGTATGGTTAACTTGACTCACTGCTCACTTTTCGCCTTACCTGTTTGTGAACAGATGGATCCGAGGTGTTCAGAGTGAAGAAGTCCAACTACAGTAAGAAGATTGTCAAGCAGCTAAAGAAAGAATACAAGGAGGACTTGGAGAAGTCTGGAGTCAAACAGGAGATCAAATCAGGTGCGTCAGATATCCCACCACTGCAGTACACTGTCTGGCATCTTTACTGTCACATTAGCACTATGAGAATAATATTGATATCGTTACTTCAACATACCTAGCAGACTTTGCAGCCGCAATGTTTGTTGCCAAATATGAGATAGCATGAATCAGAATTGAGATATATCATTGCAGTTTTGATAAAATGCACTTGGACTGCAAATACTCAACACCTTAAAGGAAAAATGTCACAAGCGGTCAAACAGCAAGATCAGGGTTGATCCTGTAAAGCTGCAAATCGTGCATCTGTGTATGCAGCAAAAATGATCCTCATATTCCATCACCATCTACAGGGAGGGTTGCACATAAAAATTATCCGTCAGCATTTTTGTCTCCCATATGAAGTCTAACTTCTAAGATTTATTTTCTAAAGTTGAAGGCAGACTTGTCTGCAGATGTACTGGAAATTAATGTTAAGTTCTGTGCGTAGTTTCAGAGCGCTTGCAGAAGCTTGGCCGAGTCTCATTTGCCATAATAGAAAGCAGCCTACCTGAAATACTCTTAAAACTGTGTACACCCGTGAATTCCAACTGGTGGGTCGCGGGTTCATTCTGAATGGTCCGCAAGTTTGTTTAAAAAAAAAAAAAAAAGACACTTTATTTTTAAGTACAGTGAATTTGCGGATCAGAGCTTTTATTTTGAAGTGCTGTTTCCTGATATAGAGTGACTAATGGACAACTACTTGACCGAGACAGCAAACTAGCTTGATGACATGTCCAAATGCAAGTTTGGCTGAATATTTAACCGTGTGGACCTCGAACTAACGACTAAGGAAAAATCTAGACCCCGTGGCTGGTCCAGTTGGTGACCACTGGTATACACCAATCAGCCAAAACACTAAAACCACTGACAGCTGGAATGAACAACATTTTCATCTTATTACTGTGTAGTGTTCTGCTGGGAAATCTTGGGTCCAGGCGTTCATGTCAGCGCCACTTGATATGCACCACGCACCCACTGCAGACCAAGTACACCCTGTCCTGGCACCACTCCCCAATGGCAGTGGCTCCCTCAGCAGGAAAATGTACCATCCGGGGAGAGTCGGGAGGGTGTACTTGGTCTGCAACAGTGTTTGGGTGGGTGGGTGGGTGGGTGGTGCGTGTCAAGTGGCATCCACATGAATGCCAGGACCCAAAGTTTCCCAGCAGAACATTGTACTCTAATGAGGTGATCAGTGTTATTTAAATGACCTGTCAGTGGTTTTAATGTTTCGGCTGATCTGTTTATACAGGTGCTATAAGAGTGTCCTGTAACAGAGAGCATGATATCACCCAACCCTTAGTATCAGCTAAATGGCTATAATTCAAATGTAATGGGAGTTTGTTGGATCTGTTTCCCTGTTGGCTCATCTTTCTCTGTATATGGGTTTCCTAGATGCTCCACTTCAACCTGCAGTTGCTATCAAAGAGGAGGTTACAAGCAGAGCTGGAAGTGAACAGGGGGAGGAAGAAATGGAGGTGGACAGTGCTGATGAGCAGGGGGAAGAGGTGAAGAGTCAAGGCGGCCAGGCACAAGGTCAAGGCTCTAGGAGCAACAACGCTGGAGCAACGTTCAACACGCTTTCCTCCCTTAGCAGTCTGAGACCAGGTAGCTTAGCCACACACACTCAAATTTAAATGCATATTTGATGTTTCAGCTATCATGTTATGCTTATATGAGCTCTTTTGTAAAGAATAGCTCAACTCCTGGCTTTGTTGATAGTTCTGCACTCTTCCAGTGTGTCTCATAACAGGAAATATCACTGATTTGGATTTTCATAATATATTTTTTAATTGCATCCTGCCATTAATCTTTGAATTAACTCTGTACCTTTCTCTGAATTATTGGATCTCTAATCTGTTGTTGAAAACACCCTTAAAAATGTTTTCACCTCTCTGCATACAGCACAATGCCTCCAAACCTGAAATACTTTTTGGTATTTGTGCACACAACTACACAAGTACTTAGATCAAGACCTGCTTCTCTCCTACTCTAGGGGAGATTCCTGATGCGGCGTTCATCCATGCTGCCAGAAAGCGCCGGCAAATGGCTAGAGAGCTTGGAGGCGAAGCCCCTCTGGTAGAGACAGAGATTCCCAAGAAACGTATAGTACGAGAAGACCAAGATGCCAGCGACGACGAAGACGAGGAAGAGAAGAGGATCCGCTTCAGCGGAGTCAAGAACAAAAGCCAGAGACAAAAGATTGCTGAGGAGATAGGTACTTTAAGAAAATATTGCAGACCGTTCAGTGATTTTATAATTATGTCATTATACTGTTTTCAGTCAGTTGTCCCTAAGACATGAATGTGTTCATCATGTGCAGGTATTGAGGGTAGTGACGACGAGGCACTGGACACAGGGCAGGATGAGGAGGTGAGCCGTTGGGAGCAGGAGCAGATTAGGAAAGGAATCAGCATACCCCAGGTAAGCTGCACTAAATCTTTGAACAGCTGTAAAATACTGCTAAATAATGCTTTTCTCTGTTTTTGTCATTGTATATTAAATGTCTTGATTTATTGTTGATGGTCAGACAACATAAGTGATTTGAAAGTTGTGATGGCACAATTTTCTGGCATTTTATAGACTATGCTTAATTCTAAATTTTTTTGGAGAGCAATTCAACATGCAAAGAAAAATTATTTGTTTTATGCAATATGTGTTTTCCTTGTTTGTGATAATTAGGTGCAAAGCAGCCAGCCAGAGGACAACACAGTCTACTACCAGAACAGCTACGAGAGCCAACCCTATGGCTCTTCCTACAGCATGCCTTTCACCTACAGCACCGTGGCCCCACAGACTGCCAAGCCACCTAGCCGAGCAGACAATGGCTCTGTTCACTATGGGACCCCTGTTAGTGATCTAGCCCCGGTATCCATTGATCTGGTAAAGAAACGCCTGCAGGATAGGTAGGTTCAGTGGATGACTGCAGCAACATCTATTGTCAGTCTTCAGCTCAGCTGCTGCCATCTATGTGTGCTGTGGTCCTGAAGACCCAGCTATCCTCAGATCTAAGGGCCAGAGAGGGAGCTCCTTGTCTCCTGTTAATCAGTTTTCATGATGTGTTTATTGGATGGGTGTCATATGTCAGTATGTAAGGTTAGACTAGCTTTGTTTGTCCTCAACCCCATCTAAGTCATCATTATTATCTTTCCCTGTATGTCATGTGTCTGTAGGCTTAGCCAAATGCGTGCAGGCCATGACGCAAACGCCAGGCGCTACAAACAGATTGAAGACGACCTGGCTGCCTCTGAGAGTGCCATACAGCAGCTGGAGGGCTCATCCAATGACAATGCAGATCAATATAAATTCTTGCAAGAGATGCGAGGGTATGTTGGAGACTTGCTTGAGTGTTTCAGTGAAAAGGTAAGGGAGAATTTATCTGCAGTCTGATAAGCTGTTTTCTGTTTTGTGTCTGTGTGATCTCTGACCACTTAATGTGGATTTTAAAGGGACAGATTCTAATAAGAAATCCACGCTAGTCATAAAAAGCCTAGTTTTAGTTAAGCTACTATTTTTGATGCCAATTAACAGTGCTGACAAGCCAGTGTGACTGCACATTAGTCACTTGGAGCACACTCCATGAATATCTCTTTCACAAATGCTGTCATTTTCGTCAGACACATAACTTTGATCTGTCATCATTATTGCAAATGGTTTTTTTATTAATAAAAAGAAAATGCATTTACTTCATAATAAATCTGATGTCTAACATTGTCAGCTATTAAAAAATGAATGAATTCACATTAGTCATTACTCATATGATAAATTAATAAAGTTATTTTAAGATGAGTTGGAGCTGTAAGAGAACCCTGTGTAGTGGCATGGCCAATTATTCACACAAGTCCTAACAAAGAGGCTGAGTCCTATTTGTTAAAATATAAGGAAGTAATGTCTTGACACAAACTGTATTTTTGTACATCTATAGCTATTTACTAAATGCATGTCTAAACAATAATATTGTCTTGATCCTACAGCAGCAGAGCAGCAGCAACGTGGCTACATGTTTCCTCAACAATACTAATGTCTGTTTTAACCCTGTTAGGTGTTGGGAACGGGACACTAATCAACCATTATGAGAATGACTCAGTATGGAGTCCTTTAACACAGTGTAAACATCAAGACTGGAACTGTATATTTTCAATGTTGGGTAAAAACCTTCAACTCAACAATTTTACTCCAATGTTGTGGATTTAATGCATAACTTCACAAGGCATTGAATGGTCCAGTGTGTAGGATTTAGGGAGATATATTGGCAGAAAGGGAATGTCCTTGTGAAAACCTCCTAAATTTCTTAAGTTATCAGAAAAAAAAGGTACCACAAATTAGCTAGTGCTGAGCTTGCGGTCCCCCAAACCCTGTAAAAACCTCCTGAACAATTAATATTGAAGGAATCATAAGCATGTGTTCATGCTTGGCACATGGGAGAAATTGTGCCACTAAATCCTACACAGTGCTCCTTAAACTATGCTTTTAACTTGTTTTGTCCATATTTTCATATTAAGTCATTGGCTGACTAGTCCATAGTGCTCAAGCTTTCCTTCAAGGAAATATGAAATTTAAGAAATGCTAAGTTTTCACCCGACACTAATGAAATTTTGGTTCCAATATTATATTGTCCATTAAGCTCCTCTTGTCCCTCCAGCAAGACATCCCTGTGACTCGGAGCCCCGCTTTTGTTTGGGTCAAATGTCACAGAAGGCATCATATCTTTCAGGTGCCTGCTGTCCTGGAGCTGGAGGCTGCCATGCACCAGTTACTAAGGCAACGGGCCTCACGACTTGTCCAGAGAAGACAGGATGATATTAAAGATGAATCGTCGGAGTTTGCAAGCCTTTCAAGTCAGTCCATCTTGAAGGTTTTTATGATTTATTTGAACGGCCTCGTTAGTTCTCTGTATGTGAGTGTGTGTTTGGGTCTGGGTGTGTGTGCTGTTCACATTCTTGTTTCCCACGACCCCCTTTATGTTTCCCCCATGGGTGTGATTAAGGTTAATTGAAGTGTTATTTTGAGTGAGTGAGCATGTACGTACATGAGAACTGTTTTAATGGAGGAGCTGTTTCGGCTGCTCTTTATTGGAGTCTCACATTCAGCTGGGTGGTTGTCACTCGGCTCAGGCAATGAGTCACTAAGTAAAGATAAAAAAAAAAATCTGCTTCTGACTTGTCACCTGTCACTTTCACTGTAACATGTAGAAAGTTGCAGCCAGGTAAGTGGCTAGAAAATGAATGATACTGAATTATTTGTAACAAATTTGTCTATTTGTTGATGGTACTTTTTCATATATTAGGATGTTTAGGTCAATATTGTAACTTGTTTCATAAGTTTAAAATAATTCTTTTGCCTAACACTTGCCAATGTAATCTAATTTATTTTTAAGTATTTTTGATTATTCTAAATTTGAGTACATTATTTTGTATGAGATGTTGAGGGCCCAGAATAAGAATGAGGTTAGGGGTTGTCTCAGCTTTTCATTGCTGGTTCTAACATGGCTCCTGTCTCTTGCAGATAAAGCTGTCATGGCTCCTAATCTGGACTCATTTGGTCGAGACCGTGCAGCATACCAAGAGAACAGTCGTCAGAGGAGGATAGCAGAAAGAGAAGCACGACGGTATGAAGCTCGATTGCACTAAAAGAAATGTTCAAGATTTGTAGGCAGAATGAATGTGACATGTTTCTGGCAAATGTTACTGGCTTTATTGTCCTTGGAGGTTGTGTTCTTGTGCTTGCCTCAGACCACGAAAAGCCAAAACTTGCATCTGAACTTAGCTGTTTGTGCTTTTCTTCAGAATAATACAGCCTTGATTATTGCTTGGTTTTGTAAAGCAGAGGTTTGCCATGCTAGAGATCCTGAGGTCTGACTTTGAGAGTCATTTTAATGCCAGGCTGGTTACAGTTTATCATAAATTCTGTCCTTGGTTTTAATCGTCTGCCTTTGTGCTTGTGGATTGGTGCAGAACTCGGCGGCGACAAGCTAGAGAGCAGAATGGAAAGAGGGCAGAGCATAAAGAAGGCTTATCATCTGATGATGAGGAGACCTCTACTGACATCACCAGCTTCAATATGGAGAGAGGTACATCATTAAATTGCCGCAAAAATGACAGTGTCGACCATAATGAGGAGAGCTGGCAAATATTTTGATAGAACACAGACATAACACAGATCAGTCATTCTGTGGCTCTCGCCTTACTGAAGCCTTTCATCCCATCCAGATCGTATCATCAGGGAATGTAAGAAAGTATTTGAGGATGTGGTGGAGGACTTTCATTCTCTTGACTGCATCAAATCCCATTTTGAAGTATGGAGGAGAGAATACGCCGACTGCTACAGAGATGCTTATATAGGCCTCTGTCTGCCCAGGCTCTTTAACCCTTTAGTCCGTCTGCAGCTGATCACATGGAACCCTCTCGAGGTAAGACATGTATTTTTTAAGTGTAATATTTTCCTTTATTATAATGGGATAGATTCTGAAATCCACTTGTCTTTTCCCTTCCCAGGCTCAGTGTGCAAATTTCGAGTACATGCTCTGGTTTGAGTCGCTGTTGTTTTACGGCTTTGAGGAGCACAGCATGTTGCAGAGAGGAGATGGGGATATCAGCTTGCTGCCTGCTATTGTGGAGAAGGTCATCCTCTCCAAACTGACAGGTAGAGTAACCCACACAGCTGCGCACGGCATACAGAGATTTGCTTGGCATACCAATGCAGGCCAGTACAAAATATGTCATGTGTATTTATGTATGGGTTTGTTTGTGTGTGTGTCAGTGTTGGCAGAGCAAGTGTGGGACCCGCTGTCAAACAGTCAGACAGCCAGGCTGGTGGGCTTCATTCACAGACTAATAAAAGGTTACCCCACTGTGCTGCATGGGGACAACAGATACACACAGGTATTGCCCACTGTCACACTACATATGTAAACATAATGCACTTTGTCTGCAAAAGGAGATTACTTGGCTTCTTATGGTAGTATTATTCTCATCTTGATTTCCTTTTTTTCACCATCAGGAGCTTTTTAAAACTGTTGTCTTGAGAACCAGGCGAACTCTGGATGAAGATGTCTTCCTTCCACTCTACCCGAAAAAGTATGTTACATAATTGTTAACATTAGAGGAAGTCCAGTTTGTATTTTTTCAGTCTGCATAATGAAACATTACACCTGATTAAAAGTGTGTTTTTGCTTTTGCTCAGTGTGTTGGAGAACAAGAATAGCAGTCCATACTTATTCTACCAGAGGCAGTTCTGGTCCTGTGTGAAGGTATGTGCAACAGTGGTGTAAAGACAGCATTCTTTTTAGAATAATTAATCCATTCAGACACTAATTGCTCAGATGGTTATCCTCAAATTAAAGTTCTGAATGATTGTTGTAAATCACAACACATGTAAGAGATCAGGATTTGAAAGATCTATGACTGTGTGTCCTTACTGTTGGTGACGTTTACTTCTGTGACAGCTAATAGAACTACTTGTACATTGATGTTATATGCTGCTGTGTTTCTGTTCCAGCTGCTGGGCAACATCCTGCAGTGGGATGGTATCTTATCCATATCGTGTCTGAAGGATCTGGCATTGGACAGCACTCTGAATAGATACATCCTCTCTGCACTGCAGACCACAGATACTGGGGAGGACAATGTTCCAAAGTGCCAGAAGGTAGGAGACCTATTAATTGTTTTATAGTTTTATGTTTTTGTGTGAAAATAGACAAAGCTGAGCTTTTACAGTCAGAATGCATGTGCAGAATAACTCTTTAGAGAGAGGGCAACATCATTAAGAGCAGGTATAGAGGAAACCACACTGGTGGCACATTTGAAAGTATTTGATATCTGATTCTATCTGTAAAGGCAACAGTTTCTTTATTTTGGTTTGCATGAGAGCCATTACAGCATCAGAGGTAATGCCTTCTGGTATTTAAGACAAGAGACTATCAGTCTCTTATAATAGGCTTGGTGTCAAACAAGACAAAATTAAACTTCACTTTTCACAGCCCCTTGCTGCATTTACACACCTAATTGTAGGTTTCACAGTTGTTCCAGAGACATCTTATGATGTGCCTATCAAGTCTAAAAATAAAGGTGATTTTTTTTAGCTGCCAGTGGAAACTGGCTCTTCTCCTAGATCTGACGATTTGATGAAAGGTGCTTATATTTTATAATGCAACCCTCAGCCCAAGTCGGTGTGATTGGCTGCACTCCATTTTCCTGTGCCTTCTTACTGCTCGCAGCCTTAACTTGACAAACACACCTGCTGTGGAGGAGCAGGTGTCACAGTTGGGCAACCTTGGCCATTCATGACTCACCAAACAGGGTGACACAGAGCTTGCGTGTAACGTGTCCTTGTTCTTGTACCTTTCTCAGGTGGTGGAGTGTTTGCCGGTGCAGTGGTTCTCTGGACTGAAAGGCCAGCAGACGTTGCCTCAGTTGGAGCCATTCTGTCGCTACCTCAGCCACCTGGCCAACTCATTGTACCGGAGCAGTTTGGGCGGGTCTGATGTGGAACGCCGCACTGCAAAGTAAGAGGCTCTGCTGGGCTCCACATATACAGTTTATTTGTCTAAATTGGGGACCTTGAATTCAGTTATGGCTCCATCTGCTGGAGTATTATGGAAGTTGCTTTAAGAGGGATACAATGGAAGATTGCTGGTGTTTTTTAGATGACTCCCCTCATCTCTTTCTCAAAGCTATTATATGATGCTATGGGTATTGTCCATACTGCTTCTAATATAACCCATATCTGCCAACAGGGACCAAGTCAAAGAGGTTGTGAGGATGCTGGGCCACATGAATGCCCTGGACCACATCATCACTGTGGCAGAGGAGCATGGCATTAAAGACATCAAGCCACTTCTGGAGGCCAAGTCGTAGAGGAGGACATAGCATCAGAAACTTTTCAATCATCCTTTGTGGTGTTCAGCACATTTAAAGCCATTGGATTGCTGAAGTTGGATGCCTGGAAAAGTGTGCAAAAATGGATTGTCGTAAGCTAGCCTAAAAAGAGGAGGTTCAAAAAACCCTTGGTGTAAATATTGTGAATAATGTATAAAAGGGTGTGCTCATGTGCTCAGCACAGGACTGATGCTAAAATGAGGCCTTGTATTGTCAGCTCAACAACACCACTCTGTTATAGTATGCTGGCGGTATTTTTAAATGCATAATTTATTAAGGGTAAACAATTGTTGACATGGATTACTGGCATGTTTTGAAAATGTCTGATCTCTCAATTGTCACCATTTTCAACCTGGCTTTGTGTAAAAACTGCTTAACCACAACCACCTTTATTTTTTTCTCACATTCTCTATTTTTCCTCATGTGCCAAAATAACTTTCTATTTGGCCAAAAGGTAGAAATTGCGCACTATCATAGACTGGCAACCGACTTGTCTCCTAGTAGTCTGTGGGGCAGTTGATACGGCTATTCTTTGATCTCCGATTCACCTTACAGTTCTCCTGTTTCACCTGCTGGACTGCCCTGATGACTCTACCACCGCTGAAAGCTGTCTTTTCACGTTTGCAAGACTTTTATTTTAGCATTTTATTTGTCTGTGAATAAAATAATAATTTGAATGATTGCTGCCTTGTGACAATTAAGTGGCTCATCAGATAGTGTCCTTATGTTTTTGTACATAACCTGACCATAAAAGGGACAATCCAAAACTATTTCTAATGTTCTTTAATTTAAGGATGCTTTTTAGGACTCATCCACAGACTGACAGGGAAACACTTATCACTGATTTTCTGGATGCTCAGTTTTCTTTTTGACCAGAAAGTGAGCTTAAGTGGAGCAGCTGCCTTTGTTAAAGTTCCCTATAATTGCAGATTGCCAATCAAAACTTAACCATGCTGTTAATGTGAAATCATATTCATGAAGCTGTTGTTAATTTCAGCCAGTCGCCACTTGTGGCAGTTGGTCACTAATGTAGTTAAAAGGCTAATAGCTATTGCACAACTGTAATGGTAATGAGCGGGCGGAGCTGCCTTTTAGCCTCCGTATCCCCTCCTCCCTCTGGACGCGCTAAACAGAGCAACCCCAAATCTTAAATTCGCCCTTACCACCTTTAAACGTGGGACATATAACTTTGCCTGCCACCGTGTGTCGACGAGATTTTACATCCTACAATTTCCAGTTTTTTAGACCTCAAGCGAATCACTATTTTGGATCACTGCTTCATGCGCTCCCGTAGAGCCCACAAGGTAAAGAACTACAATGTTGCGTTATGCTACGTAGCCACATGCAAATGATCAGTAGTGAGTAATTACCAGCTTTCTAGTAATCTGTGCCACAGGCTATATAAGTTTTAAAGCGATGGACACGAGCTAGGGAGCAGTAGGGAGACGCATTTCCGTGCGTAAAGTTGAGCGGATGAGTGAAGCACCCATGCTTTAAACCACATGCTCCTTTCGCGTAGACCCCATTTTAACTGCTTCCTAGTAAGTGCTACTGTTTCCTGCAGCCTGCCTGTGAATGGGGCTTCACGCGCTGAAAAAATACTACAAGTTAGTTGAATATTTTGCAAGTTGCACATTAGTGATAAATAATGTATGATAATCCAAAGTTAACTTGTGAAGGTTGGAGATTCAAAAAAAGCATTGTCTGTAATGGCCCTGTAATATGAGAGAGGAGATCCCTGGGGTGTGTTAAGACTGGCTTCAACTGTCAGGAGCTGCAGAGGAGCCAGTACAAAGAGGGCTGGTGATGCATGATGTGAGGAAGGTGTTGGTTGCTGTGAGATTTGGAGTTGGGATGCAACTGTCTTGGATTTAAAACTGGTGTGAAACCAGGTATGAAAGGTTTGCATCCTTGTAGAGGGGATGATAAATGCAGTCTGGAGTGAAAGCAGCATGTGGCCACACAGAGTAGGCACTGACATGCACAGCAAGCTCAAATCAGAAGTAGTGGAAAATATATTCACTCACAGTAAAATAAAGCAAATCATTTAAGTTGATAGGTGAAAACTTACCTTCAAGGTTTAATTATTGATGTGCTGTTACGACCTACCTGTAACCTGAGTCAGTTCACTTTGTTACTTTCCTCCTCTGGAAAAATAAATGAGGAAAGGTCAGGTCCACTGCAGCACAGTAAAAGATACATACAAAGAAATACATAAATAATTGCTTGATTAAAAACTTGCTTCATGTTTGTATTCTAAATTTAACTATATGTTAAGTATGACTCAAGACTTGACCTTTTAGATCTTGATGGCAAGACCAGTTCCTGTCAGTCTAACTTTAGCTGGTCTGAAAGTGGGTCACTAGTGTGCAAGTTGCTGACTGCAGGGCTGTACGTACAAATGCATTGAAGGGTGTGTGTGGAAGCTTTTTAGGTTCACTGAGATTCTCGAGGTGCAAGGGTTTCATATTTCCTCTTTGCTGTTTTTCCAGTCTACATGTTCAGTCACCTGTATAACAAACGTAACTTGTATTTTCTCTGACCAGTGTGTAGCCCTTTGTTTACACTCAGAGTTCCGATGATACAAGTTGCATATGATGGATTATGACGTTGCCTTGCCAAAGGTGAGGGCAAAATGTAAGCAGCTGTAGCTGCAGTAAATAGATTGCAGTGTGTACAAAACATGGATCAGGGGCTTATTGTGATGTTAGGTAATAGCAATACACGCCGTGTTTTTATTCCTAGGAAAGTATTTAGTTACTGGAATAGAAACAGATTGAGATTCTGAAAGTGAACTTTGTATGAGCAATGATGCCCTGTACCAGCTTTTAATTGTCAAACATTCAAGTGACTTGCACAATGTTCTAATGAACTATCACAAAAGAATATACACAATATCTGAATGCAAATTACACTATGGAGAAACAAAGCTGCCAAAATAATAAATAAATAAATCAATTACTCAATTAATAAATTAATATGACTTTTCATGGCCCAAAATAATATATAGAAAAAATATTTTTATTATTATTTTATTTTTACTATTAATGATAAATAAAAATATAAATAAAGTTAGGCATTAATTAATTGATCAAATCTGACATGTATTGATATTTCTGTCTTAATTTGCTACATTTTTTTTTATAATATTAGTTACCCTATTTAAAATAAATGTATTTATTTTGATGTCAATAATAATAATAATAATAATAATAATGATAATATGTTAATATATTATAGGCTTTGAATTATAAAAACTGGCTAACTAAAGTATTATGAATATCCCAGATGTGTCAGATCTTCAGTTATTGCTGACAGTTATTCTGCTCAAATTCTTAGCAAAAAATTACCAAAGAGACTCAAGTGTTAACCAGAGATATAAGTACATTTTTCTTCCTTTCATACATTTGTATGTCCCTGTGTCGTTTGCCCAAAAAGTTAAGAGCTGTCTGTTTTAGAATCACTGTTTACTATTTATGTAGTCAAACAGAATGGAAGTAAAGGGTCAATCTTTTGTTTTCTAAAATATGTGATTATTTCTCTGGTCTGTGTCAAGGAAGAGGATGAGAGAGGGATTGTTGTGTGTTTAGGTACACGAAGGACACATTGTCATTTGTGCCTTGTAATAAGAGGTAAGCTCTAAGACTGACTTTAAATCAATCTCTCTTTTTTTTGTATGGTCAAATCTTGGCTGCCGATGAGTTTTCCTGTTCTTGACAGACTGACCGACTGACTGACTGACATACACTGTTGAAATCCACACACACAGCAAGGTAATTACGCGGCCAGTAAAACAGCAACACATCACTTCGTTTACATGCACCACTGCAAACCAAAAGATCACGTTTGTGTATGTTAGCTGACCACACCAGGACAAACACAACGAATAATCACATATTTGTAATGTGCCTTTTCACTGAGGAATTATGCTTTTAATACAGTGATGTCTACCAGTAACAGCAGAGCAGGGTTACATCATGATGCACTTGGATGGGAACATATGGGAAATGTCAACAAGTAGCAGTCAACGCTCTGCTGTTGCATGCCGTTCTTTCTCCTCAGTGAACCCAACTCCAGGAAAGCAATTCCATTCAGTTAGCTGGATGCCTATAGTGAGTGTAAGCATGTGAGCAGTTGCTTATAGCTGAACTGAATGACCCAGAAACAGGAAAACAGTGAACAAAACGTTGAAGAACATACATTATACTTTTTCGTTCCTCCAACAAATGAGAGAGACAGAGTTGCAGAGTGACTTGCACAGAGACTATATGACTGCTGTTTGTTTTGTTTTTAGGAGATGCACTTTATCAAATTATTACATATAAATCCAGTTATTTTGTAGGTTTTGAAAAGGACTCTTAGCTTTTCTAAATGTCAAGCAGTGTCACATTCATGGTCTACGATCATTGGTTCTAAAGGCTCACACCCCTCTTTCCTCTTTATCCACTCCCTCCCACAAACGGGCACTGCCTCTGCTTTCTGCACACCTCATCTGCTGTACACTCTCTGCCAAAACCCTTTTAAACTGACAGTGGGTTAGGTATATGTGTGAATGTGCGTGCACACTGAGATAAGAAGGGATCATGCTTTCTAAAGTCTGAATTTTGCAAGGTTATTGCAACTTACACTTTTGAACATTTGGTATTTATTTATGAAAATAGAGTGAATTCAAACAAAGCATGCATGTATGAATATGTATACTGACATGCATGAGTGATATGAATGCAAGCATGCAGGCTTGTCTAGAGCTTGCTGGGTTACTTTTCTGTTGAAAAAAAGCTGCTGCTTTTGTAGATAAACTGTGTTACTGTGACTGTTTACATTCATGCAGCTGCAACTGTGATTATATAAGAGTCTACAGGCATCCAGGGTTATTACTGTAAAAATACATTTGTTCAGGTTTTTCTCGGTCAGCCGGCTACTGCTACATTTTGACCGTGCTTATGTGTACATGCGTGCTTGCGTGTGTGCGTGCTGCTTGGAATAGCCAAGCCATGTGATTCCTCCAGATTCTATTTCAGAACGGCTGCCGTCAAACGCTCTGCAGTCTTCACTGCAGCCTGAAGAATAGTTAACAAATACGTGCTTTAATCCCTCAATCTGTCACCGTTCTTATAACTTTCCACTCAGATCAACAGGTGAAGAGTCTCTGTAGGTGGTTTCAAGTAAGTACTCCATGAGTTTTCTCATTCTGCCATGTGGGAATAGGTTAATTGCCATTTAGACATTAATCTGCAACATTGACATTGCGTGTATTTCATTGTTCCTCCTGTTTCTAACATATGTTTGGAACGTTCACATGTCCTTCTGTCTGAGGTGTCATTATTTGGATTATTTGAAGTGTGCTGAACTGTGTACTCAGGTCAGTGAGGGGTTGTGTGGTTCATATAGGCTGCATTCTCCTGCGTATATATGTGCATGCACGTGTGTGTCCATCCCTGTAAGCGCTTTATGATTACCCCTGTATATATTTGAATCGTATTTTCATTCTAAGCTTTTTTTAATGACCTTCCCGGGTTTTACAATAATGTGGCACATGAGCTGTTGCAATAATCAGCTACTTATTTATCTGGGCGGAATAATAATATACTGCAAGCAGGAGCTCAGCAGTCTTACTGCTGCTGGTTTGGTCCAGTAATTTCATGAATTATTTAGGCAATGGCTGTTTCCATTATCGTTTTTTTTTTTGTTAACAGATGAATGAAATATAGATATTTCTTAATGTTTACACTTGTTAAGCATGCAGTAACATTCATAACAAAAGTGTCATGCTTGAATAATGTGAAAAGTGCCATTGTATAGTATTTAGGAGTAACTTGGGTGACATAATTTCTAAGATGTACCCATACATTCAATGCATACATGTCATTACAATAAACTATATACTGTATGTAACAAAACACAACAAACTGCGCTAGCAACTTTGATGTATTTGCTAATCTTGTATAAGATGTGTATTAAATTAGTAATGCAAATAATGACAATTCTTAAAATGTCAATTATTTTATTGTTTCTTGGTAAAGATTTGATTTAATGTGCCCATCACAGTTTCCCAAAGCCCAGTGTGACATCTTCAAATATGTTGTTTTGTCGACCAACAATTTAAAAGCCTAAAATATTCAGTTTACTATCATAAGACAAAGAAAACCATCAAATGTCCATGCCTGAGAAGCTGGAAGCAGTAATTTTTGCCTTAAAATAAAGCAATTGTACAACATTGTCTGTTAATTTTCTTATCTATTAATATCTATAAAAAGATATCTGCATTTATATACCAATGCATGGTAGAGGGAGCCTTGGCCTGGATATTCTCTGGCTACAGACATGGATGTGTAAAGAGAATTGGATACAGCGTTGAAAGCGGAGCCCCGTTCATTCCTGTGAAAGCTGCGGCACTGCTTCTGCACTGTATAGCCCGTAGACTGTCCAAATGTTTTTGGACTGAATGGATCAGATTCTGATGGTGAAAGGAATCATTTCTTGTGGGTTGTGGTTCCAAAAAATGTACAGATGTCTCTTTCACCGTGTAAGTCACTGGGCAAAAGTCTGTTTTGGCAATGGCGCATCATGCGACGGTATAATTACACTGTTTGACCACTAGAAAATTAGCTTCAAAGCCTGGTGTACTTCCTGTGGGCCTGGCTACAACAGATCTTCCAAAACACTGGCAGTTGCCCCCAGAGGCTAATCGCTGTCAGACCTGAAAGCCAATAGCATCTGAGATTGCTAATCAATGAATTAATTAGCTCTAATAAAAAGGCACATTATCAGCCTGTTGGCTCCTAAAAGTGGGCAGTATCACAATAGTCTCAGTAAGAGCGCCTGCACTTGTGTAATTCTTTCCACACCATTTTCAAAAAAACATCCAGCAAGGCTTAATGTTGACATGCCACATCATCCATTATCAATGACACTGGGCAGACAGTAGTGACCTCTGCAACACCAAATAGCAGCTGTAAGTGGGAGAGGCTGAATTTAATGTCCTCTGACTTGTGTAATGACATCAGCTTGATTATGGTGCAACAAGAAAATTGTTTCAGTAGCAGTAGCAGTGCGTTGGTTTCAGTGTTGAGACAGCTTTTTAACTTAGTATAGCTCGTATATTTTTTTTATCCATAGAGACTAGACTCAATAATGTGGTTGCTTGCTTGCCATGTGTACCACACTGTAGGGAAACAATATTTGTATGGGTGCCATTTTTAGTCGTGTTTGATGATTTGTGTTGGTTTAAACAAATAAAAGCCTTGTTTGTATATGAGTACATTCATTGTACGTGTTATAAAACTCCAATATTTTTTTTTTCATAGGTGGTTTAAGAGGCCAGGTTGGAAAGTTGTGTCTGAGCCTGAATGCTTTCTGGAAATAAAAAAAGGCCACAAGGTCTTCACCTTAGCTTACCCTCATGTGGAAGTTTCCATGAGGTGTGACATGACTGTTGTAATGTCCTCATGACTTTTCTGGGTTTATGCCCTCGTGGAGAGGCGTCATTATCTCAGAACAGGTCATGGTGCTATGCTGCCGCATGTCACTGACCTAATTCACCGGTCTGTGGGACATACCTCTGGACCTCTGCCAGACCACCACAACTTCACTGACAGAGCTGCAGGACATTGTTTATACCCCCTCCCCTCTTTCTTTCCCCTTCCCATTCCTCTGTCTGGCCTCTATATTTTTTCACATTCCAAATATCCAGCATTGCCTCTCAGTTTGTGAGCTCAGCACTGGGGAATGTGCATGACATGTTGGACAGACTTCTGACCCAGAGTATCTTCTCCGCAACCACGCAGTAAAGATGTCTTACAGCTGCATTTTGCCTCAAGAGGGTAGCGGGTTTCAGACTGCGTTGGCTGCTCAATAATGGATTGTCCTTGTTTGCACTGTCTGACCCAAAGCAGAGGTAAATAACAGTCTTGGTACGTTTAGTTCCTTCTGCTGTGTGTAGGAGTGACGCGATGTGATGAGCCTCCACGGCATGTTTCAAGAAAGTGTTTTCTGTGTCGTGAGTTATCATTCTCTTTGTGTTGAACAGTCTGTACAAGGGCTTCTCCTCCTCTCCTGTGAGTTGTGTTATGTAACACATGTCAGCGACGTATCCAGCAATAAGATGGATTATCCCTATAGGCCTCTGGTTTTTTGGCAAGCCGTCACACATTGTGGATTTGGGGTGCATTATGTAAGACCCCAGGAAACAGTGTTCTACTTACAGCAAGTTTGTTGGCCTCCTTAACCCTGATGTGTAACACTTGACCACAGTGCCACCAGTGTTTACTAAAAGACTCAAAATAAGAAGGTATGCGTTTATTTTTAAAACACTCCAGTGTTAGGCACTTTAAATAACTGTCCATTATCCTTTCTCTCCTGTTAGGCTGTGTGTGACCTCTCCCCCTCCCCTTCTGTGACCTCTGAACCCCGGTCAACCTTCACCCCCTCCCCTCCCTGAGGCTAGACTGTGATCCATGGCGCTGGAGAAGCTTCTGCGTTTCGGGAAGCAGTTGCTGAGGGTGAAGGTGGTGGACTGTAATACAGAGGACTCCCGTCTGTCCCGATGCCTTAACACTTTTGACCTGGTGGCCCTGGGCGTGGGCAGCACGCTGGGCGCTGGTGTCTATGTGCTGGCCGGCGCTGTTGCACGAGAGAATTCAGGTAAATTAAAGGACACTTTTCCCCAAAATCAAAAGTAATTTTTTTCCTCAAACCTGTAGTACTGATTGTCAGTCTAGGTTGTTTGGGTCTGAGCTGCCAAGTGTGGGAGATATTGGCCATAGAGATGTCTGCCCTCTCTTGAATGTAATGAAACTAGATAGCACTTGGCCTATGGTGCTCTAAGTGCCAAAAAAATACATTTGAAAAACTAGACAGCAGTGCCTCTTTCCAGAAATCATGACCCAGTTACTCAAGATAATCCACAGACTTTGTTGTGAGCAGTTTCATGTGGGAACTATTTTCTTTCTATCTAACTGCACCTGCCAACCCTGTCACCACGTAAAAGGAAGGGTGCATCTACTCATGAAGGAAAGGCTCATGCTTGCGACAATGCGAGATGTAAATGTTATTGGCATCCTCCACAGCTAAGCTCAATGTTAGCTAGCTCAGTGGTGCTAGGTGAGCTAGCAGTAGATGCATGCTTTCCTCTGCACGCTGATATGGTTTGTGGGTGTAGTTTGGTAGACTGAATATAGTTCCTACATGAAACTGCTCATAAAAAGGTCTGTGGATTACCTTGAGTTACAGGGTCATGACCTCTGGAAAGAGACATTGCTGTTGAGTTTTTCAAACATATATTTTTGGCGTCTGAGCACCACAAGCTGAGTGCCATCTATTTCCATTACATTCATGAGAAAGCAGACATCTCTATGACCGATACCTCCAACACTCAGCAGCTCACACCAAAATGATCAAGATGTCTAAACAGCACTACAGGTATGAGAAAGAATATGTATTTCTGATTTATCCCTTTAATATTACTTCAAACGATAAAAAGATGTCATGCCAGCCAAATCTTAAAGCGTCTAATCATGTGATACTGATATTGCGATATTGTCCCCCCTGTAGGTCCTGCGATTGTGTTGTCTTTCCTGATAGCAGCCTTAGCCTCAGTATTAGCTGGTCTGTGCTATGCTGAGTTTGGAGCCCGTGTCCCAAAGACAGGCTCAGCTTATCTTTACTCCTATGTGACTGTGGGGGAACTCTGGGCCTTCATCACTGGATGGAACCTCATCCTCTCCTATATCATTGGTAAACATGACGCATTTACTACTATGTTGTTTCCTTCTGGATGTTTGTGTCTACATACAGATAGAGTAACAGAATGAGAGGGTACAACAAGACAACCAAAAGCACAGGCACAACAAAATCTACCTCAGCTGTTCTTTCTCCATCTCAGGTACCTCCAGTGTGGCCCGAGCATGGAGCGCTACCTTTGACGAGTTGGTAGGGAAGCGCATCGAGCAGTTCTGCAGAGAGTACATGTCCATGAATGCACCAGGTGTATTAGCAGAGTACCCTGACATGTTTGCCGTTGTCATCATAATCACCCTAACAGGTAGGAAAACTTGTTTCATTCTGTCCTTCTCTCTTGTGTTATCACTTCGTTACAGCATGCTTTATCGTTGTCAGCATGCAGTGTCTCACCCTTGAACTTTTAAGACTTGTAACAGTTGACATTGTTGCAGTCATGGGTGCTGATTTATGTTTCTGCCAGTGGGTGTTTGAAACAGTTGAATGCCCCACCCCCATGCCCAAGATAAGCCATCTGCGATCGCCATTGCCTACATACTTGTTTATACGGATTTGGATATAGTAGTCAAATGCATGCATTTCAGCACCTTAGAAAATGAACAGCGACAAGCAACACAAACACACATGCACACAGCAAACAAAACACACCAAAGCAATGATCAATGCCACCGAAATATTTAGTAAAATGGCTCACATGAACACAAATCATAGGCCAAGTGCACATTCCAACAGTCTGACGCCACCATGGCTGTTAAACCCCGCTGCTGTAATACACCCATTAAGAATGCAACATAACAACACAGGCTATTAGGGGCCCACCTATTAATGTGCCAGACAAGTTATAATAGGTTATGTAATGTCATTATACATGGAAAGAAAACATACAAGCCCACGCATTAAAATTAAATTACTCATTAACGCATAGGCCCAGGCAGCTATTAAATAAAAATAAAGAAATTATTTTTTCACTCACCATTGATGTTACCTCTTTACAAGGAGAGTGTTACCCCTTGGATGAATTTGGAGGATCTTGCTTTCACATTGAGTTCAATTTTGCCCCAACTGTACGATGGTGCATGTGGGTGCACAGCCTTCTCTGCAGAGTCTCAGGCCACTAGCACCCATGGCGCCTATGGCTGCAGTAGCAGATATTCAAATCTGAGTAACTTGTGGTATTGTAAATTTGTTATTTAAATTTGTGTTACAAGTTAAATGTATAGCCTTTCTGGTCTAGTCTTCTCCAAACAAGTTTTCATTTCATTTTCCTTTCATTTCTAAGGTCTGCTGGCATTTGGGGTCAAAGAGTCAGCAATGGTGAACAAGGTGTTTACGTGTATCAACATCCTGGTCTTGTTGTTCATGGTCATCTCTGGCCTGGTCAAAGGTACTTTAAAGAACTGGCAGCTTGACCCTGAAGAGATCCTACGCACCAATTATACCAGCAACTCCAGCCTCAAGTAAGAACATGGACAGTACACACACTTACTGTGTGTTGCATTTTACAACTTAATTGGTTTCAGTTTCTCTGGATAATTCACATAGGTCATTACCTGATCCTTAAACAGTTCATCAAATAAAGTTTAATGTTTTTTTTGCGTTCTTTTTTTCCCTGTTCAGTCTGACAGACACCCTGCCAACCAAAGAGAGCTTAGGGGTGGGCGGCTTCATGCCGTTTGGTTTCACAGGTGTCCTTTCAGGAGCTGCTACCTGCTTCTATGCCTTTGTCGGATTTGACTGCATTGCCACCACAGGTAAGCGCTGGAAGGGATCAGAAAACACTCACTCTGCTAGCCACGTTCTCCTCTTGTTCCACCTCTCATGTCCCTTCTGCGGCCTCATGGGCATGTTTCAGTTTTTTGTGGGGGTGGGGGGTGTTGTAACTGAATCTGGAGTCGGGGCCATTTCAATCCTAAGCTTGTCCAAACATCCAGGAGTGTTACATAAGAGGGGCAAGGCAGAGAGAAAAGATGCAGTTTTGTGCATTTGGCCCAGTTTTGCTCTTGGTGGAATGCAAAGCACTGTGACACACGTTGGGGGCGGAATCATGATATAAGGTTTGAACACGTTCTACTTGTTTTTTCTACACTGTGCAGATCTACACCTGTGTCCTAATACACGTAGTTCTGTTTAATCAGTCCAAGGCCTGTGGATTGTGAAAAAAGGATTTTTTTTCCCAGTTTGCCTGCTCTCTTGCCCCCCAGCTTTTCCCACCCCTTTCTTTCCTGAATTCTAATTGGCTAGTGCGAGGCTGCTCCTGAATGAGTGCTTGAGTTTGGCTTGTGGGGACATGTTGGTCACACACAAAGTCAGTCCAGCCCTGGGCCATTATACCCTTAGTGTGTATTCTGGCCACCTAAAGTTAAGTTGAAATAAAGCTATCATTACTTCACACGCACATATGCAAACATAAGCATACATACATCCACACCACTGTTATCAGTGTTGTGCTCATGACCCCTGACCTTCCACTAATGTGGGCCGTTCAGTAGCTGTCACCTGTCATGAGCAGTGGGTGGAGACAGGATTCAGGATCAATCATCGCAATGTGATTTCACTGCAGAACAGGATGTGAGTGTTTGCCTGAGAAGCTCTGTTGCATAATCACCTGCAGCTGAATAGTTGTGTGTTTGAGTCTTGTGGGTGCACAGGAAAAATAAGCTCCTTGTTCAGTTTGTTGCAAAATACGGCAAAACGTTTCTTTAATACAGCTGTTTTCCCAATTTTCCACATTTACTGGGATCCTGCCAAAACAACCATTAAAGAGTGAATGGTGTGTATAGTCCACTCAAACGTTGCATTGAAGTATTAATAGTTAGTTCTCAACAAACAGTGGTAAATGGGGTTGGTGGGAGGGAGTTGCACAAATGACTTCTTAAGAAAGTAAAAGTGATAGTGTCCAAAATTAAAGGCAGTAAATACTACTGCATCATTTGTGTCTGACAGAAATAAAATGGGCTCTGGCATTTCCTGTATTGTACATTTACTAATGAAAAAAATATTTGCCCTCACAATTAACAAGAATATTATCTCAGAATTTTAAGAAAATTTAAAACTTTTGACGGAAAAAAATTGTTTTGTGTTTTGCTGTATTGACCAGATTATCTCAGTTAACAAGATAAAAGTATCATTTTTGTTAGTTTTTCTGTATTTGCCAGATAATAATCTAATTTATTCTTGATTAACGAGATTATAATCTGAGAATAATAAGAACAGTTTTAATGGACAGAAATTCTGCTCTTGTTTGTCTGAATTAATGAGATAATAATCTCTGTTAATTCTTGTTTTTCTAAGTTAACGATATAGTAATATCATTCTTGTTAATTTTCTCTAACTTTACTAGATAGTAATCTTGTTAATTCTCATTTTTCTGAATGAATGGGATTTGTTTTTTCTAAATTTAAGAGATAATAATATCGACAATTTTTGTTTTCTAAATAAACAAGATAATAATCTTGATAATCTTTGAGTTTTGAATTAACAAGAGAATGATCACATTAATTTAGTAAAACAAGCAGAATTTTCTTTCATGAAAACTTTTCTCAGAGTTCTGAGATAATCTCATTAATTTAGAAAAACAGGCATTTTTTCTTCTCAAATTAATGTATTACACTTCTGTCCTCTCTTTGAAAGCACATATTTGTAGTATCACATACAAGCCAAAAAGTGTTTTTAATGACATAAATCTCAGCATCTGGTGAAGTAAAACACAAGTAAAGCTGTAGTTTTCCTCTATATAACCATGTCTGTTCCTCATCTACGCCCCAGGTGAGGAGGTGAAGAACCCCCAGAGAGCCATCCCTATCGGCATTGTATCCTCCCTGCTCATCTGCTTTGTAGCGTACTTTGGTGTTTCTGCTGCCCTCACCCTCATGATGCCCTACTACCTGCTGGACAGCAACAGCCCTCTGCCCGTAGCTTTTAACTACGTGGGCTGGGGAGGAGCCAAATATGCCGTAGCTGTAGGCTCTCTTTGTGCTCTGTCTACGAGGTAAGCAGTTACACACACACCTGCATTAGTCTGCCATCAGCTTTAAATGCATGCTCATGTACTCGAGTTCTGTCAGTTAAGCATGCAGACACGCACATACATCGGCATTCCTGTGTGTGTGTGTGTGTGCGTGCATGTGGCACTATGCTACTGTATATTTAACTTCAGAAGGCATTTGATCCCTTGACTAAAAATAAGAGCACTGCTAAGAATGTATTGTACCATCAGTGCATGCAGTTATGTAACTCATATCACCAAAGGCCACCACAAACTGCATTTTTATTAATCAGTTTTAAATGGTTTTATAATGATGGTGCATACTTTTATTTTTCATGACAGTTTGTTTCTTTAATAATTATAATATAATTATGGAGTATATTTAAGGTTTGTTTAGAAATGAAACATGTTCCTGCATGCCACTATTCTTGCTGTATGTGTTAATGCACAGATACAGTATTTTATGTTATGTAAATGCACTGTATTATGTTCCTTGTATCTGTGAGCTGGTGTCTCTGTTCATGTGTGTTTCACGGCATTCTCGTGGGTGTAAGTGTGGATACTATATATCCTGGTCTTCCCCCCTGGTAGCCTGCTGGGTGCTATGTTCCCTATGCCTCGTGTGATCTGGGCTATGGCCGACGATGGGCTGCTTTTCAAGTTCATGGCCGAGATCAGCCCCCGCACCAAAACCCCGCTAACTGCAACCCTCACCTCTGGCATAGGGGCAGGTGAGACACTAACACGCATGTTTTAAAAGAGCATCCAATTTTAGGGAGGCCTCTTTTCTTGCTGCTGGGCTGAGCTGCGCCAGGTTACAAATGCTCTGGCCTGCCGATTGCAAATTCTATTTTATCTTTGTTTTAAGGAAACCTGCCAGAAATCGGCACCTCAGCATGAAAAGAGCATAACTAACTGTCTCTTATCCTGTCTCATGTGGCCAGGTCTCTTTGTAGTTGGTTGAGGCAGTCCAGGTTATACTTGGTCCTTCTTCTAACATGGGTCAGTGGCTAGACTTGTTTTTTAGTGAACTCAAGGAGACTTAATTTCTCTACCTGCATCTTGGTGGTGTAAGCAGGGATATAAAAAGCAAACTAAACTGCTCGCTGAAGTAACCAACGATTTTTATGTGGGAATGGAGAGTAACAGCATGAGGAGCGCCATATTTGCTATTTAAAGGGGAAACATTTTGCATGCTGACATTCAAATATCCTTGGTCCAACATCAAACCCACACTGCTCTACAGTGTGGCTAGCCTGGTGTCCCGTTTCCCCACCCTAACCTCTAACTCCTATCTTGCCAACCGTATTCGTCTCCTTTTACTAATGCTCCCCCTTTCTCCCCTACTGACCTCCTTAAATTCTTCCTTTTCATTTGTTCCTCTACACTTCACCTACACCTGTCATCCCACTCCGATGTTTTCCTCCCCCACGCGACTCCCCAGTCTGTTGGGTTCCATGTTCCCCCTACCCCGTATCATCTTTGCCATGGCTCGGGATGGCCTGCTCTTCTCCTTCCTGGCCCACGTCAGCGAGAGGAAATCCCCCATAACTTCCACTGTGGCCGCCGGGGTTATGTCTGGTAAGATGAATAGGAAATCCGCAACAGGGGCGCTTAAGGAAAACAGAGGCCTGTATTTGAGGAGGGGATTGAGAGTGGGGGACTAAGAGGGGCGGGGCATAGAGTGAAGGGGAGGAAGGTAAGAGATGATGTTAAAGTTCAGCAAGCAAAAATAAGTACAACTGCATGACTCTCCGCCAGCAACAGAGAAACAGCTGCTTAACCATTGTCACCATTTTTCAAAAATGTTTTAATTTGTGCATGAAGAGGGTTGTGTTTTAGCAGAGGAAGTTACCACCCTTTTTTTGTTAGTATGCTTACTGTGAACTGTGTTAGTGACCTTTACACTGTACACAAAATGGCCACAGCCATGCCAGCAGCTCTGTGAGGCTGTACTACACAGTGACGATGTTAACATACTGATGTTTAGCAGATATAGTGTGTTAGCTTAGTAGTGTAGCTAAAATAAAATTAAAATAAAGAAAAGAAAACCCAAGACGTAGACACTTAAACACTTAACATGTTTATGGGAAACTAGAGGACCATCTTAAAAACACATTACGGTCTGCTCTAATTATTTTACGGTAACAAAAGGTCCTAGAATCAAACACATTTAATCTTTCCATCTCTCTCTTTTCATTTTCATGCCCTTTGAAGCTATCATGGCATTTCTGTTTGACCTGAAGGACCTAGTGGACCTGATGTCCATAGGAACCCTGCTGGCCTACACATTAGTGGCTGCCTGCGTTCTGGTTCTGAGGTCAGTGTGGGACATAAGTATATAGAGTTTAACTGGGGACACTGGTTCAGAGCTGCAGAGTTACATGTTGTAGTTGTTCCAGCTTGAAGCTGAAAGACTTAACACTTCCATCACCACCTTCCCGCTGCCACATATGTTTATATCTCTTTTTAGCAACCAGTGAAACTCAGCACTGCATTCTTGTTGAAAGCAGTTTCATACTCCATAAATTCACTACCACAAGTTGCGACTTTATCTGCCCTCGCTAAAATTGTGGCTGCAGCTGACGTCTCATTACTCATAAACATTGTACACTAATGTTGCAAGAGGCGCTTCTTATCACTGTGTTAGCACTGTGACTATCAGCTATTTTCAGTTATGTGAATACGAAGTAAAGTCGCAATGGTAAAAGAACTAAGTGTGTTTTTTGAATCGTGTCAGGTACCAGCCCGAGCAGCCCACTCTTGTGTATCAGATGGCCAATACCCAGGATGAGGGGGAGCTGAGCGATGGCATCAGTGTCCCTAGTATGGGTATCCTGCCTGGTATAGAGGAGAAATTCAGCTTCAAGACCCTCCTATTCCCAGACAACTCTGAACCATCCACAATGTCGGGCTTCTCTGTCAACATCTGTGCCTCTATCTTGGGTATGGGATCTTACCAGTCTTACTTAAATGTGTTAGTGCTTTGATAAGGAAGCTGACAAAAGACTTAATTTGCTTTGAATCCAGATAATTAATTAAAAATATCTTTACTGAGTCTTGAATGTTGAATCACATGGCACTTGTGTATAGTTACACATGCAGTAATATAAAAACATATGTACTTCTGCAGGAACATTAATCCTGGCATTCAGCGTACTGGCAGTACAGGGCGGCACTGCTGTGTGGAACATTGTAGCCCTCAGTGTTATCTTCATGGTGTGTCTCCTCCTCACGTTCATCGTCTGGAGACAGCCTGAAAGCAAGACAAAACTCTCCGTTCAAGGTCTGATTCCAGAAACTAAAACAATGTTGGATGGTCTGGATTAGATTTTGAATTTTTTTTAACACTACCTCTGGCCCCTACACATCATGTTTGCATTAACACAAGTTGCCATGTCTCCTTTTTTATGATATTTGACTCTTTAGGTTCCACTGCTGCCCTTCATTCCAGTGATCAGCATGTTTGTAAATGTTTACCTGATGATGCAGCTGGACAGAGGCACTTGGATACGGTTTTCTGTTTGGATGGCTCTAGGTAGGTAGTCTTTCCGACTTTTAAACTGACTCACTAGTTACAGAAATTGTATTGTTCCCTTAAAGGGAAAAAGTCTTTTGACTCGACACCTTTCACTTGAACGTCACGAACACGTGGCCTACACCGTTGTGAGCGTTTATACTTGTGCGGTGATGTCACTCTGTAGTTGCACCTTCAAAACACTGGTCTGCAGCAAGTTTAGTTGATTCAAAACACACCCAAAACACACATTAAACATGACTTGATAGGGCCAATTCCAAACACAAATACACAAATCAGCTAATGCTGATGCTAATGTTGCGAACATGCTAATATTTTTAGCACAAGCCTATGGTATTTTACATTGTATAAATTAGCCTCGTGACAAGAGCAGATTTCCTCTGCTCATATAAAGCCAGGATAAATCCCAAAGTATAAATCCCCGAAGGATAAGTCACACACAAGACTTAAAATGCTATTTTAGTGGAGGCTTTATTGTCTTCACAAATTATTGTTCCTTATCTGTGAAATTAAAGTAAATAAAAGCTCCCTTTCCACTGAGGGAAATGGTTTCAGCTTACAAAAATATACAGGAGGTCACCGCGATGTGTGGTTACATTTCTGGGGAGGTGCACGTCAGGGTACGGCGTTGATGCGGCGCAGAAGTATAAATCCCACATTATTATGTCATCATTCTGTGGTAACACAGGTGCAAGCAGGAATTGTTTTGAAGCATGTCTTACTCTGCCTTTCCAGGTTTTGTGATCTACTTCTGCTATGGCATTCATCACAGCACTGAGGCTGCTCTGGCCCGCTCATCTCCAGAAACAGAGATGGACAGTTTCAAACATGACCACAATTCAGAGGCCATGTCACCAGAAAAGGAGGCCTTCCTGCACAATGGCATCGATGCCATTGAAGAGGACGATGGAGATTTGTAGACTGCATTTGAACATGCTGTGTACATTTCCAACTCCCCTGACACCACTCTGTGTGTGTATTATTTTTGACTGGACGACTCCCCTCACTGGCAGCACTCCCTTTTGGACAAAGTAATGATAAATAACTTTGACATAAAATCCCCAAACCTGTGACTTTCCCTCTTGACTGCCAGGCAGAAAACAGAAAAGTGGCATATTGGCACTTCTTGAGCCGTAATTGACATGTTCTGTTATTTCAGTATTTTGTAATAAGCTTGTTACCCCTTCTGTTCGGCCTTGAGCTTCAGCTGCTTGTTATCGCTGTGCTGTCTGAGGGAGGAGGGCTCAGGCTGGAGACACAAAATATCTCAGTGTTTCAGGGAGGTTAAGTTGAGGTCTGGGTAAGAGTACATTGCTGGCAGTAGGACTATGTGCACATGTGTAACAGCTTTCGTGTGGATGCCAGAACATTCAACAGTAATACATTTTTTGTCTTTCTCTCTTTGAAAACATAACTACTGTAAATATATATAAATAATTCTGAAAATCAGATAACACAGTCGGTATTTCATACAGATTGGTACCATTAGCTACATTCTCATAAACCTGCCAACTCTTATGTAACTGATGTTGAAATGCTGCTCTAACAGTCCCCCCAGACAAGTGAGAGCTTGCACAATACACTGCAACACGCTTGTCTGTGACATAATTCCCCGCGTTCACTAGCAGAAAAGGGTGGTCGGGCCAATGGCAGCACATACAGAACGAGCTGGCCAGCAGGGTACTGTAGCGTACAATTTCCATGAGTCTAATTTTAAATCCGAAGGATTGCATTGATGCCATCAATCACAAGCCTTGGATCTGGCTGCAAATGATGATGCTGAAACGTCTGTAACAAGACACTTACCAACGCGTCCTGTTGGACAGCTCATTACTCTGAGATAAAGAGATTCAGAGGAAGTGTCTAAAGCCTGGCAGGAACATTTTAAATTTCTCAAACTGAAAATATGCTCTCTTATTTGGGATATTTAACACCCGTGGTAAATCGGTGGAATCTGGTTTGTGAATCCTGATACATGTTGAGCTGGCCTGACTCCAGAACTTTGAATCCACCCACTTCATCAAGTTGACTGATTCGTCTGCCATCCTGATATGAAACAGCGGTTTTTCAGTTGAAAAGGACCCAGTGAGAACTTATGATTAGCCAGTCAGCACCACAGGCAGGACTAATGCCGACACCATCGCCAAGCTCTGGAGGAGTGATTACAACAATGGCGACTGCTAACGAGAAGATAGACGCTGCTACCAAGGCTGCTCCAAATCAACGTGTCTTCTTAATATTGCCTGACGTTGTGGTTTTATATACCTCACTTACAGCCCCAAAAAACCCCAACAAAACCAGTATGCTGGCATGGCCATGCATCACTTTGGACTTAAGATGACGTTAGATTCAGGTGGATACATTGGTCTCTAGTAATTGGTTAGGGGAAGTCCAACCACACTCCCCTGGGAAACAGTTAGAGTGGAGGCAAGGTCAGACTGAAGACAGAGTGTAACGAGTTGGCAATTGTGTCTGATATCAGGCAAATGTTAAGTATCAGGTGAAGACAGTGACAGCTGCTGAATGTCAGTTAATGCCATGTAACATTAGATGATAGTGGATTTTCACAGTGCTGGCTGCTGTGTCTTTTTGCAACTGTAACTTGTAACATTTAGCTTGTCTTTTCAAAAAACAAAAAAAAAATCAGGCTGACCTTTTTTTCTGATGTTAAATTTGGATGAATGTATTTGTTTGATTTATATAGGCCTTTTCTCGTGCTTATTAATGTCTTCTTATTTCCCACTTCCTAAAAGATGTTAATTTCCAATGTGCTTTTGAGACTATGAATCTGACTCAACTTAATATTTATAATTAAGTTAAAGCCTATGAAAAATATGATCTGGAAGAATTCCCCACACGTGTATATTAGTTTACTTTTTTTTTTGTTTGTTTCTTTTCATTAAAATATCTAATGCTTTTAGATATTTTTCTCTTTTCATAAACATAAAAGGTGTAGCTATTTCACTCATGGTATTCTTTTGCCTTATCAAGACCTGGCGCCTACATTACCCACAATGCAACTCATTCACTTTTATTTTTTACATTTCAATTTAATTATCTTTATTTTCCGATTTGTCTTCAGACTTAGCCAACTTTGACTCAAGTTACATCATATGAGGCCACAATAAAAGGCGCTGTGCAACATCTATACAGTAGTACTCCCCAAGACGTGTAAACAGAGTCTAGTGTGTAAAAACAGTGTAATAAAAGTTTAATTTGTCATTTTAATACAGTTTAGTTTTAACCTTTAAATGCATTTACTGAGGTTTTGGGAGTCCTTTACAACAATATAACTGTCTATAAGTAGACACATGTAATCATGATTGTGTATATAAGATATTGTTTATATTTCTTGTAGTAAATTATTTGTAAATTGGAGAAAAGGCTTATGTTATGTTGCCCTGTTTGTATCTGATATTGTGCTCCTTATATTGTGTTTACATGTTCAGCGCAACTAAAGCTTCATCCTCAGGGTTGGCAAAATCGCTGCCTTCACCTTCTTTGGTCATGACTTGAACCATTGATGCCTCATTAATAAAAACAATTGCGAATAACACCAGTGGTGGAAAGTAACTAAGTACATTTACTCAAGCACTGTACTGAAGTACAGAATTGAGGTATTTGTACTCTAATTGAGTTTTTATGTTTGTTTTTTTTACTATATAATTCTACTCCACTACATCTCAGAGGCAAATATTGTGCTTTTTACTCCACTACATTTTGTCTGACAGCTTTAGTTACTTTTCAGTTAATAATTTTTTCATACCCTTCCTGTCCAGTGAAAACCATGCATCTCCATATTTGGTGATTTTTTAATTTTTTATAAAGTGAAGAATAAAGTTTTGTTATGGGGTTAAATAAATTCTCCTAATGATGCATTGCTGTAGATCACACTACCCAACTGATTCATTTTTTAAATTATAGTCTCCTCATTAGTTTTAAAATATATAAAGGGATTTGTGTGTATTTTAAAAAATCTTTCTTCTGGCATAATCAGTACTCGTTGTCCTTCATGTCATGCCAAACCTTAGAGTTTACCTTTGAAATAAATGCTACACACATCGCCCCATAAATAGATAAAAGTAGGAGCTTCTCTCTTTTTCCTTTGATGCTTTAAAACCCAACAGTCTTTATCTTTCCAATTACATAACATGTGTCACATTATTAGGCTTTTAATGTGTCACATGTTGATGATGGCTTCATGTTCATTTTGCTGTGATTTCATCACATTCTCAGACTTTTTCTCCCCTGTTTTGCTTGCCTTTTCTTTGGTCATTGTTGGCCTACGGTGTGTTTAATAGTGTGTAAATGTTGAAAAAAAGCACAAATAACAGTCTGTATATGTTGGTCATATCAATGGTTCTCGTTCTGTTATTCATAGCTGGCTTCATTAGCTTTTTAACGAGCTTTCAATCAAATCCCACGGCATTCTTCATCAGATGGAGGCAGCTCACTTGCCATCAACTATATCTGCTGAAGAATACCATGAGATGCAGCTGAAAGCACCAGTAAAAGCTAATAAGTCGGGCTTTGAATTATGTTTTGTTTTTGATGTAATGTATACTTTCAGGCACTTGTAGCCTACACATGTAATAGGCCAGCATAAACTGGCTTACAGGTCTATTTTAAAATGTTTAATAATTGTTTGACATGTGACTGCGGTTCTATTTTTGTTATGTGTCACATTTAAAGTCAGTGGGTGTTTCTCAAAGTCAAGGTAGGATCCTGAAATGGCTGAATTTCAATTATGCTACCATCAAATCCCGTCTAAGTTCTGTTCCAATGTGAAGGATCCTTCTGGCTTTCACAAAGGACTGAGTCCTACTTTTTCAGAGAAATTCCAAGGATGCATGTGTGTATCCTCAGCAGGTAAAAGTACCCACAATTCTTTGCATACGATTTGCTGGAAGTGAAGGCAGGGCCTCTTTAATGAAACTTTGAGTTTTTATTATACAACCATGAAAGAAATATTGACACAAACCTCATAATTTACACTTTCCAGTGTGTCCACCGCCAGATAATGAGATTTTTAAAATAAAAAAAGTTTGTAAATTAATCATTTACAGCACTGATAGAGTGCTACATGCCACAAAGGTTTCATTCAGCCTACCTTTTTTATACTATAAGTATAATCCTGAAATATATTCTTCCTAAAAGTCACATGAATCTGAAAATACTGCTTACATTTGTTCAAATTGTGCAACGACACTAGACAGTGCCAACATTATCACAGTATCCTGAAACCCCCTCAGTCCCCACAGGGTTAATAATGCACACCTGGGGACACTCGTTAGTCTGTTCCAATGTGTGTTCACTGAATTTTAGGGAGGTCTCTTGCCTTGCCTCTGTAGGATCCTTCCTTGGAAGGACTCGTTTTACCAAGGAAGGATGCTTGACTTTGAGAAACACCAACTATGTGTGTGGGTACTTGAAATTCCTTAACTTTGGCGCCATCTGCTGGTACTGTGAGGAACAACCTGACCCAGAGATACTGAGAATGAGGATCTGAAAGAAAGTTATTTATTATTTTATTTTTCCAAGACAAAAACGCCAACCCAATCAAACAAAAATCCCACGTGTAAAACTTTAATACCAGTGTCACCATGTTGGCTAGGTGTTCACTTCTATAACGCCTTTTTTGTCTCCTTGTCTTCTGTTTGTCTCTTTGTTGAAGTCTTTTCACTTGCTCCTGTAAATAAAACGATATTTTTAACATCCAAACGTCTTCGGGAGGCTTTTGGCTTTGAAATCCACTGATTTTTCTTTTTCTCTCTTTTAAAAAAAAAAGATTTTATATTGATTTTTCATTATATACAATGAACACTTTCCATCATAACAAAACTAAGACACACGATCTTAATAAAAAAAACAACGAAAAAAAGACAAGAACAGAAAACAATACTAAACAAGACTTATAGTATAACACACATCACAAACATACAAACTCAGCATTTGTTTATTCATATCTGATCATCATCATCTCTCATTTTATAAACTTAATAAACAAAAACAAAACGATCTTTGTAACCAATATTTATATCCAAAGTGGCATTGTTGTCCACTTAACCCTCTGTAACAACCACACCAAAAAAAGAAGATAAAGATAAGTAAAGGAGGTAGAACAAAACAAAACCTAACCCTAAATGTTTTCAAATTAATGTTTTCTTTTCCATATTCAGATAATAGCACATTTCATCTTTTTCCAACGAATTGGTGTAGTAGCGTGAGTGGATTTCCAATCTTGGAGTATAAACTTCTTTAATACAATTGAAGACAAAAGAGCAATCCAACTCCGTGGACACCTCACAGTTTCATGTAACATGTCCTGTCATATACAAATTAAGAGATTAAGACCAATGTTCTATGAAATCCACTGATTTTCTAGGCAAGACTTTCCATCACACTTCCCACATAATGCAGCAGAGAGCGCCAATGTGTTGAAAGAGAGAAGCCCGGGCGTCTGATCATGAGGATGCTCTGCCAGGTGTCGGCTGCAGCATCAGCACCGCTCCACCTCCTCCTCCTCCTCCACCTCCTCCTCCTGTCCGCAGCATCTCTCCCTCCTTGCACTGCGATTCACAGAGAGAAAGAGAGTGGAGAGACACGCTGGTGTTTCGTTTTGCAACTCAACTGCATCTGACCGACATTCTTAAATGAATCAACACCAGAGAAACCTGAAGGTAAGTAGCACAACTGAAAACACCCTGTAGGGATATATTTTGATCTGTTTTGCATCATTAGGAGTCCGGCATCGTTTTCTTGAAGAAGTGTCGCATGTTTTTTTTGCCTGTAGGATTCGGGTCTTGGTGCTGACTCGGTTCGCTCAGCATTCTCAGCTAAATATTGATCATTTTGTTTTCGCTGTGCAGCCTCTCAGAGTGAATGTGTTTCTGCAAAACAAACAAAAAGACAAACAAACAAAAAAAAGACTGTGGTGTATGTAGTTGACCCGGGAATTGTACTGTAAGTGGAGCAGTAGGCTAAAGGAGAGCAGCTATAGCGTGGTTGGAGAGAGTGAGGTCAGACAGGGAAGAGCAGGTTGGTGTGATGGATGGAGCAGGTCAGGTCTCTGTGGGTAATGCTAATGATCACACATAGATTATCCAGGCTTTAGACCTGACCAGCTATGATCCACTGTACTGAGAGGTGTCAAGGAAGACACTTAAAAGACATGTGGATTTATTTATTTATTTATTTTTTTTTTAAGAATGATCATTTATTAGTTTTTATTTGTTAGTTTTGGGGCAATGTCTCACCCAGATTTTGTGCTATAATAATTTCTGGCATCAAGAAAAAGAAACAAAAAAGGGGGAAATCCTCATTCTCAAATGCTGGAAAAGCTGTTGTGTAGTTGTGTTATAGTGTTACAGTGCTGTTATGCTGACTCAGACTCTAGCCATTTAATGGAAGTGTTTTTTTTTTTAAGAAGCAGTATGTGATGAATGTGAAGTTGAAATAAAGTTACGCCTTATTCAGACACTGATTGAACCGTGATAGAAATCTTTTGCGCGATTTAACACAGATAGTGGTTTCATTTTCTTCTCCTCAGCTTCATTTACCACACATAAATACCTCACACCTTCTTTAGTTTCCTCTTACTTCATTGCAAAGCCTGAGGAGGAGCCAAATGCACAGTAGTTTAGTTACTTTTAAGAGAATTCCCATGTCCTCAGCCTCACCTTTAGGCTACTTAGAGAGGAGGGAGGAGAGGTAGGGATGGATCAAATAAAGGTGAGCAGACTGAGGGCATGCCTTTCACACTCAGCTGTCTCCAGTCCTGATTGATTGGTGTCTGATGATCAGGTTGTCCTTGAGACTATGCAGGATGTACAACTTCTTTTATTTCACTGAAATTGTTGTTTCAGCTTTGCAGCTGTGTGAGGGTTTACACCATTTAGCATCTGGCTGCACCGCTCAGACACGTGGTCGATGGATTCTACCCTGTGCATAAAATATATGTGTGAGAAGTGTGGTTTTTGCGTTCATCTGAATTGTCTGCTGCCATTATCGATCCCAATATCAGAGACTTCCCATGTCTATGGATCGTCCAGTCCATCTGACTAAATCTTGCCAATCCCCTCCAAGTCATGTTAATGTGGAGGTTGACACTGCATCAAAGTAGGGCAGTGGAGCCCCTGGCCTTGGCTGTAGCTGCTGTTCTAGATGCTGATGCATGTGTGATTGATTCATTACATCTGACCTCTGCAATGTCTGAACAGCGATCAATTCTGCAGATCTCTGCCAGGAAAACCACTCGCAGCAGTGTGTGTGTGTTTGTGTGTGTTTGTTGTAGTGCTTGGGCTCAGGCGCGTATGTTCGTGTGTGTGTTTCTGCAGGTAAGACAGTTTGTCACAAAGCCCATGAGTGTAGCGCACCGGTGCGACCTTCAAGGTCATTTTATAGGACAGAACAGAGGAGAAGGAGGAGGGAGGGAGGGAGGGAGAAAATAGAGATGATAAGTGAAGTGAAGGAGGGAGAGGAGGGGAAGTGTGTCAGTGTGCCTTTCAGTATCATGTTATGTATTTATAAACATGTATTGCTTCTTTCTGTCTTTTAGTTGGACAAAAGCGTTGTTCTGATTCGTACCACAGTGGGCTCTGTGTTGTAGAGTATTAATGTGTGTGTGAACATATTTTGTAAAAGTAATTAAATGTGTGTGAGACGAGAGAAAAAGGAGGAGGCTGCAGTTATTTCACTAACTGGTGTTGTGACTCATAATTAAGCAATTTGAAGGTTTGTCTTTGCTTAGTATGAGGATGGTGCATATGTGTGTGTGTGTGTGTGTGTGAGAGTGAAGTCAGTGTGAATGAAGTGTCAACACACGCAAACACACATTCTCAAATTCACGCTGTCTTTGTCTGGAAGGTGGCAATGAGCTCGTTGTAGCTCCTCCCCTGCAGTCACGGGCAGGACATCAGAGGGTGAACGGAGAGGCACGCCCCCGCAATGACACACACACACACACACACACACACACTCACACACACACACATATACACACACTTCCCTGTCCTGTGGGGAGTCAACATGAAAGACATTTTTTCACTCATGTGTATGTGTGTGCATCTGCAGCCAGTTTAAGGGAAGTGCCGCAGATTTTCTTGTGCATTTAAATTATATTAGTCAGCAAGCTACAGCTCTTATTAAGCAAATGAATGCCACTCTGTGAATGAACCCAAACCAAGTTTGTGCTGCAGTGTGTTTATGAGGACAGAACTTTAAGTGCTATACTTAACTTGACTGTAAAAAGCCACACAATCATTAATTTTTTATGATACTTCTCTAGACTGTACATTGATTTTCTTTTTGAGCCTTCTTCCCAAAAATAAACCTATCTGTTGGAACGGCAGCTTATGTGAATCCTTGAACTGAGCAGCGTTCCTTAGGAAGTCTTTGCCCCAGCCTGCACTCTTTCACCTTCCTTTGTCCAATGTATGAAAACAGTCTTTTTGTCACACAAACACACACACACGCACGCGCACTTCAGACAATTACCATATTTTTTTGTTGCACATCATTACCACCCCTAAAAAAAACCTCAGTGCGCTCTATTCTTTGCTCACCTCTCACTGATCCTTTGCCAGTTTTCCCTCCCCCACACCCCTGGGGTTTGCCACTTGCACATTACACATGCATACACACACTCACACACATTGCAATACAAACTAGAATCCCCCTCATCCTCTCCACCCCCTCTCCTCGCTCTCTGCAGCATCATTTGTTTCTATTATCATTTTTCCCCTAAAATAAACCGAAGTGACTCAGCCTGTCTAAGTTGCACTCAGCTTTTCTTTGTCTGGGCTGCCTCACCTTGCCAGCTTTATGTCTGACTGTGTGCGTCTGTGTGTGTGCGTGCATGTGCCAACTTCCTTACGGTCCCATAGAGAATTCTGCTATCACTGAATTCTTTGTCTGCGACTGCTTTGCATTTGAAGTGAACTCCTTTCCTCTCCTCTTTGTCCCCTCATACAGTTTCACCCGCCAGCCATGCAAGAGTTAACATTTTTCTCTGCGACAGGAGTGAGGGTAGTGGGTGGAGGGGCTCTGCTAATAACAATGCGGTGCAACCAGCAACCAGCGTGGTCAGACACCCTTTTTCTCCTCTCTCCTCCATGCCACCCCTGTCTGGATATGAGTCTTAACTGCAGGGCTCAATGAACCAATAAACACAAGTCTCATGTGTTCCTCCTTCTCCTAATTCTCTCCTCCAGACTGAAGCAGTCAGTGTATTTCTAATCATGCTAATCTCCCTACCAGTTCCTCTTTGTTTTTTTTGCACCCAACTCATCTTATTCCCGTTGTCGTTTCTCTTTTCATTTCCTGCACATTTGTCTTCCGTTTATCCATCTCATCTACAATCCATCTTTACAGGCTGCGTAGCACAGCAGAACCAGACAGGCAAAGCAGGACCACGTCTGATTGAGCGGAGATTCATTCCCAGTACTTGCCAAAAGCAACACTGAAAAAAATATACAATTAAGGAGATTTTTCATCTGTAAGTTTGTGTTTGCAAGCTACATTTTCTCCCAGTGAGAATCTGTCTCTTTGTCTCTGCTCCTGCTGCAGTGATAGTCACAGCCTGTGTGTGTGTGTATGTGTGTAGGTGGTACTCATGTTACTGTATGTTTAACTTTGTAAGCACACGTGTGCAAGTGCATGCATCAAGCTCACGCTGAATTCGGAAAGTGACGCTTCAAGTTGAGGTTTGGAATGTGATCATCTGTTTGTCATCTTGTCAACTGTGTGAATAACAAAGAGACAAACCTTGTGTGTGAACATGCGTTGATAGATGGATGTGTGAACACGTGCCTCCATTTTTCATTTCGCCTTGGCTAATAAATCCTATTATTGGTATTTTGTGATTTTCCGACGATTTCATAGCGGGTAGCAAATACCGCATGCCTGCGCCCAATACGGAAATAAATCAGCTTTTATTGCAGATGATCTGATTTTCTCATTCTCCTTATTCAGTTAGGTATGACCACCCACTCTGACCCAAGAGATGCTGCAGAAATCCTGTTACAGTTCCCCCTTGCGATATAGAATGACTCCCTCTGGGGTACAAAAAGGCGTCCGTTTCTGTGTGTATGTGGGAGTGCAGTGGGAGAGACAGACAGAGGGGGAGAGAGGAGGGATTATTTGGGTAGATGTAGTCTGCTGCTGTGCTGTCTATGAGGATGAAAATGGGATTGATCACTTTACCCTGCCCTCATTAACTCTGTGTTATTAAGGTGGAAGAGGAGATGGAGGGAGGGAAGGCAGAGGAGGAAGAGATAGAGACAGGCATTCAAATATTTTCTCATAAAGCAACAAAACCGGATGGGGATAACTAGGGGGACAAAGCTTAATTGAATACAGTTGGGAGCTATATTGTGCTGCAGTCAGGGAAGCAAAGATTGTTGATACGGAGCAGCTCTGTTGCCGTTTTTTGATGCACATCTATAGGTAAAGTGCAGAGCAACTGGAGGATACTATTTCTGGATGTTTCCCGGCTCTGCTTCACTGTTCTCTGTGATGGTAATCCCTTTGCTAGTGAGCTATTGCTTGGTTCACACATACAAACACTCAGGCGCAGTTCAGTGAATCACCACTTGTGAAATTCTGTCTACAGGGTGTCTATTGTGTCTTCTGTGAAAACGGAGCATTTAGCTTATTTCAGTGCTATTTCTGTCTGTGTTGTGTCGCTGACAGAGATGGGAGGAGAAGGAACGGATGACTAAAGCTTAGCTTATTTCTGAAGACTTCTCACTAAGCTTTATCCTGCTGGATGATTATATGTGAATAGAATACGAAGTACAAGGAGGGAGGAATTCTACTTTTTTTTTTTTTTTACCTCAAAATGGTTGAGAAGATGGTTGTTTTTTCAAGTGAGCAGCATTTGTCAGGTTTTTCAGGCAAAAGCCTTGAATGTATCCACATCTCTGTAGCGCGTAGATGTTCACAAGTTCACACTCACACACTTGCACACACTTTCACATGCACACATTTCTGACACAATCCAGGAAAGCGTACAAGGACATGCAAGGATGATGTCATTAGAGATTAATTACATGCTTGCAAAGACACAGCATGTACTGTATTAGAGGATTTAGAGTTTCATCTTTAAGGATAACTGCTACAGTGCAATGTAATGTAAATCATGCTCTAAATCTTATTATGTCATGTGCTAACACTCAGGAGTCATAAATTATGGTTACGCTCATGTCGCCGCTCTTTCCATTTGTGTTCCCTCCATTTCTTTTGCCTCTAATACAGTGTCCTGGAATTCACATGTCTGCAGATGTATGTGTGCCTATATGGATGAAAGGGAGATGGCACAAGGGGAATGTGTGTGCTTGTGTGTGTGTGTGTGTGTGTGTGCATCGCTGGGTTTCCCCTGGGACCAAGGAGCGATAAAACCTGTCTGCTCTCCAGTGGGGGAGGAGAGGAATAAAGCAAAGTGCCAAAGACAAATGGCTCCTGTAACAGCCACATGTGCTGCTGGACCGACAACAAAGATGCTGAGGGGGTGTGTGTGTATATGTGTGCATGTGTTGATGGGTCTGTCTGTGCAGGTGAATGTCTGCGCTCATATGCACACACAGCCTTTATGTTTTGACACATGTACACATGTTTTGGAAAATGCAAACCAACTCAGGGACACGAAAAACGAGTCGAGCGTTACACTTCGGACCTGGCTTGACTTTGCAGAGTCACTGAGTTAAAAAATATACAAGAGTCTGCGGCAAGGTCTCTTTAGTTTTGTAATTTTTTCCTCTGAAAAAAAATCTGTGCAGCTTATATTTTGATTCTCCACGATGAAAACCTAAGGGACTGTATGAAAATTATGGGGATGGGGGTTGAAGCAAGAACCTCCCTAGCAGTATAAATATTTTCTTTTTCATTCTTTTCTTTTTAGATGTCCCACTTCTGGATTCCACTTAATAAAAACATGTATGCATTAGATCAGATGATATTTAGCCCATAAGATCAGATGTCTGATTGTCCCTCAGATCAATTAAATGATACGTGACTCCAGTTAAAAAAAAAAAAAAAAAACGCTCAAAAGAAAGAAAGAATCCGGCATGAGGAAAAAGTTGAGAGCCTCCCCTGCTCTCCTTAAAAAAACCTGACTTCCATCCCTTCAGCAAAATAAAAAAATAAAATAAAATGTCCTAACTACGATCATGAGATTTACTACCTAAAATGGAAATGTATGTTTCATCAATGGGAGCAATTTAGCACTCATTAGCATTGTATATGCTAAAATAATTTCAGTAATTACCTGACTCTGCTCTCTTGGGCTTGTATCAGTAAGTCACTTCAGAAACGGAGCTCTAGCTTGTACTATAGAGGTTCGAATGATGTATTCCCTTCCCTCAGCCTAATTAGAAAGCAGTAGCTCTCCTGCATCAACTCTATTCCTTTATGTATCCATCTGCATGTCTCATCTCTCCCACCTCATGTCTGTGTCTCATTTTTTCACCCACACAGACCTGCTTACATTCAGAGAAGAAAAAAGAAAGGAGGATGAGGACGGCATCTCTCCTTTTTTCCATGTCCTCTCCACTCTTGAATTTACTTTTTTTGCCCTCCATTTCCAGTGAGTCCATCATGTTGGGTTCTCAGCTCGTCGTGTCCCTCCTTCTGAGAAGGGCTTTCTCTGGTTAAATGCAGCACTTGATAGGTTAGGAGCCCGGTGAAAACCACAAATTCCTGTCCTTCACGGACTTTGATCACTGCTGAGATATGGTCTTATCCTGCCCCGTGCTCTCATCACTTCAGCAATCCGTCTATCTACCCACTTGCAGGGATATGATTGCTCCTAGATGAGTAATATGAACCTGGTAGGGGAAAAAAAAAATCCCTGGCTTTCACTCAGCTATTCCACTGTGTGTAGTTTGTGTGCACCATGTGTTCCCATGGCTCCTTATATTTTTATGCCCGACTGTGCATAAGTGCGAGTTCACATGTGGAAGCATCGCACAGTGGAATGTATGCATGAGCTGTGAGCGTAGAAGCACAAAGCTGACCTTCAGGACAGCTCGTCTCTTTCTAACGTTGACCTTTTCCCCTGATGGAAGACGCAGAGGTCAGGACGTGTATTCTCCAATTCCCAGAGATATGGCATTGCCATGACAACAGAAGCGAGACTGTTGTTTTTTTTTTCTTCCTGCTGTTTTCCCAAAGGAGTTCAGACCGAGTAGTTGCTCCAACTCGGTGAAACAAAGGTGAAACCAAGCCTTCATTGCATATTCCAGCCCAGATCAACTCAGCATGCATATATGCAGGAATAATCAGTCATGTCCTCCTTGGTATGCTGTGGACTCCATCACAAAGTCAAAATCAGTTTAATTTTGAAAGAAGTTACCATATTATCATCATCATCATCAGGTTAATTAATCTTATTTATTCATTGTAGAAAAACTGGTAAATACATAAATTAGCTACCATTTTTGCTTGGAGTGCCATTGGCAGCAGTGCATACACAACTCATACAGTTAAATATGGGCCCTGTGTACTTACTGTCTTGTTTTGCAGTGTTTCATCCGCTCAGAAAAAAGGAGCTTGATCAAAGATGTTCATCTTTGTTACACTTGTAATTGCATGATTCATATTCAAGTCAAAGGAAACATCAGCTCCTCACCAACAGCAGTCTTCCTCTATACACTCACTCCCATGTGATCCTTTATACTTTTTGCATCTAAGTATGTCACCAACATAAGGGAGCGCGACAGCAGGGAGAGCCTGTCAAGTTTTTTTTTTTCCAAACAAATCTCTCCCGAGCATGCACCTAATGTTTTTTTTTTTTTGCTTTTTATCATCACAACAGGTCATTTTGTTCACATCGTCAAACGGGTTCTTTTGTTCTCTGTCTGATTATGTTTTAGGTTTTGCCAGATTGGTTTTGTCTGCCTCTGCTGTAAGGTGATGTGCAGCTTACTGTGGTTCAGCCACTGTGACCGAGCTCATAGCGCTCAGCCTCCCCAGACTGCTGTCATCAGCACAACCTCCAGTACTACATCAGTGCCGTAATTGATCTGCCACCATGTCCTCTCAGAGAATTCCCTCACTCTCTAATACGACTCTCTGTCTCTCTCCCATCCCTTTCCTAATATCCGCCTCTTTGTATTGTGTGTTTTATAATTAGCTAATTATTTGATTGTGTGCACCAGCTAAGGGTAAATATTAGCAGTGTTCACAGAGAGCACAGAAGACAGTGTGTGGATTATAATACATGTTGTTTGTCTATTTGTCTACCACAGTGATTTTCCCCTCTGCCTCTCTGCAGTCTCTGCAGTGGCGCCCCCATTAACCATTAACGTGTTTATGAGGCTGTGGCGCTTATTCTTTAAGTTAGCATTAAGGTAGTGGTACCTCATGAAACTACACAACTTAAGTCATCTATTGTTACCAACCTTGTAGGCAGCAAGTGTTGGGAAGGGGGTTGGATAACGGTCCAAATTTAGGCTAAAGTTTGGTGAGGGAACAACTGAAAGGGCCAATTTCAAAGGGGTCCCTTGAGCTCTCACCTCAAGATATCTGAATGGACTCTATGGGTACTCATGGGTCTCCCCTAAACTCTTGGATCTTAATATAAGCACAGCAAACAAATGCTTATTTTGACTAATATCTGATACCATCATCTGATCATTTTATAAAATGTAATCCAGTGTTGAAAGTTTTGATATTTGGTTATGAACATTTCACAGTAAAACGACCTTCTTCTAACCTTATTCAGCTCACAGAGTTCCCATCAGCCTCTTTTAACAGACTCTTCAGGAAAACATCTCCAAATTACTTCTAAGATGACCTTCAGGAATACAAATCATATCCTTGAATGTTTCCCCTCCCGGTGCATTTGGACAAACTGTAGCTCTGCACTCGATGCATCAGATGCGCTACAGGCAGAGAGAGCTGCCTTCTTAGCAGTTCACTCAGTTCACTGATATCGCTGCCACAGGACACATGGAGAAGGCACCTGCTAATGAGAGCAGACTCCCCCGCTGCACATATAATTAGAGGGTGGGAGTTTTATTTGAACTTTGGAAACTACTCAAATATTCAGTGTGATGGTTTGAAGACACATATTTGACTACATAATGACCATCTTGGTCTAAATATACAACACTCACTGCCTACACAGACGGATGACTGATATGGACATTTAGTTGACAGTTTTTGGTAGAATATGACTGAAGTTAAACTAAATGAGTTCTGTGTATGATGTAGGACACAGGCTGTGTGTTACAAACAAGTAAACAAAAGACATTCGCCTAGCTGGGCAAATGGAGTCCATTAATATTCTGCGGTTTTAATCCGTCTAGTTCAAGGCAGAAGGAGAATTCCTCATAGAGCTCTTGCATAATTATGGAGAGACTGAAATGTAAAGAGACACCCGGAAGTCTTTCCTCTGAGAGCAAAAACATAACAGAGTCATTTCATGTTGTCAGAGTCAAAGTTTTCTTCAGTGTGTTGATGTGCGGTTGTTCATTGGTTGTTTGTTTGTAGCCTACCGCTGTAATTAAGCTGTGCACTGACATGATGTGACAAAAGCTCTTTGCCCTCCTTGCCGTCTGCTCATCTATTGACTGTACATGTTTCAATAGCACCACATACAGTCAGTGAAGTGGTGTCTACTCAGAGCGACACAACCATTTATATCTCTGTACATCCTGCAGAATGTTGTCTGTAAAATGAAGCAGAACTTGCTGTTGCTGTGTACGATCGAATCGTGGCAGTGGCTAAATCAGCCATATGGCGTGTTAGAGAGGACATGTTGAGAGAAGAGTGTTAACCCCTCCTGTAGTGATCAGACCTACAGTATGGATTTATCCCTCCTGCCTTGGTGTTTTTACTCCCACACATAATTTTCATGTTCTTCACATAGGGAACATGCATGCTCTCGATATAAGACACACCGTTTGCTTGCATCATATATTCTATAAAACCACTTGAACACACTGCAGAGGTTTTCACACTATCCTCATTGTGTCTTCTATTTTTCTGTGTCTCCTGAGGAAAAAAAAGCTCATTACAAAACACTTCGCACCCTTTCCTTTCTTCCTCCTCGCCTGTCTACATCAGACATCCCCAGAGTGACGCCTTCACTTACATACAAACAGTCTGTAGCCTCGGCTATCCTCCACTTCTCTCTTCACTTATCTCTTCTCTTCCTGCCTTGCCAGTGAACATCCATCATAATTTGATGATTGCCTTCCTATTATCAGTGCTGTACTACTCCTGCTAGTTACAACAATTACTTTATAAAATGACTATATATAGACTTGCAAGCCCTGGCGGATCGTCCTATAGGTGACACAGACGCCCTCCAAACGCAAAAGCCATTAGGGTGCAAAATTAGCACATACCATATTCTGTTAGTGTTTGTTATTTATGATTATTTTTTGTTAGTTCAGTTGTTTATTTTTGTTCATTTGTCATTATGGGGTCCAGCATTGTTTGCAAGATGCAAATGCAAATGAATGTAGTTCTAAGACTGTCACTTCCTGTTGTGCCTTTTTGTCCCATGGGCAGCAAGTAAAGGACACAAGATTGTGGACTATGCACAGGTGATTTCAGAAATTGCTGCTACCCAGACCAGACTAAATATAAAACACCTTAAGTGGCTCTGAAGGGGGAAAAAATCATGGAATGAGTTCTACAGAAGTGGCTCCATGTCAGGCATGCTTGCTGCCCTTTCTTACAATTTCCTTTCCTTTTATTTCAGATTGAACGGACCTCCATCTCCCCGAAGAGCCATCAAAGACAGCTTTGTTAGCTCACAGTAAATGCAAGATAAGTGGCAGGTTGAAGTGAAAAAGGTTCCATGAGATGACATTTCTTTCTTGGAATAATCAACTGAAGGGCCATCATCGCACAGACCCTGAAGAGGAGAGACAGGGAGGGAAGAGACACTTGTAACTCCGTAAATGGCCTCAGCACCCCACTGGTGTCTTTAAGTGCGCCAAAAGAATTGGTCAGACATGAGTGTCCCAACTGGTTTCCAAGGACTGAGGGTCAATGTTGAGAGGGGAGAAAAGATTGGAAACAAAACCCAGATCCAGTACCCCCAATCTGGGGATGATAATGCCAATCAATTAACTTCAATTGGTGATAAAGAAGGGAGAGGACTGATAGAGGAGACAGGTTACAGCACAAGCTCCATCCCTCCTTTGGTCTCGCAGAGTGAATCTCCTGACAAGTTAGTAATCTGGGGCTCTGAGCAGCGATGTTTGGAGCCTGAGCTTGGAGAATTTGACCTTTTGGAGTGTCAGGAGATACATACATTCTTGGGAAACAGGGATCAGGAGGAGGAGGAGGATGATGATGGAGGAAGCATAAGGGATGGAAAAGATGAGGGTCCCATGTCCATATCCTCGAGCTCAACTGCCAGCTCTGCTTCGACTGGCGTGAGGAGAAATGACAACGACAACAACAAAGTGGAGAGCAGACAACAGAGGGGCAGAGAGGTGCAGAAAAGGATTGCCTGTCACAGCACTGAAGAGCTGGACACATGTGTGACAGGCTCAATAGAGAAAAGGGACAGCAGGTCAGGCAGAGCAGGAGATAGGGAGAGACGGAAGGGAGGTCTGAAGGAGTCCAAGTCTGAGACGAATGTGTTCGTCTCCAGTCTGTCTGCCGTTACGCTCAGCGGGAGTCTGTCGAGCGCTCTGGATAGTAGCGGAGAAGTGCAGTCTCTTGTATCTTTGTCCAATACAAACAACACTACCTCAGCCCAGACCA